>OZ026576.1:0-1200000 GCA_964020215.1 Aurelia sp. 3 sensu Dawson et al. (2005)
TGGGGTTAGGGTTAGGGTTTTTTGCTGGGGTTAGGGTTAGGGTTTTTTGCTGGGGTTAGGGTTAGGGTTTTTTGCTGGGGTTAGGGTTAGGGTTTTTTGCTGGGGTTAGGGTTAGGGTTTTTTGCTGGGGTTAGGGTTAGGGTTTTTTGCTGGGGTTAGGGTTAGGGTTTTTTGCTGGGGTTAGGGTTAGGGTTTTTTGCTGGGGTTAGGGTTAGGGTTTTTTGCTGGGGTTAGGGTTAGGGTTTTTTGCTGGGGTTAGGGTTAGGGTTTTTTGCTGGGGTTAGGGTTAGGGTTTTTTGCTGGGGTTAGGGTTAGGGTTTTTTGCTGGGGTTAGGGTTAGGGTTTTTTGCTGGGGTTAGGGTTAGGGTTTTTTGCTGGGGTTAGGGTTAGGGTTTTTTGCTGGGGTTAGGGTTAGGGTTTTTTGCTGGGGTTAGGGTTAGGGTTTTTTGCTGGGGTTAGGGTTAGGGTTTTTTGCTGGGGTTAGGGTTAGGGTTTTTTGCTGGGGTTAGGGTTAGGGTTTTTTGCTGGGGTTAGGGTTAGGGTTTTTTGCTGGGGTTAGGGTTAGGGTTTTTTGCTGGGGTTAGGGTTAGGGTTTTTTGCTGGGGTTAGGGTTAGGGTTTTTTGCTGGGGTTAGGGTTAGGGTTTTTTGCTGGGGTTAGGGTTAGGGTTTTTTGCTGGGGTTAGGGTTAGGGTTTTTTGCTGGGGTTAGGGTTAGGGTTTTTTGCTGGGGTTAGGGTTAGGGTTTTTTGCTGGGGTTAGGGTTAGGGTTTTTTGCTGGGGTTAGGGTTAGGGTTTTTTGCTGGGGTTAGGGTTAGGGTTTTTTGCTGGGGTTAGGGTTAGGGTTTTTTGCTGGGGTTAGGGTTAGGGTTTTTTGCTGGGGTTAGGGTTAGGGTTTTTTGCTGGGGTTAGGGTTAGGGTTTTTTGCTGGGGTTAGGGTTAGGGTTTTTTGCTGGGGTTAGGGTTAGGGTTTTTTGCTGGGGTTAGGGTTAGGGTTTTTTGCTGGGGTTAGGGTTAGGGTTTTTTGCTGGGGTTAGGGTTAGGGTTTTTTGCTGGGGTTAGGGTTAGGGTTTTTTGCTGGGGTTAGGGTTAGGGTTTGCTGGGGTTAGGGTTAGGGTTTGCTGGGGTTAGGGTTAGGGTCCAGTCATCTTCTTACCTCCTCCCCACCCACTATTCTTCCTTCACTACGCACCTTCTCCACCCTCCCACCCCTGTTCAACAACTCTCTTAACTTCTAACTTTCAGATTTCTGTTCTACTTGCGGTTATCTTTCCTTTTTGTGACATGAGCATGCTCATATCGACTATAGGTTCATAAAATTATAACTATAACACTTAATGAAATCAAACCAACAACAATGATTAAAATTGAAAAATTCTCCTATGAAATAATAATTAAAAGAACCAAAGTTTGAAAAATATAACCATAAAAATTAATAAAATCAAACTAACAACAATAATTAACATTGAAAAATTCTCCTATGAAATAATAATTAAAAGAATCAAAGTTTCAAAAATATAACCATACAAATTAATAAAATCAAACTAACAACAATAATTAACATTGAAAAATTCTCCCATGAAATAATAATTAAAAGAACAAAAGTTTGAAAAATATAACCATAAAAATTAATAAAATCAAACTAACAACAATCATTAACATTGAAAAATTCTCCTATGAAATTATAAATATAAGAATCAAAGTTTCAAAAATATAACCATCAAAATTAATGAAATCAAACTAACAACAATAATTAACATTGAAAAATTCTCCTATGAAATAATAATTAAAAGAACCAAAGTTTCAAAAATATAACCATAAAAATTAATAAAATCAAACTAACAACAATAATTAACATTGAAAAATTCTCCTATGAAATAATTATTAAAAGAACCAAAGTTTGAAAAATATAACCATAAAAATTAATAAAATCAAACTAACAACAATAATTAACATTGAAAAATTCTCCTATGAAATTATAAATATAAGAATCAAAGTTTCAAAAATATAACCATAAAAAATAATAAAATCAAACTAACAACAATAATTAACATTGAAAAATTCTCCTATGAAATTATAAATAAAAGAATCAACGTTTCAAAAATATAACCATAAAAATTAATGAAATCAAACTAACAACAATAATTAACATTGAAGAATTCTCCTATGAAATAATAATTAAAGAGCCAAAGTTTGAAAAATATAACCATAAAAATTAATGAAATCAAACTAACAACAATAATTAACATTGGAAAATTCTCCTATGAAATTATAAATAAAAGAATCAAAGTTTCAAAAATATAACCATAAAAATTAATAAAATTAAACTAACAACAATAATTAACATTGAAAAATTCTCCTATGAAATAATAATTAAAAGAACCAAAGTTTGAAAAATATAACCATAAAAATTAATAAAATCAAACTAACAACAATAATTAACATTGAAAAATTCTCCTATGAAATTATAAATATAAGAATCAAAGTTTCAAAAATATAACCATCAAAATTAATGAAATCAAACTAACAACAATAATTAACATTGAAAAATTCTCCTATGAAATAATAATTAAAAGAACCAAAGTTTGAAAAATATAACCATAAAAATTAATAAAATCAAACTAACAACAATAATTAACATTGAAATATTCTCCTATGAAATTATAAATATAAGAATCAAAGTTTCAAAAATATAACCATCAAAATTAATGAAATCAAACTAACAACAATAATTAACATTGAAAAATTCTCCTATGAAATAATAATTAAAAGAACCAAAGTTTCAAAAATATAACCATCAAAATTAATAAAATCAAACTAACAACAATAATTAACATTGAAAAATTCTCCTATGAAATAATAATTAAAAGAACCAAAGTTTCAAAAATATAACCATAAAAATTAATGAAATCAAACTAACAAAAATAATTAACATTGAAAAAATCTCCTATGAAATAATAATTAAAAGAACCAAAGTTTCAAAAATATAACCATAAAAATTAATAAAATCAAACTAACAACAATAATTAACATTGAAAAATTCTCCTATGAAATAATAAATAAAAGAATCAAAGTTTCAAAAATATAACCATAAAAAATAATAAAATCAAACTAACAACAATAATTAACATTGAAAAATTCTCCTATGAAATTATAAATAAAAGAATCAAAGTTTCAAAAATATAACCATAAAAATTAATGAAATCAAACTAACAACAATAATTAACATTGAAAAATTCTCCTATGAAATTATAAATAAAAGAATCAAAGTTTCAAAAATATAACCATAAATATTAATGAAATCAAACTAACAACAATGATTAACATTGAAAAATTCTCCTATGAAATAATAAATATAAAAATCAAAGTTTCAAAAATATAACCATCAAAATTATAGAAATCAAACTAACAACGATGATTAACATTGAAAAATTCTCCTATGAAATTATAAATAAAAGAACCAAAGTTTCAAAAATATAACAATAAAAGTTAATGAAATCAAACTAACAACAATGATTAACATTGAAAAATTCTCCTATGAAATAATAAATATAAGAATCAAAGTTTCAAAAATATAACCATCAAAATTATAGAAATCAAACTAACAACGATGATTAACATTGAAAAATTCTCCTATGAAATTATAAATAAAAGAATCAAAGTTTCAAAAATATAACCATAAATATTAATGAAATCAAACTAACAACAATGATTAACATTGAAAAATTCTCCTATGAAATTATAAATAAAAGAATCAAAGTTTCAAAAATATAACCATAAAAATTAATGAAATCAAACTAACAACAATGATTAACATTGAAAAATTCTCCTATGAAATTATAAATAAAAGAATCAAAGTTTCAAAAATATAACCATAACTATTAATGAAATCAAACTAACAACAATGATTAACATTGAAAAATTCTCCTATGAAATAATAAATATAAGAATCAAAGTTTCAAAAATATAACCATCAAAATTATAGAAATCAAACTAACAACGATGATTAACATTGAAAAATTCTCCTATGAAATTATAAATAAAAGAACCAAAGTTTCAAAAATATAACAATAAAAGTTAATGAAATCAAACTAACAACAATGATTAACATTGAAAAATTCTCCTATGAAATAATAAATATAAGAATCAAAGTTTCAAAAATATAACCATCAAAATTATAGAAATCAAACTAACAACGATGATTAACATTGAAAAATTCTCCTATGAAATTATAAATAAAAGAACCAAAGTTTCAAAAATATAACAATAAAAGTTAATGAAATCAAACTAACAACAATGATTAACATTGAAAAATTCTCCTATGAAATAATAAATATAAGAATCAAAGTTTCAAAAATATAACCATCAAAATTATAGAAATCAAACTAACAACGATGATTAACATTGAAAAATTCTCCTATGAAATAATAAATATAAGAATCAAAGTTTCAAAAATATAACCATCAAAATTATAGAAATCAAACTAACAACAATGATTAACATTGAAAAATTCTCCTATGAAATAATAAATATAAGAATCAAAGTTTCAAAAATATAACCATCAAAATTATAGAAATCAAACTAACAACGATGATTAACATTGAAAAATTCTCCTATGAAATTATAAATATAAGAATCAAAGTTTCAAAAATATAACCATCAAAATTATAGAAATCAAACTAACAACAATGATTAACATTGAAAAATTCTCCTATGAAATAATAAATATAAGAATCAAAGTTTCAAAAATATAACCATCAAAATTATAGAAATCAAACTAACAACGATGATTAACATTGAAAAATTCTCCTATGAAATTATAAATATAAGAATCAAAGTTTCAAAAATATAACCATCAAAATTATAGAAATCAAACTAACAACAATGATTAACATTGAAAAATTCTCCTATGAAATTATAAATATAAGAATCAAAGTTTCAAAAATATAACCATCAAAATTATAGAAATCAAACTAACAACGATGATTAACATTGAAAAATTCTCCTATGAAATAATAAATATAAGAATCAAAGTTTCAAAAATATAACCATCAAAATTATAGAAATCAAACTAACAACAATGATTAACATTGAAAAATTCTCCTATGAAATAATAAATATAAGAATCAAAGTTTCAAAAATATAACCATCAAAATTATAGAAATCAAACTAACAACGATGATTAACATTGAAAAATTCTCCTATGAAATTATAAATAAAAGAACCAAAGTTTCAAAAATATAACAATAAAAGTTAATGAAATCAAACTAACAACAATGATTAACATTGAAAAATTCTCCTATGAAATAATAAATATAAGAATCAAAGTTTCAAAAATATAACCATCAAAATTATAGAAATCAAACTAACAACGATGATTAACATTGAAAAATTCTCCTATGAAATTATAAATAAAAGAATCAAAGTTTCAAAAATATAACCATAAAAATTAATGAAATCAAACTAACAACAATGATTAACATTGAAAAATTCTCCTATGAAATTATAAATAAAAGAATCAAAGTTTCAAAAATATAACCATAAAAATTAATGAAATCAAACTAACAACAATGATTAACATTGAAAAATTCTCCTATGAGATTATAAATAAAAGAATCAAAGTTTAAAAAATATAACCATAAAAATTATAGAAATCAAACTAACAACGATGATTAACATTGAAAAATTCTCCTATGAAATTATAAATATAAGAATCAAAGTTTCAAAAATATAACCATCAAAATTATAGAAATCAAACTAACAACAATGATTAACATTGAAAAATTCTCCTATGAAATAATAAATATAAGAATCAAAGTTTCAAAAATATAACCATCAAAATTATAGAAATCAAACTAACAACGATGATTAACATTGAAAAATTCTCCTATGAAATAATAAATATAAGAATCAAAGTTTCAAAAATATAACCATCAAAATTATAGAAATCAAACTAACAACAATGATTAACATTGAAAAATTCTCCTATGAAATAATAAATATAAGAATCAAAGTTTCAAAAATATAACCATCAAAATTATAGAAATCAAACTAACAACGATGATTAACATTGAAAAATTCTCCTATGAAATTATAAATAAAAGAACCAAAGTTTCAAAAATATAACAATAAAAGTTAATGAAATCAAACTAACAACAATGATTAACATTGAAAAATTCTCCTATGAAATAATAAATATAAGAATCAAAGTTTCAAAAATATAACCATCAAAATTATAGAAATCAAACTAACAACGATGATTAACATTGAAAAATTCTCCTATGAAATTATAAATAAAAGAATCAAAGTTTCAAAAATATAACCATAAAAATTAATGAAATCAAACTAACAACAATGATTAACATTGAAAAATTCTCCTATGAAATTATAAATAAAAGAATCAAAGTTTCAAAAATATAACCATAAAAATTAATGAAATCAAACTAACAACAATGATTAACATTGAAAAATTCTCCTATGAGATTATAAATAAAAGAATCAAAGTTTAAAAAATATAACCATAAAAATTAATGAAATCAAACTAACAACAATGATTAACATTGAAAAATTCTCCTATGAAATTATAAATAAAAGAACCAAAGTTTCAAAAATATAACAATAAAAGTTAATGAAATCAAACTAACAACAATGATTAACATTGAAAAATTCTCCTATGAAATAATAAATATAAGAATCAAAGTTTCAAAAATATAACCATCAAAATTATAGAAATCAAACTAACAACGATGATTAACATTGAAAAATTCTCCTATGAAATTATAAATAAAAGAATCAAAGTTTCAAAAATATAACCATAAAAATTAATGAAATCAAACTAACAACAATGATTAACATTGAAAAATTCTCCTATGAAATTATAAATAAAAGAATCAAAGTTTCAAAAATATAACCATAAAAATTAATGAAATCAAACTAACAACAATGATTAACATTGAAAAATTCTCCTATGAGATTATAAATAAAAGAATCAAAGTTTCAAAAATATAACCATAAAAATTAATGAAATCAAACTAACAACAATGATTAACATTGAAAAATTCTCCTATGAAATTATAAATAAAAGAATCAAAGTTTCAAAAATATAACCATCAAAATTATAGAAATCAAACTAACAACAATGATTAACATTGAAAGATTCTCCTATGAAATTATAAATAAAAGAATCAAAGTTTCAAAAATATAACCATAAAAATTAATGAAATCAAACTAACAACAATGATTAACATTGAAAAATTCTCCTATGAAATTATAAATAAAAGAATCAAAGTTTCAAAAATATAACCATAAAAATTAATGAAATCAAACTAACAACAATGATTAACAATGAAAAATTCTCCTATGAGATTATAAATAAAAGAAACAAAGTTTCAAAAATATAACCATCAAAATTATAGAAATCAAACTAACAACAATAATTAACATTGAAAAATTCTCCTATGAAATTATAAATATAAGAATCAAAGTTTCAAAAATATAACCATCAAAATTAATGAAATCAAACTAACAACAATAATTAACATTGAAAAATTCTCCTATGAAATTATAAATAAAATGATCAAAGTTTCAAAAATATAACCATCAAAATTAATGAAATCAAACTAACAACAATAATTAACATTGAAAAATTCTCCTATGAAATTATAAATAAAATGATCAAAGTTTCAAAAATATAACCATCAAAATTAATGAAATCAAACTAACAACAATAATTAACATTGAAAAATTCTCCTATGAAATTATAAATATAAGAATCAAAGTTTCAAAAATATAACCATCAAAATTATAGAAATCAAACTAACAACAATAATTAACATTGAAAAATTCTCCTATGAAATTATAAATAAAAGAATCAAAGTTTCAAAAATATAACCATCAAAATTATAGAAATCAAACTAACAACAATGATTAACATTGAAAAATTCTCCTATGAAATTATAAATAAAAGAATCAAAGTTTCAAAAATATAACCATCAAAATTATAGAAATCAAACTAACAACAATAATTAACATTGAAAAATTCTCCTATGAAATAATAAATATAAGAATCAAAGTTTCAAAAATATAACCATCAAAATTAATGAAATCAAACTAACAACAATAATTAACATTGAAAAATTCTCCTATGAAATCATAAATATAAGAATCAAAGTTTCAAAAATATAACCATCAAAATTAATGAAATCAAACTAACAACAATAATTAACATTGAAAAATTCTCCTATGAAATTATAAATAAAAGAATCAAAGTTTCAAAAATATAACCATCAAAATTATAGAAATCAAACTAACAACAATAATTAACATTGAAAAATTCTCCTATGAAATAATAAATATAAGAATCAAAGTTTCAAAAATATAACCATCAAAATTAATGAAATCAAACTAACAACAATAATTAACATTGAAAAATTCTCCTATGAAATCATAAATATAAGAATCAAAGTTTCAAAAATATAACCATCAAAATTAATGAAATCAAACTAACAACAATGATTAACATTGAAAAATTCTCCTATGAAATTATAAATAAAAGAATCAAAGTTTCAAAAATATAACCATCAAAATTATAGAAATCAAACTAACAACAATAATTAACATTGAAAAATTCTCCTATGAAATAATAAATATAAGAATCAAAGTTTCAAAAATATAACCATCAAAATTAATGAAATCAAACTAACAACAATAATTAACATTGAAAAATTCTCCTATGAAATTATAAATATAAGAATCAAAGTTTCAAAAATATAACCATCAAAATTATAGAAATCAAACTAACAACAATAATTAACATTGAAAAATTCTCCTATGAAATTATAAATAAAAGAATCAAAGTTTCAAAAATATAACCATCAAAATTATAGAAATCAAACTAACAACAATGATTAACATTGAAAAATTCTCCTATGAAATTATAAATAAAAGAATCAAAGTTTCAAAAATATAACCATCAAAATTATAGAAATCAAACTAACAACAATAATTAACATTGAAAAATTCTCCTATGAAATAATAAATATAAGAATCAAAGTTTCAAAAATATAACCATCAAAATTAATGAAATCAAACTAACAACAATAATTAACATTGAAAAATTCTCCTATGAAATAATAATTAAAAGAATCAAAGTTTCAAAAATATAACCATAAAAATTAATAACATCAAACTAACAACAATAATTAACATTGAAAAATTCTCCCATGAAATAATAATTAAAAGAACCAAAGTTTGAAAAATATAACCATAAAAATTAATAAAATCAAACTAACAACAATAATTAACATTGAAAAATTCTCCTATGAAATAATAATTAAAAGAATCAAAGTTTCAAAAATATAACCATAAAAATTAATAAAATCAAACTAACAACAATGATTAAAATTGAAAAATTCTCCTATGAAATAATAATTAAAAGAACAAAAGTTTGAAAAATATAACCATAAAAATTAATAAAATCAAACTAACAACAATAATTAACATTGAAAAATTCTCCTATGAAATAATAATTAAAAGAATCAAAGTTTCAAAAATATAACCATACAAATTAATAAAATCAAACTAACAACAATAATTAACATTGAAAAATTCTCCCATGAAATAATAATTAAAAGAACAAAAGTTTGAAAAATATAACCATAAAAATTAATAAAATCAAACTAACAACAATCATTAACATTGAAAAATTCTCCTATGAAATTATAAATATAAGAATCAAAGTTTCAAAAATATAACCATCAAAATTAATGAAATCAAACTAACAACAATAATTAACATTGAAAAATTCTCCTATGAAATAATAATTAAAAGAACCAAAGTTTCAAAAATATAACCATAAAAATTAATAAAATCAAACTAACAACAATAATTAACATTGAAAAATTCTCCTATGAAATAATTATTAAAAGAACCAAAGTTTGAAAAATATAACCATAAAAATTAATAAAATCAAACTAACAACAATAATTAACAATGAAAAATTCTCCTATGAGATTATAAATAAAAGAAACAAAGTTTCAAAAATATAACCATCAAAATTATAGAAATCAAACTAACAACAATAATTAACATTGAAAAATTCTCCTATGAAATTATAAATATAAGAATCAAAGTTTCAAAAATATAACCATCAAAATTAATGAAATCAAACTAACAACAATAATTAACATTGAAAAATTCTCCTATGAAATTATAAATAAAATGATCAAAGTTTCAAAAATATAACCATCAAAATTAATGAAATCAAACTAACAACAATAATTAACATTGAAAAATTCTCCTATGAAATTATAAATAAAATGATCAAAGTTTCAAAAATATAACCATCAAAATTAATGAAATCAAACTAACAACAATAATTAACATTGAAAAATTCTCCTATGAAATTATAAATATAAGAATCAAAGTTTCAAAAATATAACCATCAAAATTATAGAAATCAAACTAACAACAATAATTAACATTGAAAAATTCTCCTATGAAATTATAAATAAAAGAATCAAAGTTTCAAAAATATAACCATCAAAATTATAGAAATCAAACTAACAACAATGATTAACATTGAAAAATTCTCCTATGAAATTATAAATAAAAGAATCAAAGTTTCAAAAATATAACCATCAAAATTATAGAAATCAAACTAACAACAATAATTAACATTGAAAAATTCTCCTATGAAATAATAAATATAAGAATCAAAGTTTCAAAAATATAACCATCAAAATTAATGAAATCAAACTAACAACAATAATTAACATTGAAAAATTCTCCTATGAAATCATAAATATAAGAATCAAAGTTTCAAAAATATAACCATCAAAATTAATGAAATCAAACTAACAACAATAATTAACATTGAAAAATTCTCCTATGAAATTATAAATAAAAGAATCAAAGTTTCAAAAATATAACCATCAAAATTATAGAAATCAAACTAACAACAATAATTAACATTGAAAAATTCTCCTATGAAATAATAAATATAAGAATCAAAGTTTCAAAAATATAACCATCAAAATTAATGAAATCAAACTAACAACAATAATTAACATTGAAAAATTCTCCTATGAAATCATAAATATAAGAATCAAAGTTTCAAAAATATAACCATCAAAATTAATGAAATCAAACTAACAACAATGATTAACATTGAAAAATTCTCCTATGAAATTATAAATAAAAGAATCAAAGTTTCAAAAATATAACCATCAAAATTATAGAAATCAAACTAACAACAATAATTAACATTGAAAAATTCTCCTATGAAATAATAAATATAAGAATCAAAGTTTCAAAAATATAACCATCAAAATTAATGAAATCAAACTAACAACAATAATTAACATTGAAAAATTCTCCTAGGAAATTATAAATATAAGAATCAAAGTTTCAAAAATATAACCATCAAAATTATAGAAATCAAACTAACAACAATAATTAACATTGAAAAATTCTCCTATGAAATTATAAATAAAAGAATCAAAGTTTCAAAAATATAACCATCAAAATTATAGAAATCAAACTAACAACAATGATTAACATTGAAAAATTCTCCTATGAAATTATAAATAAAAGAATCAAAGTTTCAAAAATATAACCATCAAAATTATAGAAATCAAACTAACAACAATAATTAACATTGAAAAATTCTCCTATGAAATAATAAATATAAGAATCAAAGTTTCAAAAATATAACCATCAAAATTAATGAAATCAAACTAACAACAATAATTAACATTGAAAAATTCTCCTATGAAATCATAAATAAAAGAATCAAAGTTTCAAAAATATAACCATAAAAATTAATGAAATCAAACTAACAACAATGATTAACATTGAAAAATTCTCCTATGAAATTATAAATAAAAGAATCAAAGTTTCAAAAATATAACCATCAAAATTAATGAAATCAAACTAACAACAATGATTAACATTGAAAAATTCTCCTATGAAATAATAATTAAAAGAATCAAAGTTTCAAAAATATAACCATCAAAATTAATGAAATCAAACTAACAACAATGATTAACATTGAAAGATTCTCCTATGAAATTATAAATAAAAGAATCAAAGTTTCAAAAATATAACCATCAAAATTAATGAAATCAAACTAACAACAATGATTAACATTGAAAAATTCTCCTATGAAATAATAATTAAAAGAATCAAAGTTTCAAAAATATAACCATCAAAATTAATGAAATCAAACTAACAACAATAATTAACATTGAAAAATTCTCCTATGAAATAATAATTAAAAGAATCAAAGTTTCAAAAATATAACCATCAAAATTAATGAAATCAAACTAACAACAATGATTAACATTGAAAGATTCTCCTATGAAATTATAAATAAAAGAATCAAAGTTTCAAAAATATAACCATCAAAATTAATGAAATCAAACTAACAACAATGATTAACATTGAAAAATTCTCCTATGAAATAATAATTAAAAGAATCAAAGTTTCAAAAATATAACCATCAAAATTAATGAAATCAAACTAACAACAATAATTAACATTGAAAAATTCTCCTATGAAATAATAATTAAAAGAATCAAAGTTTCAAAAATATAACCATCAAAATTAATGAAATCAAACTAACAACAATGATTAACATTGAAAAATTCTCCTATGAAATAATAAATGTAAGAATCAAAGTTTCAAAAATATAACCATCAAAATTAATGAAATCAAACTAACAACAATGATTAACATTGAAAGATTCTCCTATGAAATAATAAATGTAAGAATCAAAGTTTCAAAAATATAACCATCAAAATTAATGAAATCAAACTAACAACAATGATTAACATTGAAAGATTCTCCTATGAAATAATAAATAAAAGAATCAAAGTTTCAAAAATATAACCATCAAAATTAATGAAATCAAACTAACAACAATGATTAACATTGAAAAATTCTCCTATGAAATAATAAATGTAAGAATCAAAGTTTCAAAAATATAACCATCAAAATTAATGAAATCAAACTAACAACAATGATTAACATTGAAAAATTCTCCTATGAAATAATAAATGTAAGAATCAAAGTTTCAAAAATATAACCATCAAAATTAATGAAATCAAACTAACAACAATGATTAACATTGAAAGATTCTCCTATGAAATTATAAATAAAAGAATCAAAGTTTCAAAAATATAACCATCAAAATTAATGAAATCAAACTAACAACAATGATTAACATTGAAAGATTCTCCTATGAAATTATAAATAAAAGAATCAAAGTTTCAAAAATATAACCATCAAAATTAATGAAATCAAACTAACAACAATGATTAACATTGAAAGATTCTCCTATGAAATTATAAATAAAAGAATCAAAGTTTCAAAAATATAACCATCAAAATTAATGAAATCAAACTAACAACAATGATTAACATTGAAAAATTCTCCTATGAAATAATAATTAAAAGAATCAAAGTTTCAAAAATATAACCATCAAAATTAATGAAATCAAACTAACAACAATGATTAACATTGAAAAATTCTCCTATGAAATAATAATTAAAAGAATCAAAGTTTCAAAAATATAACCATCAAAATTAATGAAATCAAACTAACAACAATGATTAACATTGAAAAATTCTCCTATGAAATAATAATTAAAAGAATCAAAGTTTCAAAAATATAACCATCAAAATTATAGAAATCAAACTAACAACAATGATTAACATTGAAAAATTCTCCTATGAAATAATAAATGTAAGAATCAAAGTTTCAAAAATATAACCATCAAAATTAATGAAATCAAACTAACAACAATAATTAACATTGAAAAATTCTCGTATGAAATTATAAATAAAATGATCAAAGTTTCAAAAATATAAACATACAAATTACATTCCACCTACTACCTACCTTAGCCAATAGGTAGCCCTAATGCAGCACATATTTGGAAGCTATATTGGAAGCTTATATTTGGAAGCTAAGCAATTACTAATACTTCTTTAGAGTTAAACACTTACGTTGGTAGTAGAATGAACTGGCTATTGCCTCGAGGATGCCAAGATGCATGGAAAAGTGCAAGAGCAGAATCAGCATGTATTTTTACATTGAATTGAATTATTGATTTGCAGCAAACAGAGCCAAGGATCACATTCATTCCTGATGAAAATCAAGTGCTTTGCTATTAATGTTTGAAGACATTGGCCACTTTGCTGTTTCCTTTGCTGTAAGCTGGAAATAAAAAGAAAACTTTTAAAAGATGAAAATAAATTCCATATTATAACTTAAAAGTTGACAAATTAGCAAGCAATATTGTAATATTCCCCATTTGGGGAATTAGGCGAGGGGCGATCATCCACAGTCACACACTGCTGAAGCTTCAACTAGGTATAGGAATTCTATCAACAAGGTATTTACAAGCGCTATAGCAATTACAACATATAGGAATACTACAATAGCTATTGACGTCATTTCCTTGAATATCAGAATACTTCAAATATGATAATCGGCTTTGCATTCATTTTGCGAATTTCATAAAATGATGTATTGAGTGATATAATGCTAGTTACTGGCAACGATGTTGATATTTGTTGAAAGAAAGAAATTTGAATGTACAAAATACCTTTTCATAATGAACATGAAACATTGTATCGCCTCCACCTGGCCATCTATTCATTGATTGATTGATTGATTGATTGATTGGTTGATTGGTTGATTGATCGATTGATTGGTTGATTGAATCATAAAATCCAAGCAAGCCATGTGTAATGCATATGAAATATGGTTTGGGCATCCAGTGAAAGCCAAGTAAACAACAGACAAATAAGGCCACCTTCATACATATAGATATGTTAAGGTGTAAACTGAAATTTCAGTTGTCGTATATAAACAGCGAATAATTTACTGCTTTAAAAGCAGAGAGCAAACATATACAACAATATCCTCTCTACGATAATATCATGACGCTTTTTGTCATGTAAACAAAATTAAACATAAAAGGAAGTCATCTGTACAGAAGGTCAGTTCTACCCTGCTTTAGTTTAGCTTAATTAGGCTAGCTTGACTTGAATATAGTTTTTGCTATTAAGTAAATGACTTTAAACACTTGCCTTGCTAGATACGAAAAATCAGTGAACATTGCAGAAGACTATTCAAAAAACTCCAACAAAGTTCTATTATCTGGATAGGGATAGCCTGAAGAAATGATATAAGACAACGAACATGGAAAAGGATACTGTAAGCAGATTGAACAAATTCCAGTTTTGCTCTGCAGAAACTACGTTTGTCGAGCTATCAGCTATTCAATCAACATTTGATCCAAAAATACTCGTCTTTTCTTTCCATCGTTTTGCATTGTTCCTGCAATCACATTTCAATGACCAATCAGATTAGAGAAAAAGTATGTTCTGGTACCCACAAACTATCGTTTATATGCGCATTTGTTAATCATTCCAAAATGCAAGCTACCTAGGCATTACAAGAAAATCCTGCGGAAAGACAACAAGACAATACGAAAGACAGAAAATAGGCTCTAATTGCATTATAGCAAGAAAATATTCAGATAGAAATGGAGAGTAAGCACAGAGCAAAGTCTAATTGTTCCAGATAGGAGCAGAAAAATTCCTTAAAAACGCCTTAATTGTGATGGCCGAAACAGTGTAAAATCCCAACCCAGGGACAGGGATTGTGCCACAAGAACATTACACTTCATTCATTCCTCATCTAAACCATTACAACTTTACTCTGAGCCTGCTCCCCATTTCCACAACTAGGTAGCGCTAATTCCTCGTTGTCAAAGTAAGGAGTGGGTGCAGTGCGAAGTCCTAGTGCCTGAGATGGCGAGCAAATGAGTGTATAATTCTTGTAGCAGGGAGGGTGGTGCTGCATAAGCGTTTTAATGGGCTTACTTCACTCGTTGTCCTAACTAAGAAACCCATTTTCTGTTCCCCACAAGCTGCTCCAGCTGGAACAAAATCAAATAGATATAAAAATCAATGTAGATTACTTACTTTTAGAGATAAAACATTTCCTTTCTGGCCATGCAGTCCAAAAAAAGTGTAATAGCCTCCTACAATCCTCCATGTTATCCATTGATCAACGATTTCCAATGTGTCTAAAAAATATTGCGCTTCGCAGAAAGGAATCATATCATGGAATCAGACAAAAAATCCTCGAGAATCATCTCGATTGCATTCAACATACCTTGTCTATTTAGATCAGCAACAGCATTTTTATATCATCTTTTTCTTCATTACATCTCATCAAGCAACAGAATTTTGAAACAGTTGATCGCCATCTTCAATCATAATCAGCTTGGTCTTGGTCTAAGGAAATGACAAATTTTATCAATTTCAATTGAACCAACTTGTACATAATTCCATCCACAAAAAAGTTGGAAGTAAGATTAGAGCGAAATTATAAGTATTTCTTAAAAGTAAGACCATGTAAAATGTCAAAAGTCAGTTACAAATGAAATTATATAGCATTTTAAAAGTCATTTAATAGTAGAATTATTTAACAATTTAGAAAACAAGTGGAAAGCTGGAATATATAATATTAAGAAATAAATAAAACCAAAATTTCATAAATTACAAAGAAAAGATAACACCAATGTTAATGCAGTAAAATTTAAATTAAAGTCGGATCAAAGTTTCACATAAAAAAATTTGAATTACTTACGTTGGCTTGAAGAAATGCAAGACAATAATCAGCATTGGTTTCATATTTCAACGATTGATTGATTGACAGCAAATGGAGCCAAAGATGACATTGATGACATTGGTGTAAAAAGTGGTCCTATGAAAAGACAAGACAAGACGGAAGACGAAAGACAAGATGCTGCAGGAAACTCAAAAAATTAGATATGAAGAATTATCGAAGCTTATTGTTCCAGATGGGAGCAGAAAAATTCCTTAAAAACGCCTTAATTGTGATGGCCGAAACAGTGTAAAATCCCAACCCAGGGACAGGGATTGTGCCACAAGAACATTACACTTATTCATTCCTCATTTAAACTATTACAACTTTACTCTGAGCCTGCGCCCCATTTCCACAACTAGGTAGCGCTAATTCCTCGTTGTCAAAGTAAGGAGTGGGTGCAGTGCGAAGTCCTAGTGCCTGAGATGGCGAGCAAATGAGTGTATAATTCTTGTAGCAGGGGGGGTGGTGCTGCATAAGCGTTTTAATGGGCTTACAGCACTCGTTGTCCTAACTAAGAAACCCATTTTCTGTTCCCCACAAGCTGCTCCAGCTGGAACAAAATAAAAAAGATATAAAAATCAATGTAGATTACTTACTTTTAGAGATAAAACATTTCCTTTCTGGCCATGCAGTCCAAAAAAAGTGTAATAGCCTCCTACAATCCTCCATGTTATCCATTGATCAATGATTTCCAATGTGTCTAAAAAATATTGCGCTTCGCAGAAAGGAATCATATCATGGAATCAGACAAAAAATCCTCGAGAATCATCTCGATTGCATTCAACATACCTTGTCTATTTAGATCAGCAACAGCATTTTTATATCATCTTTTTCTTCATTACATCTCATCAAGCAACAGAATTTTGAAACAGTTGATCGCCATCTTCAATCATAATCAGCTTGGTCTTGGTCTAAGGAAATGACAAATTTTATCAATTTCAATTGAACCAACTTGTACATAATTCCATCCACAAAAAAGTTGGAAGTAAGATTAGAGCGAAATTATAAGTATTTCTTAAAAGTAAGACCATGTAAAATGTCAAAAGTCAGTTACAAATGAAATTATATAGTATTTTAAAAGTCATTTAATAGTAGAATTATTTAACAATTTAGAAAACAAGTGGAAAGCTGAAATATATAATATTAAGAAATAAATAAAACCAAAATTTCATAAATTACAAAGAAAAGATAACACCAATGTTAATGCAGTAAAATTGAAATTAAAGTCGGATCAAAGTTTCACATAAAAAAATTTGAATTACTTACGTTGGCTTGAAGAAATGCAAGACAATAATCAGCATTGGTTTCATATTTCAACAATTGATTGATTGACAGGAAATGGAGCCAAAGATGACATTGATGACATTGGTGTAAAACGTGGTCCTATGAAAAGACAAGACAAGACGGAAGACGAAAGACAAGATGCTGCAGGAAACTCAAAAAATAAGATATGAAGAATTATCGAAGCTTATTGTTCCAGATGGGAGCAGAAAAATTCCTTAAAAACGCCTTAATTGTGATGGCCGAAACATTGTAAAATCCCAACCCAGGGACAGGGATTGTGCCACAAGAACATTACACTTCATTCATTCCTCATCTAAACCATTACAACTTTACTCTGAGCCTGCTCCCCATTTCCACAACTAGGTAGCGCTAATTCCTCGTTGTCAAAGTAAGGAGTGGGTGCAGTGCGAAGTCCTAGTGCCTGAGATGGCGAGCAAATGAGTGTATAATTCTTGTAGCAGGGAGGGTGGTGCTGCATAAGCGTTTTAATGGGCTTACAGCACTCGTTGTCCTAACTAAGAAACCCATTTTCTGTTCCCCACAAGCTGCTCCAGCTGGAACAAAATCAAATAGATATAAAAATCAATGTAGATTACTTACTTTTAGAGATAAAACATTTCCTTTCTGGCCATGCAGTCCAAAAAAAGTGTAATAGCCTCCTACAATCCTCCATGTTATCCATTGATCAATGATTTCCAATGTGTCTAAAAAATATTGCGCTTCGCAGAAAGGAATCATATCATGGAATCAGACAAAAAATCCTCGAGAATCATCTCGATTGCATTCAACATACCTTGTCTATTTAGATCAGCAACAGCATTTTTATATCATCTTTTTCTTCATTACATCTCATCAAGCAACAGAATTTTGAAACAGTTGATCGCCATCTTCAATCATAATCAGCTTGGTCTTGGTCTAAGGAAATGACAAATTTTATCAATTTCAATTGAACCAACTTGTACATAATTCCATCCACAAAAAAGTTGGAAGTAAGATTAGAGCGAAATTATAAGTATTTCTTAAAAGTAAGACCATGTAAAATGTCAAAAGTCAGTTACAAATGAAATTATATAGCATTTTAAAAGTCATTTAATAGTAGAATTATTTAACAATTTAGAAAACAAGTGGAAAGCTGGAATATATAATATTAAGAAATAAATAAAACCAAAATTTCATAAATTACAAAGAAAAGATAACACCGATGTTAATGCAGTAAAATTGAAATTAATGTCGGATCAAAGTTTCACATAAAAAAATTTGAATTACTTACGTTGGCTTGAAGAAATGCAAGACAATAATCAGCATTGGTTTCATATTTCAACGATTGATTGATTGACAGCAAATGGAGCCAAAGATGACATTGA
This sequence comes from Aurelia sp. 3 sensu Dawson et al. (2005), assembly GCA_964020215.1. Classification (NCBI taxonomy): domain Eukaryota; kingdom Metazoa; phylum Cnidaria; class Scyphozoa; order Semaeostomeae; family Ulmaridae; genus Aurelia; species Aurelia sp. 3 sensu Dawson et al. (2005). Next base: position 19,332 of record OZ026576.1, read on the forward strand.
TGACATTGGTGTAAAAAGTGGTCCTATGAAAAGACAAGACAAGACGGAAGACGAAAGACAAGATGCTGCAGGAAACTCAAAAAATTAGATATGAAGAATTATCGAAGCTTATTGTTCCAGATGGGAGCAGAAAAATTCCTTAAAAACGCCTTAATTGTGATGGCCGAAACAGTGTAAAATCCCAACCCAGGGACAGGGATTGTGCCACAAGAACATTACACTTATTCATTCCTCATCTAAACTATTACAACTTTACTCTGAGCCTGCGCCCCATTTCCACAACTAGGTAGCGCTAATTCCTCGTTGTCAAAGTAAGGAGTGGGTGCAGTGCGAAGTCCTAGTGCCTGAGATGGCGAGCAAATGAGTGTATAATTCTTGTAGCAGGGGGGGTGGTGCTGCATAAGCGTTTTAATGGGCTTACAGCACTCGTTGTCCTAACTAAGAAACCCATTTTCTGTTCCCCACAAGCTGCTCCAGCTGGAACAAAATAAAAAAGATATAAAAATCAATGTAGATTACTTACTTTTAGAGATAAAACATTTCCTTTCTGGCCATGCAGTCCAAAAAAAGTGTAATAGCCTCCTACAATCCTCCATGTTATCCATTGATCAATGATTTCCAATGTGTCTAAAAAATATTGCGCTTCGCAGAAAGGAATCATATCATGGAATCAGACAAAAAATCCTCGAGAATCATCTCGATTGCATTCAACATACCTTGTCTATTTAGATCAGCAACAGCATTTTTATATCATCTTTTTCTTCATTACATCTCATCAAGCAACAGAATTTTGAAACAGTTGATCGCCATCTTCAATCATAATCAGCTTGGTCTTGGTCTAAGGAAATGACAAATTTTATCAATTTCAATTGAACCAACTTGTACATAAGTCCATCCACAAAAAAGTTGGAAGTAAGATTAGAGCGAAATTATAAGTATTTCTTAAAAGTAAGACCATGTAAAATGTCAAAAGTCAGTTACAAATGAAATTATATAGCATTTTAAAAGTCATTTAATAGTAGAATTATTTAACAATTTAGAAAACAAGTGGAAAGCTGAAATATATAATATTAAGAAATAAATAAAACCGAAATTTGATAAATTCCAAAGAAAGGATAACACCAATGTTAATGCAGTAAAATTGAAATTAAAGTCGGATCAAAGTTTCACATAAAAAAATTTGAATTACTTACGTTGGCTTGAAGAAATGCAAGACAATAATCAGCATTGGTTTCATATTTCAACGATTGATTGATTGACAGCAAATGGAGCCAAAGATGACATTGATGACATTGGTGTAAAAAGTGGTCCTATGAAAAGACAAGACAAGACGGAAGACGAAAGACAAGATGCTGCAGGAAACTCAAAAAATAAGATATGATGAATTATCGAAGCTTATTGTTCCAGATGGGAGCAGAAAAATTCCTTAAAAACACCTTAATTGTGATGGCCGAAACAGTGTAAAATCCCAACCCAGGGACAGGGATTGTGCCACAAGAACATTACACTTCATTCATTCCTCATCTAAACCATTACAACTTTACTCTGAGCCTGCTCCCCATTTCCACAACTAGGTAGCGCTAATTCCTCGTTGTCAAAGTAAGGAGTGGGTGCAGTGCGAAGTCCTAGTGCCTGAGATGGCGAGCAAATGAGTGTATAATTCTTGTAGCAGGGAGGGTGGTGCTGCATAAGCGTTTTAATGGGCTTACTTCACTCGTTGTCCTAACTAAGAAACCCATTTTCTGTTCCCCACAAGCTGCTCCAGCTGGAACAAAATCAAATAGATATAAAAATCAATGTAGATTACTTACTTTTAGAGATAAAACATTTCCTTTCTGGCCATGCAGTCCAAAAAAAGTGTAATAGCCTCCTACAATCCTCCATGTTATCCATTGATCAATGATTTCCAATGTGTCTAAAAAATATTTCGCTTCGCAGAAAGGAATCATATCATGGAATCAGACACAAAATCCTCGAGAATCATCTCGATTGCATTCAACATACCTTGTCTATTTAGATCAGCAACAGCATTTTTATATCATCTTTTTCTTCATTACATCTCATCAAGCAACAGAATTTTGAAACAGTTGATCGTCATTTTCAATCATAATCAGCTTGGTCTTGGTCTAAGGAAATGACAAATTTTATCAATTTCAATTCAACCAACTTGTACATAATTCCATCCACAAAAAAGTTGGAAGTAAGATTAGAGCGAAATTATAAGTATTTCTTAAAAGTAAGACCATGTAAAATGTCAAAAGTCAGTTACAAATGAAATTATATAGCATTTTAAAAGTCATTTAATAGTAGAATTATTTAACAATTTAGAAAACAAGTGGAAAGCTGAAATATATAATATTAAGAAATAAATAAAACCGAAATTTGATAAATTCCAAAGAAAGGATAACACCAATGTTAATGCAGTAAAATTGAAATTAAAGTCGGATCAAAGTTTCACATAAAAAAATTTGAATTACTTACGTTGGCTTGAAGAAATGCAAGACAATAATCAGCATTGGTTTCATATTTCAACGATTGATTGATTGACAGCAAATGGAGCCAAAGATGACATTGATGACATTGGTGTAAAAAGTGGTCCTATGAAAAGACAAGACAAGACGGAAGACGAAAGACAAGATGCTGCAGGAAACTCAAAAAATAAGATATGAAGAATTATCGAAGCTTATTGTTCCAGATGGGAGCAGAAAAATTCCTTAAAAACGCCTTAATTGTGATGGCCGAAACATTGTAAAATCCCAACCCAGGGACAGGGATTGTGCCACAAGAACATTACACTTCATTCATTCCTCATCTAAACCATTACAACTTTACTCTGAGCCTGCTCCCCATTTCCACAACTAGGTAGCGCTAATTCCTCGTTGTCAAAGTAAGGAGTGGGTGCAGTGCGAAGTCCTAGTGCCTGAGATGGCGAGCAAATGAGTGTATAATTCTTGTAGCAGGGAGGGTGGTGCTGCATAAGCGTTTTAATGGGCTTACAGCACTCGTTGTCCTAACTAAGAAACCCATTTTCTGTTCCCCACAAGCTGCTCCAGCTGGAACAAAATCAAATAGATATAAAAATCAATGTAGATTACTTACTTTTTGAGATAAAACATTTCCTTTCTGGCCATGCAGTCCAAAAAAAGTGTAATAGCCTCCTACAATCCTCCATGTTATCCATTGATCAATGATTTCCAATGTGTCTAAAAAATATTGCGCTTCGCAGAAAGGAATCATATCATGGAATCAGACAAAAAATCCTCGAGAATCATCTCGATTGCATTCAACATACCTTGTCTATTTAGATCAGCAACAGCATTTTTATATTATCTTTTTCTTCATTACATCTCATCAAGCAACAGAATTTTGAAACAGTTGATCGCCATCTTCAATCATAATCAGCTTGGTCTTGGTCTAAGGAAATGACAAATTTTATCAATTTCAATTGAACCAACTTGTACATAATTCCATCCACAAAAAAGTTGGAAGTAAGATTAGAGCGAAATTATAAGTATTTCTTAAAAGTAAGACCATGTAAAATGTCAAAAGTCAGTTACAAATGAAATTATATAGCATTTTAAAAGTCATTTAATAGTAGAATTATTTAACAATTTAGAAAACAAGTGGAAAGCTGAAATATATAATATTAAGAAATAAATAAAACCAAAATTTCATAAATTACAAAGAAAAGATAACACCGATGTTAATGCAGTAAAATTGAAATTAAAGTCGGATCAAAGTTTCACATAAAAAAATTTGAATTACTTACGTTGGCTTGAAGAAATGCAAGACAATAATCAGCATTGGTTTCATATTTCAACGATTGATTGATTGACAGCAAATGGAGCCAAAGATGACATTGATGACATAGGTGTAAAAAGTGGTCCTATGAAAAGACAAGACAAGACGGAAGACGAAAGACAAGATGCTGCAGGAAACTCAAAAAATAAGATATGAAGAATTATCGAAGCTTATCGTTCCAGATGGGAGCAGAAAAATTCCTTAAAAACGCCTTAATTGTGATGGCCGAAACATTGTAAAATCCCAACCCAGGGACAGGGATTGTGCCACAAGAACATTACACTTCATTCATTCCTCATCTAAACCATTACAACTTTACTCTGAGCCTGCTCCCCATTTCCACAACTAGGTAGCGCTAATTCCTCGTTGTCAAAGTAAGGAGTGGGTGCAGTGCGAAGTCCTAGTGCCTGAGATGGCGAGCAAATGAGTGTACAATTCTTGTAGCAGGGAGGGTGGTGCTGCATAAGCGTTTTAATGGGCTTACTTCACTCGTTGTCCTAACTAAGAAACCCATTTTCTGTTCCCCACAAGCTGCTTCAGCTGGAACAAAATCAAATAGATATAAAAATCAATGTAGATTACTTACTTTTAGAGATAAAACATTTCCTTTCTGGCCATGCAGTCCAAAAAAAGTGTAATAGCCTCCTACAATCCTCCATGTTATCCATTGATCAATGATTTCCAATGTGTCTAAAAAATATTTCGCTTCGCAGAAAGGAATCATATCATGGAATCAGACACAAAATCCTCGAGAATCATCTCGATTGCATTCAACATACCTTGTCTATTTAGATCAGCAACAGCATTTTTATATCATCTTTTTCTTCATTACATCTCATCAAGCAACAGAATTTTGAAACAGTTGATCGCCATCTTCAATCATAATCAGCTTGGTCTTGGTCTAAGGAAATGACAAATTTTATCAATTTCAATTGAACCAACTTGTACATAAGTCCATCCACAAAAAAGTTGGAAGTAAGATTAGAGCGAAATTATAAGTATTTCTTAAAAGTAAGACCATGTAAAATGTCAAAAGTCAGTTACAAGTGAAATTATATAGCATTTTAAAAGTCATTTAATAGTAGAATTATTTAACAATTTAGAAAACAAGTGGAAAGCTGAAATATATAATATTAAGAAATAAATAAAACCGAAATTTGATAAATTACAAAGAAAAGATAACACCAATGTTAATGCAGTAAAATTGAAATTAAAGTCGGATCAAAGTTTCACATAAAAAAATTTGAATTACTTACGTTGGCTTGAAGAAATGCAAGACAATAATCAGCATTGGTTTCATATTTCAACGATTGATTGATTGACAGCAAATGGAGCCAAAGATGACATTGATGACATTGGTGTAAAAAGTGGTCCTATGAAAAGACAAGACAAGACGGAAGACGAAAGACAAGATGCTGCAGGAAACTCAAAAAATAAGATATGATGAATTATCGAAGCTTATTGTTCCAGATGGGAGCAGAAAAATTCCTTAAAAACACCTTAATTGTGATGGCCGAAACAGTGTAAAATCCCAACCCAGGGACAGGGATTGTGCCACAAGAACATTACACTTCATTCATTCCTCATCTAAACCATTACAACTTTACTCTGAGCCTGCTCCCCATTTCCACAACTAGGTAGCGCTAATTCCTCGTTGTCAAAGTAAGGAGTGGGTGCAGTGCGAAGTCCTAGTGCCTGAGATGGCGAGCAAATGAGTGTATAATTCTTGTAGCAGGGGGGGTGGTGCTGCATAAGCGTTTTAATGGGCTTACAGCACTCGTTGTCCTAACTAAGAAACCCATTTTCTGTTCCCCACAAGCTGCTCCAGCTGGAACAAAATAAAAAAGATATAAAAATCAATGTAGATTACTTACTTTTAGAGATAAAACATTTCCTTTCTGGCCATGCAGTCCAAAAAAAGTGTAATAGCCTCCTACAATCCTCCATGTTATCCATTGATCAATGATTTCCAATGTGTCTAAAAAATATTTCGCTTCGCAGAAAGGAATCATATCATGGAATCAGACACAAAATCCTCGAGAATCATCTCGATTGCATTCAACATACCTTGTCTATTTAGATCAGCAACAGCATTTTTATATCATCTTTTTCTTCATTACATCTCATCAAGCAACAGAATTTTGAAACAGTTGATCGTCATTTTCAATCATAATCAGCTTGGTCTTGGTCTAAGGAAATGACAAATTTTATCAATTTCAATTCAACCAACTTGTACATAATTCCATCCACAAAAAAGTTGGAAGTAAGATTAGAGCGAAATTATAAGTATTTCTTAAAAGTAAGACCATGTAAAATGTCAAAAGTCAGTTACAAATGAAATTATATAGCATTTTAAAAGTCATTTAATAGTAGAATTATTTAACAATTTAGAAAACAAGTGGAAAGCTGAAATATATAATATTAAGAAATAAATAAAACCGAAATTTGATAAATTCCAAAGAAAGGATAACACCAATGTTAATGCAGTAAAATTGAAATTAAAGTCGGATCAAAGTTTCACATAAAAAAATTTGAATTACTTACGTTGGCTTGAAGAAATGCAAGACAATAATCAGCATTGGTTTCATATTTCAACGATTGATTGATTGACAGCAAATGGAGCCAAAGATGACATTGATGACATTGGTGTAAAAAGTGGTCCTATGAAAAGACAAGACAAGACGGAAGACGAAAGACAAGATGCTGCAGGAAACTCAAAAAATAAGATATGAAGAATTATCGAAGCTTATTGTTCCAGATGGGAGCAGAAAAATTCCTTAAAAACGCCTTAATTGTGATGGCCGAAACAAATCCCAACCCAGGGACAGGGATTGTGCCACAAGAACATTACACTTCATTCATTCCTCATCTAAACCATTACAACTTTACTCTGAGCCTGCTCCCCATTTCCACAACTAGGTAGCGCTAATTCCTCGTTGTCAAAGAAAGGAGTGGGTGCAGTGCGAAGTCCTAGTGCCTGAGATGGCGAGCAAATGAGTGTATAATTCTTGTAGCAGGGAGGGTGGTGCTGCATAAGCGTTTTAATGGGCTTACAGCACTCGTTGTCCTAACTAAGAAACCCATTTTCTGTTCCCCACAAGCTGCTCCAGCTGGAACAAAATCAAATAGATATAAAAATCAATGTAGATTACTTACTTTTTGAGATAAAACATTTCCTTTCTGGCCATGCAGTCCAAAAAAAGTGTAATAGCCTCCTACAATCCTCCATGTTATCCATTGATCAATGATTTCCAATGTGTCTAAAAAATATTGCGCTTCGCAGAAAGGAATCATATCATGGAATCAGACAAAAAATCCTCGAGAATCATCTCGATTGCATTCAACATACCTTGTCTATTTAGATCAGCAACAGCATTTTTATATCATCTTTTTCTTCATTACATCTCATCAAGCAACAGAATTTTGAAACAGTTGATCGCCATCTTCAATCATAATCAGCTTGGTCTTGGTCTAAGGAAATGACAAATTTTATCAATTTCAATTGAACCAACTTGTACATAATTCCATCCACAAAAAAGTTGGAAGTAAGATTAGAGCGAAATTATAAGTATTTCTTAAAAGTAAGACCATGTAAAATGTCAAAAGTCAGTTACAAATGAAATTATATAGTATTTTAAAAGTCATTTAATAGTAGAATTATTTAACAATTTAGAAAACAAGTGGAAAGCTGAAATATATAATATTAAGAAATAAATAAAACCAAAATTTCATAAATTACAAAGAAAAGATAACACCAATGTTAATGCAGTAAAATTGAAATTAAAGTCGGATCAAAGTTTCACATAAAAAAATTTGAATTACTTACGTTGGCTTGAAGAAATGCAAGACAATAATCAGCATTGGTTTCATATTTCAACGATTGATTGATTGACAGCAAATGGAGCCAAAGATGACATTGATGACATTGGTGTAAAAAGTGGTCCTATGAAAAGACAAGACAAGACAAGACGGAAGACGAAAGACAAGATGCTGCAGGAAACTCAAAAAATAAGATATGAAGAATTATCGAAGCTTATTGTTCCAGATGGGAGCAGAAAAATTCCTTAAAAACGCCTTAATTGTGATGGCCGAAACAGTGTAAAATCCCAACCCAGGGACAGGGATTGTGCCACAAGAACATTACACTTCATTCATTCCTCATCTAAACCATTACAACTTTACTCTGAGCCTGCTCCCCATTTCCACAACTAGGTAGCGCTAATTCCTCGTTGTCAAAGAAAGGAGTGGGTGCAGTGCGAAGTCCTAGTGCCTGAGATGGCGAGCAAATGAGTGTATAATTCTTGTAGCAGGGAGGGTGGTGCTGCATAAGCGTTTTAATGGGCTTACTTCACTCGTTGTCCTAACTAAGAAACCCATTTTCTGTTCCCCACAAGCTGCTCCAGCTGGAACAAAATCAAATAGATATAAAAATCAATGTAGATTACTTACTTTTAGAGATAAAACATTTCCTTTCTGGCCATGCAGTCCAAAAAAAGTGTAATAGCCTCCTACAATCCTCCATGTTATCCATTGATCAATGATTTCCAATGTGTCTAAAAAATATTGCGCTTCGCAGAAAGGAATCATATCATGGAATCAGACAAAAAATCCTCGAGAATCATCTCGATTGCATTCAACATACCTTGTCTATTTAGATCAGCAACAGCATTTTTATATCATCTTTTTCTTCATTACATCTCATCAAGCAACAGAATTTTGAAACAGTTGATCGCCATCTTCAATCATAATCAGCTTGGTCTTGGTCTAAGGAAATGACAAATTTTATCAATTTCAATTGAACCAACTTGTACATAATTCCATCCACAAAAAAGTTGGAAGTAAGATTAGAGCAAAATTATAAGTATTTCTTAAAAGTAAGACCATGTAAAATGTCAAAAGTCAGTTACAAATGAAATTATATAGTATTTTAAAAGTCATTTAATAGTAGAATTATTTAACAATTTAGAAAACAAGTGGAAAGCTGGAATATATAATATTAAGAAATAAATAAAACCAAAATTTCATAAATTACAAAGAAAAGATAACACCAATGTTAATGCAGTAAAATTTAAATTAAAGTTGGATCAAAGTTTCACATAAAAAAATTTGAATTACTTACGTTGGCTTGAAGAAATGCAAGACAATAATCAGCATTGGTTTCATATTTCAACGATTGATTGATTGACAGCAAATGGAGCCAAAGATGACATTGATGACATTGGTGTAAAAAGTGGTCCTATGAAAAGACAAGACAAGACGGAAGACGAAAGACAAGATGCTGCAGGAAACTCAAAAAATAAGATATGAAGAATTATCGAAGCTTATTGTTCCAGATGGGAGCAGAAAAATTCCTTAAAAACGCCTTAATTGTGATGGCCGAAACAAATCCCAACCCAGGGACAGGGATTGTGCCACAAGAACATTACACTTCATTCATTCCTCATCTAAACCATTACAACTTTACTCTGAGCCTGCTCCCCATTTCCACAACTAGGTAGCGCTAATTCCTCGTTGTCAAAGAAAGGAGTGGGTGCAGTGCGAAGTCCTAGTGCCTGAGATGGCGAGCAAATGAGTGTATAATTCTTGTAGCAGGGAGGGTGGTGCTGCATAAGCGTTTTAATGGGCTTACTTCACTCGTTGTCCTAACTAAGAAAGCCATTTTCTGTTCCCCACAAGCTGCTCCAGCTGGAACAAAATCAAATAGATATAAAAATCAATGTAGATTACTTACTTTTAGAGATAAAACATTTCCTTTCTGGCCATGCAGTCCAAAAAAAGTGTAATAGCCTCCTACAATCCTCCATGTTATCCATTGATCAATGATTTCCAATGTGTCTAAAAAATATTTCGCTTCGCAGAAAGGAATCATATCATGGAATCAGACACAAAATCCTCGAGAATCATCTCGATTGCATTCAACATACCTTGTCTATTTAGATCAGCAACAGCATTTTTATATCATCTTTTTCTTCATTACATCTCATCAAGCAACAGAATGTGAGAACAGTTGATCGCCATCTTCAGTCATAATCGGTTTGATCTAAAGAAAAAAAATTTTTACAAATCTTAATTTAAGGCAAGTTGTACATAAGGCTACGGCAAAAAAGTCAGAACTAAGAAATAGTGCAAAGTTCATTTTTTAACATTGCCGTTGCAAAACGTAACAGGGCAACTGCTTTTTTTGAGCTTGTACACACCTTGATGAACACGTTTTATTAAGCAAATATGAACGGGCTTGAACGGAGCAATAAGTTTTTATGAGCTCAAGATATGATGAACTTTAAAATATAAAATTACGCACATGAGGAAAAAATTGTGAATCATGCAAGTAGAGAAATGAATTGTGTTAAAATGAGACCAAAATTCCTTGTTAGTTTCTTGCAAGAAGTATTCACCTGTCATTAACGAAGACTTTATAGATATGAAATGCCCTTCTTTTGGTATTTTGCTAATTCAGCCATGAAACTATAGTAGTATACAACATATGTTGTTCATGAATGCAGGGCTGATGCATTTGCTAATGAAAAAGTGTCTGGGCAGTTGAATTTTTTAATGATTTCATACGAGGCGAGTATGTTTTTAGCCACAATATTTTTCTCCACCGGCCATGTCTAATATGATAAGTTTTCAAAGCTAATTTAAGAATGAAATTCGACAAAATGTTGGAAATTGGCTAGAAATGAAATTACGTTACATTATAAAATAAGTTCAAAACGAAATTTTATATAAACTTTCAAAAATAAGATGAAGGCGAAATTATATATGAATTTAAACAAGTTAAGAGCGAAATTGAAAGCATTTTTCTTTTCAAAAACCAGTAAACAGCGGAACTGCATAACATTTTTATATGAGTTCAATCAAAATAGTACAGGTTGTGAAAAATAAACTAAGCACTTTTGAAATGTTATACTTGGCCGATTTGAAAGATTTGTGAATTAATCTATAACTTAGATACTCAATTAGATGCCAGAATTTTTAACAATGAAAATAACAAATAAACATTCACTAGATTTTTTTAAGACTAAATATGAATTGACAAAGAGTACTATGAAATTGTGATTAAAGAAGAGATCAGACAAGAAAGAATTTGCAATAATACTAGAGAGCAGATAAGAACAAGATGGTGATAAAACTTGACATCAGATAAGAACAAAATTTGGTAAAAATTAGAGGTAAGACAAGAATGAAAATTTGCTAAAATTTAAAATCTGATCAGAAATGAATTAGACATCAGATAAAAATGAAATTATGATGAAATAAGACTTTATATCAGAATAAAATGGTGATGAAATTAGACATCAGATAAAAATGAAATGTTGATAAAATTAGACAATAGATAAGAATGAAATTGTGATAAAATTAGACATCAGATGAGGATGAAATTGTGATAAAATTAGACATCTGATGAGAATAAAATTGTGATAAAATTAGACATCTGATGAGAATGAAATTGTGATAAAATTAGACATCTGATGAGAATGAAATTGAGACAAAATTAGAGATCAGATAAAAATGAAATGGTGATGAAATTAGACATCAGATAAGAATGAAATTGTAATGAAATTAGACATCAGATAAGAATGAAATTGTGATAAAATTAGACATCAGATGAGGATGAAATTGTGATAAAATTAGATATCTGATGAGGTAGACATTGTGATAAAATTAGACATCAGATGAGAATGAAATTGCGATAAAATTAGACATCAGATAAGAATGAAATTGTGATAAAATTAGACATCTGATGAGAATGAAATTGTGACAACATTAGAGATCAGATGAGGATGAAATTGTGACAAAATTAGACATCAGATGAGAATGAAATTGTGATAAAATTAGACATCAGATGAGAATGAAATTGTGATAAAATTAGACATCTGATGAGAATGAAATTGTGACAAAATTAGAGATCAGATAAAAATGAAATGGTGATGAAATTAGACATCAGATAAGAATGAAATTGTGATCAAATTAGACATCAGATGAGGATGAAATTGTGACAAAATTAGACATCTGATGAGAATGAAATTGTGATAAAATTAGACATCAGATAAGGATGAAATTGTGATAAAACTAGACATCAGATGAGAATGAAATTGTGATAAAATTAGACACCTGATGAGAATGAAATTGTGACAAAATTAGAGATCAGATAGAAATGAAATGGTGATGAAATTAGACATCAGATAAAAATGCAATTGTCATAAAATTAGACATCAGATAAGAATGAAATTGTGATATAATTAGACATCAGATGAGAATGAAATTGTGATGAAATTAGACATCAGATGAGAATGAAATTGTGATAAAATTAGACATCTGATGAGAATGAAATTGTGATGAAATTAGACATCAGATAAGAATGAAATTGTGATATAATTAGACATCATATAAAAATGAAATGTTGATAAAATTAGACAATAGATAAGAATGAAATTGTGATAAAATTAGACATCAGATGAGGATGAAATTGTGATAAAATTAGACATCTGATGAGAATGAAATTGTGATAAAATTAGACATCTGATGAGAATGAAATTGTAATAAAATTAGACATCAGATGAGAATGAAATTGTGATAAAATTAGACATCAGATGAGAATGAAATTGTGACAAAATTAGAGATCAGATAAAAATGAAATGGTGATGAAATTAGACATCAGATAAAAATGAAATGGTGATGAAATTAGACATCAGATAAGAATGAAATTGTCATAAAATTAGACATCTGATGAGAATGAAATTGTGACAAAATTAGAGATCAGATAAAAATGAAATGGTGATGAAATTAGACATCAGATAAAAATGAAATGGTGATGAAATTAGACATCAGATAAGAATGAAATTGTCATAAAATTAGACATCTGATGAGAATGAAATTGTGATAAAATTAGAGATCAGATAAAAATGAAATGGTGGTGAAATTAGACATCAGATAAAAATGAAATGGTGATGAAATTAGACATCAGATAAGAATGAAATTGTGATAAAATTAGACATCAGATAAGAATGAAATTGTGATAAAATTAGACATCTGATGAGAATGAAATTGTGATAAAATTAGACATCTGATGAGAATGAAATGGTGATGAAATTAGACATCAGATGAGAATGAAATTGTGATAAAATTAGAAATCAGATAAGGATGAAATTGTGATAAAATTAGACATCAGATGAGAATGAAATTGCGATAAAATTAGACATCAGATGAGAATGAAATTGCGATAAAATTAGAAATCTGATGAGAATGAAATTGTGATAAAATTAGACATCAGATGAGAATGAAATTGTAATAAAATTAGACATCTGATGAGAATGAAATTGTGACAAAATTAGAGATCAGATAAAAATGAAATGGTGATGAAATTAGACATCAGATAAAAATGAAATGGTGATGAAATTAGACATCAGATAAGAATGAAATTGTCATAAAATTAGACATCTGATGAGAATGAAATTGTGATAAAATTAGAGATCAGATAAAAATGAAATGGTGATGAAATTAGACATCAGATAAAAATGAAATGGTGATGAAATTAGACATCAGATAAGAATGAAATTGTGATAAAATTAGACATCAGATAAGAATGAAATTGTGATAAAATTAGACATCTGATGAGAATGAAATTGTGATAAAATTAGACATCTGATGAGAATGAAATGGTGATGAAATTAGACATCAGATAAGAATGAAATTGTGATAAAATTATAAATCAGATAAGGATGAAATTGTGATAAAATTAGACATCAGATGAGAATGACATTGCGATAAAATTAGATATCAGATGAGAATGAAATTGCGATAAAATTAGAAATCTGATGAGAATGAAATTGTGACAAAATTAGAGATCAGATAGAAATGAAATGGTGATGAAATTAGACATCAGATAAAAATGCAATTGTCATAAAATTAGACATCAGATAAGATTGTCAACCCAAAAAAATGGTAACCCAAAAAATGACGCAAATTTTCAATGGACCCAGAAAAATGATGGCAAATTTTTCAACCCCAAATAAATGATGCCAATTTAGAGATACCCAAAAAAATGATATTTTCATTAGTTTCAAACCCCCCAAAAAAATGACATGAGCATCCCTATCAAAATTTTTACAAGTGCCCCCCCCCCCCCACCTGGGATGGAAACAATCGAGAATCATACGCTCGTATATTGAGCTTAGGGCCATCGCCATAACATACATTGGTCTGATGCTAATGGTGGTATCCAGCATCGCCAGTCTTCTGGTCCCGTTCTGCTTCGTTCGCAATGGTATAGTGACTTAGATCCGAAAAACAGAAAATGGCGAAAAAATTCCTAGGGGGGGGGATAGCTTCAACAGGTGGGTGACGGGGTGTGCCATTCTGATATCTGAAATCACATTCTAAAATTCATCCAGTTTTTGTGAAACCGATACCCAAAAATTTACATACAATTCAAAATATATACCCTAAAATTGTAGGCCAAGTAAGTGAAATTTGATGAAAATCTAAAGAGTTATTTTCCTGTGATTCCCTTTAAAATGACACCCCAAAATTCGATGTATATTTGTGACTTTGCCAAAAGTGATATCCTAAAATTCATTTGCTGCCCAAGAAAAGGTACCCCCAAAAATGGCACATCCTGTACCGTACCGCTATGTAAGGCCCCCCCCCCCTTGGGGAAAATTCTCAAAACTACTCACGATCATAAGTGCTGCTGAATATGTGCATCATTGAGCCAGAATCACACCTCAGGTAATTTGACATTTCTGAAAGGAAATATTGAAATTGACAAAGAATCCATTTGCCTGCCAATACACAAATATCTATGATAAAAAATTGTATATATTTTCCGAAATACAACGACAGCCATCACGAAAAAACCCTTAGACTGAACCCAAGTGTTCCCATTTTACAGCGCGCGATATGACCCTTTCCTTCACAAAAATCTTACGAGTCTATTTGGGGTAAAGGGTTTTAGTTCGAAGTACGTAAGGGGCCACAAGAAAATTGATTCCTTCACGCCAAACGTTCCTTGGACGCATTCATAATACCCCTAGTCCCCTCCCCAAAAACGTCCAATTGAAAATCGATATAATTTCTCAGATCCCGAGAAAATTTCATACCGTTGTTTTGTTGCATATCAAATGGGCCTGAGTGATTATGAAGGAGACGTTCACCGTGCTTTCCATGACCAGACTCAACAAAAACGGACAAGATACTTTCACTGCTGTCGAAATCAGCGGCGGCGCCAGCCGCCGCGAAGTGGGGGGGGGGTAAGGATATATGGGGGTCCGGGGGCGAGGCCCCCGGAATATTTTTTGGGGCCACGCCCTTTAAGACTTTGGGAAACGCCCATTTTGAAGATAGAAATACGCCCTTTTGAATATAGAGATACACCCTTTTTTGGATAAAAAACGACAGATGAAATCATTTTTGTATACGAGAAACCTTTCATTTTTGTATACGAGAGATCACAACTTGTCAAAGTTTAAATGAGTCATGTAATAACGTGAAGTGACAAAGACAAAATTAGAATGACAAAGAAAGAAAAAGATTTCAAAACAATAAGTTCATTTTTAAGGCCTCGGTGGCACAGTGGTAAGGCGTCGGGCTCACAATCCAAGGGTCGTGTGTTCGATACCGGCACTGGCCACATTTGAAGATAGCATCCTTGGGCAAGGTGTTAACACAAATTGTGCCTCTCTCCACCCAGGAGTATAAATGGGTACCTGGTCCGTAGTTATGAGCGCCGTCTGTGGCTGCACCCTGCTATATGCTACTAAGCATAGTGACCAGGGGGTAAGATGTAAAGTCGTTTGAGTAGCCTTGGGCTAGATAAAAGACTATAAAACTACTACTTACTTACTTACTTACTAATTTTTTAGAGTAAGAAAGCCAGATTAAAAGCTGAAGGCAGACCTACCCCTACCCTAAGATTTTTATGAGGTTTTTGGACGAATCTAAATTACCATATTTTCAAAAAAGTGGGGGGGTATTTACCCCCTCCAACCCCCCCCCCCCCCCGTGGCTCCGCCACTGGTCGAAATTCTTTCGCATTAAGGAAATATACAGGAAACGAAAGCTGTAGAATAAAGTTCCTTGCAGAAATTCTCGAAGAATTATCGATGAAATGAAACAAAAATTTTGAAAACATCCGGTACTTTTTTTACCCCCCCCCCCCCCTTTCCAAACGTCCATTAGACATTTTGTATAAAAGAATCGATTTGTGTGTGACCCATACATAGATTTTTAATTTGCCTTACGAATTTTGGCGACGCGAGTCAAATCAAGGCCCAGCAGCTGAAAAGCCTTGCGAATCGCTTTTTGGTTGATATGACACGCCTTTTTTGAACATGTAAAATCCATTCGTAGTGATTCCTCCCATAAAACAAACAAGACTAGGAAAATGCAGCCGACTCTGTAACGCTAGTAATGCTTACCAGTCAGATGGATATTTTTGACCAAATCCTATACACATGCAACAATATGTGTCAGGCAATTTTGCAAGGTAACCTATTTCTCAGATCTTGTTTGATAAAATGCTACCTTGCCCCTTGACAGACTGCTCTCCTATAAATATGGAAAATATTGCCCCGTGTTTCAGGCCATCTCATCCATACTTAAAAACCCATGTAAGTTAATTGCCCCCGATCCAAGGTCGAACTGAATTTCCTACGGTATGGTTCAACGTGGCGTGGTAATAATGACAGAGCATGAGAAAGTTTGCTTACCGACACAACTACTCTGCAAATGCTTCTCCCGTCTCTTCTCTCCTTCTCTTCAGTGTGAAAGCTTCCTTCTCCATGCTTCTCTTCAGTGTGAAAGCTTCTGCTGGTCAAACTCGAAGCAAATTAAGTTGAGCTCTTGTCACTCGTGTCACTGGATCCTTGAACGTGCTCTAACGAATGGCCCAAAATGCGGCGTGGGGAAATATTAGACCAAGGCCATGATATATCGACCAATCAAAATCATCCAAATCTTTTTACTTCCCTGATTGGTTAATAAAACACAAAAAAACTGAACCAAAAAGCGTGGTCATCCAGCCGCATACCAGCACACAGGACCACGGGTTTTCCAAAACCTGTTCAATGTTTTTGCAATTTTGTATCACTTGGGAATCCAAAGAAGTGCTTAGTGCACGAATTTTTCGGGCAGTATGAATAGGAGAGAGCATACATTGAATCATTTTTTAGCAAATTTTTGAAAGCACGCAAGAGCTGATCAAGAAGAAGCTGAAACATTTCTCGTTTTCATTTTCAGGTTTTTTCCAATGTCGAGCGAACAGTAAATCCACTAAAGCCGGTTTTCCACTAGGCGGATTTTTCCGTGCGCAGCGGAGCGGCCGTTGTTTCTAAAACAATGCACGCGTACTAACAAAGATGTTCAATTTCCAAGAAATTCAATGACCAAGAATTTTTAAAAATATTTTCAGAGCTGTTTTTCGTCAATCGCCGTGGCTTTCCCCCTCTCGTGGAATACTGAAGTCATGTGTCAGAGCCTTCGAGCGATTTGATTGGTTGGCGCCATAGGACGCGGCGGAAAAGTTGAAGTCAATCCGACTTTCAAATACTCGCGTAGCGGAGCGACCAGAAGTGACCATCGTTAGAAATAAACAATGCAATTACAATAGCCGCTCCGCTGCGCGCGGAAAAATCCGCCTAGTGGAAAACCGGCTTTACAGAGCTTATTCAAATGGAGGGGTTCAAATGCGGTTTTCTCCCTTTGATCACATTTGACAAAATCCTTTCAAGAATTCCATCCTCGACGTAAAGATCGCACAGCAGTTATCTTCCTTTTGGGAAAGTCATGGCTTTCTTCATTCTAATGTTACAAACCAGCATATAAGAAACTCATTTTTCGGATTAGATCGGGCAGTTTTTCATAAGCAACTCTGATGAAAAAGCTCTGATGAAAAAAGTACTCCATGATTGTACGATAAATGCTCCATGAAAACTCTCTGAAAAAGGCATAACAATAGAGAAAATAATTTCAATCAGTATCATTGGGTAATTGATTCTTAGCTTTATTGTTTTTTTTTTTGTCAAATAAGAACTTATAAGAAACTGAGATAAAGTCAGGCTCAGTGGTCTCTTATATTTTGGTGCCTTAACCAGCCACATAAAATGCATCTCCTGCGAATTAGACACCCGCGTTTCACCGTGTCTCTCTCACAAAAGACGCATTTCATGTTGTGTTTTCCTGCTTTTTAAGGGGGCCCTCTGTGGTTGCAAAGCTGCCCAAGTTTCAGTAAATTCTGATACTTTGGTGAAGTTCAAATACTTTATTGATTGAACATAAATAAATTATCTAAACAGCTGACGAGAATAAAGTAAAAGTCATTTGCCAATGAAAGCAAGTTATAAATTCATGATTCCATATTATTTTTTAATACGACGGTCACGCCAGAAATTGTTGATGTTGGAAAGCGCAGTTTAATTATGAAGCAGAGGAGGAGGCAAGCAACGACAAATTATTGTATACTTCATTTCATCGACATTCCAGGAATAAAAATACAGTAGATTTTATACTAATAAAAATAGTACATCATTGAATACATATATTTTATAAGAAACTGAGGATTTGAGCTAGCAATAAAATTTTACTCATATCATCGAGATATTGAGTACTCAAAGGAATTTTTTACGAGTTTCTTATGAGTGCCCTGGCAATCTCCATTTTTAATTCGTGTGGCAATGCCAACATTTCAAAACACTATCTTTTAAGAACGTGAAACAGAAAATTAGTGAAGATAAAGTAAACATAGGATTTCATTTGAATAAGTTGTTCTCACTACTGGGGTTTCTTCATTTCTAGCAGTCTGAGACTTGAGTTTCTTGGAATCAGTTTCTTTGCAAAAAATACGTGTGTTTACTGTTTTAACACATATGCAATCAAAATTACAAAAATATGTTAATACAATATCTTCTCAATTGTTCAAAATGTTTGCCAATTGTTAATCAATTTTTACAACACGTAAATGACTTACATCCAAATGCATAGAAATTTCTACAAAAAGGTAATGACAGTGGCGACCTTACGTCCTGTTTATAATATACCAGATAGCTATCGCTTTTCACATCACACCTGTGCAATCCTATGCAAGACGCTCAACAAATCAGAGCGAGAATCACTACGCTTCGTATGTGATATGAAAATTACCCTAGCATGGTTTTGGCATGATATAAATTGTACTATCCGATACGTTTTCGTCTGAAGCCACATTCCTTTTCTTTGAGAGCAATAAGAAGCAATTAAATTGAAAAAAAAAGATCAAGAAATTATATTGGATTTCTCCCTCGTTATGTAAATACAAGGCCTAATAACTGGCATGGAAGTTAAGACGCGAGACGATAGCTATCTGGTTTCATGTAAACAGTTGCCCTATCCGATGGAGGTCAGTCGCAACGATGATAGCTATCCGGTTTCATGTAAACAGTTGCCCTATCCGATAGAGGTCAGTTGCAACGATGATAGCTATCCGGTTTCATGTAAACAGTTGCCCTATCCGATAGAGGTCAGTCGCAACGATGATAGCTATCCGGTTTCATGTAAACAGTTGCCCTATCCGATAGAGGTCAGTCGCAACGATGATAGCTATCCGGTTTCATGTAAACAGTTGCCCTATCCGATAGAGGTCAGTCGCAACGATGATAGCTATCCGGTTTCATGTAAACAGTTGCCCTATCCGATAGAGGTCAGTCGCAACGATGATAGCTATCCGGTTTCATGTAAACAGTTGCCCTATCCGATAGAGGTCAGTTGCAACGATGATAGCTATCCGGTTTCATGTAAACAGTTGCCCTATCCGATATAGGTCAGTCGCAACAATGATAGCTATCCGGTTTCATGTAAACAGTTGCCCTATCCGATAGAGGTCAGTCGCAACGATGATAGCTATCCGGTTTCATGTAAACAGTTGCCCTATCCGATAGAGGTCAGTCGCAACGATGATAGCTATCCGGTTTCATGTAAACAGTTGCCCTATCCGATAGAGGTCAGTCGCAACGATGATAGCTATCCGGTAAAATGTAAACAGTTGCCCTATCCGATAGCGGTCAGTCGCAACGATGATAGCTATCCGGTAAAATGTAAACCGAGCCTAACAGACCAATTCAGCAATGAATTTACTTTTTTTCATGTCTTAGCGGCTTTGAAATGAATCTAAGCACATAGCCATGCAAATACAATAGGCCATGACACGTGCTGCACCATATTTGGGCAACTAATCACGGAATGTCAATCAAATGAAGTTCAAATGATTCTTATCACTTGCTTCATTCTCAAATTTATTATCAAACTGCGCTTTCCATCGAATTGCCCAAATGATGATATGAGCTACGTTAGACATTGACCGAAAGTGCACTTTTATGTGCTTACATTCCCTTTAATTTACAAACTGGTGTAGTTAAATATCACCAAATAAAATCCCAAATAATTTGTTTAATAACAAAATCTTACCATCTTGAGATTTTTAAAAAGTTAAATTTAAAACATCGAAATTAAAATCAGTTTGAGCAGCACCATGAATTCGAAGTTTGACTTTGTTCATTTTTTGCTGGTCCTTTCAAATCATTTATTACTCCATTTTCACGATGCATTTTTTCCCAGTCTTCATTGCCTACATCTGAAACTACCTGTAAAAAATCAAGAAAACATTCTTTTCACAAAACAGTCATAAATTATACGAAACAATCCTCAAAATTCTAACAAACTTCTATCGCATCGCCCTGATGTATACCGCAATTAAAGGGGATCTAAGTATTATACATAAGCACATGATGAAAATAACCCTACAAAGACAACAGAGCGTGACAAGTGCCAACCATATTTAGATCAATTGTCACATCAACAGGAAATACTAAAAATGAATAAATAAACAAATAACAACAATTTTTATGAACGGTAACCTCATCAACACACAAAATGCTGTTATCAACGGGCCTGCAGGCCCTGTAACTAAAACTAGTAAATATTACAATAAAGCATTATAGCAAATAGATATAGTAATTAGACATAACTATAACCTTTTAGGAGCATGAATTGATATCTGAGAGATAGCTAAAATTTGATTGCAAGTGCATTGACCAATTTCAATGTGCTTAGATTCCCTTTAATCTACAGTCCCGCATATGGGTCCGGAAATTCGCACATTATTTTGATGATTGCAGTTCGCTAAATTACTGCAATAATATTTGCAAAAGCTGATATGTGCAATAGACCTCTGTTCTAAAAAAGAATCTGTATTGAACGATAATTTATACAATTTGTAGAATTTTCCAATATGTACAATAGTTATCGAAGATCTAGCGCTATTCAATCGAACATTTCGTTTAAAAAATGCACAAAAACGTCGTTCTATTAAGATTCTTTTTCATAATAACTAAAGGTTGGTAACATTCCAAGATTTACCTGATTTAAATTACCGATTTGCAATCATCACTTACATTTGGAGAAATTCCTTCAAAACTGCTCTGAAAACGACCTAAATCACAAATCAACTTCAACAGCAAATGACATTATAGCTTTTGACATGGTCAATACTATTTTAGTTTGCTTGGCAATAAATGTGAACTTATTTTCATCGGTAGAAAGATGCAGCAAATATGTAGAACAAACTTTTACGAAGATGAAAGCGAATAAACAAGCAAAACGCAAAAAACGCTTACATTTAAATTTGATTCATCTCGTGTATCTTCTCACACTGGTTAGGCCAAGTAAAAGCATCAAAAAGTAAATGTTGTGAAAATGGCATCAGCAAAATATTTTCGCAGGCTTTTAGGCGTCTGCTTGGCTAACATCATTTTATTTCGCAAATTACTATGAACGAGAAACTAGCGTTGCTACTGCAAAGAGTTCGTTTCATGGTTTGCCAATATCGCATTTACCTTCAGCCTCAACTCCAGCATATGTTTTCAGCAATGAGATTTTTCAGAAATAACGAAGGACATCTACAAACATTGTCGGCTTTTTCGAAATTTGCAGGACATTAGTCAGCCATCAATATCCACACAGTATTAGTTAATTGCTAGCAAAAAGGCTAACCAGGTAAAAGTCAATTTAACTAAAATCAGTCATTTATGTGATCCAGAAATTATGGACCTTTCTGCTTGCAGCTGGTTTTCTGAAAATATGAAAATGAGCAGAAAAGGCAATCAATGTTTGTCTCTATTTTCAGCTTTAAGAGTAATTGACTGAATTATGCATTAATATCTGTTAAGAACCTAAAAATCATATCTTTTCATGCACAAGCTGAATAAATGGATATGTTTATTCCCATCTAGAACATGTTTGTGCCTGTTACAAACATTTCGAAGTTATCTAACTCGACAAAATTAGTTCTTCAAAGCCTAATCATAATTTACGTTTAAACCGGCCAATCGAGTTTTCCAAATATATTTTTTCCACAAATGACTACAATTGTCAGTCAATTCATCACTGAATAATACAATCGATCAATCTATCTATCAATTAATCTATCTGCCTATCAATCCACCAATCTATCAATAAGTAATAGAAGAATCAAATTGACATACCGTAAATGGATCATTTGTGTCTTTCATGTTGTATATCAGTTGCTCAAATGTCTGCAAGAAAATTCATCAAATATATAAGTGCAAAAAATTCCATGAAAACGATGTCATAATGCATAGATTGCTTTTCCTATTAATTTCCCATCAAGAAAGACAAACAATATGTACCAGACAAGATTGAAGTTATTGAAAATATTTGTATAAACTTCATTACAAAAGTTCATAGATCTTTGATATTCTTAGATGGAAGTGAGAAATAGTGGTTGCCCCACCCTTAACAACAGGTTTTTAATTTCCTTACCTAAGTCCTAACACATGGTCGTCGTAAGCCCAACAGTAATTTCAATATTTTCATGTAACAATTGATGTAACAAAGGAAACAAGTATATATTAAAATTTCAGCTTTTTGTAAAAAATATCACACATCAAATCATATTAATAAACGGGAAATGCTGTACCTCGTTGACATTCTCTGTCGTTTTTGCACTTGTCTCCATAAATTTAATTCCATACTTCAACGCAACCTGAATAAAGAAAATAATGTTATGAGAAGGTATGTTGATGGGAATAAACAAATCTGACAGCAAATGAAGGCACTCTGATACCAAACTGTTTCTTTGCAATTCTTTACAATTAACGCTGTTTTAAAATAGGACTGACATATTCAATACCTATTTTTATTGCACTGTAAACACACAAGAACAATTTTAAATGGCACTGAGCCTATCAAGTAGAAAGCTGTAAACCAAACGTTTGGTATCTAAATTTGGGGTTCGTCTTAAAGACCCATTGTCAACCAACAAGCTTCCTCTTGTTTATCAACATTGCACCTACGCAATTACATGTTTTTCTGTGTCAGAAAATAAAAGTTGCGCAGCTACATAGATTCTTACAACACGTTGAAATCACCAACAAAAGACCTAGTTTTTGATGAAATCAATTCAGGTCTTTGTTGGTGATTTCAACGTGTTGTAAGAATCTATGTAGCTGCGCAACTTCTATTTTCTGACACAGAAAGACATGTAATTGCGTAGGTGCAATGTTGATAAACAAGAGGAAGCTTGTTGGTTGACAATGGGTCTTTAAAGTAACAGGCACCAGTCTAACAATAGGACAAAGAGAGAAATAAACATTTTATTGTTTTCTTTCGTTTTGTTTTCTTCTGCCACGTGTTGGATTATCAAATGTAATTGCCTACTAATAAAGCAATGTGATCTCATCTTGTAACACAGGTGAGTACTGTGAATATTGCTCTTTTATATTTATGCCAAAAGCTTGAAGATGAAATGTTAGAAAAGATGAAATGTTAGAAAATCTGGCAACCAGCATGTGATGAATCTACTGTATCAGTTAAGTCACACCTTTCAGAAACTTCATAATAAGAAACTCAGAAAACTCAGGCCTGATTTTGCTGGATAAAGTACCTCTCTGCAAGAAACTTGCTGCGCTGATTTATGTTCAGTTTCTTTTACAATGGTACATAGAAGTATCATATCGCTTATATACCTATGTCTCAAATATGTCTCAGTAATGTTTCAAGAAACGTCTCAAGAAACTTTCAGCACTGGTTCAAATTCTTAGTTTCTTTTACAATTGTGAATGTTCTTAACAGAAATGTTTTCTTTACAATTATGACAGATGTTTGGAATATACAAGTGTTTCTTATATCATGGTAAACACAACCAGTTTTGAAGAATTATATTTTTACATAGGAATTCAATCAGGTTGTTTTCATCAAATGGGTTTATTAAAGGCGGGACTTTTCTGTTTCAGTATTGATTAGTATGCATTTGGATATAGCTGGCATTTTAAACAAACTGGAATTTTATGAAAACAGAAGGTAGTTATACAAATGATATTTGAGAATCTTGATTCAAAACAATAAGAATAATAAAAATAATAATAATAGTTACCCGTTTGCCTTCATCTGTAGAAACTTCTCTCAAATGATCAAGATCTATCTTGTTTCCAATTAATATAATTTCTTCTCTGTCTAAACCATACTAAACCAAGGATGAGAAAAAATCATTTTGACCTTTATGCCACCACTGGAATATTGTTTGCAAATCTTGCAGACAATATGACACCAAACATTTTTCTTCTAAATTTTCGAATCAGGCCATAATTCTATGTAAAAGTATCTTAATTCAACATAAAAATATCTACATTTTAGTACCAAAAGTTTCTTATTTTGTTTTTATTTTCTAAATGCGTAAATCATCATTCATTCTCTAAAACGTGTACAGATATTTCTCTTGACATTCAAAATATCAGATTGGAATAAAAAATGTTTTATTACGTTCAAAGAGCCAAAGCAGGTTGATATTACTCAAGAAGAAGGAGGGTTGAACAAATTATTTGCCCTGATAACCTTGAATCTGAGGTTGGAAAGTTTCTTAAAACTTTGGCCATCTTAGTACTAGCTCCTAATAAAACAGTTTCTTACAAAAAGTGTCGTTAGACGTTAGATTGAATAACAGCAGGATCTCTGAAACATTTTGTAATGAATCATGAGCTTCCTCAGGTATAGACTTTCTAAAATTTATAAAAGGCTTCAAAATATATTTTGGACATTTGCCTTTATGCCTTTCTTTTGTTCGATCAGAAGTTCTATTGAAATGTAAATGAAACGCAAAAGAAAGAGTCTATAGTTTTGAAAAGATAAAACATTTTGCAATGTGCATCTAGAGATCTTTTTAAAGATTTAATGTTTATAAAGTTTTATAATCAGTAACAACAAAGAACAAAATAGACCTTTAGCTATTCAGCAAAAGAGCCTGGATCGAGCGTTATTTTCATACATTTTTATACACGAGGTTCGATCGAGTGGCGTTAGAGCTTCTATCACAATTGTACACATTCGAAAATTCTACAAAATGTAGCAAAGTATCGTTCGATTGAGATTATTTTTCAGAATAGCTAAAATTGTCGGGAATCTGGCTGACACCTTGACCTAATTGCTTAAAAAAGAGGATTGCCAATGAACGTAACAAATGAACAACCCTAAGCACGAGGTACGCTAAACTTCGAGCCAAACCGAGGAAAGAACTATGGAGATAGAGATTGAACTCCAAATCTTTGAACCAAAAGGGCTCAATTTAAGGCCTCAACAACACTTCCGAAACTGTCCGTCCGAAACTGTGCTTTTATAAACTTTGCCTTAGGGGCGTTAGCTAGGGGGAGGGTACCGTTGTGTATGGAATATTTATACCACAAATAAAAGCACGGAGATCCTAACGAGCCTGGTATCTTGTTCTTTTGGTGGGGCAATGTTTTAGTTTCCTAGTAGAGGAGGAGGAACCTCACTTCTCTTCAGGGGATCAGTAGAGTCTGCACGCAGGCCAAATTTTGAGAGCATCGAGACTGGAAGAATTGGTGCAGAAAGAACACCAATATATCGAAGCTGCCTAGCGCCACTTATCCTACAAAACCAGGCCCCAAATGGATCTATGTAATTATCCTAGGCCAAAGCACCTACTACGCAAAAGAAATCTGTTACTTACGACCTTTTTTAGAACCTTTGCTACGAGCAGTGCTCTTCGTGATCTTTGCAGTGTTTACACCCCCAGGTAACAAACAGCAAGTCGCGCTATTTATACCCTAAAACTGGGGCCTTGCCCTTTGCTACGTGCTGTATCATGATTGGTCAGCTCCAAGCTAATCTAATTAAATGCTACGTGCAGGGTGGCATACCGGAATAACCAGACCCAGGACCAATAGGACCGGACCCAAACGGACCAGACCCCTGTTAATGCCGATTCCTTTCCGTCGTGAGTTTGTAATGACGGTACATAAGTTTCATTTCAAAAATGAAGAAAAGGCCAATACAATCATGTCTGAAAAGAAATAACTAAACTCTGGATACCACATTAACTGCAAGAATGGACAATCTGCTACATTGATCATCTAATCAACAGACGAACGAACTTCCAGTTGAAAGGAACGAAGACCCACCCAGATCCACGCATGATAAACTCTAGCAAGGCCCTGTAACTCACTTCAATTTCCCAAGGACAAGATTCTCATTGATGTTCAGAACAAGATTCAAATAACATACAATGCCAAAATCTGATACAAAACAGATGATACATTGTTAAACCTCAGGGGGCTTTCTAGGAACCAAGAAATGGGCTCTAGTGTGTAAAAAAGCAAATAGCCCATTATCAATGTACCCAATCAGTCATCTGGAAACATGGAAATGAATGGGTGTTCTGCAGGGGTCCGGTCCGTTAGGATCCGGTCCTACTGGTCCTGGGTCTGGTTTTTCCGTTATGCCGTGCAGGGCAACCATAGGTGCGACTAATGTAATTATGTGCTACGTGGTGCATTGAGATAGGTGCAATTATCCTAATGTTTTATTACTATTGTCTAAAATCGGGACAAAATGTCTATTGTGGCATAACGGAATAACCAGACCCAGGACCAATAGGACCGGAACCTGACGGACCGGACCCCTATGAATGCCAATTCCTTTCCGTAGTTTGTAATGACGGTACAGAAGTTTCATTTCCAAAATGAAGACAAGGTCAATACAATAATTAAACTCTGGATACCACATTAAAGGAACTGAGTCCATATAGATAGTTAGGCGTTAACGCTGTCTGTACTTTTTGCTGACAAACCGCTGATGGCCCTTTGTTATCGCACAAAAGTGCTAAAGTCATCAGCAGTGGAGACCAAAGACTTCTTAATCCATGCATTATCCTGAGGAATTTCTTTGGTTTAACTTCAATAATGACAACTTTTGTCTTAAGGTTGAAAAGAAGTTTATATTCGTCATGAGAGCGGTATTTATATGGACTCAATGCCATTAACTGCAAGAATGCACAATCTGCTACATTGATCATCTAATCAACAGACAAACTTCTAGTTTAAAGGGGTAAAGGAATGAAGACCCACAAAGATCCACACATGATCAACTCTAGCAAGGCCCTATAACTTACTTTGATTTCCCAAGGACAAGATTCTCATTGACATTCAGAACAAGATTCAAATAACATACAATGCCAAAATCTAATACAAAACAAAACTACCACAGCCAACTGTGTTAGCTTTCTTCATTTTAAAATGATACATTGTTAAACCTCAGGGGGCTTTCTAGGAACCAAGAAATAGGCTCTAGTGTGTAAAAAGGCAAGTAGCCCATTATCAATGTACCCAATCAATCATGTGGAAACATGGAAATGAATGGGTATTCTGCCGGGATCCGGTCCGTTAGGGTCCGGTCCTACTGGTCCTGGGTCTAGTTTTTCCGTTATGCCATCCATTGTGGCATCAATAAAGTACACTGAGTTTGTGTCCAAACTATTCCAAGAGAAACGCCTCCTACAAATTTTTAACAATTTTAAGGAAGAAAATGGCAAGGCAAACTTTTCAGAACTGATAGAAGGAGATAATGAAAAGACAGGGAAAGATTATGATGAGACAAGGACCAAACAAGAGGCCCATATGTCAAAAATAGGAAATTTTAAGATGGGAGATAATTACCTCTTTAAGATCTTGCATCCAATTCGTGACTTTCAAGAAACTGCCTTTGTTTGTGATGTCATATAGAAGTAGGATCCCCTGGGGAAATGATGAAAGAGAGATTAATATATAAAGTATATACTTCAACATTTACAGTATTGTTGATATTCATATCACATTTTTAACAAATACCACAAAAACTTCTTCTCTCATTGCAATTCACTTCTTGGGTATGCTTATGATGCAAAATGAGTGACAACAAATTTAAATGGTTTGTTCAAGCTAAGCTTCTAAAAATCCTTAAAAATTTCACCCTCTTTTACATGTTTGAACTCTGCAAAATTCACCAGTGACATCAGATTTTTTGCGCCAACAACAAGTAAGAAGATACAGCTGGACTTATGTTTTCTATATAATATAAATAATCTATATCATATATTATATGATATGAACTTCATAGAATTCACCGGCACAATCAAATTTTCTGTGCCATCAATGATTATGGAGAGACAACTCGATCCTGAGCCACAAGTTTCAGCTGTGGTTAGCCTAAACACATGAAAGGTATCTGGCAGCCTGAAGAAAATTTAAGCCACATACCAAAGGAATTTCTCATTCAATTTGATGGCATTAGGCAGCTGATCTTTTTCTTTGTTTACAAAAATCTAACGTACATTCTGTGTATACTTACATTGCTATCTCTACTTCTGAAATTGATCTTGTCCACATCAATAATTTTCCCAATGTATTTGTGTACAGTATCAATATCTAAATTAATGCTAATGTATGTGATAAATTTAATGTATTCACTACCTTTGCTCCTCTGAAATACATTTTATTCATTGTTCTAAATCGCTCCTGTCCAGCCGTATCCCTGCAAAGTTAAATTTGTTTCTACAATTTTCAAATGGCAAAAACAATGCAAAATTTCAATGCAAAACAAATATCTTCCGATTCTTCCAATTTGATAATAACTTTATATAAATTTATGATTGCTATGTCAGATTTAGAAACAGATATGATACACAAAACTATAAAAAAAAGTCAAAAATTGGAACACTCTAATGAAGACACAAGTCAGAAAGGCTTCACTGGGCTAAATATCTTTCCTTTTTTGCATGCGAATTTCTTTCATACAGTTTAGAAATATGACTGACCACGTAGATTTCTCTCAAAAAGAGTCTTCAAAGCACCATAAAAGTATAGGGATCAAATCTTTACAACGGATGGTGTAAGTAAAAGTCTATGACATTCTACTTTGAATGTTTGAAGTGAATGGCTTCAAAGACACTTTTATAATTTTGCGATTGGACTGTTTTCAAATTTCAAATATTTAGGTTCACAATTGGAGTGTTTGCTTCTTTCTTCAAGAAAAATCTTGAAAAAAAACTTGAAACTGAAGCAGCACATGACATAATTTTCAAGGATATCATAATTTATGAATGTCTATAAAACTGTATCAAGCAAAAGGTCAATCACTTTTTAGTTTATGATTTTACAAATCTGATGACGTCAGTCACATGCTCAAATGAGTTCAAAATCTGAAGTGCGCTCTAATTTCAAAAAAATTATGAAAAATCTAACAGTAAAATGGTAGACTTGCTAGAAAGAAGCTAACATCTCTTTTGTGCCATTCAATTCAAAAAAATATGTCATTAGATTAAACCCAACTTTCTACCAGCAATTTAAAGATTTGGAAGCTATGCTCAGAAAAGTAGAGAAAAATTATATATATATAAACTAACAATTTATCAGCGTATGTTTGTATACAGAAGACTCACTTACCATATTTGTGTTCTGATCTTTAACTTATCAATTGTCATAAACACTGTTCTGTAATCAATTCCTAGAAAGAAAAATGTTGAGTATTATTGCAATGTCTGAGCAAATAACAATAAAATAAATAGTCTTCAATTTCAATGTTGGATAAAGTCTTGAGTTAGTGTAAAAATTGAAAAACAATTCAGTTCTACATTCCACCACATACAGAACTTTTAAATACACATGATCCACTTGGGACAAGGACCGAGATACAGGGGGGTCCAGGGGGGCCATGGCCCCCTCAAAAATTTTCAGTAGTTGCTGCAGTAAATCTTTATTCTTTTACTATTTTAGTATTTCAGAATATGTTCTTATGTTTTTCTCGTTCATTTTCTACCTTTCATTAGTCTAGGAAGCCGTTTGGTGTATTTGGAGGTTACAAGTTAACAAACTTGTCTCAAACCGATGTCAAACCACAAAAACTTTTTCGTTTTCTTGGGGATGTGTACATCCCAATGTAGATTTACTTGTAGAGTCTGTCTGTATTGAGGTACAAAAATTAGCATTGTTTGAACCAAATCTGCAGAAAGTGGTCTCGAAGTTTTCCAGGTGAGTAACTCAGACCCCTTCAAGGTCTTGGTTCACTTTGCTCTTCACCCGGTTTGCCCATGGCCCCCTCATGTAAAAACTTGTATCTCGGTCCTTGACTTGGGATGATAGAAACAAAGCAGATTTGTTCATGTTATGATGATGTTCTTTCATTTCTTTGACTTTGTTAAATTGTGGATGGCATGTACAGTGGAACATGTGATATTTATGACTAAAACAGGAACTTGGTCAGATTTTCAAAAATCCTCACTCAAGTTGAATATCTTTTCAAAGGGACTAGATACGGTTATGTCCCATAACCACTACAGACAGATAGGTTGAAGAAACACCAACATATCTCTTGTTTCCCTTAGCTACACAATGAAACTATAGTCATCAAGTTATCATATGAACTAGACAATTTTTTATGCTTGACCTGGGTCAGCTTTTAATAATGGTAATTCCCTATAAGCATTAATCATCCAATAAAATTTTCCACAAAAATTTACAGTACAAAGCAAAACATGATTGTATTTTTCTAGCATGACTTCTGAATATCCAACAAACAGCTAGCCTTAAACAAATCTCTTTCTTTTCTCAAATCAAAATTTCTTGAAATGCATCTGCTAAAAAGTGACCAATGAACATAATAAAATGAACAGATTTTGATAACATTCTTACCAATTGTTGGTACAAGGTTTGGATCAAATTCCTTGTCACTTTCAGTATAACATTTGATCAGCGCTGTCTTCCCAACCGTTGACTCTCCCAAGACCAACACTTTGTATGTCACATCATAATTTTTCTTCTTTAAAGACATGATATTTTCTGTTTAGCAGAAAAAGAAAACTTTGCAACATTCAAATTATAAATATCCCAATGACATCAAATAATGTTAATTCAAAACTACTTACGTAGAAGATTCCAGGCTTAGTCATTACAAATACGGCCATGAAGTCTGCATTTTCCATATTTACAGGTGTACACTTAAGACAATGGACCTTGTACATATTCTCCAAAACGGCTTGGCTTCCATGATATTCTCAGACATTTTTATATGAGTGGCATTTTATGGATTCAAAAATTCTTTCAAATGTAGCTAAAAGGTCAATTGAGGGGTAGCATCCTGCAAGAATTCCACCCTTTAACAGAACTCTATTTCATTTCTACATAATTTTGAACAGTGGAACAGTTAATCTAACAATAAAAAGTGGCCGATTCTTCATGTGATTATAACATTGATACATTTTGTACAATAAAAGCTCTGTTAATCCCCAGGGGGGTTAACTTAGTTTTGGCCATTCCAGAGCGGGATTCAGAG
Source organism: Aurelia sp. 3 sensu Dawson et al. (2005) (assembly GCA_964020215.1). Lineage (NCBI taxonomy): Eukaryota > Metazoa > Cnidaria > Scyphozoa > Semaeostomeae > Ulmaridae > Aurelia > Aurelia sp. 3 sensu Dawson et al. (2005). The sequence goes on from OZ026576.1 coordinate 50,778, forward strand.
GAGGGGCCTACAACAGAGGGGGGCTTATTCACAAAATCAAATAACAAAGATACTGTACATATGACAAATTTTTGGTTCTTTTTACCCCACATTTCGCAGATTCAACAAATTATTTTACAAGTCAAATACATCAACAGGATGAGATCTATCCCAAACCATATCAAAAGCAGCATAAAAAAACTTGTTTAGCTGAAAAATAGACAATCTTTTGGTAACTTCTTGAACTTGACGTAAGTGATGTGGGGCTTATCTAAAATTTTTGATCACGGTGGAGGGGCTTAAAAAAGAAGGGGCTAAGTAGAGCTTTTGTGGTATTCTCTTTTGACAAAGCCACTAATATCTGGAGAAAGAAATTGTCAATCTATTGTACTGCATGTTAAGATATCAAATTATTAATTGCTTTGTAGAGTTACTGGACACATCACACAAAATTGTTTCACCACACAAATTTCCTCATTGTATCTACAAACAAACTGACCTCACCACAAAATACACATAAATTGCACTGCAACTTTTCCAGTGGCAAACAAAATTAATGAAATGTCACTGTGAAATGACTTCATCACGTGATAGATCATAGTATTTCTCTTTTTGTGCAAACCTCAACATATATAGGCTAGGCCTACTGCGATATAGTAGAAACTGAAAGAGAATTTTTCCAGGCACGTTTTCTGCATGGACTTGTGGTATTAGCTCTTGTGTGCAAATTATGCAATGTGGAAGCGGAAGGAAGGGCATGCAGCAATATTATCTATCGCAATTCCGCCCAAACGGCCTAAAACACTAAACAGTCAAGTAATAAGTCAGCAGACAAAAACAGATAAAACTTTCTGAACTCACCTTGTTTTCATGAAAAAACTGGCAGAAATATCTTTCTTGCTTTGAATACTTCTGTGAGTCAGGAATGATAAACCAATGACATCATTTTATTGCGAAATTCTTGCATTATTCTTCAGCATTCTTTCAGGGTCTTTCAGATTTGATGTCTTCTCTCTTTCTCCTTCACTTCCTACTCACTTCCGGTTTCGTTTCCAAGATAACAATTCATTGTCACGTGATTGCCTTCGCAGCGTCAAATCACGGGACTAACAAGTGACGTCATATGCCCTCAACAGTGCCAAAATGTCTGAAAATCCTGCATTTTTCGAAAATTTCTTGCTTTGATAATAACTGAAGAACTGAAATTATTTGTTGGCAAAAAGTAATGGCCTTTATTCAGTAAATAGAATTCAGTAAAAACAACAAATTTGCTCTGAGAATGAAGATCAACATTTCATATTTTGGACAGGCGAAGAAAGAATTCTAAATTGCAGCCAAAATAAAGTTCTCTTTACGGAATGAAATCCTAAGGAAATCAGCAAGTTTGCTGAACAAAATTTTATCAGTTCTGTTAACTTGTTTTGTTGTTGAACATAAAAGGTTAATTGCTTGTTTTCACAATGTAAAAATGAAAAAAAATGTCAAAAAAGTACTTTCAGGTTTGTTAGAGATCGCTAAATACCCGAAATGTTGACAACAAATAAAACCAGGATCGAAGAGGAGAAATATGTTTTGCTTTGGTTGTTATCATGTTGTTACTCGTCAGCTTGTGAATTTCACACATCACAATTCTATAATCTTAGTTTTGGTAATTGCCTGATGAAGATACGTTTGGAGATTGTGAAATCATAAAATTTTATATAATATGATAAAGTAATGAGTAAAGTACTAAAACATGGGAAAATGATAATCATTATCGTCTTATAACGCGAGAAACTCTGAGAAACCATTCTTGAAACTCAGAGATTGAAACGTGTGATTCTGAATTTTAAACAAAATTATAATCTGTCAATCGTATCTTCATTCTTCATTTTCAACTTATTATGATAATTTGGTGAGCCTCAGGTTGGAGGTACCAAAACTGAAGATAGAAATGTGTTACAGAAGAATTCGTTTTAATGTCAGTTGTTGTTCTTCCCAGCTATGGTAGCAGCCATAGAATATTTGAATGTAACAGTTTTTATTTTTGATAAAAGAAAGTAGATGTGGCACCGAAGACTGGGTATTATTGCAAAGCAATAACTTCAAACCAAACAAGACTGGGATTTCAGCTTGGTCGTCATTCTTTAAAAGGATACGTGAAACTGGGAGAATTGTAGAAATCGCGACCAGGCTTGGGGCTCTTGCATTCCCTTCCTCGATATGGGGCACCTCCACTCCAAGGGTTATGAAAGCTGATAATTTACCAAATCTACTGCAGAATGCCTTTGATCATTTAGCGTGAGCTAAGCAAAGATTCCATGTTGAGTAGATTTCGACTGATGATTTGCTCCATTTCAAAATAAACCTCTTAGCTATTTAAAAATCGAATTTGAATCGAACGATGCTTTTAGGTACTCTGAAGAATTTTCGAATGTGCATAACGCCATTCTATCGAACCTATTGTACAAAATGTACAAAAGCATCGCTCGATCCAGGTTCTTCTGTCGAATAGCTGAAAAGGATTTCATGGAAATGATATTACTAATAGGAAATATAATCAAAAAGACCACTGCCAATGAAAATATAAAAGATACTAAATTCATATTCAAACACTTAAGTATTAGTTTTATGTACGGTCCTCAATATAAGGGTTTGATATAAATTTCTGTAAATTTAGAAACCATATTGCAATCAAATGCGAATTTTATGAAATAAATTTATGAACGATTAATCGATTTAGTAAGACGACAAGTCAACTGATTCAAATGATTATTTCAAACTCTAATAAACGATTACGGAAAAGATGGCGGATCTCATTTCACGCAATGCATGATAGGAATATGCCCCCTAGCAACGCATAGCTACTAAAACTTACAACTGCGGCATAAAATCTTGACCACAGCTACGATAGATTTAGGCCGTCGCAACTTTATTGTGAAGTCGACACTCTTCGAAGCCGTCGCTCGCAATAATGTGCAGTACAGTTTCCCTACAATTTCAAGATGTAGTGGCCTGCTGTTTTCATCGTTTCATCAAGATATCAAGAAGATTTTTGGCCTTGTTTACATTACTGATTAGAGAGTGAAGAGGTGAATAAAACAGAGATGAATAAAAAGTTGTAAAAACATTCGAAAAAAGAATGAAACATTGCAAATCACCTTCTCTTGAGATTTGCATAACAAGAGTATTGCAATGGCTTCAGTTCACTCGACCGAACACAACATTCGAACTCTTTAACTTTCGTTCAGAAGTCTCATTCTTTTGGGATTTCTCTCCGCCAAGTCTTACGACTCTCTAGTCTACTGTTTGCAGAATTTGCATCCTTTGAATAGCTAAGGTTTTATCTGCGAAGTCTACCGTCTCTAGAAGACTTCGTGTACTTCAGGTGCCCAAAAGAATATGCGTAGATTTCACAATAAAGTTGCGACGGCCTAAGTCTATCGTAGCTGTGGTCAAGATTTTATGCAGCAGTCGTAAATTTTGGTAGCTATGGGTTGCTAGGGGGCATATTTCTATCATGCATTGCGTGAAATGAGGTCCGCCATCTTTTGCGGAATCGTCTATTGAAGGGGATTTTGGGTATTCGTTTGAACGTTATGAGAGTCTAAACATGCTCTTTGGTTACAGTGCAGCACACAAAAGCATATTCTTTGCTGCAGTAACTCTGGGTAGAGCTAAAAGCTTTCTTCAATTACAAACTGCCCTAGATTTGTTGTTTAATTAATTTGCTCAAAAATCTGTTCAGCAACAATCAATCAGTATGACTAAAAAGAGTTTACAGATGTTCGGCCAAAAATCGGTCATTTTTAATGTGTGAAGAACCAAAGGTCAGTGAAAGCTAATCAAACCATATTTATTCAACGTTGTGTGAAAAATGTAAAATAATTGCATTTTACAGAGCATTCGGTTTATAATTTCCTCAAAGTAACGCTCCTGCTACTTTTATTAAAGAAAGTTACAGGAGGCGGCAAGGAACTTTTTACTAAGCGGTATTGCGTTCCAATTAAGAATCGTTGACGCTTCTATTGGGATTCGATTGATAAGCGCAATGCATCTTGGTTAAGGGTCCTTGCTGCTATCTTTAGCGTAATAGACCTTTTAGCTATTCTACAAAAGAGCCTGGATCGAGCGATATTTTTATACAGTTTTATTCGCAAGGTTCGATTGAATGGCGTTAGAGCTTCGATCACAATTGTGCACATTCGAAAATTCTACAAATTGTAATGAATTATCGTTCGATCCACATTCTCTTTCAGAATAGCTAAAAGTCTATTGTTAAATGATATATGTTGACTCATATACAGCGAATGTTTTCTAAAGCAATGTATGATGGGAAGTATGGTGAGGGAATATAACGTGATAATTAACAAGCTTACATGTGCTCAACAACATCCACCTTGTTGCCTTGACTCTGATTGAGTTGGTGAAAATGGAGACTTTTCTTGGGGTGCATTTTGTTTGTCCTGCAACAACAAAATTATCCTATAGCTATCCAGCATGTGTCACGCCGCGTTTGAAAGCTGCCAACAGATCTTTCAACTATTCTCAAAATTAATCTAGGTCGAACGTTATTTTGAAATATTTTGTAGACTTTTCGAATGTCCACAACAAAATAGCATTAACGTCAGTCAATCGAATGTTTCTAATGAAAATGTATAAAAATATCGCTCGATCCAGACTCTTTTTCAGAATACATTAAGGGTCTATTTCTAGCTTCATTCTACAAGGATCCTCAATTGACGCTCATCTCATTGAATTTAATTTATGTTGTTGTTGTCGCTTGAATGAGTAGTCATAGCAACGTATCAGTTCAGCAAGGAGCAAACTACGACATGTCATCGGTCTAATGCACTGCAGTCGAAAACGATGATTTTGAAGTTTCATGATGGACAATATCACACAGGCTTCTAATTGCTTTTAAAAAAACAAAAGTTGAAATTTGTACATACCCTGATTTCCTTTTGCATTTTAATTTGTGATGCAAGTTCCAAGAATGCCTTCAAATGAAAATATTTAAAACTTTGGTGAAATGAATTGATAATTGAAGGGAAAATAAACAGAATTCCAGGTTACAATAAATAGACAGTGATATTTTATGAAAATTAATGACATACACATATCAACTGTATAATGATGTTCTTCATTCTTTTTAGGCCTATTCTTTGTTTTTAGATAACATAGGTCCCTGAATGCGAGCTCAGTTATCCACCAACGTTTTTACTTTCTTCCTTTGTATTTCAAGAAGTTTTTGGTCATCAGTGTAGATGAACCATCATTGAAACATATTTTCACATATTTGACAGTTTCAATTATCAATGGACATCCGATGAATTAAGATAAATACGATTAAATGCAACATACAAAAATCAGTATTTAACTTTGCACAACCTTTTAATTGGAAGTAATTGCTTACCTCTGTAACTTTATCTCCAGTTTTTGCACTTGCCTCAAAGTAAGATAAACAACATTCTTCAGCTCTCTGTAAACAGAAACAACTATTCACAATGAATTCCGACTGGACTGATGCTCTAAAAAGACTTAGTAAACTTCAATCTACTTGTTTTACATTTTAATAAAAACGATATGTAGGTGTGAAGCCCATATCTATGAAGCTCACTGCATGCTTTGTGTGGATTTAGTGGTCCACTTCTATTCTTTTGATCCTATAAAGAATTCATTTATGTTGTTTAAACTTTTTTAGTCTTGAAGTTGTACTTGTAAAATTATAAAATTCAAAAGCATTGAATTTGAGTTCAATTGTCTGCTTTGCAGCAACAACAACTGCATATATAATTATAGAATTATGCTATCACACTGTGATGAGAATATAAGTTCGAAGGGCCTCTCAATATATTGATTTTAAACATTTAATTTAAGCATTTAAACATTAAATCATACGAAAGTAAAAATGAAGCTAAACTGAAACATCGAGTTTCTTTACTTCTATTCTCTTACACATATTCAATATTTAACCGGCCAAATATAATCACGAAAGAATCAAAATTGAAAGCACAATACGAGAGCAAAAGACAAAATCCTGAAATCTATATCTTTCTATAAACGACTTTGTAATCGTTTCCAAATTGTTGATCTTCTTCAGTAACTATTCTTACAACCATTTGGGAACGTATTCAAAAACCTAGATTACAATAGGGTAACAAGAGAAACAACCTAAAAAAGAGATGTTAGCCTACTGTAATCTAGGTTTTTAAGGAGGTCTCCAAGTCATTGTGAGAGCAGTTGAATGTCGAAACGTTTAGCGATACGATGGTAATGTCGAAACGATAAGTTGTGAAGACGATGAATGTCGAAACGTTTAGCAAGTCACAGTACCAATTATTTCTTAATTATCTTATTAAATTTTCATTAGCTTAAGTGAATTGGATCTTGAATTATCTTTCTATAAATAGTATTCTTAAACAATATCAAATGATAGATTTTCAAGCTAACCTCTTTTCCACGTGCTTCAGTAATTTCCCTTTCTTCCATTTTAGCATCACTTTTATTTCCAACCATTATCTTGCAAACATCTGCTGCTGCATTCTAAAATCAAAAATTAACTCTTTTCATGGATCAAAGTCTGAAATATTTATTGATCAGTTCCTCGCTTTAAAACATAAAATCGCAATAGACTAACACTCATACTTCGCAATCTTCTTGTGAACAAATTTAAGAAATTGGAGCTCTAACCCATAACAAAAATACTACAATAAAACTGAAAACATGCAATGATGCTATCTAAATTCGCACTCCAAAGAGCTGGTCATTGCATCTCGTATTCTTTCCTATTTGTTGAAGCTTCTTTACTATTTGCGCAGCTCCATTAATTTCGAGTCACTTGATACCGAGTATATCCTCGAGACGACTTTTGTTCACATCTTCTGTATTATTGGTACTGAAATTACTTTTCCATTATATTGTCATTTTTTTCTCTAGAGAGCTGTTTGTTATAGATTTAAGTTCCATCAAACAGTAGATATTTACAGGAGATCAACTGCATCCTTGTTCGTGCGATGAAACATTTAACTGTTTCGTATAAATATCACAAATAATTTGAAAATATCGTAGACGTCTTTGACAAGCCTGTTTGATCCAAAACTTCGATCTATTTTTTTCACAATTTTTTCTCTGCTATGAACTCCTTGTTTCCTTTTGGTAAGCACAACAATGTTACAGTACGAGGTTTGCAATGTTTTTAGTTCACGTGAGAACTTTTCAGAGTCATCCAAAGACGATATGACAACGATACTCTACAAATTTTCCACAGTTATGACACATTACATAAGAATACAGAAGGACCACATTCGACATTACACACAAAACATGCCTTCCGAATACACTCATCCCTTCTTGTAAGAGACTGCTTTTTAAAGACTTAACTCTTAATGCCAAAAAAGTAAGAGACTCTAGGACAAGTAAAATATAAGTTAAGAAACTATTTACTTTGATGCAGGAAATTGTTGCCATATTTTGCATTATTTTCACTTGTTTCCTGTAGAATGTTACTCGTTCTTGGGTGATGTTTAAACGTTGGAATGGCTAGAAAAACCTTGTTTTCAAACGTTCACGATGTCAGATGTAGGGAACATGAAGATTGTTACGGAGCTTCTAAGAAACTTGCAACGAACTCTGATTGCTGAAATTCTCATGATTTTAAGAAACTTTCAGTACTGGCCCAAAATTTTTAGTTTTCCATTAAAAATGTGTGTCATTTGGAAACAGTCAACTTGTCATCTCGCTATTGGCCTTGTAGTTTATTCCGAATTGGTACTTTTCACCAAACAGAACAGCTGACTCCTTCATCCAGACCTTGCAATGAAAATAAAGTTCATTTTATTTATATACATATTCTAAGTAATCATTTGCATTTTGAGCACAGTCAAAGGAACACAAATCATTCCTTAAATTAAATAAATGCATTGCAACTCACATGATCAATATTTTCTAGCCATCCATTGACATTATTGAATGAGGATTCTGATGTAACATCATAGACCAACATTATGCCCTGAAAAACAAAGAACATTAAAGCTCCTCACAAATACAGCACAAAAAAATTTAGAAAATTATTCAGCCCTTTGGCTACTGTATCAAGCAAACTGTGATCAATTCCAATACCTTGCAACAAAATTTTGAAAATTTGAAATTCCCATTGCTCCATCCAATATTAAATTTCAAGTAAAAGGCTCTACTGTATTTAGCCCCCTCTCTCTATCAAGTCCCCACTCTAGCAGCCCCCATTCTTAGCCAAAATCTTGAATAAGATCTCTCTCTATCAATTCTCCCCATCACCTACATCAAGTGTCAGAGGTTACCACAGATTTTCTCAGTTATTAAGCTACTGTATGCATGACAATTTTGATATGGTTCAAGATGAAAACTGTCTCAAATTTGCGTATATGCTGTAAATTTGACTCATAAAATTGAATATTATTGATTGCACAAAATATGGTGTAAAAGAATTGAAAGGTTTTCAGTTATGCGCCTTTGAGCCGTGTGGATAAATGGCGCAATATAAATGCCTTTTATTATTGTTATTATTATTATTATCGTCATATCGCATACTGTCTAAGTCAGTAGAGATCTTTTTCCTTGAGGTTCGGTGACAACAAGTCTTCTCAAATCTCAAGAACTTTCCTGAGGATCCTTCCAGAATACAAGATTGCACTCTTCTGCAATTCCACTATCTTTGTTTCGATGCCAATGTCCTCCAGTCTCTTTCTCAACAGTTTTGGAGTTGTTCCTAAAGCTCCAATTATGATAGGGATGACTTTGACTTGTTGTTCCAAATCTTTCGAAGCTCCCTGGCTAAATCTTGATATTTTTCAATTTTTTCCATTTCCTTTGCATCTACCCTGCTATCGTAAGGCACTGCGAAGTCAATTATCTTGCATATATTGTTCTTCTTGTCTGTCACGATCATGTCAGGCCTTCTCGCTTCAATCACATGGTCTGTTTGCACTTCAAAATCCCACAGAATGTGGAAATCATTGTTCTCACTGACTGCATCTGGCTCATGCTCGTACCATTTCTCGTTAACATCAAATCCACACCGTTTACTGACTTCCCAATGCACTTTCTTCCCAACCCAGTCGTGTCGACGTTTATATTCCTTTTGTGCCATTTTACTGCACTCGCTCAGAATATGATTGACACTTTCGTCAGCTTGACCGCACATTCTGCACTTACTTTCTTGTTGGGTCTTGTCTATCTTTGCCTTGATCAAATTAGTTCTGATTGCCTGCTCTTGAGCTGCCATTATCAATGTTTCTGTCTCCCTTTTCAACGTGCCATCCTTTAACCACATCCATTGTTGCTCGTCCGCTAGATTTTCTGTCTGCCTAATGAACTGCCCATGTAGCATCTTTGCTTTCCAGTTGTTTTGTCTTTCTTGTTTTTTTCGTTTCTTGAAATCATTCTTACTTTCAATTGCTGCTTCCCAGTCTGTAACTTCATCGGCACCTCTTGCAGCACTTATGAGCCTCTCGTCACTCATTTTTACGTATCCTTGCAATCCCAGTTTAGCTAAATTCACTGTATCTTCGACACTCAGGAGTCCTCTTCCCCCCTCACTTCGTGGTATGTACAGACGATCAACATTGCTCCTAGGATGCAGCGCATTATGCATAGTCATTAATTTTCATGTTCTTCTATCCATTTCTTGTAGCTCACTAATGGTCCAGTCAAGGAAAGAAGCTGAGTATCTTAGCATTGGTATGGCCCATGTGTTGATTGCTTTGATTATGTTGCCACCATTCAGCTTGGTTTCAAGTATTTTCTTGACACGCCTTTTGTATTCTTTTCCAACTTTTTCTTTCATATCTTTCCGTTGTATTTCGTGACCAACAGTTACCAAATTATTATTATTATTATTATTATTATTATTATTATTATTATTATTATTATTATTATTATTATTATTATTATTATTATTATTATTATTATTATCAATACAAATTGTAGTCAAGTTAGCCCAAAGGTGTTTGTCTCAAACCAGCGAATCCCTCCTGTTTTATCCACTGACTCATTCACTTACCTTGGTAGAAGTTTTAACTTTAAAATGGACAACGAAGAGCATAAGAAAAAGTTACTGGAGACAACTAATCTGCTGCTGGAAGCAATAAGTAAGCTACCACTTCATCCGAAGAACAAGATTCTTCTCTATTCGACGTATTTCATGTCTAAAGTGTCTTGGGACTTGACAATTGCCGACTTAGACATCACGTGGGTCAAACAAAATCTAGACTCACTAGCGCACAGGTACATTAGATTATGGCTTGAAATACCAATCAGTGGAACATTGGATATAATTAGTCTTACGAAAGAAAAATGCGGGCTAGGAATTATTGACCCGTCTACGAAATTTTCCCAGTGCCAAGTTTCGCTTAGGAAATGTTTAAAGAAGTCCCCGAATGGAGACATACAATCACTACATAAAGTAACTAGTCGTGATAAAAATGTGCAATATGACACATACGCCAATGGGAAGGAGGTAATCAAAGAAAATAGAATGAAGAAAGTCCACAGGATCACACATGAATTGTCATCACAAGGCCTTATACTGAAGGCTATTCTTGAGCACACTACAAATAAAATAACAAGCATTTGGAGTGAGGCACAGAAACTTCTACCGAAGAACATCTTCAACTTCTCTGTACGTTACTTGAATAATAGCTTGCCTACAAAGAAAAATATGAAATTTTGGGGCAGAGTCGAAAGCGAGTTGTGTAACTTCTGCCAACTCCCACAATCCCTTCTTCACGTCGTCTCTGGTTGTAAATCCATGCTTGAAGGGAAAAGATATACTTGGCGTCACAACTCTATCCTCTTGACGATTGGCAACTTCTTAACAGGAATAAGGAATGTTAAAGTCTATGCTGATGACATTCCAGGCTTCAGACCATCCGCTGTTATCACTGGAAAAAGCAAGCGTCCAGATCTCCTTGTGATCAATGAGGGTGTATTATATGTTCTCGAACTGTCTGTTGGCTTCGAAACAAACATTGGAAATAACGAGGCTCATAAAAAGCAGCGCTACGAAAATCTCCTGAAAGACCTTTCATCCTCATACTTGCGTGTGGAATACATAAATCTATCGATGGGAGCAATAGGAACAATCGGCATTAACGGACACAAAGCGTTTATGAATATGTTGCATAATTTATCAACTAGTAAGCAAGAACAACTTTACCTGGAAAAGAAAATAATAACAATCTGTGTACGTTGTACGTACTACATATTTTGTAAGAGAGACAGTGAGTGGACAAGTCCAGAACTGTTAACGTTTTAAATTCTTTTCTTTCAAGATGTGGACAAATATTATATTTCGAACGTATTAGCTGCATACTTTTCAATTTATTTTAAGGAACATTTTAATTAGAACTTGTAAATTTCCCCATCATGCCTAATTGAGAGTGATGGGTGTCATCATGTATAGTAGTATTTGTAGGGAATAAAAAGTTTCCATTATTATTATTATTATTATTATTGGTTACTACATGCTAATATACTTAGCAGAGATGTTCCCTTGAGGTTTGGTGACAACAAGTCTCCTCAAACCTCAAGGACTTTTCTTAGGATCCTTGCAGAACAAAGGATGGCACTTTTCTGCAAGTCCACAATACGGGTCTCTATTCCAATGTCTTTCAGTCTCTTCGGTAGCAGCCTTGGCGTGGTGCCAAGGGCACCAACTACAACTGGGATGATTTTCACTTGCGTGTTCCACAGTCTCTTTATCTCTCTGGCTAAATCTTGATACTTTTCGATCTTCTCAGCTTCCTTGTTGTCAACTCTATTGTCATACGGAACTGCAAAGTCAATGATCTTGCAATGACTGTTCCTTCTATCCTCCACAATCATATCTGGTCTTCTTGCTTCGATAGTATGGTCAGTCTCTATGGAGAAATCCAATAAAATCCTATAGTCATCATTCATCATGACAGCCTCAGGCTCATGTTCATACCATTTATCTTTTACCTTAAATCCACAGACTTTGCTTACATCCCAATGCACTCTCTTACCCACCCAGTCATGTCTGCGCTTGTATTCTTTTTGGACTAATTTACTACACTCACTAAGTACATGGTTGATACTTTCGTCCACTTTTCCACACATTCTGCATTTGCTGTCGATCTGGGTCTTATCGATCTTTGCTTTTATTACATTAGTTCTGATAGCTTGTTCCTGAGCGGATATTATTAATGATTCAGTCTCCCTTTTCAAATTTCCATCTCTCAACCACAACCAGCGTTCAGGACCTGCCACTTCTTCGGTTTGTCTCAAATACTGACCATGTAATTCTTTCTCCTTCCAGCTGCTTCTTCTTTCATTCTTCTTTCTTTTCTTGAAGCCTTTCGCTGTTTCAGTAACTTCCTCGATGTTTCTCGCTGCAGATAATATTCGTTCAGTGCTGTCAACAACATACTCTTCCAAGCCCAAAATGGCTGTGTTTACGGTATCTTCTACATTTAACAAGCCTCTACCTCCTTCCTTTCTCGGTATGTAGATCCTCTCAACATTACTCTTAGGGTGGTGTGCGTTATGCATTGTAAGAAGTTTTCTTGTTCTTCGATCTAGTTCTTGTAGCTCTGTCTTTCTCCACTTCAAAAAAGGAGCAGAGTATCTCAGTACTGGAATCGCCCATGAGTTAATAGCCTTTATGATATTACCTCCATTTAGTTTGGTTTCAAGCACCTTTCTAACCCTTCTTTTGTACTCCTTTGTGACCACCTCTTTCATCTCTTTTTCCATCACCTCATCATTCTGCAGCACCCCTAAATACTTGTACCCATCATTCTCCTGAAGTGACTTGATGACATTACTTTCTGGTATCTTTACTCCTTCTGATTTAATCTGTCGACCCCTCTTCATAATCAACACTGCACATTTTTTCACCCCAAACTGCATACCAATGTCCTTGCTAAAGACCCTCACTGACTGAATAAGAGAATCAAGGTCTCTTTCATTTCTGGCATACAACTTAAGGTCATCCATGTATAGTAGATGGTTTATTTTCTCTCCGTTCTTAGCAAACTCATATCCAGGTCTAGACTTTCGTAAAATGTAAGTTAAAGGTATCAGTGCGATCACGAAAAGCAATGGAGACAGCGAGTCTCCCTGAAATATTCCCCTGCGGATTTTCACATTTCCTAATGATTCATTTCCACATTTCAATTCCACTTCCCAGGATTTCATCGAATTCTTTAAAAAGCTGGTAACTTTCTCATTAATCCCGAGTATTGTCAGGCATTCCAAAACCCATGAATGAGCTACATTATCGTATGCCTTTTGATAGTCTATCCAACCAACGCCTAAGTTCTTTTTCCTCGCTCGTACTTCTCTTAGGATCATTCTGTCAATATACAATAGATCAGCAGTTCCTTTTGAGCGCTTTCTGCACCCCTTCTGTTCCTCCGGTAGCAGATTATTTGTCTCCAGATAGTTATACATTTGATCTGCTATCATACCGGTCAGCAATTTCCACATCAAGGGCAGACATGTAATTGGTCTATAATTACTTGCATCTCTTCCTTTATCCTTATCTTTCTGTATAAGTACCGTTCTTCCTTTTGTCATCCATGTTGGTGTTCCATTTTCTAAACAATCAATCAGGTACAATCTAATATACTTATGCATACTTGTGAAATTTTTGAGCCAAAATCCCTGAACACCATCCGGTCCTGGAGCTTTCCAGTTCGGCATCCTCTTAAGCATATCTTTTACTTTCTCATCTGTAATATCTATTCTTTCTTGAACTGACGTATTTTCTACTTCATTTCTAAACTCGTGCAGCCAGTTTGCGTCCTTATTATGTTGGACCTCTTTGCTCCAAATATCTGACCAAAAATTTCTTGCTGTCTCAGCATCTGGTACCTCATTTTCAAGATGTTTATTCTCATTATTCAGTTGTTGATAAAATCTGCCTTCATTATTTCTAAAAAGTCTGTTCTGTTGATACTGGCTTACTCTTTGTTGGTACCTTGTAATCTTACCCGTCTTAGCTTTGATTTTTTGACGTATTTCTTCTTTCACAACTTGTAGTCCTCTTCTTCTTATTTTATACTTCCTCTCAAGCTCATCCTTGTATTTCTCTTTCACTGATTTCTTTTCAATAATGACATTAATCCTTCCGAGATCTTTATTTAGCTGTTTAACTTGACCCTCTAGTCTCCTTTTCCACCATGGCTCCTTCAACTTTTTCCCCCTTCACGTTTTACTCCAAGATCTTCTACAACAACAGCTGAAGCACAATATATCAGGTCATTCACATCTGTAATATCATCCACATTGATTTTTCCCAATAGCACATCAATTTTCTTAACAGCTTGCCGCAATTTTTCACTTTCAATCCCTCTTAAGGCTGGTAACCTTGTTCTATTCATTTTTCTCATTTCATTCAAGCGCTGCAATAAGCAGATCTCCTCTTCTGTAACATCCACTCTTTCTTTCAAGCAGAACACATCATTCTCGGTTCTATCTCTTTCCGTTTGGATGTCCGGTTCTTCATGACTGATTGATCTCTCGGCCTCTCCTTGTTCTAAGTCTCCCCCAATATCACCATATTCTCCATCTTCCACTGCTCTAGCAATCTCTTATTATTATTATTATTATTATTATTATTATTATTATTATTATTATTATTATTATTATTATTATTATTATTATTATTATTATTATTATTATTATTATTATTATTATTATTAAGAGAAACACAACTGTTCTATGTCAGACGTTTCGATTATAAAATCTTCATCAGTGTATTTACAAATCTAGACAGCCAAGTATTTATACTCTAAACATAAAATTTGCATTAAAATGTATTTCTAAAACCCAGACAAATAAAAGAAAAATTAACATTTTAAAATCCTATTGAAATGAAAAGAAGTTTTTACATAAGAACAAAGCGGTTCCGAAACAATGAATGATTTCTGTGCCCAAAATACCCCCAAGTGGCCTTCCAAAGTCTCCTACTCCCTGTTTAAATTTTTGGATTTGGACTGACTAGAAAGAGAGTGAAAGCTCTGCGTGACAAGAACTTATACAACCCGAGACAGAAGGCAAGAGTGCAAGCTAGTGACCCTCCAAGGATTTGCTTAAGTTGCTAAATCCAGGATAGCTCGATGTGTACTCCCTTCGCAGGAAGGAGCTTTTTTGGCAATACAAATTGGGTTTGTTTACACCAAATGGCCTAAATGAGAGGGCAGCCGATGTTGAGCTGGATATATTTGCTTGTGGCACTGCTTAGTTCTCTTACCATTGCATTGAAAATCATGGGCAGCATAATGGCAGGGGTGTTGGCTGGCTGACTTCGTGCAAAATTGCACGTAGTGGTGGGGTGGAATTCCCCATCGAGCTATCCTGGATTTAGCAACTTAAGCAAATCCTTGGAGGGTCACTAGCTTGCACTCTTGCCTTCTGTCTCGGGTTGTATAAGTTCTTGTCACGCAGAGCTTTCACTCTCTTTCTAGTCAGTCCAAATCCAAAAATTTAAACAGGGAGTAGGAGACTTTGGAAGGCCACTTGGGGGTATTTTGGGCACAGAAATCATTCATTGTTTCGGAACCGCTTTGTTCTTATGTAAAAACTTCTTTTCATTTCAATAGGATTTTAAAATGTTAATTTTTCTTTTATTTGTCTGGGTTTTAGAAATACATTTTAATGCAAATTTTATGTTTAGAGTATAAATACTTGGCTGTCTAGATTTGTAAATACACTGATGAAGATTTTATAATCGAAACGTCTGACATAGAACAGTTGTGTTTCTCTTAATTTTATTTCTGTTTTATTTTGGTGATGGTTTGAGTTTGCTTATTATTATTATTATTATTATTATTATTATAATAAACGGAACCACCATCAAAAATTAACAGAAAAAATTAAAAAGAAAACATAACTGCTAAAATTCGGACGTTTCGATAAAAATCTTCTTCAGCACCAGGTGCTGAAGAAGATTTTTATCGAAACGTCCGAATTTTAGCAGTTGTGTTTTCTTATTATCATTATTATTATTATTAGGTTTGTGCTGAAGAAGATTTTTATCGAAACGTCCGAATTTTAGCAGTTGTGTTTTCTTCTTTATTATCATTATTATTATTATTATTATTATTATTATTATTATTATTATTATTATTATTATTATTATTATTATTATTATTATTATTATTATTACTATTATTATGTTTTCTTTTTAATTTTTTCTGTTAATTTTTGATGGTGGTTCCGTTTATTATATTGGATACCCCGGCTTCCGACACCAACAATTCAATTCAACACAAGTCCTCCAACATACCGTGAAATTACGAACATTATACGGAAAATGAAAACATCCGGGTCTCCATGTCCCCTCGATCAAATCTCGATTATTGCTCTGAAACGTTCACCTTACCTAAGGACATACCTGACAGAGATAATATCGCAGGCGTGGAAGGCGAAAACAATTCCAGCCACATGGAAAAAAGCCGTCACCATTTTGATCCATAAAAAAGATACAACGGACGATCCATCTCATTTTCGCCCAATTACGCTCCAATGTACGGCTTTGAAGGTCATGACGTCATTCATGAGAAATAGGATCTTTGAATTCTTGTCACAAAACGGATATGCAGAAAACAACATTCAAAAAGGGTTTACTCCAAAAGTAACGGGTACGATTGAACATACAGCTCACATGGGTCACCTCATAAGGCATGCTAAGAAACACCAAAGGGCACTTGTAATCACCTTGATTGATCTGAAAAACGCCTTTGGAGAAGTTCATCACAACTTGATAAATTGTATCCTTGAATATCATCACATCCCAACAGAGATGAAAAGCGTAATTTCGAACCTCTATACTGGCTTCCAAACCTCCGTGACAACATCTTCGTACTCAACGCCGTTCATTCCAATAGAAAGAGGTGTATTACAAGGAGACTGCCTTAGCCCATTGTTGTTCAACATGATATTCAGTACCTTCATCAATTCCATCAAATCAAAAGAATTCGAGCAATTGGGATATCGATATTCCCAGCACCTCAGCCCGAGACACTGGTATCAATTTGCTGACGATGCAGCCATCATAACGGGTCAGCAGTACGAAAACCAGATTTTACTAAATGCCTTTACAAGATGGACGAAATGGGCTAACATGATCATCCGAGTAGATAAGTGCAAGACCTTTGGGATACAAAAAGTAAATACTGCAACAGTTCAATACTCCCCGAAATTAGTCACCAATGATGCAGTAATACCACCTGTGAGAATGAATGAGGGGTTCACGTATCTTGGAAGGGTCTTTGATTTCAGTATGGATGACGATACTCATAAAACATCACTAGTCGAAAAGTGCAAGAGGATATTGGAAGACATAGACAGGTTACCCCTCCACCCAAAACATAAAATAGAACTATACTCGAAGTTCCTGATGTCAAAAATAAACTGGGATCTTACGATATCTGATATAAACATCACTTGGGTAAAACAAACTCTTGATTCGATCAGTTCATCATTCATGAGAAAATGGTTAGAAATTCCAATAAATGGCACACTTGATATAGTGACACTCTCTAAGGAAAAATTTGGTCTAAACATCATAAAGATTTCAACAAAGTATCTGCAGTGTCAAACAACCAAGCGTAACTGTCTGAAGAAATCTCCGAATCCCGATATAAATTATTTACATCAAGCTACCTCACAAGAAAGCATCCAGGTTGATCAATATAAAGATACAAGTGACGTGACAAAATCTGTGAGAGCCAAACAAATCGAAAAGATTTCAAATGATCTACAGTATCAAGGGTACATCGTGAAACAGATGTGGACTCTCAGCAATGAGCAACTCAAAAAGCTATGGATAGATGTAAGAGACATTCTCCCATCAAATATCTACAACTTTACAAACAGATACATGAATAATACTTTAGCTACATTAAAGAATATGGTCCTGTGGGGAAAAGCAACCATGGACATATGCCTTGCATGCAAGGAAAATAGTCAATCCCTTTTGCACGTTGTTTCGGGTTGCAAAGTTCATCTACAACAAGGCAGATACACGTGGCGGCATAACTCTATCCTTGCAACTCTTTTGAGTAACATTATTGGCCTGAGGGACTTGAAAATTTTTGCTGATATTCCAGGCTATCCCTGCCCCACAGTTGTCACCGGAACACTAAAGCGACCAGATGTCATCATAGTCTATCAAGAGAAGATCGTCATCGTTCTAGAGTTAACCTGTGGTTTTATTACCAACGTGAAAGAAAATTGTGCAAGGAAGATTGGAAAATACAACTCTACCATCGTTGATCTCAAGAAGCAGTTCGAGAAAGTAACATTTGTGAATCTGAGCATGAGCGCCCTAGGATTGATATGCAGGGATGATAATGGAAATGGCATAATGCAAGCATTAAAGAGCATTGGACTTTCGGAACTTCAATCAAAAAACATTATTAGAAACATAATAAACATCTGTATCAGGACAACATATTATATATTTTGTAGAAAAGACAAAGACTGGACCAATCCAGAACTTTTAGCATTCTAAAGACGTAAGATTGTTGAAGGCAGTAAGGCTTGACTAGCATGACCTTTTATGGAGAGTGGTAGTCACGAATAAATTCTTTATACTGTAAGTTTTACATTTTAATTATTCATCTTGTTGTAAGTTTTATTTATGAGAATGAAAGTTTCCATTATTATTATTATTATTATTATTATTATTATTATTATTATTATTATTATTATCCAGACATACATAATCTCTTCAAGGGTACATCAGAGAAAAATATCCAATACGATACATTTTCGACAGCTAAAGAGGCACTAAAAAGCATAAGATCTCAAAAAGAAAACACTGTAAAAAACTTTCAAGTGCAAGGCTCAGTAGTTAAAGAGCTATGGAACTGCGCATTGCCTTCTGCTGGGGAGTACTGGTTCAAGGCCCAGCATATGCTGCCACGTAAAACATCTACAATTATACAGTTCGCTATATGAATGACACTCTGCCCTCGCTCTCCAATTTATTCAGATGGGGTAAGAGTCTTACAGCCAGTTGCAGTCAATGTAGACACGTTCAAACAACGAAGCACGTTCTCTCTGGCTGCTCGTCTTGCTTAGACAGATACACATGGCGTCACAATTCAGTTCTCTTAAACCTTGCAAACGTGTTACAACCATTCGTCAAGAAGACTTTCGTTGACTTACCTGGAAGATTCTCAACTCCAGACATCATCACTGGACCTAGTCTAAGACCTGACATGATTGTAATTGATAAAAGTAATAGGATGTACATCATAGAACTAACTGTTGGTCACGAATCGAACGCTGAATCTAACGCAAAGCGTAAAGCAGAGAAATACAGTCAATTACTTCATGATGAAGCATTATGTAGGACATGTAAGAGCATTGAGTTCATTAACCTGGTAATGACAACCGGAGGCGTCTTCTCTAAAGATACAAGATCATTTTTCACAATGCTGAACACTCTCAAAATTGACAGTTCTTTGATCAAATACACAGCAGTTAAAGTTACATGTATCTGCATCAGAACATCGTACTACATATTTTGTATGAGAGATAAGGACTGGTCATCACCTGAACTTATGGAATTTTGAATCAAACTTTCATTTTTACACGCATTAACTCTAGATTTCATACTGTGTATGCAATTCAGCCATGCCTACTTATTTATAGAGTGGTTGTATTGAATAGGCATAAATAGAGTCTTTTTTACTTTTTTATAGCATTTTAGAAACATATGTACTAGGATATATTCAATGAAAAGTTTCCATTATTATTATCATTATTATTATTATTATTATTATTATTATTATTGAAATTACGCACAATATACAGTTCCTATATTGGAGTCACTCTTGAATGTCAAGTTACAACAAGTATCCTCAGACTTCAAGAACCTTCCTCAAAATTCTTGCTGTTCCCAATAACACTGATTTCTGGATTTGCGATGTCTTTACAGGAATTCCAATTTCCTTCAAGTTGTCTTTTAACCGAGTTGGTATCGTTCCCAACACTCCAATTACGACTGGAATGATTTTCACTTCCATATTCCATATCTTACGGAGTTCTCTGACTAAGTCCTGATATTTAGCGATTTTTTCATCTTCCTTTTCTTTCACTCTTTTATCTCCAGGGCACACTACGTCAATGAGAAGGCAGGTTTTATCGTTCTTATTCACTACTACGATGTCTGGTCTCCTTGCTGTTATGTAATGATCCGTTTGGATTGTAAAGTCCCATAATATCTTACATTTACCGTTTTCAATTACGCTTTGTGGATTGTGTTCGTACCAATTCTTTTCATGTTGTAAGTCGTTTTTCCTACAAAGTTCCCAATGCAAAGCTTGGGCAACCTTGTCATGCCTTGCCTTGTACTCCAGCTGCGCTAGTTTACTGCATTGACTAGCAATATGAGTCACAGTTTCATTATTATTATTATTATTATTATTATTATTATTATTATTATTATTATTATTATTATTATTATTATTATTATTATTATTATTATTATTATTATTATTATTATTATTATTATTATTATTATTATTATTATTATTATTATTATTATTATTATATCCTTGTCCATTATTTTAAACCCACTCTCTAATAAGCTCTTCTAGAGTCTCTAACATTAAAAAAAACTCCCACAGCTATTTAGAACTTTTACAGTTGTGTAATATCAAAACATATATCATACCATTGCTCCCCTGAAATAAGCACTTGTTAATGTCCTGAACCTTTCTTGTCCAGCAGTATCCCTGAAATCAAAAATCAAGATATTGATAAAAACAAGTTGCAAAGTTACTGTATGATTTACTGTATACAATGGGCATTGAGTCATGTTAAACAGACTGTGTATACCAAAACTTCAAGAATCTGTTGACTCATAGTTCTTGATGGCGCATCTGATTACATTTGTAAACGTTTGTGTGAAATGAAACTGATCACATGAAACTCATTATGCAACAGAAGCCAGCCCTATTTAGCTTGTTAGGAATTATGATAAATTGTTCTTTATCTATCACATGAGACACATAATATAGTCACTTCAAAAGCAAAGGTACAAAAACCATAGGTGACAATCTTTAAGATTGTTTTAATTTGAAGCTTGCATCTCAGCAAATCTGAAGAAAGTGCTTACTGAAACAAGAAAAAGTATGTACAGCTCAGCTGAAGGAAAGCGTACTTTCAACCTGGACTTAGAAATGAAATCAAAGCATGAGTAGAATAAACCACAACTTACCATATTTGAAGACGAACTTTCATCCCAGAAAGAGGAATGACCTTTGCCTTTGAATCTATGCCTGATGAAATGAAAAACATAAGATTTGTTTAAAAATTTTGCATTTAACTGTGAAATGTATTTAGATTCCTGATACCATCTAAAGTTTGTAACTTTGTAATAATTCATCATTTCCTACAAGATTTGAGACTTTTTTCGGTTTCCTACCAAGATTTGAAAGCTGCATAGATTTGTGGGTGCATCTTAAATTAAGTGAGCTGCTGTGTTAGCACATATAGTAACTTAGAGGGGGAGCGGTGTGTTTCAAATTTCATCAAACAACCCTCCACAGAAACATTTTCTTTGTTTTTATTTCTTTACCGTAAACCACAGCATATTTACCAATCATTTACTGATAGCAAGGTTCTGTCAGTGAAGACCAGCATGTCAGTCAAGTCTGCTGAAACCTATGTCCTAAAATTTCAATTAAAATGAACATAAAAACAAGCCTCCCCAAGCCCAGGTTGGAATCTTTATACTGCACAAAAAATGTACAGTATTCGGGGCGCAGTCAGCATTTCTGGAAAAGTCAAAAATAACAACTTTCCTCTCAAGAGTTATGAGAGGGTAGTTTACTTTATGTGCAGTTTTAGCTATGTATTTTTGATGTACAAACATTTATCAGTTATAAGCCTGGCTTTGATTGACGCATAATTGCAAAGGGTTTTAAAAATCAGATCTTATCTTTCCCAGATTAAAATAACAGTTTCATTGCAATTTATCCACATTTTTCTGCTCTGCTGTTTCTGCATGGTTGCAAAGGTTGCAGGTCCCAAAAAGTGAGATTCTTGTGATATATTGAAAGCCAACCATAGCAAACATTCCAACCTGGCTCTAGTAGGCCTCTTTTTGTCTTTATGATAAAACAAAGCGGCATTTTGCTGAACATACCTATAGTAGATAGAAAATTATCAGTGAAATCATTATCAGTGAATCTTCTGATCAAACATGTTTTGCCAACACCTGAATCACCCAATACCAATATTTTGAATGTGATATCATAATCCTTTGGCAAAGTCATTATTGCTGCAATGTGATGTGATATCTTCTTCCTTGTTTGGGTAGGAGAAGAGAAGTAAGAATTCTTCTGGTGGGTATTTTTGGTCATTCAGTTTTACTTAGGTGCTCTTGGTGTATCTACTCAGGTAAGCTACTGTCTTATATACTAAAGTGTTGCATGAAAATTTTGGCTGATAATATTCTTCACTTTGTCAGAACAAGAGAAGAGCTCTTGTGGAGTTGGCTTTGGAGTTCTAGGTATGCAATGGGCACTGGTGCTGACAGGCAGAGTTTCAGAGTTCTATTTCTTCTTGTTTTCAGGCCAATTTGCACTTGTATTTCTCTTGGCTCATGCCAACACAAACCAGAAGAAACTTTCTCTTTTCTTTTTGACCTTGTTTGCAACTAACAGTGACATCGAATTGTAATTGACAACTCAGCAGAATTTCTCATCAACCAAAAACAGAACCCAACTCATTGCATCAATTTCTGCTCCTTGAAATCAAACTTCCGCTTTCCGCTGCGATCGAATTTCTACGTTACTTCCTGTTTTGATTTGAACCCCTCTCTTCCCTCTTGAAAATTTTTCACTCAACCTCCAATTGAAGCTCACTTTCTTTAGCAAATCAAAGGTGAACCTATGGGTAGCTCGCGGAACGTAACTGGGATATCCGATTTTGTTATCATTTAGTTCATTACAAAATGTAACTGTAGGCATTGCTATCCAGCCACACAAGGTAAGATGTTAGTTCAGGGCAACACGGTGCCGGTGCAGTGATATTTTGCGTCAATTTCAACTAAGATTCCTGTTGCTGTGGATGAGCAGTTCGAGTTGGCACACATGAATAGTTCCAATGGTTTTTGTGCAAGGCGTTAAAAATTCGAACGAAAAAATCGTACGTAACGTTTCCAGAATAACAGGATTTTTACGGATTTTTGGTGGATTTTTCTCCAAAACAAAAGGATCTTTGCCGGAGATGTGAAATATTCCTTGAAAGTGAAACTCCCCTTGGCGCTCTTGAAGTCATCACGATGAAATATTCCTATCAGGTTCCAGTGTTTGCAGACCTCCGCCTTCAAATCTCACTCTTGCTATGTTTAGTGTGATTTAGATGTTTCATTCTCCTTCACAGAGGCTGAATGGAATTACCAGACGAACGGATTTGGTTTCGTTTCTGTTCCAGATTTACGTTTTATTCAACCCAAAGTAAACCCCCGTCTAAGTGCCCCGGTGAGAGGTGAGATGTTCACCAGGGTCCTAGTGGTCTTAAAACGAAGTCATATTTTTCCAGCGGGGAATTCACCGGGGTAGAATGTACGGGGACACTTGACCGGGGGTGTCAACATTGTAAACTTTCACTGAGAGTAAACAAAGAGCATGGCATTGCTGAATGTGAGAGTAGTTTTTAGCCATATGCCCCCATAACAGTTCAAATTTGGAGGGGTTCATCTGCACCTCCAATATCCGCCCCATCGTCTCCCATAGTGCGCCTTGGTTCTCATGGATTCCAAATTTCAGTTGCTGCATGATTGTTTTCTTTCTGAAATCTGTTCTGAGGCCGATGAGCGGGCAGACAGGAAAAACATTCATTCATTGATTTCTTTTCTTTTTGAAGAAAAGAATTACAATAGTCTATTTTAGTACGTGACTGGATTGAAACTGGACAAACTTGCTATGACTGGTTTTGATTCCACTTCAGACAAGCCAGACAACAGAGGCATTGAAAAGTGCTGTGTGCAATAAATTCCGCAGGGCATACCGGAAAAACCAGACCCTATGGCCCTGAGACTAATACGACCTCTAGGACCTCAAGTAGAGAGTTTGAAAGGAGTCATTCCCTAAGATGGCATCAGATAACAAGACAGTTTCCTTGCAGATATCTCAACTACTGGCAGTTTTAAAAAGGTAGGCCAAAGTTTCTCTTGTTGTTTTTAACACGGATTCAATTATCATCCAAGTATTCATCGTTGTTTTCTCTCTGTTCTTTTTCCATTAAATATTCAAGAGTAGGAAAAGCATATCTGACTGATTGCGCAGAAAAGCCTACCTGAAAAGGCTAGCTATGGATTTGTCTGAGCTGGCGCTGCTACTGCATGCTCAGCAATTCAAAGAATAAAATGTTTTTATCTGTACTGGTGTCACGTCTGTTCAAGGGTATACACCATAGAAACGGTATTCACCCCATGCTGAAGTGAACGGTATTGGCGCTAAATTTGAAAAATTATAGCAGAAACGGCCTGATTAGCATATAGTATCTTGAAACACTGCCTTTATTAAGAGGGGATGACCCCTTAATGTTAAGAATCCTTTTAAACTCGGTCCTGATGGGTCCTAAGGGTTACTGGGGTCTCAGAGTCATACGGTCTGGTTTTTCCAGTATGGTATTCCGCAGACAGCAGAGTTGAAAAGATGCTTTGTTCAAAACTTTCGCAAAGCAGTATGGGTCCTGATATAAAAGGAAAAAATGTCTACGGGAAATTTCCCATCCCATCTCACAAACTCGCGTCACTTCGTTCCGCGAGCAAAAAGCATTGAATTGAATTGACAACAACGCTGCGCAGCCTTACTCCTGCTCAGAAGACATCGAAGCGACTCCACAACGGACTACATAAAATTCACATTTTCCAAGTTTTTTGTTTATGGAAACTGCAAAATTTGAATTTTCAATAAAACCTATTCTACTTAATGGGAATTTCAACTTTCATATTACATCTCATGAAAATAGCAGTGCAGAATTTGAAATCGTATCAAGTATTTTAGCGTTCTGAGTTTGCATCGCGTTTCGCTAAGAACTAAAAACACACAACCTCACCGAAAAGAACATCGAATGCTTGCCTGGGAAAATAATTGTGAAACTACAAAGTAGATTCATGCACGAACAAAGATCTTTGGACCTATTTGGAGAAATTTTCAAAATCTAAATTCTATTCATGTCATTTTAAAGGACATAACTTCGCCAAATAGAACATCGAACGCCGGCCTGAGGGTAAATCAGTTTTGCAAACTTGAGAATAAAGTCATGTTCGAGATAATTTTGTGAAAATTTTATTTATTAATGAAAATTGTAATGAAATTGTTGAAGACAAAGTTTATGACGACAAATAAATGTCTTTGAAATGTAGACAAGACTGAAAAACAAGCAAGAATAGTTTTAAGAATATATATAAACAGAAGATGAATGAAGAAGAATGTTTAAAAATTACATAGAAGATCAGCACTTATTTAGGTTTTTAACAATCTTGTTCAGGTGATAATACTATTTCAAAACTAGTTTCTAAAATTGTTCCATATTACATCAGTTTTTCAGCTTGCTTTATCTAAAATATCTTACAAAAACACTCCCTATATTTACACATCTATAACCTTACAGAAAGTTTTGATTTGCAAAAATCCTTCCTTCAAAGTTTCTAAAAATATCACACTGAGCAAGTCAAACATTTGACAACATTGTTCCGAATCTAATAGTATCAGTTAGAGAATCTGGACACTAGCAATCGCAGCAGACAAATGAAAATCATGGCTGACAAATGACGATGGTTGTAACTGCCACCGATGGCTGACAGCAGCCGATGGTTGTAACTGCCACATCACGTTAGTAGTCGACACCTGACAAACACAGCTGACAAATGAAACTCGTAACTGAAAAAATGAACATTGCAGCTGACAAAATGACAATGCAGGCAATTCCAGTTGTCATCAATTCGACCCCTTTGAAAGTCACGAAGCTAGCAACTCCATCATGAAGTAGTAACGTGACAAAACCGAGTGATGTTACTTCTGATTATAAAACTGTTCCATATAGAAATCAAATGACAAAGCCATTGTATGTATGTATCGCTGTATTCTTTCCTTATAATGACGTCACCACTGTCTGCATATCTCACTTTTGAAAGCCATGGCCTTTCAAGGTCTTCTATATACGAGGCATTTATGTAACAAACACGGTTCCTTTTTCGATTGCTTTCCACTCATTGCATATCAATAGCATTCCATTCATCTACCAGAAAGATATCAACATTCTTCTTTATTAACATTTAAAAATCACGTGACTATTGATTGTTGCTCAACTGTTCACAGAGAATGAGATGATGTAGAAATCACGTGACAAAAGACATCTGTTCTTCAATTACTTTCCATCAGTTGCATATTTGTACTATTCCATTCATTCACCCAAATATTGTTTCCACTATTCAAACTTCTGAGTAAATCAATTGTTACTGCGTCATCCAATCCATCTAAATCACTTAGCCCACTTCCACCGGAAGTCGAATTTTCACATCCGCCGGAAGTGACGATATCAGCTATTGAAAAAGGAGAGTCTATCAGAGAATCTACAGAAGCTAACGACGATTCTTCGGTTATGGAGATGTCGTGTTTCCGGTCTGGTGATGAGCCAATGGGATTGCAATTTGGTATTGTGTTATAACATCGGGGATTATTTGAGTTGCTCATAGCAACACCTTTAACAATAGATCCATTGTTCAGCATTTCAACTGCTTTTCTATCAGAAGCTTTACCATCATTCAAGCTATCCATATTTGGAATTCTTCCGGTTGCGTTACTGTCTATGAGGCCACTTTGATTTGGAACGCCTATTGTTCTAGACTTGTTCATGTTCATAACGTCATTACCGCTTAGAAACGGTAAGAGATTTCTCCTTGCAGGGCTTTGTATCTCGTTGCTAAGTAACTTGCTCCTCATATCTCTGAGATTGCTATATGCTATAGATCGGCTTGTTCCGGCCGCAGAAGGTCCATTTTGTGGGCCGAGTTGGGGAGTCATCGGTTGGTACACGTCTCCATGCGGGGAACTGAATTGTACAGGAACTGAGTGACATCTTTGTAATGGAGGTTGTCTGTTTGTTGGCGTTGTCATGGTTTCTTGTTGTATTGATGCATTTCGAGCAGGTGACACAATAAGTTGTTGCTGCTGCTGTTGTTGTTGTTGTTCTTGCAAGATTTTACCAAAGTCTCTCATCGACTGTATAGCACTTTCAGGTTGGGTTATTCCCATTGGATGTGGGTTGTTCGGATGTAGGCTACCTATTGTTGTTTTCGCTTGCCAATTCCCATGCCTAAAATAATACACATTTATGAAACAAATGCTTAGGAACTAAAAACGTTGTAATATTTAGTGATGTTCAAAATACAACTATTATTGGGGGGGGGCATGAACTTCTCGTATATCATTGAGACTTTTATAACAGAATGTTCTGTATTCCCTTTGATCAATACAAACTTTAAAATGGAAAATGCAAGCTGGAACAAACAAACAAGAAAGCAAGCAAGCAAACAACTTTCCTTTGAAGAACTTAATGTAGTAAAATTGATATATACAAATGTTTGAAGCCGTCACACCCTAACTTTACGAAAGTTGTGTTATGAGCGCGAACGAATGTTGACTCCGACTATGACTTGATATAAACATTAGAAAATAGTCAAAATTCAATTTTAGAATTCATCACAATGTCAAATACCAAGAACATCATGTGAATCTCAATCTCCTTTGATGTATGCAAATTTGCCATCAAAATTAATTGAAAAATATTTCATAAACGCAATAATGATCCAGGGAATTGCTAGCTAAGGAATTTCGGGCAGAAAATGAGACTCAAAATATTTTTTTTGAATTGTTATACAAACGCACTAAAATTGCTTTCATTCAATAACATCTAAAATTGTCACGAGAACAGTTTTTAGAAAAATAACTTGATGCTTTGACCAATCAAAATGAGATACCATTGCCAAAAATGTAGTGCAATAAATGCATAAAGATCTCGATGAAAAATCCATTCTGAAATTCAGTTATTAGAATCAGATTTAAAATGAAAAATTAAATGGAATTAAATGATTTTACCTGATGTTGTCAGCTGGTTGCCTTGGTGACAATGTAACTGCCCCAGGACTAACTGCTACTTGTCTTGTTGTTTTCAGAGACTGTGAAGGGTATGGGCACGAGTCTGATCTCTTTAACATTGATTGATTACGTATAGCACGTGTTCGCTTTGTCATTGGTCCTATTTCAGAGGCTGGCATTTGGCCTTGGGGCACAAATCTTGGAGAATGCTGCGCTGTGTTGGGACTTAGAACAGGGAATGACCCATCATTCGTTTGTGTCATAGGATTCAGGATATTCCCTCTTACTGGACTTGAGAAGGCAGGTGGTGTGGAAACAATAGGAGATCCCTTTGCTATTTGGTGGGTCGTCTTGGGAGGGGGGCAGGGTGGCGGAGACATAAGCTGATTAGAAACTTTCATCAACGCTTCATTACCCGTAGCAACTTGCAGTCCTGGTAAAGACTGAGGACGTTCAGGTTTGGCGTTACTAGGCAACGGGTATTGATTACCAACGTAACAGCTCTTTGGTTGAGCATGAATGATGCTATGCACATTTGAAGTTTTTGGTTTGCTTGGGACATTTCCGAGTGAAGATGAGGTAGCAGCATCTAAACGAGGTCGCCTTTCATCAATCTTTGAAGCAGCAGCATCATGGGAATTTTTTGCTTGTGATGTGGATGAATGAAATTTGAGCCTGAAATTTAAATAAAGTGACATCAAAAATGTGTACATCAAAAATCTAAAAAAGATTGAAATGAAATAAAATGGAAAATGGAATGATTATCAAATGTGAAAACAAAATTAATTGAAGCCGGTGATGAACTGGAAGGCAAATATTGAGATGAAAAGTCTAGATTCACACATCAGTACTTAAACAGATAAAAATTTTGACTTTGTCTATTAGTTTAGCTGCAGCCGTTTCGCTCTATGTCAAATGTCTAGGCCAAATTTGATGCTCAAACTCAGATCTGAAATCGCAGTGTTCCCGCAAAGGACGGTGGGTAACAACGACTCTATTAATACCGGACCAAACGAAGAAGCATAGTCTGGAGCATTTGAAATTTGCATGCGTAGGAATGTTTAACCGTTTCACAACATCGAATAAAATAGCTTGAAATGTAGAATGAAGCAGAATTTGCAGTCAGACGTCCAGACGTGAACAAATATTATATATAGAAAGCAGATGTATACAGCGTGGCCAAACTGACAACATCTTTTCTTGGCAAGACAATGTTTGCTCACTGGCCAAGAATTCTTATTAAAAATTCACAAGATACATAAATAAATAAAGCAAACCAACTCATTTCAGTGTTGCCTTTGGCCATGTTAGGAAAGCTACGCATATAAAAGTGGCAGAAGCCAGTTGTGGTCAAATTCTAACCTATCAGATATCACTATTTACTGTTGACATAGATCAATTACCTTTATATGGTGCGGCACGTCTTTGCAAAGCAATTTGTATCAGGGGTTTATATATGCTTAGATTCCCTTTAAAATTTGATGTTAAATGCTAACATTTTGATAATGTATAATTAGGAAGCCTCTTTGTATACAAAGGCATTATTTGGCAAACAGGCGGCAAACAATCGTTATAAAATGGTAAATCGGCGATAGAACAACTGAGAGAAAAGCATTATCTAATTATTGCTATTTCATGCTGCACTAATTAATTTTCAGAATAAAACCACCTTAAAGAACTTTCATGAAAGAAAGGCCATATTTTCTCATAAATCTTGTTCTATTTGCTATTCATTTTCCCTCGAATAGAACGAGAATTCTGTCAATTTCCTCTGCAAAAAGGTGTCTTTTTATGCACATCTTAACTAAGAATTCAGCATCCACTTTCAATAATTCCAATATATTGTCTGAGAAATATAGAGCTTCAATTTCTGGAAGATTTTTTAGAAGGACACAGAATCTAGAAAGACTTACTTTTGAAGGGATTCCTTACTTTCTTATTGCCAACATAACATCAATAATCAAGAAAATTACCATCTTTGTTTTCGCATTGTTTGGCGTTGCTCCTGCCTTCAAACACTTAACACCACACTTTGCTGCAAGCAACTTGAAGCAAGGTCCGACCCACAGCTTGCCATTGTGGCTTTTTCTCGATGCAG
Source organism: Aurelia sp. 3 sensu Dawson et al. (2005) (assembly GCA_964020215.1). Classification (NCBI taxonomy): domain Eukaryota; kingdom Metazoa; phylum Cnidaria; class Scyphozoa; order Semaeostomeae; family Ulmaridae; genus Aurelia; species Aurelia sp. 3 sensu Dawson et al. (2005). The sequence continues at coordinate 80,967 of OZ026576.1, forward strand.
TCAATCAAGAAATATCTCGTTTTCTGAAATTTCCTTACGAGCTCTTGAATAAATGAAAAAATCAACATTAACTCACTTTTCAGCCATCTTTCTGACTTTACTTTCCGTCGCAGACATGACAACAAAGGCAGCCATTGATTTTGTAGAAACATAACTACCACCAACAAGAAATCTTGCCAAATCAAGAAGTGTTGTGAAAACGCGGCCAAGCAATTTATTGGCCCATTCGCAAACGAGGTTGCATGCCGCTGATAGAGTTTGATCTTCTGTCAAATCATTGCAATCATTTAAAGAATTTTTGTTCTTGCCATTATTGTTGACCTAGAAGGAAAGAAAGCTATTTAGTTCTAGGCTTCATTTTTATCAATCGATATTCAACCAAACAAACAGTCTTTGCTTTGCAATACTTGGAAGAGTTTCTGCCTTCCAATTTGTTTATTTCTGGTTGCAACGAAAATTCTTGACCTCTTTGAAGGAGGATGCAGACTTGTATATATAAATATCCAAAAGAACAATAGCGTAAATAAAGTGATTTTTACCGCTCACCCCTTGTATATATAGATAGTTGTCAATGGACTAACTGACATAAGATTGTTGCTCTCTAAATGTTGAAAAAGATGGAAGAATTTTCGATTACAAAATAGGCATCATCATCATCATCATCATCATCATCATCATCATCATCATCATCATCATCATCATCATCATCATCATCATCATCATCATCATCATCATCATCATCATCATCATCATCATCATCATCATCATCATCATCATCATCATCATCATCATCATCATCATCATCATCATCATCATCATCATCATCATCATCATCATCATCATCATCATCATCATCATCATCATCATCATCATCATCATAAGACATTGCGTCCGATGTCTTCGCCAACATCTGCTTTGCCAACATCCATTTCAATCTGTATTTTACTTTGACATCCAGATCACACTTGCTGACTTCTCCATGTCATCTCACTATCTTCTTGCCAGACTCCTTCTTTCACTCTAGGTGGCCTCTTTGTACCTAAATGGCTCACCCATCATGTTCCTTTCACCCTATGTGACGTGCCACGAACATTTCACCATATCTATCTTCTCTTTAATGTCTTCTACTCCTGTTCATCCTCTTATCTCTTCCTCTTTCCATATTTGTTTGAGTTATTACGAGACTTTCTCTTTGTTTGTTTGCAAACAGATAAATATGAAAAAGATAAGGTGAGCAAAAATGGAGATGAACAAAAATAAGCAGAGGGAATCCCCCTACCTCGTCTCCATTGCTATTCAAATTTGGTAATGATGGTGATTCCTTGTTAATTTTCTTTCTTAGGCCACTGTAGCAATATCTTTGTTTGGTTAAGAAAAGTCACAATAATAACTAAATATAAAGTATGCTGACTATCTTGATCGCAAGTCCAATTATCAATGTATCTATCAATCAATGTATTTATCTATCTTATTACTGTGATAAACAAATGACTATGACCTTCCGCTTCTGCTAAAAAGTTTTGCGGCACTGTTATCTCTGACAGCCACTCCCAGGGGTCATATTTATTCAACAAAATTTTAATAGATTCACTAACTAAGTCTAAATTCTCGGCCTTGCTATCTCGACCTATTGAAATAATTCACAGGATCCAGCAAGTATAAGATGAGACAGCTGACATGACGAAAAGGATACTTTGAATTTCCTCTTGTTCCCAGTCTCCTTGCTTTTACTTTTGGAAATACACATTTTATGATCTTTCCAAAATCAGGTGCACTTAGTGTTCGATTCGCTCCAAGGCTTTCACAATATGATCTGTAAAATCAGAATCAAATCCTAATTCTAAATTAATTAACATGAGCATATGATCCACGGAAGGATTTCAGACAATATTGAAACTCAAACAAGTGTTTAAGCAAATAGCTATAAAAGTTTTCTGCTGCAAAAAAATATGAAACCCTCTGTTCTCAAAACAAAACGCTGTTGACCGTAAACAAGAGGAGCTTGGGAATTTACATTAAAACAGAAAAGAAATACAATGTTATGTTTCAATCTTTAATCAAAAGATGAATCCAGATGAATCCTTTCTTGAATTGCTTTCAAATGTATGAAATATAATTATCTGGCATTCAGTTCTTTTTCGGAATTGGAAAATGAAGTAATCTAAGTTTCCCTCGTGTATTAGATCAGCCATTCTAATTCTACAATTTTCACAATATAGCTTATGAATTCACTTTCAAGAGTTGCGAGAATACAAAACAAAGAAACAGACAGAAATGGCTCAAGGAAGGATTGATAAAAACATACTTATAATCATCATAGACTTCATGTTTTGGAAGTGTATGGCTGCCTTCACATTCTTCTAAATTCAATCTTATCCTGCAAACGGAAATCTTCTATGTTAAATGCCTCTGAATCTGTTTCAGAAATTAATCAGGCAGTTAATGCTGACTTAGAAGCTTTGAAGGGCTGGCTTGAAGGAAACAAGTTGTCTCTGAACGTAGCTAAGACAGATGCAATGATCATAGGAAGCAATGGAAAGCTTAGAAAAATCGACTCTGTCGATTCCACTAAACCGCAATTTAAGATTGGTTCCGAGGATATCAAGTTGGTAAAGGAGGTCAAATACCTTGGTGTCCAGGTTGACCATCAACTAAAATGGACATCTCAATTGGCCTTAACAACTAATAAGATCTCTAGAGGTATTGGTATGCTTCGTTATGCCAAGCAGTACCTTCCATTATCAACCGTCAAGACTATGTATAAGAGTTTAGTGGAGCCGTACTTTAGATATTGCTGTCCTGTCTGGGGAAATGCTGGGGTGACTGTCATTGAAAAATTGCAGAAACTCCAAAATCGTGCTGCAAAACTCGTTACCAACAGTCCATTTGATGCGACCGCTTTACCAGTTATTCGTGCGCTTCAATGGCCCACTGTTAGGGAACTTATTGATTTTGAATCTCAGAAAATAGTTTTCAGATCCCTTAAAGGAGACGCGCCTTCCTACATGAAAGACATGTTCACGAGAGTCAACAATTCCACTGCTCGTTCTCTTAGGAATGCTGAAGTCGACCTCAGGTTGCCATTGTTAAAATCAGCAGGGGGGCAGAAATGCTTCTCGTACCGAGGCGCTAAGCTTTGGAACAGTCTTGGTACCGACGCTAAGAACTCTTCAACCCTGAGAGCCTTTAAGAGAGAGGTGGAAAAATGAACACTTAAACCTTTTCGTTTTTTTTTGTTGATTTTTGAACAATTGTAATTTTAATTTAGTTCGAAATACTGGTTTTTATTGTAAATTATTAATTATTGTAAGTTTTTAGCATGGCCCCCTGTAAATCAGTTATTCTAACTGTGGGGCTACCATGGGTAAAAAATATAAAATCAAATCAAATCAAATCAAATCAAATAAACCAGTGGTAATAGACATTGAGATATTTACAAGAGAACCTGGGTCGAGCGATATTTCATGTATTTTTATACAAGATGTTCGATTGAGTGGCGTTAGGCCTTCCATTACCATTGCATACATTCGAAAAAATCTACTACAGAATTCATCAAAATATCGTTCGATTTAGAGCATAGAATCCAAATCTTTAAATCGACGTAAAAGATGGTTGTAGTGAAAAGCAAAAACATTCCCATCATTGCAAAAAACATGGTCTGAAATGAAGTTAAAAAGACATATTACCATTGAAAGGCTTGAGTTTGTTCTTGTCTTGTATTCGAAAGTGGAATGGGTTGACTTTCCTCCGACAAGCTGCCTGTTTTTGTTGGCAATTTCAGATATAATAATAACTTTTCTTTCTCTGAAAGTTGCCTGACATCATTCTATGACGATAAATCAATGAATAATAAGATAATAAACAAGAAAATAATGGTATAATTGACATGTGACAATATATTTGAGATCGAGCTAAGATCTGGTCAAAATGACGTAAAAATACACTTAAATCAACTGTAGCTGCACCCAAACTTGAGAATTGGAAACATCCCGCGCATGCATTCTCGAGTAACAGTAACCAATCATAACTGGAAAATGACATTAAATTATGATGAGGTGAAGTTGCGGTTTTTAGCGCCAAGCAATGGGATTGCAGAAACAGCTAAGCACTAATCGAGTCCGCGATCCCTTGTCATGACGCTCAAGTGGTGGGGCGCTATCAGGTATCGAACGCACTTTGCCTGACTGTTCTGGTTTCAAAGTCAGAGGATTACACAACAGTGCCACAACACTTTCAAATACAAATACAAAACTAACCAGAATATCTTGAATTCTTTGCTGTGCTTCCGAGCTACAATAAATTAGAAATAAATTAGAAATAAATTATCAACCAAGGTGAAACATTATCATACTGTATAGATTTTTAAAAGTTTAGGAAAGAATTCTAATGCTTACAAAAAACTGAAATGTTGAGGCTGTGCTTAAAAGTTTAAGTCATCTTTTTGTGTTTGGCGTTATCATAAATATTCTAATTTGATCAAATCAGCACAATAAGATTTGATTTCTTTGTCTGTTTTATGCTTTATCAAGAAAAAATAACAGAGTTTCCTTCAATATCAATAAAACTTATTTTGAAACAATACTGCATGCTTCCTTTCTCACAAGTATTCAAAAAACTGGATTTGATATTTTCATTGAAACCACACACAGTAACAAAACATTGGGTGCATCTAAATCATATTTTTCTTCATTCAAAGTTCATCGCGTTAAAACAATTTAATACAAAATAACATCAATTTGATTACAAAAATTAAATTATTCACCAAGTGTTTGCATGAAATTCTAAAACATTGGTTTATCATAATATGGATTCCGTTTTTTACCCTTATCCCTCTAAAACAACTTGATATGAATGAGAACCGTTTGGTTACAAAAAAATCACGAATTTATCTGATCTTCGACGAAAATACTTCATTTCAATTCAATGTGAAAATCTTTTCAAAACAGTCTGTTTAAAACAATGCTAAAACACTATTTAGAGTCGCTTTATGTTTATAAACTTTTAATTCCATTCTTCAGCCTTTGCACAAACATGATAACTTCTTAAACAATTAATATCCTCTATTCATTTATAACTTTAATTTTTGTTTGGAATTTTGAGTAAATATTCCAACGTCTTTCATTGTAGCAAATCACCGATCGCAGAATTAATTCAAAGTAAACAGAATCCTTTTTGAATTGTTCTAAAACTTCTTTTATTGAAAAGTAAGACAATGGAAGCACGTGTTGAATTCGAAAAAGGAATGTTAGATTATTTGTCCTCAGACATGTGCACGCCTGTGCATATGGAATGAAACAAAAGGATTAGAAAGGTAATCTTCGAATCAAGACATTAGAAGATCTCACACTTTGATCAATTTGTAATTTAAAATTCAGTATTTCTATATCTTAACCGTTGCAGATGGAATCAGGCAAAGGTAATTGGAAACATTAGCAACGACAATAGGGCACTTCGATGGCCAATAGCCAAGGCACCTCCATGGCAAAGGATATAGGACACTTCCATGGCAAAGGCAATTGGAAACTGTGGCAACGACATAGGCCACTTCGATGCCCAATGGCCAAGACATCTCGATAGCAAAGGAAATAGGACACTTCCATGTAAAGGCAATTGGAAACTTTGGCAATGATGATAGAACACTTCTATGAAAAGGCACCTCTATAGTAAAGGAAAAGGGCATTGATATGGCAAAGGAACTAAGACATTTTCAGTGCAAAAGGAAATAGGACATTTTCATGGCATAAAAATACCCTATTTCCTTTGCCTTGAAGATGTCAAAAAAATGGATTTTCATTTGAAGACATGACTTGATAATTGGGAATGGAATCAACAAAGAATCCTCCCTCTGGCTATCTTTGTGCAAAACATTGAGCCAAAGGATTCCTCTGAAAGTGTTGATAGAACTGCTGAATTAAAGCAAACAGAAGATTCTTACGTATGTGCATGACTAGCCCAAGAATCCTTTTGAGTGCTCAGTTTTTCTTGATAAAATACCATAGATGTGCACCTAGATTGCACTCTATCAGTGGTAATTTTCGTAAGTTGATTGCACACCCTCTTCTCTACCTGCAACTTAGATTTAAAAAATATTCTTGGATATAATCTGTCCAATAGGGTAATTCTCTTGAAGTAATCTGACTTGCGTCAAAATGTTTTGCAAATATTGCCTTCAAATGAACAATATCCCCATAGCTTTTAAGCTACAATCAAGAGCTTCTCTTTGTCCAAAACTTCCTCCTTGTATGTAACCACCAATGAACCAATGCATTACTGGACAGCATGACAGGATTGTTGTTTGCAGTACAAAATCACATGAAATAAACACCCCAAGATGAGGCATTTCATATCATCACATAATTTTAGAATAGTTGACATTATGACCTGACATTCAAAGGATATTCTCATGACAAAATTTGTTTCTTGGAAATGATTAGTCAAAATGGACTTCTGTGGTGAAACCCCTATCCCAAATCTCTTTCCACACTACGATGTGAATTGCCTCCACGTAAATTGAGATATACACTTTACCTGAAATCAAATCTCAACCCACCTAAATTTTTGCCTAATCAACTATTGCTAAATATCTTATATCAAATGGAAGGAGAGACAAAAGAATTCATGTGGAATTGATGTATGAGTGGACAGGGGGGTCAATTTTCTTCCTTCAAATGACTCAACACTGCTTTTCTAGAGTATTTGTTCAATTTGAGAAACTAACGTATTGCTGTGCAAAAATTTCAGTTTAATTCTCTAATGAAAGTCTACTTCTAAAAAAATAGCAGGGCAACATAACAAGTAGGGCAGAATATGTCCCTGGAAAAACTCTTCCAGTATCTTCAACAATGAATTTAATTGACAATAATTTACAATTCTAATTTTTAAATCCCAGAAACAGAATGCAAAAACCTTTAATGATTGCTTCTAAATGTAAATCTCCCAATTCCATCCTCAGACTTTGCTAAATGGAAGTTTGATTCCAGTAGCAGGGCAACATTAAGTACACTCAGGCAGAGTCTGTCCCCTGGAAAAACTCTCTACAGTAAGTATTTCTCAAGAAATAATTTGATGTCAAGAATATCCCATTTTACTTCTTTGATCACAAAAGAAACCTGTAAGAAGTTTCTCTATTCCTATCTGAATTCATCTGGATATATAATTTTCAAATTGCTTTTCGCAATCTCAGAATTAATGTAAAATCTGTTCTTATGGTGACTGTTTCTGAATCTAAATCTCTCATTTTCAGTTTCATCTTGGTAAACAGAGGAATTAGCAAGACAGATAGATCATTGTATTTTGCAATGTAATTTATTGAGACCACATCTACCCTTGAAACCACGTTGCTTTTGATAAATATATCAAAATATAATTTGTCTGCACCATCAAGTATTAATTTTCCCATAGTTAATCCTCAAACATTAAACTTCTTTCAAATTTTTGAAAATATTGTCTGTCATAAGTACAGAAATGGTGGGAAAATTTTGTGAGAGGAGAAAATGAGAATCACCCTTTTTGACCCTGATTGAAAAATATCATTATGCAATCAGTGTTGGACAGGAATACAATGTTTAATTGAAAATGACACAAATAGGGAGCTGGGGGTACAGTTTTATCAATATCAGTCTACCCCCCCCCCCTTCAGTAAAGGTGTTATCAACTCATAGATGTGAAACTTTGGCATCAAGTTCAACCAAAGACGTGGTTTATTATGCCTTGTTCATGTGATTCAATGAGAACAAATCTTTTAAAGCAGAATAAGTGACATATGCTTTGTCTGTTTGCTTGCATTTCTTCAGGTGGGGGTGGGGGGGGGGCAAAACTAGGGAGTTGTGGTGACTGCATTCTTGGTGGGCGCATAATGTGTCCATAAGAAGTGGAGGGGGGAATGAATTGCGCAAATCATTAGGCAAAAATACAGTTGGTTCCAAAGTTTGAACATTTTTCAGTGGACTTGATAGAATCAGTATTCAAGGAATATCAATATGAAACCAGGGATAATTCTAAGAATGGGCTTTGATGGGATAAATCCAATTTTGCACTAAAGGGCAATTGCATCAAAGGTGCCATTGTCATATAATAAAGGTGAGAAATGTTTGAAAGTCGTGATAAATACTATTTGGAAACAATTTGATCAAATGTTTGAATTTGAAGCCAAATGAAAAACTGGCCTAAACCCAAGTCAACAAAAGGCCATCTATTCACTGAGCATTCGCCTTGGAGCAAAATGAACTACAAAAATATTGACAACGATGAAAAAGATGAAAAGCTTCAAATAAATAAAGAGGCAAAATAAGAGGAAGAATTCATTATTTTCCTGTTTGTAGATTTCATGCAAGAAAAAGATTTCATAATAATTCACAGCGAGAGATCTTTACTTTAGCATGCCTCGCGGATTTACATAAAAAACGTGTTCGCTCGTGTTAGGCCTTTCTCCCCATTAAAACTCCATTTATTCTGCAATGAATTTCATCCAGTGAATTAGAAAACAGGGGTGCAGTGAAAAGGGGGTAGAAATGTTCCTGTTTTGGGTGTCTTGTTGATAATTTTTGCACCATGGTTGCAAGCAAAGGAATTCTTTCTCACATGACAAAATAAATTCCTCAGATCCCTTGAGAGATTTTCAACGCCCTTAAAACCCATCTGAAAATGATTCCAAACCAAACGAGATTCCAACATAATTCTGAAATAATATACCTGAGATGTAGCTCTAAATTTCTTTGTACAATCGTAGAATTAGTTTGACTTGGTTTAATTTGAGTATGTTGATTCTCTTTGGGTTCATTTTCATCGACTTCATTGCTACTTGAAATTTCTTTCTCCGTGTTGGTCGATGATCCCAAACTTCCTTGCTGTGTTTCACTCTGTTCCGTTTTCTCAACAAGTTGCTGGAATACACTCGTGAAATTCGATTCTAAGTTGTGAATAATATCGCCTTTTTCATTCTCATTACATCCTTCATAAATATTTTCCATGTTTTTAAACGAAAGCATGCATCAATCTTTCTTTCTCTCTCGTGCTCCTCAATAAGATCAGATGGGCTCAAATAGAGAAAGAAATTCCCTTCCCCTTTTGTTTCTAATTCCAATAGAACATGTGCTACATTCGATTCACGCAGGTGCACTTCTGATCCGACACGTCAAAATTCAACCAATCAGCTTCATGGTCATTCCCCTCTTCTCACATCTGATTGGTTCTTTCGTGACAGATGACATTCCTTTTCTTTTGGCGGTAAATTTGAAAATGTAAACAAACAATTTTTTGGTCGGGGTCACTCAGAAAGGAATGATCGGTCTCCATCGCAGAGGCAGGGGATTGGATGACATTTAACATTGACATTTTCTTGGATAGCTGGGTTTTGCAAGTATGCTTGTGAGAAAATATGCATTAAAACTTTCCTGAAATTTTTTACATTTGAGTACTAAAAGTTAATTAACATTTGCGGTTGGAGGTCCCATGTAGTGCCATCGTAAACACTAAGCTCGCAGCCAATTTTTGAAACCATCATTTTTTGAAACCTAACCCTAACCCTAACCCAAGACATCAAATCCGCTGTTTATAAGAAACTTAGCCCTTGGTTTTGCACAAGGGTTTCCTAATCTTGCACCCTATTCTGACTTATCAAACTGAAGCTTCTTTTCTTTCAGAGTTTCTTAATTTTTATTGAGCCGAATCCTTTAAAATCTGTCATAATATATTTTTTGGAGCCTAAATAATTTCTAGACAAAAAACCTTATGGACAAAAATCATGCATATTTATTTGAAGAGAATTTGAAACTCATAATAAACTATTCAAAGGGTCTCTTACTTCTGAGATAGCTTCACAGTAAACGTACTTTTTCATATTAAATTAAGAATTTGGGTCAGTATCAACTTTTCCTGTGGTCAATTTTCATATTTTGGTGATATACGGGTTTGGTTTCTTATAAAGAATATGTGCATTGAGGTTTCAAAGATAAGGATCAAATCTTAAAAATATTTGGAATAAACCAAAAAATGATCTATTGAAACATTGGTGTAACCTTTTATCATAATTACTGCATTATCATTCACTGCAAAGATCATCTATCAACATTTTCTTACGTACAATCAAACACTTTTATTTTTCAGCAAAAATTCGATCAAAAGTGCGCCCTTTCCCTTTGCTTATTGACTGCTTTTCTGCACAACAAAATCTTATTGATTTCAAACTGATCCACCAAAATTTGACCTACCCTCAATATATTCCCCTCCCTCATTATTTTTAGTAGGACCTGACAGCCTCCCCTAAGTTGAAGTATGTAAATTTTTTAGTCAGTCTCTATGATATTGTCACACAAAACCATCGCTTTCTGTCTCCATGTCTGCGCACGTAAACTGCACCTCGATCCCAAACAACAACATAACCTCGATCCTTAATACACATTTATCCTCCAGGAACAAAAAGCTCACTGCAATTGCAATGGACAAAAAAAGACAAAAAATACTCTGCTTATTAGCAAATCAAATTGCAAGTGCTTCAAAAAAGGAAAAGGAGTGCCAAAGTTTGTTCACCAGAAAGGTTTGTGGTGAAATTAGAATAGTTACAAAAAGTATCTAATGGCAAATTCTTCCAGCTTCATTTTATGCAAAGAAGAAGCACAACCACTGTCAGATGAATAAAAGGATTTCGAAGTCAGGAAGATGCATAATAGAAATTCGGTGGCAAAACTTATGTACCCAATAGTCTTAGGACCAAAACGAACATCAATCTCGAGGAATGTTCAATATAAAACAGCCCACATGGAACTTTCGACTAAATTATGAGGCGAATTCGTGAATGTACATCAACTTTAAAAATTCAGTATGCGTGGGACCTTGAGAAAAATTCTGGAAAATTATGGATGATGAATATTGCATCAGTTCAGTTACGAACTTACTCAACGACCTGATCAACTAACTACCTGACAAACTAACTAACTACCTAACGAACTAAATAAGTAACTATGGGATTTCCGTTCAGCTTCCGTATGTTGCCCAAGACTAGAGACTTCCCTTGGGTCGGTTGCAATAGAGTAATACAAGCAGAATTGTTTTAAAAAACACATCCAAGTTTCTGAAACTAACATTTTTTAATGTTTCAAAACAAACATACAGCGAGCTAACAACAACTCTACTTGCATATATTATAAATAAATGGAATATTCCTAAGAATATGCATAATTTATGAATAAACACAAAATATAGTGCAGCATAATTAGCATGCATAAACATGTTTAGAAGAAAGATAACAAACAATGTCAAGTGCTATTTTTTTAATATTGAATTGAATTGAATATCTGACAAACGTATTATATACGAAGGAAGGGAAACTTGAGTTTATTTACAAATTTATTATGGGATTTGAATGAAACAAGCTATTCCAGCTTAAACATGTCATTATGCATGATTTTAAAGAGGAATTTCATACTGCTGTTTGCAAGTAATACCTTTTTTCTGGCAGCCTTGATTAATCTCCGTTTGAATGGAGACTCAAGTTTCTATACTGATGGTTAATCAAATAACAATCAAATCTATTAGAAGTTGATAGTCCATTCGATAGAATATTAAAGGGTAATTTTAAGTTGAAACTAGCAACTATCATTGCATATTCTTTACTTTCAGCTGAAATGCTCATCACTCCTATTTTTCCGAAGACTGACAATTTCTTAGTGATGAAAAACACATCAAACTGACAATACGGATAACACAATATCAAGTATATCAGACAATTTTTCACAGATACTGTGTCGGTAATTGATTATGAAAAATAGAACGTCGTTTGAACAAGAAACGACCAAAACATTCTTCGAACAAACAAGGCATCAAATGCAAGCATAATATAAAGACTTCCTTTCAAAACATAAAGCAGATCCCTAAGATAGAAATGGGAGCAAATTCCCAACATATGAAACAACAGCTTAGAATTTAATGAAATGATTATTTCTGTTTTATCTTCATGGTTCGGAGGTAAAAAATTAAAGATTGAAAGAATAACGCTCAAAGATTAAGAATTGAAAGATCAAAGGTCAAAGGTTAAGGATCAAATTTCAAGAGTTAAAGTTTAGAGTGCAATCTTGAAATACATTTATGCAGTGGATAAAGATGAATACTCTGATAATAACAACAATAATAATAATAATAATAATAATAATAATAATAATAATAAGAATAATGATGATGATGATCATTATGATGATAGTGATGGTGATGATGATGGCGGTGGTGATGATAATGATGATACTGATGGTAAATTATCACCCAAAAGCCTATAACAGAATATCAATATTCTATTTTAACAATCTCCGAAGCACAAAGAGTAATTTAAGTTCAATTGTTTATACAGTTCTATTTCACAAGCTGGTGGAATTTTATATATGATATATAGGTACACATAGGTTAAACTTGACCATATTTCAGCTAAACCTGACCATATCACCTATCTCGTTCAGTGTATTTCGGTTCAACTGGACCGTATGTTAATACCTTGAGTTTTGATGATGAGATGTCTGGTGATTGTTGAGGAAATATCACTCTGATGTCAGTGTGTAAATAGATATGATTGTGTTTTGTGGATGCAAACCTGCAACAAGAATACAGCAGTCAGAAAAAAGGGTTAAAGTTTGATAGATTCATAATCTGCAAAATGATGTAATGCCCAAAGGACATAGGCTAAAGTTTCAAGGGTCAGCATGTAAATAACAGTTAATATGCAAAAGTTCATTCAATTAATTATTGGGGATGAGAATCAACAATGTTCAAAGCAACGGTTGTATCCTGAAAAGGAAACTTGTGACCAAGCGCAGAAAGCATGTTTGGTGTATGGAAAGAATATGGGCCGAGAATCCAACCACAATTTAAACAATAGAAACAAAGAGATTCTCGCATATGGTAACATGTTCCTCGACTGTTGATCTACTCGGAACATTTCCAGCATAACAAAAGACTCAGACGGGCAGTCCTCGGTATCCTCAAAAATTAAATAGTAAGCGAAAGACGGTCAAGATTCAAAGATATACGGCTAGACAAAATAAAAACTATATTGGTTATTATTAAGATATAGGGTTGAAAATATGGCAAAGTTGTTTGAGTAGATTTCAATGTGTTTGTCTTACGAAATTCGCCAAGGTCAAAAGTCACGTGTTAAATGTTATAATGATCAGGACACACAATTCACAATGTAGGCAACTGCTATTTGTTTACTAAACCTATGAGAAATAAAGAGTCGCACTTTTTTGCGTTTTTTTTGGTCCTACAACCACTACGTTTAATAAACTTTGCAGTTGATGAGATCAGCAGATTTTTTGTATATTTAACTGAAAATTTACATACATGATTACAAATTAATATATGTTATATTATGTTTAATGGCCTCGGGGTAGACATTGTCTTTTGCTCCTCGGGGTATCGTTATAGTAGTATTGTGGAGTCATTTCCGAAAGTAGTGTAGTGTAGCTTATATGGTACAGGGTGTTTCAAAAAAATTAATGTTCGACGTTTGATTAAATACTAAAAAATAACGATACGCTGAATGGACCTTTGGTCAAGTCACCCTTCTCCTAAGATTTTAAATTAATCTTTGACACAAGAATCTTGCGAATCCGATAAAAATTCATGGGGCTACAAGCTTTTGAAGTTCAAGTTTGTGCGAAAGCTGAAACCAGAGGCGTCGAAATGGCATTTTTGGTAAGAGTCCCATTGGTCGTCGTTTCTGTTACTTCTCAATTGTTTCAGGGCGAACCAAGCGGGATTCAAACAGGTATTCGATAACCTAACTGTCAAGCATATGGATGCTTTGAGGAAACAGATTCAGTCTCTCGCCGATTTTGTTTTGAACTACTGTTTTTGGACCTATGCAATGTTAAGGAATTTGGAGAATGATCGCAAGAAATAATTTACTTTAGAAGTCGTATTCGGTTTGCTCTGATATCAACGAGAGGTATGACATTGGATAAGCTTCTCTTACCTCCGTCTTTGAGCTTTTTGCAATACAAGTAATCTGGGGGGTCTCTGGTTTCAGCTATCTCATATTTTTGATCTTCGAGAGCTCGTAACTCAGTGAATTCTCAACCGATTTGGACGATTTTAGTCTCTAAAATTATTTCATAATCTTAGGAACAGGGTTATCTTTCCATGAGTCTGTTCATGTTGTCCTTATTTTTCAATATTTAATCAAACGTCGAACAATTTTTTTGAGACACCCTGTAGAGTATTTCTGTAGGTAGTGTAGTGTAGCTTGTAATATATATTGTAAATTTTTATTGGAATATAGAAAAAAAATTAATATATGTACACTTAACACTATCCTACAACAGAGACGATACCCCAAGGAGAATAAATTTTGTCTACCCAAAAACATAAAAAGAAAATTAATAAAATGACGAAGAGGGTTACAATTATGCAAACAAATAACTTTGAATGAAGATTTCAAACACTGTTGAAACTACTCAAGCAAAGAGTCGTGAAAAATAAATCAATCAACCTGAGATGAACTAAGTAATGTAGATTTTGTTGCTCTTCCTCCTGAAAAAATGAATAATTCATTGATTTATTGACTGATTGATTGAAACACTTGTTCCAATTTAAGAATACAACTTATTAAACCAAGGCATATACTGTAAAAATTTGAAGTAGACTTGACCATTCGGAAAATTGTTGGCTACTCACAACCCCATAAACAAATACAGTTCATGAACCATAACATTGGTAAGATAACTGAATACTGTTTTGTGAGAATTAGCATAAAGACTTCTTGCGAAATAAGACTAAAATTAGACTAACCATTTCAGATTTAAAATGATATAAAAAGACAGAGGCAAGAAACAGAAAAATTCCACGTTACTGACACACTGAAGCCCTTCACATATAAATGCCAATGATCTTACTCACGAAATAACTTTAGGATTAGCAATAACGTTAGTTAGTGAGTGCGGAATTTTGGGAAATGGGAACAAACTGCACCATCATATGGAATGGAAAAAAAGTAATAGGCCTTTCTAATTCTGTTGTCATTACAAGATGCGTTTGCCCCGTCCCCCGTCCAGTCTAGTAGCCCCTCATTCCTGCAGTCAGTTCAGTTCAGTTCTGTTGGCATTACATCACAAAACCTATGCCTGTTCCAGCCCACTGTCTCAAGACGGCAAAGAAGTCAAACACGCATTCATTCCATGGAATAAGAGACAGTTTATGAGCTTTGATGACAACGCCTCTGAAGTTTTCGTTAGAGTGTGAATAAAGTTATTTAGAGAAAAGCGAATCGCACGACTGCTATATTTCAACAGACCGATGGAAAGAAAGACAGAAAGGAGAGAAATCGCAGTTCGTTGATCTTTGTAATTGCAGTTTTCGGCAAGCAGCAAATAACAAATGCTAAGAGTTACCTGATCATCAATATCTGTTTTAACAGAAACAATTTTCTGTCTCAAAAATGTGTGAGTATTACATGGCATGTCATTGAAATCATAAAGTACAACAAATACTTTAACCACTGTCTTGTTTGGATTGAATATCGTCTAAAAATAATAGACAAGGATTAATGCAAGAATTTACACAAATGAAACTCGTAAGAAGCTCCGCGTACCCAAATTTATTTACTTTTTAGTATACTTCATGGTTGCAAAATGACAGAAAAAGGGCCTAAAACATTGATCAAATCATAAAGGACTCTTTGTACAGAACAATACTTTGCGACCATGAAATTTTTATAAAGCTGAATTTACGTACACTTCATGTGCAGATTGTTTAGCGAGAAAATCACAAAGATACTTCGATCTTTCGGCTCTTAACTACAATCCTGGACAAAAGGTTATGAGACTGGTAGCGTTTTACGCTGTTGAACCGCATTTTCAATGATAAGAGGGATTTAAGTATTACAAGCCCCCTCCCCCCCGTATCAATGTTGTTCAACAATGATTCCTGAATGCATGTTGGTGACATTTGACCCGTTCCAGCCTCAAACAACATTGATACGGGGGGGAGGGGGCACTTTGAATCTGTGAAAACATCAAAATGCTCTATCGTCTCATAACTTTTGTCCAGGATTGTCTTTGGATTTCACCAGGATTTTCTCTGTTTTTACTGTAGCCACTGTTAACGTAGCTAGGGTTTTTAGATGTTTCTGTTATAGAAAAGGTTCAGTTAATTGAATATCATTGTTAACAAGATTTTGAGGCCGATTGAAGGTATCAAGAAAAGTCCAGGCTCTGCTGGGCATATTGGACAACTATGTGACGTTTAAGACAATTCATATGAACCAATGCTACCACGAAGGTGCTTCGTAGTTTTGTTTGTTATCACCTTGTAACTCCCTTAGATGAAGTTAATTGTTAGTGCAGGTAAATGCACTTAACTCTAGATTTCAAGGAGGCTTAGTTGTGCTCAATCCTACTTGATGAGCGCTTGCATGTAAATTTAGGGGGGAGGGTTAAAATTTTCAGCGGGTCAGCAACGGGTCAGCAACGGGTCAGCATTTGCAACTATAGCAAAACATATGGGATGCAACGGGTCAGCACGGGTCAGCACCCTTTTTTATAAAATATATAGTATATATTTCATATAAAAAAGAGTGCTGACCCGTGCTGACCCGTTGAACTCCATATGTTTGATATAGTGCCGAGTGCTGACCCGTTGCCTTACCCGTTGCTGACCCGTTGCTGACCCGTTCAGTTTTAGTCGATAGAGCTCAAAATCCTTCATAAAGTTTTTTGGCTGAATCTATGGACGTCATTACCTTCGGATATCCATTAAAACACGTTCCATTTAAGGAAGGCCCGTTTCTTGACAGGTGCCATGAAAAATGCAACTGGCGTAATATTTCATTTTATAAGCGCCAGGACTTAAAACAACCGCTTTCTATGGCAATATTAGGGCGCCTAGAAATTTATATTCAAACAAAACATGCATCCTATGAATCAACCTGCAAATTCAAATATAGGAGGCAACTTTCTAGCATAACAGACATGGCCTGACGCTGTTAACTTCAAAAATGTCCTTATTGCCGATATCATGTCCTTCTGACAATTGATTGAAATATATCAATTGGTCAATTAATGAAAAAAACAACAACTTCAATAAAAGTTTGTATGGTAATTAATGCTCTTGACTATTCTTTCTTGAACCAGCATAGGTTTGTCTCTTAGTATGTTGTTTTAAAATGATACGTTCATGCCTTACTGATGAGATAACTAGAATCCGTGATAGAGACAATCCTGGACAAAAGGTTATGAGACTGGTAGCGTTTTACGCTGTTGAACCGCATTTTCAATGATAAGAGGGATTTAAGTATTACAAGCCCCCTCCCCCCCGTATCAATGTTGTTCAACAATGATTCCTGAATGCATGTTGGTGACATTTGACCCGTTCCAGCCTCAAACAACATTGATACGGGGGGGAGGGGGCACTTTGAATCTGTGAAAACATCAAAATGCTCTATCGTCTCATAACTTTTGTCCAGGATTGTCTTTGGATTTCACCAGGATTTTCTCTGTTTTTACTGTAGCCACTGTTAACGTAGCTAGGGTTTTTAGATGTTTCTGTTATAGAAAAGGTTCAGTTAATTGAATATCATTGTTAACAAGATTTTGAGGCCGATTGAAGGTATCAAGAAAAGTCCAGGCTCTGCTGGGCATATTGGACAACTATGTGACGTTTAAGACAATTCATATGAACCAATGCTACCACGAAGGTGCTTCGTAGTTTTGTTTGTTATCACCTTGTAACTCCCTTAGATGAAGTTAATTGTTAGTGCAGGTAAATGCACTTAACTCTAGATTTCAAGGAGGCTTAGTTGTGCTCAATCCTACTTGATGAGCGCTTGCATGTAAATTTAGGGGGGAGGGTTAAAATTTTCAGCGGGTCAGCAACGGGTCAGCAACGGGTCAGCATTTGCAACTATAGCAAAACATATGGGATGCAACGGGTCAGCACGGGTCAGCACCCTTTTTTATAAAATATATAGTATATATTTCATATAAAAAAGAGTGCTGACCCGTGCTGACCCGTTGAACTCCATATGTTTGATATAGTGCCGAGTGCTGACCCGTTGCCTTACCCGTTGCTGACCCGTTGCTGACCCGTTCAGTTTTAGTCGATAGAGCTCAAAATCCTTCATAAAGTTTTTTGGCTGAATCTATGGACGTCATTACCTTCGGATATCCATTAAAACACGTTCCATTTAAGGAAGGCCCGTTTCTTGACAGGTGCCATGAAAAATGCAACTGGCGTAATATTTCATTTTATAAGCGCCAGGACTTAAAACAACCGCTTTCTATGGCAATATTAGGGCGCCTAGAAATTTATATTCAAACAAAACATGCATCCTATGAATCAACCTGCAAATTCAAATATAGGAGGCAACTTTCTAGCATAACAGACATGGCCTGACGCTGTTAACTTCAAAAATGTCCTTATTGCCGATATCATGTCCTTCTGACAATTGATTGAAATATATCAATTGGTCAATTAATGAAAAAAACAACAACTTCAATAAAAGTTTGTATGGTAATTAATGCTCTTGACTATTCTTTCTTGAACCAGCATAGGTTTGTCTCTTAGTATGTTGTTTTAAAATGATACGTTCATGCCTTACTGATGAGATAACTAGAATCCGTGATAGAGACAATCCTGGACAAAAGGTTATGAGACTGGTAGCGTTTTACGCTGTTGAACCGCATTTTCAATGATAAGAGGGATTTAAGTATTACAAGCCCCCTCCCCCCCGTATCAATGTTGTTCAACAATGATTCCTGAATGCATGTTGGTGACATTTGACCCGTTCCAGCCTCAAACAACATTGATACGGGGGGGAGGGGGCACTTTGAATCTGTGAAAACATCAAAATGCTCTATCGTCTCATAACTTTTGTCCAGGATTGTCTTTGGATTTCACCAGGATTTTCTCTGTTTTTACTGTAGCCACTGTTAACGTAGCTAGGGTTTTTAGATGTTTCTGTTATAGAAAAGGTTCAGTTAATTGAATATCATTGTTAACAAGATTTTGAGGCCGATTGAAGGTATCAAGAAAAGTCCAGGCTCTGCTGGGCATATTGGACAACTATGTGACGTTTAAGACAATTCATATGAACCAATGCTACCACGAAGGTGCTTCGTAGTTTTGTTTGTTATCACCTTGTAACTCCCTTAGATGAAGTTAATTGTTAGTGCAGGTAAATGCACTTAACTCTAGATTTCAAGGAGGCTTAGTTGTGCTCAATCCTACTTGATGAGCGCTTGCATGTAAATTTAGGGGGGAGGGTTAAAATTTTCAGCGGGTCAGCAACGGGTCAGCAACGGGTCAGCATTTGCAACTATAGCAAAACATATGGGATGCAACGGGTCAGCACGGGTCAGCACCCTTTTTTATAAAATATATAGTATATATTTCATATAAAAAAGAGTGCTGACCCGTGCTGACCCGTTGAACTCCATATGTTTGATATAGTGCCGAGTGCTGACCCGTTGCCTTACCCGTTGCTGACCCGTTGCTGACCCGTTCAGTTTTAGTCGATAGAGCTCAAAATCCTTCATAAAGTTTTTTGGCTGAATCTATGGACGTCATTACCTTCGGATATCCATTAAAACACGTTCCATTTAAGGAAGGCCCGTTTCTTGACAGGTGCCATGAAAAATGCAACTGGCGTAATATTTCATTTTATAAGCGCCAGGACTTAAAACAACCGCTTTCTATGGCAATATTAGGGCGCCTAGAAATTTATATTCAAACAAAACATGCATCCTATGAATCAACCTGCAAATTCAAATATAGGAGGCAACTTTCTAGCATAACAGACATGGCCTGACGCTGTTAACTTCAAAAATGTCCTTATTGCCGATATCATGTCCTTCTGACAATTGATTGAAATATATCAATTGGTCAATTAATGAAAAAAACAACAACTTCAATAAAAGTTTGTATGGTAATTAATGCTCTTGACTATTCTTTCTTGAACCAGCATAGGTTTGTCTCTTAGTATGTTGTTTTAAAATGATACGTTCATGCCTTACTGATGAGATAACTAGAATCCGTGATAGAGACAATCCTGGACAAAAGGTTATGAGACTGGTAGCGTTTTACGCTGTTGAACCGCATTTTCAATGATAAGAGGGATTTAAGTATTACAAGCCCCCTCCCCCCCGTATCAATGTTGTTCAACAATGATTCCTGAATGCATGTTGGTGACATTTGACCCGTTCCAGCCTCAAACAACATTGATACGGGGGGGAGGGGGCACTTTGAATCTGTGAAAACATCAAAATGCTCTATCGTCTCATAACTTTTGTCCAGGATTGTAGAATTCGAATCCTTCTAATTTGAAAAGTACTCTTGGTGCTATGAATTTTCAAAGGTGGGAACTTTTTTCTGGCTTACCTAGTACACTGAACTATATTAGAACCTAAAAATCAATTTTCCTGTTAATTAAATAATCTCTAAACATGTCACATCGACAATGAAATAGTTTCATGTAAGATTACATAAAAAGTCCTGTTGAAGAAAATCAAAATCTTTTTGATAAGAATCCAAAGCAAAGAAGCTTTTTGACGAGGTATAAAAATTCGAAGTTAATAGAAACCTACCAACTGAATTGTTCCTCTGCGAGGGACATGGTAACCTTTCTTTCCTTTAGGATTCCGCAATGTTATGTAGCCCTAGAATATAAATATATCTCTTAGGTTTAAGTTTATGTCATGAGATGTACAGCGAATAAAACTTAAAATAATACACTCACAAAGTCTTTCACATATCTTATGGAGCGAAAAAGTGTAATGAATTCGATTTATAAATGGAACCCCTTTACAATTACAGGGGCTGTCTAACCCGTCTTCTCTGCGTGACACCGCGTGTCGAATCGTTGAATGTGTTTAGGCTAAACACAACGCAGCTAATGCTAATTTTGCACCAAGTATGGTAATCCAAAGTACCCGAAAAAATCTCCGTAATCGAAGCTTTGGTGTAGGATTCGTTTTATTTTTCTAACACCGAATATTTGAAGGTTTTAATTGATAGTTATTGCAACTACTGTACTACACCACAGAAACGATACCAAAGGGAGCAAAAGCAATAACTACCCCATAGCCAATGAATAAAAATCAATGGCGACTATGCTAGATTCTCTTTGAAATTAAATGTACGGTCAGGTCAGGTTTAATGTCAGGTCTGTATGGGTCACCATAAAATAAATATAGTCACGAGCGCAACTCGTTACGAAGTTTATCGAAGTTGACATGTCTTGAATTCAAATTTCAAAGAATAGGTATGAAAAATCCTTACCATATATGGAGAAGGAGCATTATCATCAGAAGTTCGAAAAAACTGGGCTTTGATTGGAAGAGTGATGTGTTGGGGGCAAAATGATCCACTTGCTCCTATCTGGGCTGTGAATCCCTGGGGAAAATAGAGAGGAATGTTAAGTTGCGATTTATCTTTAACTGCTCATCTGAATGTAAACTAGATTCACATCAAATGACTTTATAATTTTATATCAAATTATGTTTCAGATTTCAAACTTTTGGCACAGCGCAAGTAGCTATTTTCAAGAGTTTCTTTAATGATTTTGAAAATGACAAATTTACCAATTTCAGCCAAATTTGAGAAGAAAATTTATCCAAGGTAGATACGAGTAGGTAATATATACAGGATGACTCTCTTTTGGAGGCAAATGGAAAGGTTCAAAAGCAGGGAAACACCAGCAGAGACTGTTTCATTTCAATTTTCGCTTTTATGATATCTGTTTCACTTGTTATCTCATTAAATTGTGCCATTTATGGCAGTCTAAGTTCTAGTTAAGTTCTAGTTCTGAGGGTGCTTGGCAAAATTACAAGTTTTCAGATTGGAGCAAAGAATGCCAGGTGAAATGACGAAGTAAGATAAAAATGAATTCGACATATTTGATCAACTTACTTCAACTGTTCCAATAACTGGAATCCTTCCTTTTAACACAGATTCCTGAAAGAAGAAAACAGTTCCGATCAATGAATCATTCAATCATTCCGTCAATCAACTAATCAGTTCTTAAATCAGTTCTTTTCAGTCAATAAATGAAAAATAGTTCTAGCAAAACCAATTTACTTTCAGGCCTAAGATGCATCTGGAACTATCAAAATTCATCTGGAACCTCTACATCTATCACCATCGACTAACAATGACAACCCAATCCAGACAGAGGATCTACACGAGAACACCAAATTGAACAAGAATTATGGCAGGCTGATAAATGAATGTGAAATAGATAAAGCTAAAAATTCACCTCAAAATTGCCAAGTAAACGAGTTGACGCAGGTGCACTTTTGCTCAGCAGCTTTGCATGAGGTGAATATGATTCACTACTGCTCTTCCTTGTTTTTCGAATTTCAACACTGCAATGCAATGAAAATCTAGATTATTGAGTGCTGATATCAAAGAAACAAATCAGCAAAAAAAAGTTTTATTCAATTGATCATTTCAAGCACACGGCCAAATAAACAATTAGAATGAACCTATTGACAGAGAGCTCATTAATTGTATCTATTCCAGGCAATTTTCACACAAACAAGGAAAATAACATGAACCAGTTGTTATTTTTGTAATTCCATTTTCAACATGCAGTTCACAATTGCGCCTAACCACTTTCAGGTATATTTGGGGCTTCAAAAGATAACACTTAACTATCAAATTCTCAAATCCATAGCGGGTGCAACTTTTTCTTCTTTTTGTATATCCATATGAAATATCACTACAAAGGTTACATTCTACAATACTTTAAATAGTTATGCAACACTACAGGACTATGCCATGGGAGCAAAAATACAGGGTGTCTCAAAAAAATTGTTCGATGTTTGATTAAATACTAAAAAATAACGATACGCTGAATGGACCTTTGGTCGAGTCACCCTTGTCCTGAGATTTTAAATTAATTTTTGACACAAGAATCTTGCAAATCCTATAAAAATTCATGGGGTTACAAGCTTTTGAAGTTCAAGTTTGTGCGAAAGCTGAGACCAGAGGCCTCGAAATGGCATTTTTGGTAAAAGTCCCATAGGCAGTCGTTTCTGTTATTTCTCAATTGTTTCAGGGCGAACCAAGTGAGATTCAAACAGGTATTCGATAACCTAACTGTCAAGCATATGGATGCTTTGAGGAAACAGATTCAGTCTCTCGCCGATTTTGTTTTGAACCACTGTTTTTGGACCTATGCAATGTTTAGGAATTTTGAGAATGATCGCAAGAAATAATTTACTCTAGAAGTCGTATTTGGTTCGTAGTCGTATATCAACGAGAGGTATGACATTGGATAAGCTTCTCTTACCTCCGTCTTCGAGCTTTTTGCAATACAAGTAATCTGGTTTCAGCTATCGCATATTTCTGATCTTCGAGAGCTCGTAACTCAGTGAATTTTCAACCGATTTGCACGATTTTAGTCTCTAAAATTATTTCATAATCTTTGGAATAGGGTTTTATTTTCCATGAGCCTGTTCATGTTGTCCTAATTTTTCAATATTTAATCAAACGTCGAAAATTTTTTTGAGACACCCTGTAAATGACAACACCACGGCCATAACATAAAGAAATGGAACTAGACTAACTAATACAATACAGTTTGCTAATTAAGCTACTTACAATTACTATACGTTACTATTACAATATCTAAGAGTCTAAAGACCAACCCAAACACAAAGACAAAAAAATTAAAGTTGAAAACAATGGTTACAAAAACAACACTACGATTGGGTGGCTTATGGATGGGTGGGGCATAAGACTTCAATCGAATCGACAAGTTTTATGTATAAAATTTAATGTAAGTTCAAGGATATGCCTATTCACTGAGTCAGGAAAATCTTTATTAGGATACAATAACAGTTGTAACAAAAGTGCAACTTGCAGAGCACTAACATGTAAAAGGAAAAAAGTTTATGTTGAGGCAAGATTCTTAAAAATCAAAAGAAGAGAAATACTGGGAAGAAATTACTCACCTTGGAGACAGAAGTTGTCCATTTTCATCAGCAATTTGATCTGATGATTTCATTACTTCTGGCCTTCGCAGAGGAGCCTGAATGTCAAAAAACAGACATCAGATTTAGAAAGAGAAGTTGAAATAATATTGGAAGCTTTTGTGTTTCCTGTCTTGCTATTCCATGTTCTGTTTAATGGGTCTGTGGAGAAGTAATATACAGAAGCATACAGTTAATGTTAATATTAAGAAACACATAACGGAATCAGTCATTTAACAATTAACAACTCCAAATCTTTGTAATACTCTTTACTCTACTGCACTGAAGAATAATTGTGGGAAATCAAGCTTAAATCTATCAGAGAAACAAGGGTCGAATTAAACAGGTGCCTGGCTTGGAAATTTGGGATATTTTAAGGAAGTTAGTGCTACGTCTATCTTATTCATTGGTTAATGCTATGATTTAGGTTTATGACGATGAGTCCTTTGTATCCCTGCAACAAACCTTGCTCACCAGGGACTCCTAATGTAACAGTGAAAAAATTGACCATGTTTTCTGCAATCATCAATGAAATTATGATGGAATTATGGCTTCGAGTATCGAATCCCGTGGGAATATTATCAGTCCTTCAATCGATTCGAGAATTCTATCATATTTGCCGTAACCATAGTAATTCACAAATCTCGCAGTTTGGGCCTAAATAGGGTCAGATTTTTCAGAGATATGTTACGAGTCTCGGTTGACCGAAGCGCCATCATCATTTCAAACGAGCACAGGGAAACAAGGGACAAGTCTAGCTGTAACTAACCAGAAGCATTCAGAAGAAAATATTTTTTCAAAATCTTACTGGACTAGACGCAACTGGTAAACCAGTCTTAGAATGAAAAACTGGAACTGTGCAGGCGCCAAGAGACAATCTTGCTGCCATGGTAATGGGTCTGGGTCTCGCACCAGAATACGATTCACAACGACGGAGCTAAATGAAAACAAGAAAATGAATTTTGAAATTATATATAATATGAACATTTAAAGTTTCTTTAATTTTGTAAAACTTCTGTCGGTTTTCAGAATCTTCTCCTCCTCTACGTACAATCATTTGAAAGTTCAGAATATTTCAATTTCAAGGAATATATGTATAAAACAAGTTGTACCTTGATTCATCTATTCAATTAGTTTCAACGTAATTAACATTCATTGATTTATGTGTCAAAAAGTAATCTATGGAAGTCTTATAAAATCACTACATCATCAAGAATCCAGAAATGCACCATACTTAGTTTGAAACCCAGAAGAGAAAACATTGGTCTACAAATGCACAACTCAATTTATTGAAGAGCATCAAACGCTAGTCAAATGTTTGAAACAAGCGAAATCCTTTAGAACTTTTTCCGAAATAAGGTCCAAGCGAGTAAAGATATTTGGAAAAGTAGAGCAACTGGCTAGAAAGCAGGAGGCACTGAGATCAAAACTCCGTCTCACAACAGTTTTGTTAGCATTTAAATTTCATCGAGAATTTAGGATTAAAATCAATAAAGTAAAATGTTTACGTCATTTCCGTATTTTTACGTCATTTCCGTCAGTTCCGTCATTGAAATTGAAATTAACGTTGATCTCTATTGCTGTTACTAACTTTTTCCTTTCACGGTTTCCGATCAATTCGTTTTTTCTTACAGATTTCAACAGTTTTCTCTTTAGTCACTGGTTAATTTTGGTCGTTGTCCCCTTACAGGATAACAGTCACACTACAGATAACAGCCCATCACAGATCACAGTGTTTTTATTGCGTTCATTGGTTTAGCATATTCAGTCCATTATTCAAAGCTATATCAAAATCTGTAACACAAATCATTTGTTTAAATATAAACTAATAGACCTACCCGTTCCTGGTTCTTTTCATGAACTTCAATTTCAGATAAACATCTACTTGATTGACTCCTTTCATAAATCATTTTTTCTTTTTTCGAACTCCCATCTTTCATTATTGTTGAGCCTCCTTCTGACGCATCACTATCAAAACTATTTTCTGAACTACTTGCGATCTGCTCACTCAAAGAGAGGCCGGAATGTGCAATTCTGTTTTTCTCAGCCAGTCGATTATCTCTATTTTTATGACAGTTACTGGCATCAGCAAAAACGTCATTGTTGTCGAAAGAACCAACGTTAAATCTTTTCATTAGATTTTGATTCTGTTCATCATTTTTGACATTCTCTGGAGGCCTATAAACTTGGTCTGGAATGTTTTCATAAAGCAATTGACTGCCCTCTGATCTCGTCCTATTCTTAAACCCATGTCTACTGAAACCATTTAACTGATTCTCTCTTCCATCGAAAGAACTTTCTTTCTCGCACAAACCATTTGAATTTTCATCAACACCATCTTTAAACTCTTGAAACAAATCATTCTTTGTGTTGATCAATTCTCCTTCTCCAATATGAAAACCTTTTGTGTGACTTGATCCATTAGAAAATTTGTCTCCTGATGATGACTCTATATCCACACCTGTTTTATTATGCAAAGTTCCATCATCAATTTTGTGATCTTTGACTGCGATAACATCGTTTCCGTTCTTTTCATGTCCACTAAATTCATTTCTAATTTGTGCACTTCCGTTTCTTTCATCATCAATACTTTTTCGATCCCTTCCACTAACTTTACTCTTTCCCTCGTCATCCTGAGATAATATCTTGTTTGACCCAATATGGCGTCCACAAAAAGCACCATCTTTGTCATACAAAGATCTTAATTCTTCGTTCCTATTAACGGCTATCTCTTTAGAGTGTCCACCAGCCAATGGTCTTATCCCATCGCCGCAACTTCGAGATAGTTCTTTACTACTTTGAGACTGCTCTTTACTTTGATGACGTTGAACAAATGGTCTCATTCCATCGTTGCTACTTTGGGACTGTTCTCTAATTTTCTCACGCCTTGAAGTGCTCCCCTTGACACCATCTTGTTTCCTATGGCGACAATTCTCTTCAATTTGAAAACCAGCTACGTTTCTTGAATCAGCTACCTCGTTTTCAAAAGACAGTCTTTTTTTCAATGATGAACTAACTTTACTACTCTTCCCCCTCCTTGCTTGTGACTTCAAAAGAACACTTGGTTCCGGAATGAAAATTACACTAAGTTGCCTCGATTCTAGAATTGACCTCCTTTTCATCTTGTTTTCACATCCCTTATTTGGCGTTTCTTCGGAATCTGAGTGTTCGCATTCAGCAATGGATTTGTCACGTGATCTCCTCCTAGAGATCTGCCGTTCAATCCTGAGATTATATTCACGATAAGGGCTCATTGATATCAGAGTCTCTAAATCAAAACGAGGCAACGAGAAAACAGTTGTACTAATGCTTTGAATACGTGATGTCAGAGCTTGCGGAAATTCGTGGACTTCAGGTAGTGAGGTAAAGTCTAATTCATTATCTGGTTCTCCATGCACGATTCTAGGAAAAATGAGAAAACATAAATTAGAGAAATATGAAGGCTGCTTGAATATCTACATGCAGGAAGGACCTCAAGTACATCATTCGCAAATTTATCTGAATATCAAAAGGAATGTCACCTGTATTTGACTTTGTAAACTCAGAAATTAAGCAAGAATGCTTGAATTACATACAAAAACGAAATGACAGTAACAAAACGTGTTTAACTAAATGATACGAATCAAAATTAGAAGCTATCAGGTAATAAAAAGCTCGGTATGTGCTTTTAAGACCTTAGGCTTTATATTTTCCTGTACAACACAAAACCGGTTAGCATCCGCATAATACAAAAATGATTTGCCAAGTGTACGGTCACTTGATCTGCAGTTGGTTTATGCGATCACTAATCACTAATCACTAATCACTAATCACTGATCACTAATCACTTTGACTGTCACTAAATCTGTACTTGTTTATAGAACGTACATTGCGGGAAATGCCGTGAGTTTTTTAGCGTACAAAGTTAAAAAACTAATAACAGACCTTTTACATTGGCTATTTTACAGAAGAACGTGAATCGAACAATATTCTATACATTTTGTAGAATTTTCGAACGTCAACAATGGTGACAGAAGCTCAAACACCATTTAATAGAACGTTTTGTAGAGCCGCTGAAAGCTTTCATATAGAATCAATACGAAGCTCTTCCGTTTCTACAAGCGTAGGAAAATGAGTCATAGTTGTAGCTTGATCAGTTCAAGCAAAAAGCGAAACTACGACATTTAATCGAGTCAAGTGTATGGCTGCTTCATTAGGTTATAAGCCCTCTTGGCCTAGATCGCTGAAAAGAATCTCAATCGCAAAATATTCTATAAATTTTGTAGAACTTTTGAATGTGCACAATAGTGATGGAAGCTCTAACGCCACTCAATCGAACGTAAAAACGTGTATAAAAATATCGCTCCATCTAGCTCGTAGAATAGCCAAGGGTCTATTAGATTTGACTTACCTATAGAATAAACGGCTTGGTATTCTTCCTCCAGTTCTGATGAACCATGCACTTAATTGTGAAAAATGAAGAAACGATCTGACAGCTTGCAGCAGCATATTAATGTTGACCATTGATATCGATGTATTTGCACTGCAAGAAAAACAAAACATTTCTTAATTCATATTCATAAGCGTACGGGAAGAAAAAGCTACGGCGGCTGCCCGACACAAAGCTCATTGTTTGCTAGCATTTTTGCCTGACCAAGGGCAAAATTTTGCCCAAGTGGGGGCTGATCTTCGAGACAAATGACAATGGTCCCTGTAAGGGGATCGAAAGAAACTGAAGATTATTCACAATTGAGTTTTCAAAAATGACTGAACTTCTGCCAATATGTAAAGAAATCAACTGGTCCTAATTTCTTGTGGAAGGATGTTTTGAAGCCCCAGTCAAAGTCTTATCAATTACCCCTGGGAGTGAAATAACTAATTTCCAATCGAAAATAAACTCACCTTTTCTGGTGTACCTCTAACTTCCATCTTTCCAGCAAAAGAGTTCTTTGCATTTGTGTTGGTGGCAGAAAATCAAGAAATATTTCGCAGGGTTCTTTATCATGGCCATGGTGTGGAAATAAATTATCCAAGCATACTAAGACTTCAATGAAGACAGGGATTGTCTCTCTCCATATTGATTGAACTCTTTTTCTTGCAGTATGTACAAAATTGCACTGTAAAAATAAATGAAATACCGTATATACTACATATACAGTATATACTACATATACTACATATACTAGATATACTACATATACTACATACACTACATATACAGTGCAAAAGATACACTTTTATGTATTTATTTATTCAGAAACAGAAGATATGGAGAATAATCAGAAATTGTGCTGCTTATCAAAATTTAGAGCTCCTTGTTAAGTACAGTATTTCAAAATCGTACTGAAGAAAAATGATGGAGATATGAGGCAACTTAAATCAGGAGCCTGGGCAACATAAAAATAGAAATTATAGCATTGTATTCCATTGCATTTGATAATCTTGAGAGATTATTGTAACAATTGGACAAATGATGTCAGAAACCATCTTTTGTTCCATTTTTAAACTTGATGCTACTGTATATGTCTGCGATTTGTCTTTAACAACATCTTTTAAATCAGCCTTGTGTACTACTGTATCTATCATAATGCAGTGCAGAAGACCAACGGGCAACTTTAAATTTGTAAAGAACAAGGCTGAACCTTGCAAAAGATCAGGAAGATGACAGAAAGAGATCTGTTTTCAAGAATAGATTTCATGTTATCTCTGACTGCATTAAATAGAATCAAAATAAACGTGTTACAATTAGGGCTTGAACTCTATAACAGTTTTCTTTTGGCATTGAAAGTTGAATTTTTCAACTTCTTCTGTCACAAAATTCACCCTAGTTTTTTTAGGACCTCTTAAAATCTTGTTACACATTTGTTGGTACTTTAAACATAACACTTACCATAGATGATTCTTTTGGGCCATTTTCTTTGCAACATTCTTTTTTGGAATCTGGGTAAACAGGCCAGCAATGGCTACCTTCTCTTCTACCATTTTTAGAGAATTCTGGCAGCCTTCCTTCAACAATAAGCACTCCAATGTCTTGTACCAGTTCAACAGGAGATATTTCATAATCCAAATCAGCTATGCTGTAATGGTTTAGATCATAATCTAGAATGAAGAGAAACCAAATTGTAAGTGGTAATCCTGCAAATTATGCTCACATGGAATACTTTGCTTTAAGAGTGAGAGACCAAAGTCTCCACAATGTAAATATGAAGATGGCAGGTAGTTCAAGCCATCCTTAAAATCCTCCATCTATTGGCATCATGAAAATTCTTAAGAATTCTTATGAATTTTGTGAATACTCTTACTAGAACTTTCAAGCAATTTCATGTTCTACTAACAACCCTTCAGACATCTGAAACACTGTGAGAAGAATTCTTAAGCAAACTTCTTTAAGAAGAAATTTTCTGTACACTTCTTACGCATCTTAGAGTGGTGCATGATTAAGGCTCTGACAAATATTGAACAGGCTTTTAAAGAGTCTGTTTCATCCAGCATTCCTTGCATGTGTAGTCTCTTGGTTTGCCTTTGTTGTCGCCATTTTCATGGCCCATGAAAATGGCGACAAACAAAGGTTAGCCAAGAGACGACACGTGCAAGGAATGCTGGATGAAACAGACTCTTTAAAATGAACTTTCTCAGTAGCAAGGTTAGCAAATTTCTACACTTGAATGATTAAAATGAAACAAATCATCCTTTACAGATTCAAATCACAGGAGGTGTAAATCAATAAAAACTTAAGATGCTGCAAAACTTGTTGATTCACATTTTGTTTTATTTGCAAACTGAAAGAATGTTTCTTTTGAAAATTTTTGTTTAATACAAAAACAATATCATTCTTTTCATTCAAGGTTTATTTGTTCATCTGTTGTTTGAGAATATCTTTTGTTTCTCTCAAACCATAATTCAACCAGAATGGTCAGGATTATAAAATGTCATATCATTGTAAAATTGAACTGTAGAAGCTTTGAATGCATAACTACATGGGGGGCATCTATGAAAATGTAAATCCTGTTTGGGGAGGGAGGTATAGTCAAAATTTATACTTTTTCCTCATAAAAGCATTCAAGCAACAGCAGCCATGTGGGGTGGCTTAAGAAAATAACCAGGGGCCCAAGAAAATAGCTTTCCTTTTCCCAACAGTACATATGAAAATATTTGTGTTTGGCCTGTTTGTGCCTCCTTGTGGGAACTCACTGACTTTGTGTCCTTTCATGCGATGAGTGGCACAGTAGTTGTATTTGTTATGTATCTAAAGTAGGTATGTTGTATTTGATAATTAAAAAAATTGTGCATCTGTCTGAAAACCTACTGAGATGTGCCTCACCCCCTGGCCAAGCCCGGCATTCAACGCCCAAAGTATTATCAGAAGGTGAATTTGAGAAACTGAATTGGTTCTGCAGTGGGTTGTATGTCCTTAATTGATCAAGCTATTTCAAAACCAAAGTATCTGTTCCAACAAAACCATTCAGTGAAAAAGAAGCTTGCATTCTTGTTTTTAATTGATAACATTGTTATACATTTTATTAGCTACCAAACATTTAAAATTGGCAATGCATTTTCTCCATGAAATAATAATGATTTCAAGAAAGCACTTAACTTTACAGAATTAAATGCACATCTAGGAAAAACCTAGTTCTGAGCAATCCAATGCTATTTTGGGCATATGAATGCAGAGTTCTTAATTTGAATGAAACCAGCATGGAAACTCTATGCCTTTACTTTGATACACAACACAAGTTCTTCCATGACAACCATTCTGTTTCATATTTGCAAATGCACACCCAGAGTGCATGGACAAGCCAGCCTCAAGGGGCAGGTAAAAACAGAATCCAAGCTCTATTGTTGATCATATTTGAAACAACAAAGTCAATGAAAAATCAGAGAGCAAGCTTTTGCTAATATACCACCTGAAAAATATTTGAATCAGCTTTATGAAGGGCAGGTATGAAATGCTTGAAGCAAAGCTAAGCTAAAGGAAATGAAATGGTCGAGGCAGGAAATTTATGATTCAATTGCAGGTCATATGGGAATGAAGATTGTTTTAGCCTGAGGGAAAATTTAATGATAGCCCATAGTTTGGATTTATTGAAGTTGATTTTAATGAGTTATTTAGAAGCACTCAAAAGCAGATTTAGTGAGAAGAGAGGACAGGTGAAGTCCTTTCTCTAACTCCATTAAAAGTAAGCAGGTCCTGCCTAAGGAAACAGCTGGTTTGAATTTGAAAATGATTTCAAGGCAGTACAAAGTTCAGGAATAAATAAGTTATTATTTGAACAAATAAAAAAGAATTTCAGATGCAAAAACATCAGTTGGAAAACTTAAAATTGATTGAAATAGCAACAGATAACTAATTGTATAAACAGGTATCGTGGAGAGAGGTTCCTTTGAAAGTACACCCAAATTTGGTATCCAAGACAGTACGAATGAGTTGGCAACTCAAGACAATAAATAATGCCTGTATATTGCAATAATGAACATGATGGCAGAAGACTTCCTCCAACGTAGTTTCATGTTCGTAAATGAGAAATAAAATATTTCGATCACTCAAAAATTTTTCCCGTAGGAAATCTGACCTCGCTTGATTTCTGCAAACAAAACTTAGGCCCATTTGGCCAGCTGTATCCAACCTCATGAAATTCACCCTTATATTAACTGATAATTTCGTCCTTACCCTCATTCGGTTTCATCTTGACAACATAGCAGTTCTTTCCTTTAATCTTTAAACAATATTTCTGTTTATTTTGGGCTCATTTCGTCGATTTATTTTCCCAAAATAACAAATTATATTGAGGTGACTTTTTTCCTCCCTTTTGCTATTCTTGCTGTGGTGACGAATTTTTTGTTTTGATCCAATCGAAGAATCAGATCACGTGACATGAAGTCATCTGATTGGTCAATTCATCTTCTATTATGACGATTAATCGAATTCGATCATAAATAGCTAAATCTGATTGGCTTATTAGTAATCTATTGTTCTAAATTATGTGATTTGGTTGGCTAATTAGGGATTTCAGGGTGATGACCCTCCTTGGGGGAAGCCTCTGCTTCGAGACGCCAAAGGTTCAAGGGTTTCCACGGAGTTTTACAGTAACAGCTGACGCAACGTTGCAAGGAAAGAAAGACTATGACCTAATAAATTAAAAATTGTTCGGTTTGTTTTCCTGAATGAAACCAAGAAACTTCCCAGCATTGGAAACATTTCACCATGCACATTCCCAAACTTCATTTGAAGAGTCCAAAACTTTCTGTCTTGCGTGGACGGAAACGTTTTCTATTGATGATTTTTTCGGGCGACAAAATTTTGTAATACATGACGGTTTACCGTGAAAGGATGGCAAGTTTATGGTGTCAGCAAGCATACTGCACATATTTACATTCAAATATGAAACATCAAATTCTCCAATGGCAATTTCTAAGGCCGTATCTTATCTTTCTCACCGTAAAAATTAATAATTCATTTCGAAAAAATTATTTAGTTGTGTCACAAATCAGCGCCAACGCAGTGCCACATCACCTGTTCGTACATCATTTTCGCTAATACAAATTACCAAACTTGCTTCAAAGAACACACTTCTAATTTTTCCCATTGGACATATTTCCAGCTGAGAAAAGGATACCTGATTTTCTCAAAAGTTTTGCATCAATTCCAAACAGTTGCAAAATGCAGAAATAGTAATGTTCACTGCGTTCTTCCGGAATATTTCTTTATTTTGAAAGAAAGCAAAGCTTCGTTTAAAATAGATCATCGTGAGATCTTTAATCAAACGCTAACTTTCCTACACCCAGTAAAGATAAGTTAGTGTACATATACGAAACATGATTCCTAAAGTTCACTTCTACGTAGATGATGGAAGTTAATTCTTGGCCTGGAATTGTGTACACTTGCAGAAGTTGGTTCAGAAGCGACATAAATTTGTTAGTTCATTTCGTTCATTTAGTTCGTTTCTCTGACTGAAGAGAAATTATTCTCGCATAAAAGCAAATCACTTCCTCCCCTCATAGTGAAGCTGTACGTGGTATTGACCCAGGGGGGGAACTTCCATTGGTATGTGACGGGGGGGGTCAGACACAGTATATTTTTGAAAAACCCAAAAATATACTAAATTTAGGAAATTTTAGACCCCAAAAATATACTCATCCCAAAAATATACTGAAATTAGGACATTTGTAGACCCCAAAAATATACTCACAGCTTCATGGTACATAAAAATTAAAGGTTTTATAGCATTTTCGGCAACTGCTCTGCGATATTTTGGTGAAAAACTCAGCCTAGCACTCACCTTCTCCAATTTTCTCATCAGCAACCCCAAAAATATACCGATTATGCTCCAAATCGCGTACCCAAAGGTATACTAGACAACGTTTTACAAACCCAAAAAATGTCTGACCCCCCCTC
Organism: Aurelia sp. 3 sensu Dawson et al. (2005); assembly: GCA_964020215.1. NCBI lineage: Eukaryota > Metazoa > Cnidaria > Scyphozoa > Semaeostomeae > Ulmaridae > Aurelia > Aurelia sp. 3 sensu Dawson et al. (2005). The sequence goes on from OZ026576.1 coordinate 115,290, forward strand.
CCCCCGTCACTTACTAATAGGGAGTCCCCCCCTGGGGGTATTGAGCACCGTTCACCTGGCCGTTCTGGCTGCAAAGTCAAAGGATTTACACGACTGCGCCGCAATACCTTCAATGGCACAGAGACCAGGTGATAGGACACAAGTTAGTATCAAACATTGCAAGACAGTGCCAGAAACAAAGCAGGAAGACACTGAATAATCAGAAATAATTAGAATGAATTATGAGTAATGAAAATAAAGTAATAATCATATTTCACATGTTATAAACATCAATAGGTAAGCTAACTATATCAACCTGACAGACGGATAACTTTATAAAAGAAGATCATTTCAAATATCATTGGTTGAAAAAGATTGAAGAAGACACAGTTCAAAAGTTGCATGACAAAGGACAATATTCTAAAGGTCAAATGCATCATCCAAATGGAGGCGACAGGAGGTCAATCGTTTCGTTTACTAAAGGCAAACAGATGAACAACTTTGCAAGAAGGCAATTTGGAACATTGTTGGTGGAGGATGCAGCAGACACAGGTTAGAAGCTATATCACGTCAAAGGTCAATATTGCAAAAGTCGTGGGTGAAATGCATCTTTAATTGGCTGATTAAAAATGATTTCAAGATTTGTTTACCTTTTGATTCAGACAACGAGAAATGTCATGCCAAATTATGCGACAGTTGCTTCTTCATTCTGTGTCTATTCCATTGATCACGTTGACTGTCCATGGAAAGTTTCAAGATACACCTTTTAAACTAACGGCCTCGTTTTTGAAATTTTTGAAAATTTCTTGATACTAAATTTCCGACCATGGATTTGGATTCAGCACCCCCAAGTTTAGTCTAATTGCAAAATCCTTTACACACGGTCAAATCCCTTATAAATTTTCAAATTTTTTTTTCTCATAAAATCAAATTCACTAACATTAAGGTCATAAAAATTTACAATTAGACTAGAATTAGGGTGCTGAATGTGAATATAGAGTCAGAAATTTCATATGACGCAAGCTAAAGAAATGTTAGAACATTAAAAAAAAACGTCTGAAGATAAAATTTGGCATGAAAGGAAACCAAAGGTCTACAGAGCAATAATTGAACTCATACAACGGTCACAGTTCAACCAAAGTGAAACTTTTCAAATTTTCTTGCAGTTGTACTACTGCAGCGTGAATTCATTTTATATGCTTGTGTCAAGTTTGATTTCCAGACATTCTGAAATTTCTGTGTAGCCGCAAAGGGCCTTGTGTGACAATAGCTCTCCAATGGACAATTACAAAATTCTACTTAAAACTGGCATAATTACATGCGTTTTACAGCTTAGATACTGAGCCACAATGTCCTTGACAAGCATGATGTATGTTGCATGAAAATTTGATTAATATAGCCTTGATGAAAACAATCAAAATTGTGGGTCTTCGTTTGTGGTGCTAAGCAAATATCTTAGCGATGAGAAAGGGAATCTTTCAACGATCAAATCCGATATATCGGCAGAACTACAAAAAGCAGATTTCGTAGCCATCTGGAACAAAGTTCACTGGAAGACATTAGAAAACCTAGAAAACAGCTCGATACAACCTAAAACCATAAAACTATGTCTTAATTTTCATCACAACCGATGGCTGGTAGTGAATGAAAATCAAACCTCTTTAAATATCTTACAGCAGTGTTTTCTGATAAAAATTTCGAGGCTGGGAGAAAATTTCAAATTCAAAAGGAGCCTTTCGATGAGAATGCTGAGACAAGCTTGAAACGGTGAAGAAAATTCTCTTTGAAGAATGTGAAACATCCGTTTGGAAATATCTGAACAGTCGATAAGAATAAAATAGAACACATCACAACAATGTGTGTACCGAACAAATGAATAAGTTCCTATCAAAGATTTAACATCTAACATTACACTTATCATTCATAATCAAAAAGATAGGTACACTATGAGGTTGTGTGTCGGTGGCATCCAACGCTAATGCAACCCCTTTTATATTATGTATTAATCAAACAGAAGAATCATTTAGTATGGGTTGTATTTGTTTGCATTCTACATCACTAGTCTACGTACGGAAACTTCTATTCTATGTCACAACAGCAAATCTACGGAAGGACAATTTCATACGCTTTAAAGAGCCATTGTCACCCAGGATCCTTTGCGAGCATGCTACAATTTCAGAGTGTCTGAGAATCAAGCTTGGCCTAAGCAGAAACCATGGATTCATATTTCAGCAGTTGCTATGATAGAAAGGATTACTTCAGTTGAGCTTTAGTGGACTTAGAGTTTCCGTTTAGACCAAATCTGATTTCCAGATACCTAGTATGAAATCGGAGCGTGCCTGCAAATGACTCTGGGTGATGACACCTCTTTGAGCACAATATTGTACGCTTTCAGGGCAATTTCATATACTTTGGGCCACTTTCGTACGCTTTTAGGCCAGTTTCAGACCATAGTTAGCACCAAGCTATCTATTGTATTAGCTACAAGGTTACAAAACCTCTATCACCGGATGTTTGTACTGTATATAAAATAATTAATATGCCGAGAGAGAAAAATATGAAAATAAAAATCTATAAGATTGAACAAAACTTAAAGATTCCTCCTTTCTTTTGTCTTTCTTCATTTGTGACTTTGATACCCGCACCAGTCGCTTGGCTTGTCGAATCCTGGAGTAAAGACATTCAAAACATTTCAAAACATTGATGAATGAATCAATAAAGTCTTTAGATATTCCGAAAAGGAATCTGAATCGAACAATAACTTGACACATTTAGCAGCATTTTCGAATGTGAACAATAATGTTAGAAGCTCTAATGCCACTCAATCCAATCTCTAGTGAAAAATGCATAAAAATATCATTCGATCCAGGCTGTTTTTGCTGAACGGGCAAAAAGGTCTATCAATTGATCAATCAATTGATTAACGACTGGATGAAAGAATTTATCAATAAATTAATTTATTATTCACTAAGCTCAGATCATTTCAGGACTGCAAGTTGCTTGGCTTGTCAAATCTTATAGGAATATATCATTAACGGTATTTACGGTATGTGACATTAAATAAACTAAGAATGAAGAACTAGACATTTCAGCTCTTCTACCAATCGGCTAGGATATCATAAATATTTACTGAATGACTCAAAGGGAATTTAGAATATAAACTTATAACGATGAGTCCCTTGCATCCCCAGGGCAAACCTTGCTCAACAGGGACTCATAATGAAACAGCAAAAAAGGTGACCCGATTTTCTGCATTCATCAGTCGAATAATGATGGAATCACGGGCTCGAATCTTGAATCAGAGACTCTAATCTCAAATCTCGTCCGAAAGTTATCAGTTCTCCAATCGAATCGAAAACACTATCACATTTGGCGTGACCATAGTAGGAAGATCAGAATTTGGGCCTAAATAGGGTCAAGTTTTTCAGGGTAATGTTACTGTATGAGTCTCTGTTGACCGAAGCGCCATCATCAAGTAAAAGAGCACGATGATACATGTGACTCCAGGTCAAAAGTCTACCAAAATATAAATACCAATTTTCGATCCATTTTTCGCTTGATATCTCGTGCTAATTGAATGAAAGACTCTTCGACATTTTGAGCTGATTTTGCGCTTGTTTCCATAAATTTTATTTTATATTCTTGAGCCAACTGCAAAGAAAGGGAAAGCAATAAGCAAACTATAAACATCAAAATGAACAAATCTTCATAAATAACATGCTAAATTTTTTCGAATTTCATTACTGATCAATATCATTAAGATAGCATACAAAAATTTAAAGGGGCCTGTTCTAGATAGAGCCTTTGTGGGTGTGCATGCAATCAAAACAAACACTTGGCTTTTTTGTATGATGAACAAGAAGCAATGTCGGTTCTGCTGAGCAAAATTAAACGGACTTGAACAATTCTTACATTGATTCCAACTGAGTAATTTTAACTGTCACTAATGGAAATATTGCTGAATGTTTCAACCAAAATTAACCAACGTTGTTTAGACCCTTTATGTATAAAAAGTGTTTTGTCGTGTTCATGTTAAATCTAAATAAAGTCTTTTGCAATTCAAACACGGCCTGATCTTCTCTGTGGTAAATGAAACTTTGAAGTCATACGTTTGGCATGACAATCATGTCTGCACAACTTGATTTTCTCCCCTTTTTGGTCTTTCAAGCTCATTACTAATGCCAGACCAGGGCCAGACATCTGTTTCAAAAGCTCAAATGGCTGAAAACATGAAACTTAATGTTATGTAGTAGCCATATTCCTTTCTGATGATCAGAAAGTTGAACCGTCGTTGGCGCGTAAAGACTCCATGCTAAACACACGCTCCTTTAATCCATAATTAACAGTCAGGTTCGAAATTATTCAGTCATACCCATGACAATATGGACAGTTTGTCCTTCTTTGATTTATTTATCATCTACTGCTCTGAAGAAAGGAATGTCGAAAGTAATAAAACTGACAGGCAACGTATCTGCTGTTGAGAGATGCCTATGATCATTCGTTTCAGGCCATTTTCTGAATGTTATGCAAGACTAAATTTCGGATCTCTCAAATTTACCATATGACTTGAAAATGATCAAAAAACTACAAAAAATACTTCAATCTTGTAGATATTTGAAAAATTTAACTTTGATGATTATAACCCAAATAAAATTGCTACAGCGATTCTTCGAAATGGGGAACATTATTTGAGTAAGCCGGTAGGTACCAATATCAAATGTTTTAATACAAACTTGGTCTCCTCTTTCTTTTGAAACTTGTCGTTTGTCTTCCATATCACATTTATTACCAAGAACCATTTTCTCTACATCTGCTGCAGCATGCTAAAACGACAAAACACTTCTTGTACAGAACATTTCTTTTACAAAACAGTCTTTTTGTAGGTGCCTTGCATAATTTTTTAAGTATATGTATAATATGGACATTTGAAATAAATTGAATTGTATATACTTCAAACAATCACTTGCATAATAACGGAATTGCAAAGTTTTGTTCTGTGGTAACATTAGTGGTGCTTTGGCATGGATCTTACCGGCTGGTTGGAGAGTGGCCCTGTGTGCTGTCGGATGCAGCTCCTGGCTCTTGCCGTTGCCAGGGTAGATGGTGGGCCTAGCTGTTGTGGCGCCAGGCTGTTGTGGCTTGGCTGTCAGTCCGTGTGCTGTGTGTGCTGCCTGCTCGACCCTCTTGCACTTGTGTTTAAGATTATAGTACTTTTATTGGGGTAGAGGGTCTTCCTTTTCAATTATCGATATGGTCTATCAACTGCATCCATATGGGTGCTTCCATATAGAATTAGAGGATTTTACAAATGAAAAATAGAAGTTAGAGCTATTCATTCGAATTAAAAGATGTTGACAACAATGAGCTTAGCTTGAAACAACATTAATTTAGCATGCTCTGTTCAAAGTACAATTTAATTCAAATGTCTATATGAATATTTCTAGTTTTGAGAAACCAATAAAATTAATGAAATGTTCAACAAAATGTGGGCATTTTGTGTAGGGTGAAGATAAAAGATCTTCCATTTCTTTGCAAAATTGTCTTTCTCACGTTGTGCATTGTTTTCTCCTGTCATCAAAGGACGGGTCACCTTGTCATCACATAACACCTTCTCAGTTTTCATAATTATAATCTCAATTGTAGAAATACAATATATATATATATATATATATATATATATATATATATATATATATATATATATATATATATATATATATATATATATATATATATATACACACCTACCTTTTAGCTACTCCTAACGTGTCTAGCTAGAATGGGGGACACCTTAAATTGTAATGATTCTCCATTTGCATTTTTTCTGAATATTTTTCGGACAAGTCAAGTGAACAGCAATACAGTTCACTTTCATTCAGGCACGTATCAGGAATGTCAAAAAAGTTTCACCATTTGTTGAGATTTAAGATCTGGAATTATTCAGCTGTTCAACACTTAAAGCGATTGTATAGAAAAGAGACACAAAACTTGATGCAAATATTTATTTGATTAAAGTGAATCAAAATCTTTTCGAAATGCTTTCAAATGACGACAAATTTTTTCAGCTCAGTTGGAACAAAATGAAACTTTCAATTTGCAAATTTGCAATTCTCTAAAAACATTTGCAGTAGATTCCTCTTTGAATAGCAGCATCTGTGGTTCACACATTGTTCACAAATGTACAAAAGAAAAACCAATGAATGAAATTGAACATTTGAAAGATAAAATTAAACCAACCTCTTCAATGTTTCTTATCCAATTTCTGATATTATCAAATGATTTTTCATTTGTAATATCATAAACTAACATGATGCCCTGTAAAAAAAACCCAAAGTCTTAGTAAAGTCTGCCATTGCTATAAAATTATGGAACTTATCTACTGTAAAATAGATAATCCTTGTCTATATAACTTTACCTCTCTTCTATTGTGACAAATCTCCATGGACAAAAGTGTCTTGTCTAACATACAAATTGGAAAATACACCAAATTTAGTAATTGCTGGTATATTATCAATGTATTTTTCTGAAAAGAAATCAAGAATTTTGGTCAGCATATGCTGAAAGTTTCTTGAAATCATCAAATCTGTGTCGTCCTCAACATTTCAAAACAAGTCATTTTGAAGCTTTTCCTATGCTTCCTGCAGGTACTATTGAAGTACTTTTGGAGTAACATGATACAGGAAACAAGTGAGAATAAAGTAAAAATAAGCTGAAGTTTTTTAATTTTTTGGCAATCTGAGAGTCTGAGTTTCTTATATGCTTGTAAAAAATGTGTTTAATTTTTTTAGTGAAATTCTCAACATCAATACAAAATATAGTACAAAACTGTGTTGTTTTCTGATTGTATACAATAACTTGCATGCAGATGAAAGGCACAAAGACAGCTGAGAAAAGCTTCCTTTAGAAAGGCATTTGAAAAGACTCTTTCAATTTTATCAAAATTCTTTGGTTTGAGGTTGACCATAAATCTTGTGATTTCAAGTGTGCCACGTTTCTGGTTTTGTACTGCACATATGTTGTATAACAGATTGAACAATTGATCCGATAAGGTAAGGCTAGAATTATCTATTTATGTGGTCATTATAGGTAAGATTTACAGAATAATCAATAAACTTTTGGATAAATTTCTGAAAGCTTTTATGGAAATTTACTTTGAAACATGATAAACTACTGAATATTTTTGTCAATGTCAGACACTGATCATTGCAAATCATTGTTTTTCTAGGTAAGGTGACAAGATTGGTCAATGAACTGCAGTTCAATGTTTGAAAGCATTTGTAAATTCAGAGATTAAAATCTGTGGTGAGTAAACCAAGTATTTTTGTCCGACATTGATCACAGCAACTTATCTGATAAAATTTATGTTTCAGATCTTATCAGCAAACTTTTCGTGGTTAGTCAGAAGACTACTTTTAGCACATATAAATCAAATACTCAACACAATCTTTTCATTTCTGAGAACAAAGGTTTCTGTTATTAGAAGAACAATGATCAACGCATGTGGTTCTTTTTCAGGTATGATCTAAAGATTAATCAGATGACTCTCTTCACACTAATAACTTACACCATATGGAGTCTACAGGGGTAAAATGGGTACCATTGATTGCAGTAAAACAGTAGACCAACCCTGAACTGACTAATCAACATTCACTTGCTATGTGTATCTTAGCAAAATTCATCTAAATCTCTTACCCAATCCATTTTACCCCATTAGACCCTACTGAAGACAAAATATTGAAAACTGACAAAGAAATACAGTGTAGAACACTGATGCTTTTCTGACTATGTGTTTTCATTAGATCTTGACTCACAAAAACATAACATGAAAACATTAGAGGACAATAGACTCACCATTGCACCCCTGTAGTATGCTGTTGTTATTGTTCTAAATCTCTCTTGGCCTGCTGTGTCCCTGTGTAATTGAAACCACAACAACAATAAATGACATGTGCATAGAATATCAGGATTTTACAAGAAACTGGATGCATATACATGACATAATTTTGTGCCAAATGTTATTTCATTTAAACATCATGAAACTCCTACAGTCTTGTTCAAAATACTTGGGACAATTCACAAAATTGCACTACTTTGGTCTTTGGCTACATGCTCCCCATTTCAATGTTGCTTGAATCAAATGCCATTTGACCTTCTTAACATTGAGTTAGGGGGAAGGGGGGATCAGAAGGTCTTCAATGAATGTTTTCACCACTCTATTTTAGGAAACATCACAAAAAATCCAAGCTTGTTTTGGCCTGGATTCTTGAAATGGCAGTTAATTGAAAAATACCTGAACTTATGTAAATCTAAACATGCACTGTAGATTGTCCTTTACTTAACTCTCCACATTGACACCTTTGGAGGGACCATTATGGAATGAAGGTCGCACTGACCTTTTAATGCTATCCCTGCCATTTTACCTAAGGGTGTTTTTAATTTAGATAGCTGTATATATTTTAATATCACACGCCTGTTATTAGATTTTTCTTTCCTTTTTAAATAGATTTATTGTATTTTAATATTTGATAGTTTTTGTTATTTTGGCGAAATTATACATACATACATACATACACAATATTCTGTTCCCCTTTCTTTGCTTTAATCATTTCCCAATCAGCTTGCTCTTTAACTTTCTTTACACATGGGAATGGTAAACATGCACTGTTAATTGTTAACTGGGAACCTCTCTTTGAATATGAAAAGGATTATCAGCAAAATTCTTGTCCTCCATTTCTTGGAAGGGCTCTTTGATTTCGGAAACAGAGATTCTACTTTGAAACTGGGTAAAAAAATCAAAAGTTTCCTACCATATCTGAAGCTTGATTTTCTTTCCATCTAATTCTATTGTTCGAATCTTGAAATCAATGCCTAGAAAAAAAGCCACACATTAATAAATAGGGAAAACTTTCAACAAGTGACAGCATGCTACAGTACATGTGACTTGGAATGCTGATATGATGATTTGATGAAATGCAACAGTATATACATTCATAACATTTTTCATATTGCTATTGGGCAAAGATCTTGTTTCCCTTCTTTCTTTGAATTGTATTTCTTTTTGCTCAATCAACAATTTTACAATTACTCTTAATGCTTACAAACTTATTCAACCCCATTTTGATTACACATGCACCTCGCGGTACCCAATGTTGAATAAGAGGCTGTCCAAAAAAATTCAAGCTGCTCAAAACAAATGCGTTTGCTTTTACCTGAATTTAAAAAATACAGCCCATATTGGCGCCACAGAATTTAAGGCTATAAATTGGCTCCCCACAAAGAATAGGATGGATCAATGTGTTTGTGTTAATGTAATGAAGTTTTTCAATGGAACTGCCCCAGCATACAGTGCCGAGATATTCCATCCAGCTAACCTAGGCCGAATAACGCGAAGATCTAAGTTTAAATTAGAATTTCCATTTCGTAAAAGTACTTTTGGACAAAAATGCTTATCTTACCTCGGGCCGAAAATATGGAATAATCTTCCATCTGACTTAAAATCAGCCAAAAATCCGAATACACTCAAACATAAGATCAAAGAAAATTTTTTCCAACAAATACAAAAAGAGGAAGATGATATATATGTATTCTACTAAGACCCTTCCTCATCTCTGTCATATTTCCATCGACCAAACTGTGTTTTTGTACTGAAAACAACTACAGTACTTTATTGATTCATTTATTTTATTTTATCATTTATTTATTTATTCTTTTTTTTTCCGTTATACCAGCACCTCTAAGGGGACCATTATGGAAATAAGGTCAGCTTGACCCTTTAATCCCTGCCACTGTAATTAGGGGTGTTTTTATTTTACGTTTTTAACCTTAAAGTATTGTATTGTATCTATTTTTTATATTTATTATAATAGCTTGTATATATTTTTATGTGGCAAATGATGCATACATACATACATACATACATACATACATACATACATACATACATACATACATACATACATACATACATACATACATACATACATACATACATGACTTCAATACTACATGGACAATGCCACAAACAGCAAGGGCTGCTCCTCCAATATCTATTCTACCAGGATCAACAAGCAGGATTGTTCTCACATTTATTTCAGTTTCTCAATTTCCAAGCAAAGATATCATTCATATTTCAAGGAATCCAAGTACTTCCTGTACTTTCACAAATGATAGTACTGTAGTTATATGAGCAAAGCAACTTTTTATGAAGCTTTTGACAAAGATTGACAAAGCTTCCTGTTTGTGGTTGCAACCACCAGAAAACGCCCATCTATCACAATGTCAAAACCGTTTGTAAACTTGGTTTCCACTAGGCCTTAAATTGCATTATTTCACTAAAATTATTGTGGGGTTAAACTGGATTTGAAATAAAAAAGTTTTCATTCCTAGACTGAGCATTAAATTTTGATAAACTGTGTCAAATTCTTTGCACTTTGTGTTTCCATTAGAGTTAAAAAATAAACACGATTCGCACAAATAACACAATTTAACACCTAGTGGAAACAAAGTTAAATATTGAGACTGGATATTTTGCACACTGGTTCATGGATTTTTGACAATTTAAAATCATTTGTATACTGCTGAAAAAATTTAACAAAAGAACCTATATGCTTTGGATATATTCTCTGTTGCTTCAAAGGAAAGATTTCTGAAGAAAATATGGCGTCACAAGGGGCATGTTTAGTTTGAAAAATGATCTTCAATGAATTTTGTCTTACTCACTGTGTGTAGCCTGACAGAGATATACTGTATGTATATGATGCTGATTAATGAGGATCAATTAACCAGAAAGTATCACAACTTCTACTTGATGACTTCAACTTTACAGACAGAAAGAAAAACTTGAAAAGATTTTACAACTTTATTTTCTTAGGGAATATTGCACATGATTTGGGGCATCTATGTTAATATAGAATTTTACAGGGTGTGTCAAATACAGGAATCAACATTAAAAGAGGAAGCTTAAAAGAGGAAGGTATTCAATTTTTGTTACAGTCAAAGCTTATAGGCTTAAAACTGATAAGATTTGCAGATTTTTAATCTTGAACAAGCAGGGGATTATAGCAGCTGATTTTAAAATAACAGAAACTGTGAATCCATATATCAAGTATTAAATTAAAAACAGCTACAGTAACCTGTACTGCTGCAGATTTGGACAAATATGACAAAGCAATGTCTGTACCAACTTTGAAACAATATTCTATTCTTGATGCAAAAACAAAAATTGCCCCAAACTGCATTGATTCATTAAACTGGTTTTCGTATGTTCCATTTCATCAAATTTCATCGCATATTTTTGGAAATCAGGTCTGAGATAAATTAGGACTATTTTCAACACATGAAAACCAACCATACTGTATGAAAGCCAGATATCCTTATTCATCCTTATTCAATGAATTGAGGTTATTGATTTTCATGCTTTTTGCATTCCAAATTAAAATTTATATACAACACAAATTTACTAGTTACACTATATACAGAATACTTAATGACAGTATGAGGATGATGCCATTGGGTGCATATACTACATATGACTATTCTGTGGCATCAAAAAAAAACTAAGGTTACTTAACAAAGGAAAAAATGAGACATGAGAAAAAGAAAGCTACACAACAAACACTACACTCTGTCTCAAGTTGAATATCAGGTGAAAAATGTATGCGAAATACAGCAGACAAGATGTTTGCTGCAGTTGTGAGTAGGAATTTTTACATTGACAATCACCCAGACTGTAAAGTTTGGTCTGTGTGGGGAGTGCGTTCTTCCTGGCTTGCTTTCCATCTGTCCAAAGTTCTTTATGAGGCCAATTTCTGCGCAGATTTACCCATCAGTTTGCTGCCTTACGTGCACAGTTTTCAAAAAGGGGCTTGCAAATTTTGCTTCTGCTCAGAACAGAGTGCTTTTAATACAATCCTCATAGCTTCACTCTTCATCTGGACGGCTTTATGAAGCAACGACAAGAATAACAAAAGAGACAGTGGAGGGGCTCATTTGGCTCCTGCTGAGATGTTACCTTTTTATTCCGCACTTGCAATAGAATCCACGCACAAACATTCTTTGCAAATTTGAAAAAACTTTACAGTCTGGACAACTGCAGTTACAAAATAGACACAAATATCCAACTCATCATGAAAAGCCCATCAGTCCACTATTTGAGGCTATTTTTAAAATCGTAATTCTAGAAATATGACGAATTAAGATGGAACACAATCCAGACTGGAAAGTATGCCTTGCATAGCCAATTTCTCTGCCGCAGTTCCAGCCGCAAAATTCTTGGTGAAACAACAAGAGGAAACAATAGAACCATTGTTTAGTAACACAAATACAGGTGCATAAGCAATTTAAATGTAGTGGAGATCCCCCACACATTCTGCAAACTTTCTAATGAGGAATGTGACATATACGAAAACAAGCCTTATGCCTTTTGCCCTGAAATGCACTTGCAGATAATGAGGTAAATTCTGAATCTGCAGGGTTTACAAAATATTGGGCAAAAAATGACCTACAACGACATCACGTGACACACCTACTGACGTGAGTGATGCAAATTTCAGAAAAAATTTACAAATTTTCTGGATCGAAATGGTGCATATAAAAGAGAATTGATGATACTCCCTCTTTGAGGCTGTCCCATTTCAGTTTACACAGCAACAAAAATGCAAGTTACGAAATGATTTGTCATCAAATACTTTAATGTTCTCTGTTTGATTTAGGTGGAAACAACGGCTCTTCCTGCTTGGGCAAGCGAAAAGTCAAAACCTACCCCTCAATTTTGATGGTTCTGAATACGCAATAAAATAACTGCTGGTTTTCACACTTGATTTATTTGTATTAGCAATTTACCAGTCCTTGAACACAATATATTTATTACTTAACAATATTTGAATAACATAAGTGCGAAATAAGTTCTGTCTTGTAATAAAAAACAACATAAATTCCGTTATAAAAACAGGCCTATTCACTTGATACGACATCAAAATAAGGCCTAAGTGAGTTCGATCGCCGCAGCTTCTGCAGAGAAGGAAGATAAAATTCTCACCTATTGTTGAGATGAACGTCGAGTTGAAAGCATCTTCAGAGAATCTGAATAACACACAAGTCTTCCCAACTCCAGAATCACCGATTAATAATAATTTAAACAAATGATCGTAAGTTTTTGCCATTTTATTTCCTTTGCTTGCTTCTCTTTGCTTCGATCAGGTGTGGCCTGCTTGCCGAATTGTTCGAAATGTGTCATAACGCTGCGGGGCTCCTACGCAGTTACTGTCATCTGTGTCATGCTCTGCAAGTTGACTTCTCTGCAAAATATGGTCGCAAATCGTTCCTTTCCAAAAATTAGTGACAAAAGTGTTTCTCATTTTTATTTCTTGACTTGTCTTCAGCTTCAGCAATCTTTCCAATGCTCCAAATGCATCATGCATTGCTCTGTTACAGTCTTCCACCTGTGTGATACTCAACAAGTAGATTTGTCTCCAAAACATGGTCATAAAATTGTTCGTCTCTGGAGATTGGTGACAAATTTTCACCCCCATATCAAATCATTCCCCATTTGTTTCTTTACTTCTATCATTTTCAGCGTTCTCTTCCAATTCTCTATGTGCGCCCATTTCGTCCCCACTCATTCTGAACTGAACAGTGTCATACGCTACAAATTAAATTTGACTCTGAAGTAATGGTGTTGATGAAAACAAAATGTCGCTGGTGCAATGACAGGTGCTGCCGATCTGCTAGCGCGTCGCTTTACGCGTTGCTGTCTCAGCCAATCCAGAATCGATCTCCAACAGTTCTATTATGACACTTACAATCAAGATGTGCCGCGCTAAGAAAATCGCGATGGTCAACGTCAACTCATCCAGTTGTTTCTGCCTGCTTAGCAGTTCTTTTCCATTGCATGTCACAGGACAGGAGGGATCTTGTTGAAATGAAATTGGATGCACTATATTGAAAAGTGATTTGTGATTGCAAAGAAAGACATTTCTACGATCTTGGATCGACTACTCAAAGCTCTGAGGTGATTGCAAATTGCAAATAATGATAGCCTGAAACTTGGCTGGCTATCTCACGTCTAATGCATGCAACAAGGGGCTGCAGAGAAAGGGCATAAGCATGCAACAAGGGGCTGCAGAGAAAGGGCATAAGCATGCACCAAGGGAGGCTAATCATCTTTCAGTAGCCTAAAAGATTCTTTCAGCTGGTTTCATAAATGGGGGGCCTAACTGTAGTGTGGAAAGGGAAAGGTAGATGTAACATTTGTCGTCAAATTGTTATCCATCATCATGCAAAGAAATAAATGAAACTTGTCTTGCAAATAGTTGGTATAAATGAAGTACATTTGTTATTCCTTGAAGCAAAAAGCATTCTCTAACCACATTTTGTAGCCAACAAACTGTCTGCATTCATATTTTGAAATTACACAAAAATATGAGGATCATAAATTCCTCTTCTCTTCAAGTTATTATTCTTTTATAAGTCCTTGATTCAAATATGTAATGAAAAAATGACAAAATATAAAATAAAAAGAAAATGAAATATCTAATAAACCAATCTTTGATTATGACAAATGAAACTTACAATGTTTAGATTAAAAATAGATTTACCAAATTTTAACTATTACGAGTACCAAATATGTTCAATTTTAAATTCAATAACTTTTAAAATTCCAACACACACAATCAACAAAAACAAAGACTGCTAATTCAGACATCTCATACAACGACATTTCAAATGAAGGAGACATATATTCATCATGTGTGTGCCTTTCCTTGATGTAAAAGATCATTTCTTGATGTAAATTTTCATGAAACTTATCAAAATGTTATCAACAATTCCAGTCATTTTTGGAGTATGTTCAAAATCAATTACCAAACTAAAAAATTCAAAACTCTTATAAATTTAAAAAGGAATGTAACAAACGTAAGAAAATAAGAACATACTCTGTTACTCTCCTTATAATTTACTCTGCCTTCAAGGCATTGAGCATTATTTCGACCAGTTTTGCAATATTTTGTATGTAAAGAAACGCAAAGATTCAAACTGACTACAAACTGACCGGTAATCTCTCTCTCTCTCTCTCTCTCTCCCTCACACTGTGCATTCGGCTTACAACTGAATCATTGTTCTAACAACTGAAATTCCATGATGAAAAAACGGCAGCATATTTTGGGTCACACAACAAATCAGATAATTCATTATTTTAGTACGTGACTGAAGTTCCAAAAACGAAGCAATACAAGAATCCGGCCATTCTCATTGGTTAATCCTAAATTTCCCGCAGTTTTCCCGCAGTCTTGTATAATATGATAGAAGGACGCGTTTTTGTCACCATAACAATTGTGTAACGCCAATTAGATCGACAATAAAGTTCTGCAACATTAGAGCAATAAAATACGTTTGATGGAAATTAGAGACCACCATGTAATAAAACTTATGCTGACCGGTCTGGAAAACACCAAACCGGTTGGTATGCGCACAGTATCAAGAGTTGAGGGTTATTCATATTAGTCAAACAAACATATGAAATATTGGCAGAATTTCAGAACGAAATATAAAGCAATGCTTCTCTGTCTAACTGGGCCTCAAGCATTTTGGGCCCCTGGGTAAGTCAGATATCAGGCCCATTTAGCTATTCTAAAAAAGAATCATAATCGAACGATATTCATAAACATTTTGAAGAATTTTCGAATGTTCGCGATAATTATAGAAGCTCTAACGCCACTCAATAGAACCTTGCGTATAATACTGTATAAAACATCGTTCGATTCGAGGTCTTCTTGGAAACTAGTTGAATGGTCTGTTTTTGACTGTATAAAGAATGTAATACTATTCATTACAATTTAAAAAAAACTATTTAGGCCATTAACGAGGACACGAAATTTTCTGAAAGTTCTTGTTGTTGCTTCTACACAAAGATGACGTCATAAAATGGAGCACTTCCATCTTTTAGGAGGTTCTTGATTAGCAGGGGGGTCTCTTGGAGGCTCAGTTGGAGGCTGAAATAGAGACAAAGACAATATTAAAACTGAGAGCATTGGATAGAAGGATAATGTTATCTTAATGATCCAATTGAGAGCCATAAATTTGTTCCAGCAACTTGGAAGTTTCTGAAATTCTCGTCATTAGAGAAATCCAGTGAGTGTCCTCCAAGTTCTTGATAAAGCTCTGTTTGTAATTAATGAGGATTCTTCCCTTTTCCCTTTACCTTCAGCTTGATTCACACTAGGTCGTTTGGGTTTTTTATCCAATATGAAAATTTACAATAACGAAAATTACCTAAAAACAGCACTTGCAAACTACTTTACTACACTACAAAGACGATGCCATAAGGAGCAGAAGACCATGACTTCTCCATGGCCACAACATAGAGACAGGTAACCAAAGTTAGGCTAAATCTAAATATACAATAAAATCAGAAAGACTGTGTAAAATCAAACGTTTCGATATTCAAATCTTCATCAGTGTTTCAAATACAATAGAATACTAATACAGCACAAAAGGATACGCACAAACACTTTCTACAGATAAATACAGAAATCGGGTTCACATTGGATGTCGAGAAATTGCGGTATTTTGGATAAATCAGTTTAGTGTTACGTCGGATGGACTTTAAAAAAATGCTACTGAAATTTGAAATTAAAGTGTGAGTTAGACTGTCATCTGTACTAACATAACACTGAATTTCCCAATATCCAATGTGAAACAGGCGTAAACAAGTGAAAATGAAAAACAAGAAAAAGGACTTAGTGGCTGAGTGGAGTAAACAAACTTTTCAGTTCTATTTAATCAAACTGACCCGTATCATTTGGGTCGTTAGAGTCATTAAGGTCGTGCAGAAAGACCCAAAAGACAAAGGACCCAGACTGTGAATCTTTGTCCTTTGGGTCTTTTTGCACGACTCTATCGACCCAAACGACCTAGTGTAAATCAGGTTTTAGAGTTGAGTATGTTACGAAGAAATTCTTACCAAAACCAAGGTGTACGAAAACTTTGCAATTATAATTTAGCAACAGAGACTTAAATTGAAATACTTACATAGATTTGTCGATACATTCTTTCAGCTAACTTGTAAAAAGCCTAAAAACAAAATATAAGAAAATATAATCTAACCCTAAAAGAATAAGAGAGATTATAACTCCATATTGATCATAAAACCAAGACTTTTTGTTTGTTACGATAATATCTTCTATAAGCGTCACTTTCTTGAGTCACGGGAATTAATCTTTAAATCGAAGAATAAAAGGACACGATACCAATGTCGCTCGTCGGATCCGAGGATGCTTGCAGTGATAAAACGTGAATAAGTTTGAAAGCAGGAACACCGCAATGCGACGAAGAACAACAGCAAATATGTGCGAACTTAAGAAATATATATATTAGATGCCAATATTTCGTCCTGCCATGCAGAACTTCTTCAGGGCTGTTATGTTTTAGTTACAAAACATAACAGCCCTGAAGAAGTTCTGCATGGCAGGACGAAATATTGGCATCTAATATATATATTTCTTAAGTTCGCACATATTTGCTGTTGTTCTTCGTCGCATTGCGGTGTTCCTGCTTTCAAAATTAATCTTTAAATATGTAAAGTAATAATGAAGTAAAATAAAATTATGTTGATACTTCATTAACAGCAATGTTTTCCTTGGCACTTGTCATAATTGATTCAGTGTTGGGATGTCCATGAGCAGCCTACGATGAAAATATTCCCTGCGATCATAACAGAACCTTCAGCCATTCTACAGAGGAGCCTGGATCAAGCGATATATTTATATATATTATATATCAAAGGTTCGATTGAGTGACGTTAGAGCTTCTATCTCTTTTATGCAAGTTCGAAAATTCTACAAATCGAATTAAAATAGCGTTCGATTCAGATTCGTTTTTTAGAATAATGGATTAAAAGTCTATTATTTTTTATGGCATGTAAATATTTTATCCACGTTTTTATTGAGTATTATTTGTATTTTAAAGGATTATTTTGTATTTTAATTTTTAGAGTTGGAATTAATTAGCTATATACTGTAGCTATCTTTTACTATCCAACAATAAATAAATGAATAATAATAATAATGTGAAGAAATTTTGCTTAAAACAAGCACTAACAGTTCAACATGTGATAGACAAATCCTCTCTCTTAATCCAGTGAGCCTGAAACTTAGTTTTTCTATGTGACCTGTACAGTTAAATCCATCATTGATCTATAGAAGTGTCGCATATGACTTGAAGATATTGCTTGATGAAAAAGACACATAATGCAGTATTTACGAAATCGCTTCTGTGTAGTTATAACACAGGGACCCTAGGAAGTTGCATTATCCCCCCTCCCCCCAAAGATAAAGAGGCCTTTCTCTGTATCCTCCTTTGTGATTGCTAGGCTATGACGTAATGCTCGAAAGCGAGGTACGCGATGAGGTTATAATTCATTTGTATTTTCTCTACGTAATGGCCACAGAACTGCTTTTAACTCGCCGTGCCGTGGTAGCCTTGTAGTGCTGTATAATGGTTCATTTGTGGATAAGAGTAATTAGTTCTTGTAAAATGTTTAATCGAATAAATAGCTGCATACTGTCTTACAGCAAATAGGCCCACTTTCTAAAAGGAAGAAAGATAATCGAAGAATGAAAAATAGATAAAACAATCATTATAAAACTTCGTTGAAAATCAAAAAGATATTTGAAATCTCAAGGTGTCATACGGTATGACATACGATGGATTGATTTGACTGCCGGAGAAGATTTTATATATCTTACCTTGGTGGCTTTTTCTTCTGCAACGGGGTCAGATGAATCACATTTTAAACCAACTAAAGACTTTTCTAATTTATCAAATTCTTGGTCACCAAGGTGCTGCCAAAAGATAGAAAATATTTAAAGCTGTTTCAGTATGGTTATTTCCTCCATCCACCCCCCCCCCCCCTGAATACCGTTTGCGTGAAAAAGAACTTGAAAAATCGAAATCGAATCCAACGGAATGGAATTCGGAAGCGAATTTCAAAATCCCTTTGGAATGCGTTACATCTACGGCATGACTGTGAAAGGTCTTTTAGCTGTTCTAAAAAGAATTCGAATAGAACGATAATCTGACCCATTTTGTAGAACTTTATAAAATGTACGCTTGATAGAAGCGCTAATGATATTGAATCAAGCTGCCATCTAAAAACGTGTATCAAATATTGCTACAACAAAACTGCAGTCAAAAATGTATAAAAATAAACTCTATCGTAGAATTGCTAAACGTCTGTTATGAAATTCAGGTTCTCAAACTCATCAATTGTATTCATTTCTGCATTCGACTTATCACCTGTTCTATCAATCGTTCCTCTCTACCCTAACCACCTTATGGTAAAACTCCACTTCGTTATAACTGATGAAAGCTTATGCCTCGAACGTCTATTCGCAACATTCCACGCAATCTGTTTAATAAGTGATTAAGATCTTTGTGCACATTATTACAGAGCGTTGACGATGCTCGTAAAAAATCTAAGCACTGAAAATCTAATAATTTTAAAAACTTTCACTTTTGGCTCTAACAGTTAGGCAGGACAACAGCTTGGCCAAAATGATCATAGAAGGGATGGTAGAAGGAAAAAGAAGAAGAGGCTGGACACAGAAACAGAGAATATATAACATAAAAGAGTGGACCATGCCGGAGAGTGAGGAAAGCATCTATATGCCCCTACGGTCGTGAGACTATGGAAAAATGTCAATGCATGCAAAAGTATGCAGCAACTGCATGACTGCTTTCGAATTCGATACAAACAAGAAGAAAGTATACAGACATTGATTTGATTAAAAAATAAAACTCACTCCTTTGGCATTTGCAATCCAATGTTCAATGTTTGTCCAACTCTTATCATCTCTAAGGCTGTAACAAAGCATTATACCCTGAAAAAAAAAAGTAATCCTCACATAAGAATTCTGAAGTACAGTACCGAATGAGTCAGGAAAAAGTTCCACTTTGGAAAATTCACAAAATCAAGAGTACTTCAAAAATCTGAATGATTCAAATTCTAGTCTAGAGCCGAAAGACTGAAGTATTTATGATTTTTCTTGTGGACTTACGAGCCCAAGAAACACAGGTGAATTAAACTTTACAAAAATTCTATTGTTGCAAAATGACTGACAAGGGGTCTTAAACATTGATCAAGTCATAAATGGACTCTTCGCACAGAACAATAAAGAAATGCAATTTCTCTTGTGTGAGAGATATCCTCTGTACATTTATTGCCATGGGATTGAAAATCTTTAGCATTTGTTTGAAAATCTATGTCTTATAACTCTTGAGAGAGAGGAAACACCAACTGCCTATTGCTCTGTGTGAGTAGAGTCTTTACAATTTGATCAATGCTTTAGGCCCTGTTTCAGGTCTTTGCAACTATGAAATTTCATATAGTTGAATTTACCAATATTTCTAGCCTTGGTAAGACAGAGAAAACAATCACAAAAATACTTCAATCTTTCAGCCATTCACACCTGTGATGTATTCTTGGTGCTACGAATTTTCAAGAGTAGAAAAGCATTGAGATTAATTTTGGGGCAAATGGAAAGATTTTGAAATATCTCATACTTTATTATCGTACCTGTGCTTTACCATAATGATAAGTTGTTATCGTCCTAAAATTTTCTGAGCCAGAAAGATCCCTGCACATGAAAAGAAAGAATTTTAAAATTTCAAAATCATTTGTCAGCATTTATAATCTGTTTCCAGAAATGAAGTCTAAAGAGCCTTTGTTAACCAGGGTCCTCTGCAGGCCTATTCTGACAATTAAGACAAAAAGTTCTGACAATCAAACTTATCTAAAACGGAAGCAATGGATTCACCTTGCAGTTGCTGGATTGATTTGGATACACTGTTCGTTATCTTACAAAAATTTGTCACAAATAAACTCTCATTGTGCAAGAATTCTCATTTCTTTTGATACAGGAATTATTTAGAAATTTTACATATCCATATGAATGCTACAAGGGTTTGTGCAGGGTTGAATAAAAGCTTGCATTTGCAGACAATCTGAAAATATAACAATCAAATCAAAGTTCCGCACCAAGTCAACAAAGGAAGCTTTTATTTTGCTGAGAAACAATGCTGTGTCTGAATGATTTCTTGTTCTGTTTACTGTATAGAGAAGCCTATTGACAATTGCACTTTAGCGGCATGGCCAGACAAAGATTAGTGGGAGGGTAAAACTTAAAAATTTTCAGACTGGGGGGGTGGCAAAGAGGTATACCCAGACATTTTTGTTGCATTTTTCAATCAGAATTTTTCCCAATTTTTAACAAGTGGAAGGGCAATTGCCCCCCTCATACCCTCCCTTGGCCATGCCACTGTTGCATACTAGATTTGTATAAGAGAACAGTAATACTTTTTAACAGTAAATTGAAATTACCGTAGATCACACGATGCTGTTAGGAAAGAATAAAGTAAACAAGACAATCAGATTCCTGCAAAGAAGTAGGTATCAAAAGCATACCATATGATCAGCTGAACTCTTTGTTTTCCAATCAAAATTGTTCTTTTAAAGATGTCTTTTTCTAGAAGAAAAACTAATTACGTCAAAAACGTGTTTCTTTTCATAAGAAATTGCTTGTAAGAAACTCAAGTCTCAAATCACCAAAGTCAATAAATTCCAGTCCTGGGAAA
This sequence comes from Aurelia sp. 3 sensu Dawson et al. (2005), assembly GCA_964020215.1. Taxonomy (NCBI): domain Eukaryota; kingdom Metazoa; phylum Cnidaria; class Scyphozoa; order Semaeostomeae; family Ulmaridae; genus Aurelia; species Aurelia sp. 3 sensu Dawson et al. (2005). The sequence goes on from OZ026576.1 coordinate 136,896, forward strand.
ATATGACCCAAGAAACTGTTTATTTTGTTAGAGAAAATCCTTTACATATTTTTCCTTCATTTTCACTTGTTTCCTGTATCATAGTAGTCAGAAGGTAATTGAGTTGTGTCTAAACATTCGAAAAACTTCAGAAAACATTGTTTTGAAATTTTCACAAGGGTAAAGGTAGTAAACATGAAGATTGTTATGGAACTTTTAGAAATTCATAAGAACCTCTGAGTACTCAATATCTGATAATTTTGTGAAAATTTCATTCAATACTGGCCAAAATTCTTAGTTTCTTATGAAAATACATGAATTGTCATGCAATATTATTTGAGGAATACTGTATGCTTCCTTTCTTACAGTACATAAACATGAAAGTTTTCATAACCAAAACTTCAAAAGCATTTGGCCACGTTTTGATGCACTATCTTCCTTCCTCACATAGCATGAACCACATGATTTAATTCAGCTTTGCCTTGGCCAAAGAAGTATAGGCCCATGCTTTGTTGTCAACTTGTTCAAACAAGCTTTTATAGGGGTCACATTATATCTGCAAGTCTTTCATTCTTTTTATGTACAAATGAATTTTCCATCCATTTACCAACCTACAGTATCATCAAAGACTAATTAAACTATAAACTTTCTCTTCTTAATAAAGCTTCCAATAAGTCTGTTTGTCTGTCTGCATAATCATAATTTCATATTTTACATGTCACATGTCACCTCTACAGAGCATACTGACCACAATAGAAATGACAAAGAAACAAAAGGGGCTTCCCCAAAAAAGTAACCGCTGCCACCACTGAAAAAACCGAGACATCATGCAAGAAACTTCGAGAAGTTTTTGCTTCAAAAAGAAATCTAAAATTACAAAAACATGATCTAAAGATGAGGGAGGCGGACGACCTCTAGTCAATCATTTTAACTGTTTCAACAGAGTTCTTCCTGGTGCGGCATCTTTCATCTTCTTTGCAAAGAATAAAATTAATGTAAGGGACCTGCATCAATTGATAGCTGGGCCTAAAATCATACAATCGAAGCAAAATGGTATAGGGCAAAGAAGATTGCATATACTCGTAAATACAACAATGATAAAATAATAAGCAAACAAACCATTTGTTGTGATATAAATCTCTGGATAACTCTGCCGTCCATTTGCAAAAACCGATGCTAAACTTGTCTTGCCCGTTCCACTGTCTCCGATCATAACAATATTCAGCTTTGGAATGTTATTTGCAGCCATCTTGAAATTCAACCACATTCAGTTCAAGTGCTCATTATCTTTATTCTATGTTAACCAACCATGATATTATAACCATAAAGATCTTCCTTGTTGGTGTGTTGGCGATCGTTTCGCCGGCTATATGATCATTGATTTGTTCTTTGCACTCCCAAGCCCCTCATACCACTCAAACAAGTTGGACGTAACTTCCGCTTAGAAACTTCCTTCCAAGGAATAGAAATGTCTGAAAACGAGGCTAGCTACGTAATCGCAATCATGCAATAAACAGTGGAGCCGAGACCCCCCGCAAAAATCCCTTCCCTCCTTCTCGAATTCTCTTCCCTCCCTCTCAAACATTGGTTAAGCGGGTGAAATCAAATTTTACTTGGACCAAGGAATAAATTTGCTTGATTGGTACCAATTCCAAAAACAGTAAACTTGGTTGACAGCGAATTTGTGTTTGATTGACTCCGCAATTCTCAAAGCGGTAGGTCTGGCAGGTTTGGAGGACTTTCTGGAGCTTCTGCTAAAAAGGGCAGGTTTGTCAGACATTGGAGAGACCCTCGTTTTCATAACAACAATCACGCGGTACATAAAACTATAAATCATAGGGATAAACATGACGATGATGATGATGATGATGATGATGATGATGATGATGATGATGATGATGATGATGATGATGATGATGATGATGATGATGATGATGATGATGATGATGATGATGATGATTAAAAGTAAGGCTTGGTGGTGCATCCAAACGTGCCGTTCTAACATTTTTGTGTTTGATTTGATTGAGAATTATATTTCTATCTCTGCTAAGACAGCATAGGTTTCAAATCTTTAAAAAGCTGGGTGTAAAATTCTACAGTGTGATCTGTTTCTTTGAACTTAACGGCTTCAAAAAACTTGAACTATTTTACAGTAAATCTGCCGTTGGACTGTTCTGAAATCTTAAACATTTTCAGAATTACGGTGTTTTTCTCTTTCTTTAAGAATTCAATTTAAGAATTTCTAAACCCGTTGACGAAAGATCAAATAATTTTCAAGAAAACCATAGTTTATGGATGCCTACAATATGGTATCAGACAAAACTCTTTCACTCTTTTGGTTCATGATTTAGAAATTTGATGACGTCACATCATGAAATTAGCTGAAATATAAAATTGGCTGTAATTTCGACAAATATTCAAGACTTCTGAAAAGTCCAACGGTAGAATCATAGAAAAGTGGCTAAAGTTTCTTCCAAGTCATTCAGTTTGAAGAAATAGGTCATTGAATTTTCTCACCCGCCTCTTTTCGTGGATTTAAAGATTTGGACCTATCCTTGCTAAGACTACTGTTTTCAAAAGAATAGCATCAGGAGAAATCTCGTGCGCTTTTCGTCATTCGATAGGGAGGCTAAACAAAACGGTAGACTGGGTAGATTTGGAAGGCTTAATGGCAAAGAGCTGAGCAAAACAGCTCGAAGAGCACGTTCATATAGGCTCGATGGGACAAATCATGCTGGAGAAATATTTTACTCTAAAGAAATCTCGTGGAATCTCGTACGCTTTCCGTTCATTGGAAGGGCGACTAAATTAGGACTTCCATGCCTGGATGCTGCATGCTTAGCAGGCCTTAGCAACGGGTAGCTATGTAAAAATCATTCTCTAGCCTACATTGAATAAAGTAATTAATAAATGAATGAACGAATGAATGAATGAATGAATGAATGAATGAATGAATGAATGAATGAATGAATGAACGAATGAATGGATGGATGGATGGATGGATGGATGGATAAATTAATGAATTTGAGGGTAAAATTGCCCACACGAACTGACTTGTAGCAGGCAAGTGAACTCAGGTTGAACTGGTACGGCCTAATGCCTTCAATTGAACAAGAGTAAGTTTGACTTTTGGCAGAGATTTGCACTCAGGTGGATATGGGAGAATGCCTCCAACCCTTTATGTGTAAATTCACCTGTGCAGGCAGCGCCTTGGTCCAGAGATGAGTTCAAGCCATTCACACTTGCCCATCGCTCAAAGGCCTCGTTCTTGATAAAAGTACCCGCCTTGGAAAATTTCTCCATTTTTTATCACACCATTCTTGATCTTTCTGGTACCATAACCAAAATTGTGGCGAGATTAAATATTTGAAGATTAGGAGAGCAAAAGCCCTTAGAGCTGTCTTCAAATGGAATTTTCAAAAATCGAGGAAGGCTGCAAAATTAGTTAGCAGGATTTCCATCAACCAAAACTGGCAAGTTACACATGTAAAAATTTTTCTTTCCTTATTTCTTCGTAATCTTAATTTGTTGTTATATTTTTGTAAATGATAGCACCGTTTTGAGAAAGAGCTTCTCTTTCCATGTAGCCACATGTAATTTTGAGGAGGATTTCCCATTGTAGAATGAATTTTTCTATCTTTTCTTCTTCATATTTGTCAAAATTTTTTATCATTCGAGAGGCAAGTCATTCGCGGAAAAAAGCGTACGAGATTTTTTCAGGACAAAAGGATGCTAAAGGATTTTTGATGGATTTTTCTAGAAAACGCAAGGATTTTGCCAAGGATATAAGAGATATTTTGACAGCGAAATATCCCTCGTATTCCTTCCTTTAGAATTTGTTCCCTCTGTCCTGCTTTAGATAACTATTTTGATTCTCTGTTTAGGCCAAAATTGTATTCTAACTTTCAAGATGTAACTAAGCAGAACAAAAGTTGTAATTTTCCAGAATTTGTTGAATTATTGAATGCAATCAAGTTGCTATTTTCGTTTCAATTGCAGTTTGGTTTTCATCGATATCGTGAAAAATAAGTAGTCTTTCTTTTTGTTGCTTGGCGATATCCGCCATTATTCTATATGATTTACTTTAGAACAATAGACCTTTTAGCTATGCTGCGAAAGAGCCTGGATCGAGCGTTATTATTATGCATCATTATTATTATTATACGAAGAGTTCGATCGAGTGGCGTTAGAGCTTCTATTATTATTGTTCACATTCGAAAATTCTACAAATTGTATCAAAATATCGTTCGGTTCAGATTATTTTTCAGAATAGCTAAGAGTGAGAAGTGTTTGTTAAAATTCATGGTGAGCATTATCTGATAAATGCCGCAGCTAAATAAGAATAATTTACAATGAGGAGCTTCTGCTAAAATTGTGGATCGTAGGGGATATCAGAAACTGTAAGGCCATCAAGATATTTCAGAAAAACTGTAAAGCTGCCCCTAAATTCAGTTAAAACCATGATAGCATCATTCCATGCTTTGCATATCTCACATTGGTTTTATGTCGCTGTCACAGAAGAAGGCCTTATTATCGCTTTTGCGACCCAAAAAACCGAAAGCTGATTCCAGTGCCTCGAATACGCTGGTTACGGTAATGATTGGTGGAAATTTTCCCCAAAATTGTATCGCATTGAACAATTTTTCATAGCTTTATCTTCAATTTATAATAATTTGGTTTCTCGAATCATATTTAGCTTAGAGATCCGCAAGTCCGTCAATTTTACTGCCAAAAACCGTAAAACCGTTCTAAAAAAGGCTAGAAACCTTAAACCGTCCGGGCCAACGACCCCGAACTAAGATTATCAAGCAGTGGTTTTCTGTTCGTTGCTTAGCAATATTCGCCATTATTTATGCGAGCCTCACTTTGAAACATAGCAACGTATGCAACGTGTGTTATAAACAAAGATATTTTACGATGGATGAGACCGTTGGCTAAAATTGAATTTGTTCCTAATAATGACATAATGAGGAAAGACTGTTTGTGACTAATGCTTTAAGAAATAAGCAACATTTGGCCTGCGTTTAAAACTGAATCATGTTTTCAATTAGTTAACGATTTTAAACATGGCGGATAAGCAGGCTATCAACTTAGGCCTTTGTTTATGATTTGCTTGAAGTTCAAAGTAAACTGACAGGTATCAGGCCAATTTCGATTTCGATTGATTAAAATTCTTAGATTTCGTTGATCGCTTGAATATCTAAATCACATTTGAACTGCATCGCAGATTCAGAAAATAGTAGATATTCAAAAATTTAAACAGTGGGCCAAAAATCTTAATGAAAAAACAAATTCCTCCTGTTTGTTAGGCCCCTTAATAAATTTCAGCCAGGCTGTCACAGGGATATTAGGGGTTCTTTCCAGCTTTTCTTGCCACACTCGTGTGAACATTTTCTTTTTCATTCCTGTATCATTTTCTTGACGATGCCAAGAGAAAAATCGCATTTCATGACGCAGGAGCTTCATCTGGGAAGACGCGAACTTTATTTGGGACATTGGAGATAAAACGCGTTTATTGTGTATTGCAGATATGTCGCTATAGGGTAATAAGTTTTATTCAAAAGGCCACTAAATTCAACGTTGGCTAGAACCTTCCACACACATGAAAATCCTTCCTGGTACATTCCCATATATTTCACAAGTTCTTGCCTCTTTATAATCTCAGGCCCTTCACTGACCCCTTTATTTACAGCGATAACCTCCTTCAAATAGCCAGGCCTTGCAGATGTATCAAATACCACTTTTTACGGTTCAAAATTGTTCCTCAAATAATCCTAGGTCCTTTCGTTATTAGGCCTCTTGTAACCTCGAGTACCTTTTCCGTTAGTCCTATTATCTAACTCTTACTTCGACCAAACCTGACTTCACCCTTTTATCAGGCCTTCTAGCTACAGACAAAACCTATCAATCGATTAGATAGCTTGTTCAATAGGCCAGTTGATTAGTGATAACCCCGGTTGATTTGATGATGACCTATGGTGATTAAGCTTGATCGTTGTTTGTCTGATTGGCAATCAAGCAACAGTTCGCGCCCTCATTTCAGTGCAAACATGTTACTCTCCAACCCATTGTCAGTGATTACTTCCCAGGCCGTTTATTTACCATACAAAATCCTTATATGGGTCTAACATCTCCTTACATGGTCAACACTACACCATATTTGATAGCAGGACCTCCTTACAAGGACAATACAACACCATATATGATTGTGAGGTGGTTTCGCTCGGCTAACCAAGGATATAGTTAATTCTATGATGTCATAAAGAACGGGCAGAATCAGTCCATTGAAAAGGTCATTGCCTTAAACTGAAGATTTACGGGTAGCGAAAAATTGCAACTCAACTCGGAAAAGAGAAATCATTCTATGTAATTTATAGCTTATTGGATCGTTAAATTTATTGGAATTATTCCGTGGATTAAAATCAGAAATTTTGATACGTTTTAATGGATTTAGTTTGATTAAAAGTGGATTCATTTCAGATGTAAAAAGACAAAGTTATTGGCGGTTCCTTGGTTTTGCAAATAAAAGATGAAACTCGGCTTTTTACTGCTGTTTTGCACGCTGTGCGTTATAGAATGCTTTCCACTCTCACTTTCAAGTAAGTAAATTTAATTTTCATCTATTCTAATCCATATACATGTTTTTAACGAGCTAATTATGTAACTTGCTAAAATGAACCACAATTATTGTTAAAATAGAAAGGTGCCTTCACTAATGAACTGCTTTGCACGCTGCATGTTATAGAATGTTTTCCACTCTCACTTCCAAAGTAAGTTTATTTATCCTGTTTTAATCTTTTCGTGTTTTTAACAGTAGAACTAATGTATCTTGCCTAATGAACCAGCGTTAATTAGCCCAGTAAAGCACTGTAAAGAAAAGTTAGCCCAGTAAAGCACTGTTTTGCACATTCTGTGTCATAGAATGTTTCCAACTTAAACTATCAATTAATATGTAAAACTTTCCTAGTCTCAGCCAACTTATATTTGAGCGTTAATCCTTATGTGCCTCGCCTGAACGAACTAGCGTTTTAGTTAAACTGGAGAGGTGTATTCACTTGCGAATTGTTTTGCTCACTACTGTGTTATAGAAAGCTTTCCACTCAGTAAATATTCAGTAAATATTACACCAACTGTTCCTCGGTTCTTTCCTTATTCAATGTTTTTGCTCATATAGCTAGTTGCTCATTTACCGATACTCCTAGACTTTTTACATATTTTGCAAGCTGTGTGTTATAAAATATTCTTGTTTTCACTATCAAGTAAGCATATGTATTTTGTTTTAAACACTCTTCACTTGTCAGACTTATTACGATGAGTCCCTCGAATACTCAACAAGGACTCATAATGAAACAGACAAAGTTGACCCTATTTTATAAATTTAATGAGATATTTAAGCGGGTAGGTTAGGTTCCCTTGCGATAAGTAAGCTCAACATTGCATAGAATAAGGCCCAAGGGACTACAAGGTATATAAGCAAAGAATGAGGTCTAAGTTATCACACGTCGATAGTGATTTTAACAACACGACATACTACCCCAACCCCACCCTCCCTTCCTTTAGAATCATGATACTGGACGATACTTGAAGAGTACTTTGTTTGAAAGCTCGACATTTTGTCTGAGAATCACTAGACTGACCATACTATACTATAAGATATCTATCGTTGTCTGTATCTTAGCGTTAGTTATAAAGTTGTGTTTGTAAGTAAATAAAGTCATTTTCGATTAAGTTAGACAAATTAGAAAATAACTGCAATCATCAATGGAAATATGATGGAATCACATCTTTGAACTCGAATCCTGTGGAAAGTCCTGAGGAATCAGTTGTTCAATCGAATCGAAAATTCTATCATATTTGCCAGATTAACAATAGTAATTCACAAATCTCCCAATCTGTTTGGTACTCTAAGAATCTCAGAGTTTGGGCCTAAATAGGACCAGGTTTTTCAGAGTAATGTTATTTATGAGTCTCTGTTGACTGGAATGCCATCATCAAGTCAAAGGAGCACAGGGAAACAAGGGACTCCATGTCATAAGTGTATACACTTGCCAGTTAAGATGCAGATAGATAAATTCCTACAGCGAAACATTTACTAATGGTCCTGAAATAATTTGATATTGCATCGTACACTGCGCGTTAGTACATAATGTTCTCCACTATCGCTTTGTTGTAAGCAAAATTCTTCCTTCATTTCAAAATCTTTCCATGTTTATTTCCTACATCTCTAAGCAAATGAAGATGCTGACACCATCTTGCATTGAAAATGGCAAGCAAATGAAAAAATGATGAATCTTATATTCTCTAAAGAAATTTTTGTGAGCACAACAAACTACAGGGGCGTTTACTTGATTAAATCTATCAAGAATAAGTACCAATTACCTTCATTTCATTATCTTTGGTAAAGGAAGTCTTTGCAAAGGCGTAGATCTTTCTCCTGAAGAGGAAAATAAAACTAACATAAATCTATTTGTGTTACCATAAAATCGATTTTGGTATAATATGATCAATCCAAGAGACCTTGTAGCTGTTCTAGAAAAGAGCCTGGATCGAGCGTTATTTTTACACATGTTAATACGAGAGTTGGGAAGACGAGATACGCTTTGCCCGAAGAAACTTATGTGTCCCCCCATACAGTGGGTTAAAGCACATGTGCAGTAGCGTTTTGGGATAGGAGTGCTCCCAACAAAGAGGTTCGATTGAGTAGCGTTAGACTTTATTTCTTCTACCAGTATTCTGCACATTCGAAAGTTTTACGAATCGTATCAAGATATCCTTCTAATCAGATTCTTTTTTAGAATAGCTAAAGTTCTATTCAGAAAAATTCGTTCCTGAATTCATTGAACAAGAAATAAGTGAAAGAAAAACAAATTATGCAATGCAACATAAATTTTGATATCACTGATTTTATGAAGCATTTCAGCATGTTTTTCGATTCGATAAAATAATTTCTTTTCAGTAAAACATATAAACAAATTAGATATCGACTCACAAATCCAATGCTCCATCACTCTATTTCTGCTTTTCTGATCTCATCATTTTTTCTCTTCTTCTCCTTTCTTCTGTGCCCGTCGTTGTTTATGCCACTTCTTTCCATGTTGATCTTACCAACAAATTTGTCTTGCCACTCTGCATAGGTTCGCTATGGTTTGCAAAAAGCGCACGACCACGCATATCCATTAGCACTAGTACGTAGTAGTACATAGCTCAAAATGATTGAAAATTTACTCAAAATTGCCCAAAATGTTTGCAATTTTCACAGCTTCATTTCGTAATTTGATAAGATAAGTCTTTTGGATGGAAGGAGGGGGGTTCCTCCGTTGCCCCTGTGCTATGCTCGGTCTTGCTCTCATAGCAAAACATTTCAGATTGCAAACAGCTAAAATAGATATAAATTTTTCTCCGGTATGCGTTCTGCCTCTTCTACTCTCCCATTTTTATTATTTTCATTATTATTACTATTTACAAAAGTATTTGAATCATTTATGCTATTATCAATTAGATTAGTGACACCATTTACAACATATGCATTATAAGAAAATCTCTCCAGGTATTCGTAGACCTCTTGCATCTTGCTCCTTGCAACTATTATTCATTCAGATTGGAGGCAAGCATCGAAGCTGGAGACAGCAAACATTAGACTGTGCTGCTTAGCAAAATTCATTCCATCCTCTGTCTGTCAAACTTATATCAACGTGGGAAATGCCCTACATAAGTTGTGCTGAAAGAGGAATGTCCTGATTTCATGGCAACTTGGGGATGTCCTGATATTAGTAGCATGCTTAACATAGTACACTTTCTTATGTGCAATAAAAACAATTAGGAAATTCGGACACATTTCTATGCTCGGAAATAACAAGATTCAGTACAGAAACAGAAAAAATGTCATACCTCATCAACCATTTGCATCACCTTTTCATGCTCTTTCATTTATTTGCCACACTCGTCAGCCAATCTCTGCTCCATCTTGCCCTATTCCTGTGGAAGTAAATACCAATGCAATGACATACCTTAACAATTTGCATCAGCTATCCTTTTCTTTTCTTTTCCTTCTTTTCATTCTCTTCTTCTTTCATCGTAATCTTTACTTCTCTGTTTTTCACATCTTTTCTCTTTGTGATTCCTGTTCTCTTTTGTCCAACGACTCTGCACCTCCACCTTTACCAGATATTTCCTTATCGTTACACTATCATGATATTTGATTGTTTTACTTTCTTTCGTTATTGTTTTTCTCCCCTCATCAAGTCTTTATCTGACTCTTTTTCTCTTTTGGACAAAACTCTGTCTCTATGCTTACGTGATGTTCTTTAATCATTGTCACTATCATGACGTTTTCATTGCCTGCAGATGCAAGAAAGAGAGATCTCGTGACAAATTCATTAAACAGAAACAAAAGAAGTGTGGATGAAACAGCCGACAATGAGGGTAATCCCATAATGCATTTTCTATTTCCCAGGATTCATTTCACTTATGCTCAGCTCTCTTTCACCTGTGATTCAAATTTTCAAGGCTTCTTAACACTCAGTAGAACTTTCCGAGTGGACGGAATTTTATGTGTAACGCGTTCATTTCATATTCAAAGCGATCTTTTTTCTAAAATAGATTTCCAATCCGCTGGAAAATTCGAGTGCAAATCAGCCTTGACATCTGTATTTTACCCTCCTCCACGAGATTTCTTTATTTAAAATTTGCTCCACGGTTACGTGGTCCTTAATTCTGTGGTCCCAAATTCTAGGGGAGGGATATAAGCAAAGGAGAGTACTCCTCTTCCCTTATTCTTGAAACGAAACCTTCGGGAAGAGAGTATGCATGTGTTTATGTTTTTAGGTATTTAGGTATTTAGGTATTTATGTAAAATTTTGCCATAAATTGTAAATATAACATAAATTCAGGAAAAAGAAATCTTATAGACGATTGCTCTAAAATTTTTAATCGAAACGTTTTTACAAAATTACGGTTGTGTTTCTTTATGATAATAATTGTTTCTATTTCAGTGAGAACGATTATATCAGCCATTGTAGATAGCATACTTGATGGCGACAAGAAGAAGCGATCTGAAGTCCCAGGTAAGGGATAAGTTCATCTTGGTAAAATGATGAATTTACTCAAAAGTTCCCACCTCAAACCAAGCAAAAAATGAAAATTATTCCAAACTCACTGCCCTCAACACCGTACTCCGTATGAAAAGAGTTCTAATATGCAACGTAAAACTTGCTCCCAGGGGGGGGGGGGCATCCAGTACATGGGAAGGTAATCCGATATTTTTTGAGCCATAATATTGCCTAAAGTGATATATTTGGGCCCAAATAAGACTGAAATAATGACCATGATATTTTTGGCATTAAATTTCGTCAAAATGATATTTTTAGGTTCTTCAGAGGCAATCCTTACCCCAGTTTGCATCGTTTCGGGATATTTCACGTTTGTTTACAGTTTTCAGAGTATGAAATGAGCCGATATTTTTGGATTACAATGAAGCTAAACTGAAAGTTTTCGGATGACAGAAAATTTCTCGGACTGACTGCCCCCTGGGAACTCTCTAAAGAGAAAGTGATGATCACAATGAAAAAATGAAGATATATGAAATAATAAAAATGTTATTCTCCTCGGCGGGGAATTGAACCCCGGTCCCCCACGCGACAGGCGGGAATACTAACCACTGTACTACCGAGGATTTGTTTATATTTATTTGTTGTTGTTTATCAGCTGTTATTTTTTGGATTGCATCATCGTGTTTGTTTCTTCACATCCTGTCAAGTGTAAGAACTTTATTCATCTCTCACAACTGCGACGTATTTGTTTACGTCATATGAAGAAAAAATGTCCTGTGTTTTTGTTTCTGACATCTGTCTGGAGACAAGTCCACTGCAGGCTGATGCAGTCCAGGAGACTAACATCTTCATCATTTATCATATTTCCATTTATTTAATATTTTCAAAATTTAACTCTAGGAAATTTTAAGGTTGCATATTAGCTTCAAAGAAGAATCATCCGATCTAAATTGAATGTTTACAAAAGACGCATTCTTGATTTGGAAGCAAGCAAATGGATTTTGGCCTAATTGTGTCATATTTGAGCAATTACTTGTCTTTTTTACTGAAACAAGGTCTCGAACTTTGAGTTGTGGCACTTCCTTCAGCACCATATCAATAACATAGCAACTAAAATAATAGTCCCCCAACAGAAGGCCTACAAACAGAGTACGACAGTTTTAGGATATCCCACAAATTTTCCCTCTGGTCTTCAACATGTGGGGAAAAGTCATAATTCGCAGAAGCAGTTGATGAGCTTCCTTCCTAGCATCAATCTCACCAGCCCAGATCTTTCCTAGACATGAAAAAGGGTTTGCAAAAAAAACAAAGCAACAAAGATCACAGCCCCGTTATATAAGACCTAGAAACAGGGTATAATCTTTCAAGAACATCCTAAAACCATGCTAAAACCGATTCTAAATTTTCTCTCCAATCTATGAAACAAGCCTTTTAAGCTGAATGTTCTCCTAATTCGATCAATTTCCTTTTCCAGATGATGATTCAGAAGATGATCAAACGAATCCATCAAATCAAAAAAGAGATTCAATTCCCTCTGATGAATCTGAATCTAAACCTGAAATCACACAAAAGAAAAACCAAGTAAAGATGAATAAGAGGACAATAGATTCGACTAAATCTGAAACAGAGGCCATGACAAAACGTGGCGTTGATGATGTAGATTCGAATTTAGAATCAAACGTCATTAGATCAGATAAAGCAAAGAATGAAATGCTGATTGACAAAACAGTAGATTCGTGGATCAAAACTGCTCATGAAATTGGAACTGGGGATTCTGATGAGTCCGGTGAATCAGGATATTCCGGAGAATCAGGATATTCCGGAGAATCAGGAGACTCCGGTGAATCGGCAGAGTCCGGACAATCGGATGAATCCAGAGAGTCGGGTGAATCCGGAGAGTCTGGTGAGTCGGGCGAATCCGGAAATGAGGCCCAATCTTCATTTACCAAAAGAGACAATATTCCAAAGGAATCCAGTGAGAAGATTATTGAATCTAAGAAATCTAAAAGAACCGTTGATGTCAAGATTACAAAACTAAAAAAAGGATTGAAGTCTATGAGTAAGAAATCCGTAGTGGCGGAAGAAAGTGGCGAAAGTGGTGAATCAGGCGAAAGTGGTGAAAGTGGTGAAAGTGGACAGAGTAGCGAAACTGAATACAGTGGCGAATCTGGCGAAAGCGGCGAGTCTGGCGAATCTGGTGAGAGTGGTGATAGTGGCGACAGTGGTTATGGAAGTGAACAGTCATATCAAAAACGGAGTGAAATTCCACAGGCTGAAGTTAAAAGAGACATTGAAAATGGTACGTTAACAATCACTAATCATCACTCATAAAAAACCTTTGATCAATAACTATAGATCTTTAATCACTAATTACTAATCGTTTTATCATAAAAATCATGATGTATCGATTGCAGAGGAAGAGGCTTGAAGCTACACTCTCACACTTCTTGAAAATGCTCTCTTTGAATCTCAAAGTATCACTTCTATTTAGGAGTCCCAACAAAGACTCCTCTGCCGTAAATTTTGAAGACGAACTTGCCAGCATACACGAGGAAAATGCGAATGTAGTTAGAGTTTAGTTAGAGTCGAAACGACCAACTGCTGCAAGGATGAAAAGGATCGAAACACAATAGAAAAATACAATAATGTAAACAATAATGTAAATAATAATGAAAACAAGTCTCTGCTTTATGTACGATCGCTCGTTCAATGCTGGGAAATATTTTGACCTCTGTTCCTTGTACGAACTTTTTTCTAAATATTTGCCAGAATTGGCCTCGTAATCGTCTAATTACCGTATTTTATAGCAGTCATCTCAACTGATGGGGCTACCAAAAAAAAATCTGGCAAAAATGATTGAAAATTGAAACACTCTTTCATTGACCTTAGATGCTGAACCTAGCGAAAACGCAGAAAGTGGCGAGACGACAAATTCTGGCGAGAGTGGCGAATCCGGTGACAGTGCCAATTCTGGCGAAAGCGGGGAAAGTGGCGAATCTGGCGAGAGTGGTGAAAGTGGCGAGTCCGGCGAAAGTGGGGAAAGCGGCGATAGTGGATTTGGAAGTGAACAGTCATATCAGAGGCGCAGTGAAATCCCAAGAGGAACAAAAAAAGGTTTGTCTGACTGTCTTTAATATTGCAGGAGAATCATTTAAGGCATTTAGAGGCTGTTCGGTTTATCATTTTTGTAAAATTTAAAGAAAATTGAAATCTTACATTAAAATGTTACAAGGTATTTCAACTCCCATTTTTTGGAACTAAATTATAAAGATTTTGTTTCACTTCAACGCCTGGATTTACTTATATGCCTACCTTTGAAAATAATCCAATATGAGACCATACTTGAATCATTATCTACAAATACATGTCATAAGGATGAAATTGTCTTTGTCCACTCTCAGGGCGTCGCCTAAAGAGCTTCTACGCCTGAAATTTGTTGACAATATCTCTTTGATAATTTTTTAACGGAAAGAGGGATCGATTTTGCTTTCGCAGCATGATGCTGCATTTGAAAATGGCAATACCTAAGAAAGCATCAATATAATGATAAATAATTCCATTAATTTATGCAAACTGCATATCATTAGACAAAAGAAAGATTGTACTTTCACATGGTAAATATTACATCTACTCAAATTTTGTCAATTTTCGATTTTAAATCGTATTTTAAATCGTATTAAAGATTTTAAATCGTTGTTGGGTTGGGTTTTTTCTGAAGCACCCTGTAATTCGTAATCTTTATCGAAAAAATTAGAATTTAGATTATAAAACAAGTTTTTTGTTGATGAAAGTCTCAAAGCATTAAGCCTGAGAAAGTAAATACCTTAACTTCAAATTCTTATGAAAATTGTACGTAATTGTTTTCTTTGATGCAGTAAGAATTACAAAATCAAAAGCATCGGAAGAAGATACCGCCGAAAGTGGAGAAACTGAACACAGTGGTGAAAGTGGCGAATCCGGCGAAAGCGGCGAATCTGGCGAAAGTGGCGAATCTGGTGATTCTGGCGAAAGTGGGGAGAGTGGAGAAAGCAGTGAGACATCAGTACAGAAGCGAAATATAATACCAAATACAGAGAATGAAACAGCTGATGATGGTAAATCACATTTATAATCATGATTGAGAATCATTCTGAATCATATTAATCATTGCATCAATAGTTGGCCGAAAGTAATCAATTTCAAATCGAAGCAAATCAGTTTCATCGAAGCAAATTCTTTCAGATCCAATCAGATCATTACAATCACGATTAAGAATCAAGACAAAACAGTGAAATCAAATGTATCATATCAATGATCAAACGAATCACTTGCGATTAATCACTTCCAAAATCAATCGAGATCAATCAAAGTTAATCGAAATTATCAAATTCCAAATAAAAGAAATCAATTTTAATCGAGCATGATCATTCCAAATGTGTATAAATTCATAAAAAATCGATACATCAACTAGAGTCAGCCAGAAAATCAAAATACTTCATTTTCTAATCAAAACATAATCAACTGCAATCAAACCCATCAAAAGTATCAAAATCAATGAAATCAACTGAATCAAGGAACATGATGATAAATTATCAAAACATTATCAAAATCAAGCATAAAACCTTTTGCACTTATCGATTAGAAATAAAAAAATCAATTCAAATATTAATCAAGTTCATTGCAAATCGACGATCACAGCTTTCATGCACTTTTAGAGAAAATCATTCGCAGTAGGCCTAGACACAACAACCTGAATATTTCTCTCATATTTAGAAGTTTCTCCATGCTTGTTGAGATTTCTCGTATATAAATGAATATATTTAGAAATCTTCGTACTAGTTAATTTTTTCTTTGAAAATGGAAGCTGTTTTGCTCTGTTCCGTGTCAGCAATTATTCAACTAAAAATAGTATACGGTATATAGTATATAATATCTAGTATACTAAAGTATATAGTCTATAGTATCTAGCATATTTTTGGTAACCATGCATAAAATGGTGGATTGTGAGAAGCGTTCAAGATTCCAAGAAACTTGTTTTGCTACAACCAAACTTCAGACAGAGAGGAGAAAGAAGAATCCAAACTATGATTCAAGACCTTGGCAAGCTCTACAGTTGAATTCTACAATCAAGAAAAGTTCAAATTTCAGCCTAATCCACTCAGAAGGCTTATGTTTATAAGGAATTACACTTCTTAGCAATGTGGACACTATTACATAATATGCAATGCATGCTGGGATAGCAAGGCTATAAAGTGTAAGCCTTAATATCCCTCTGTTATCCGAGAGTGCATTGCATATTCAGCTCATTTGATAGTGGCGTTCACATTGCTTTGGAAATGAAAAAGAAAAATTTACAGATCTTTAATTAGTTTTTTCTTAAATAGACCTTTTAGCTATTCTAAAAAAGAATGTGGATCGAACGATATTTCATCACATTTTGTAGAATTTTCGAATGTGTACAATACTCATAGAAGCTCTAACGCCACTCAATCGAACCTCGTGTATAAAAATGTATAAAAATAACGCTCGATCCAGGCTCTTTTCTAGAATAGCTAAAAGGTCTATTGTGAATCGAATTTTCTTTATTTTATGAATATTTAATTAAGTGAATTATTATACGATATTAAGAGCTTGTGCCTTTGTAAATTCGGAATAGCTATTTATCTAAGGCGATACGTTGCTCCTTCTGTGTCTGGGCCTACTTCGTAGAGATAATCGAGTTTGATAAACAAATCAAATAACTCAAGTTTTATTAAAACTTTTAGTAGATTTTATTTCTGATTTCTGATTTATTTTTCTGCTTCTTTAGCTAATTTCTGAATGTGTTTCAAATTTCGAGGACTGCTAGCGTATGATTCAGATGACTAAATGGCTGAGGTCAGTTTCAAAAATTGCAAAGCAAAACTGGCACAAATTTTTTGTAAGAGAAAATTACAACACGTAATCGTAATTTTCTTGTCTCTCGGGAAACTAAATTTGTAGTAACAACTTTACAGTTACTTCCCGGGTTATCAACGTTTTGTTGTCATTCCTTTGGAAAAGAAGCCTAATCAAACTAAGATAAAGGCTGTTCGTTACATATGCATATCTCTCATCTGACAACTCTTGGTCAAAAATACATATGAGGGAGAAAACGTAATAAGCATTCCTTACGGCCCCTGCGAGAGCGATGACATTTTACCCCTCAAATTCGAATTAGAGTTCGAAATTCGATCTTTCAAAATAGGCACAGAAAACTTCTATCTATAGCACTTATAGACTTTTTATAAAATTCTGCAAATTGAAGATAATGAAAGTGATTTAGTAAGGAGATAGGATGGCCTTACGACAACACAGTACTAAAAACAGAGACACGAAATTTTCCAGTGAAACGAACAGAGTTTTGGGGAGGCTTGCACTTGGTGGGTGTACACCATACTCATTCATCCGAAATTTGAAACGTGCAACTTTAGGAGTGTAAACAGTGGATGCCATTTTAAGCCAACTATTAGATGAGATGAGATTGTGACGAAAAAGTATATAAGTCAATAATATTCCGAATCATCGAACGACAGGTCATGGAATGTGAAATTGTGAAATCACGGAAGATATTAGATGAATCAAGTCACAAAATGTTGCGAATCATGAAATATGATAAAATGGATCATAACGTATGATATTTGTGATAGATGAATCATGAATCATGAAATCACAAAAAAAGATTCTATAAATCATGATCCTAAATGTTATCAATCATAAAACATGATATTGTAAATCATGAAACAAGATATAGTGAATCATAAAGAATGATATTTGTGATCAGATCAACTTTAAATCATGAATCATGAAACAGGTAGCACTAATCAGTGACATGATATCGTTAATCACATAGCGAGATATAGTAAATAAGGAATAAATCATCGTGAATCATTGATCCCAATGTCAAGAATGATTGAAGTGATTCAACTGAATGATTGAAGTGATTCAACTGAATGATTGAATTGAATGATTGAAGTGATTGAATTCAATAATTGAAGTGATCAACTGAATGATAGAAGTGATTGAATTGAATGATTGTAGTGATTGAATGGATTCAGCTGATTCAACTGAATGATTGAACTGATGAATCACGTGAAATCCTTCACTTCATCATTATATATGATAGCACTGATTAAGGGAGACGATACCATGAATAGACCATTTAGCTATTCCACAGAGGAGCCTGGATCGAGCGTTATTTTTATACACCTTTATACGCGATGTTCGATCGAGTGGTGCTAGAGCTTCTATCACTATTGTGTACATTCGAAAGTTCTTCAAAATGTGTCAAGATGTCTCTCGATTTATTGGATTCCTTTTTAGAATAGCTAAAAGCTCGATTTCAGAAAACGATATCGTGGAAAACTTATCTGAATTATATCAGTAACTCGAATAGCTCGATTCGATTTTAGCTGATTCTTCTGTAATGAAGAGATTGAATGAGATTATTCTGTAATGAAGATTCAGTTATCAAAATCTGCTCGTGATTTGGAATATTACATTCCTTGATTACCACTAGAGATTATTCTCTGTCATTCATAATCGTATGCTCCTCGATTCACAACGGGAGGTCTGTTATTCGTGAACTTGATCCATGCAATCATGCTCGATGATTCATGATACTATGATCCTTGATTCATGATTGAGATATGTGATTTATTATGTTCAGTACAGGGTGTCCCAAGAAATTGTGCTCCATTTGTGTGGTTGTGGAGGAGGAGCCCTATGCTCTATCGTCTCGATTTTTACACAGTTTTATAGGTCAGGCTTCAGTTTAAAGTTTGAGACTTTGTTAGAGTCAATCTGACGCGTGGTTGCTAATTCATGGCAGAGAAGAGCCCATTTAAGTGGTTGCTTCAAAACAGCACTTCTATTGTTCTTCAGCAATGTCAAAATAAGTAAGTTTTCAAAGAAAGGGTCCTAGCATCGTACTAAAATTTTGCTAAATCTTTATAAGAGTTAGAATGCTTTCTTTTCAAAGGACAGCACTTTCTACATTTTAAAAATGTAACGAACATTTTAATGCGACGCTAGAACCCTTTCTTTGAAACTTACATTATTTTGACATTGCTGAAGAACAATAGAAGTGTTGTTTGTGAAGCAACCACTTATTTTGCCTTTTCTCTGCCATAAATCAGCAACCACGTGTCAAATTGACTCGAACAAGATCTCAAACTCTAAGTTAAAGCTTGACCTATGCAACCGTGTAAAAACTGAGATCATTGAATCTAAAGCTCCCCCATAGTAGCCACACAAACGGGGCACAGTTTTTTTGAGACAACCTATATGATGATTCAAGAGATGTTTCACAACATTATGAATTTGAGTCATGTGATCGTTGATCAGCTACCATTCATATCAAGGGTAATTCGATGCATTTGCTATCAGTTAAAGTGATGAGTGATTCATGGCATAACGTTTTATGATGTACGATCTCATGTTCCTTCAATTGTGATATCATCATCAATAATTAAAGGAAATCCAGTCCCATAACTCATAGAATAAGGGCATCCATTGCAAAATGATTTCAACGGCTGATCAGCAATTAATGATTGCAAACCAAGGGATTTGAACAGCCAAACCGCTATCATAAGCAACCAGGTCCAAGATGACGTCACAAAAACCGCATGGCTACCTCCACTGTTGTGCATGCAAAATGTGGTTGTAAAGAGAAGGAATGAGCAAATTTCGATCAAAATGCAACATTATGCCTCAAAATTTCTTTCCAATCGTTATGAACGAAATTGATTTTAATAAATGAGCATGATAATGATAGACGTGAGTGCTGCTGAGAGGAGGAGGCAGGGGCAGTTTGCCCCTGTGTTTCAGGGTTTAGAGGGTCTCATAATTGAAGAACTTTAACAGTTTGTCTTCAGGAAATGTTCTGAATCGCATCTTAAGATAATCTAAAGGGCTTAATATAAACATGATAAGCACAACATATCAATGATTTTGTTTCAGATGATAACTCTTACGCAAAACTTATTTTCACAGATTCAGCCTTCACATCTGGCGAATCTGGAACAGGATCCGGGGACGATGAGGACGCTGATGACAGCACTGGAGATGAGGAACCAGAAAAATTGAAACCTGCTGCCAATGAGAGTGAAAATGCTGGGAAACCAATCGTGGCGAATCAACAACAAAAACAACAGTTGTCACAACAAACGTTGCCACAACAACCCTTGCCACAACAGCTAGTTCAACAGCCAGCACAGCAGCAGCAACAACAGCAAGAAAAACAAGAACAAAAAGTAGAAAACAAGGAAAAAGACAAACAACAACAACAACAGGAAGAGATTTCAGAGAAGCAAGAAAAACAAGACAAGGCCGAGAAAGAATTGAGCATCGAAGAAGAAGACGGTGCAGAGGATGATGGGATTGATAATTCAGGGAACGCAAGCGGAAGCGGAAGTGGTAGCGGAAGTGGTGATGATGGAATGGAATCTGGAGAAGAGGATGCCGAAACAGCAGAACTAAAAGCTAGATTAGTTGCACGAATTGTTAAGAGTATTGCAAATGTTGCAGTGGAATCAGAAGGCAAGACTGACAATAAGGCGGAAGAAGATGATGATTCCAGGAAAAGTGACATCCCCATTACTGATTCCAGGAATAATCAAATCACCAATCTTGATTCGGAAAAAAACGACATTTCTGTAATTGATTCAAAGAAGAGTGATGTCCCCACAACTGAAGCTAGCACTGAATTCGCAGTTGCGGATTTTAAGGAAAACGATATCCCCGTTACAGATTCAAAGAAAAGTGATGTCCCCGCGACTGATTCTAAGAACAATGAATTTGCAGCTATTGATTCTGAGAAAAACGAAATCCCATTGGCCGATTCTAAGAAGAATGAAATCCCCACTATTGTTGCAGAAAAGGAGGATGTCCCCCAAACTGATTCAAAAGTATCGAGCGAATCACTGACGACGGTAACACGATCGGTTGATGACGTAGACGAGGATTCCCCTGTAAATGAGGAAATCAAGAAATCAACTGTAGATGATACCATGGTGAGTAAAAGCCTTGCCTTCGAATAAATCGAGAATTCAACAAATTCCTTAGCAATTCTAACAAAGAATCTGAATCGAGCGATATTCTTACACATTATGAAGAACTTTCGAATATGCAGAAAAACGATAGAACTCCCCTCAAGCGAACTTCTCCTACAAAAATGCATAAATAAATTACTCGATTCAAACTCTTTTATAGAATGGGTAAGAGGTTTATTGATGAAGGAAATGAAGAGATCAATAATAAGAAGGCAAAATGAATTCTTACCTATCGTCTTGTTGGCAATGGGTATCAGGGAGAAACAAAATTTGCTCTTGATGCCTGGCTGTGCTGCATCAATGTGTTATACGGTAGCATCTAGAGAAAGAAGATTGAAACATAAGAATGCTGAGAGATTTGCTTAGGGTTCTATGTAGAATAGCTGCAAGGTTCATTCCATGCTGCTGTTTTCTCGAATTCCTCTGATTTTTGTCATCAACCAACCAAAGGAGCACGGGGAAACAAAGGACTTTATGTCATACGTCTAGCTCGAACAGACTTGAAACTATCATGAAATTGTCTGTAGGAAGCTCTTTTGTCGCAAAACTCATCTCTGCACACATATATAATTTGAATTCTTCTTTTAGGATGATATTTCACTGGATCGTTTGGTAAGAAGTATTTTGAGTCAAGGTAAGAAAGTTTCCTTGCTAGTTGCTAGACTAGAGTGAGTTGAGTTTGAGTATGATGGACAGCTTGATTGGTTGACTGACTGACTGACTGACTGACTGACTGAATAGACCTTTTAGTCACTCTATTAAAGAATCCGAATCGAACGATCTTCTTACGCATTTGTAGAATTTTCGATTGTGCACAATAGCGATAGAAGTTCTAACGCCACTCGATCGAACCTTGCTTATAAAAAGATAGAAAAATAACGCTCGATCGAGGCTCTTTTGTAGAATAGTTGAAAAAAGTAATGAATGATTGACTGGGAAAGTTTGTGAGAATTTGAGTGAGTGAAAGAATGAGTGAATGAGTCAGTTTGTAAATGAATGAAAATATCTCAAGAATGAATGAAAATCTCATCGAGGTGAATGAATGAAAATCTCATGTCTTGTTCAGTTCACAGCCCTGACCATTCCCCTCGGGTAGCCTGGGGTTCAACAAAATTTCATGATTTATTCTGTAGATGATGCAGAAGAAAGCATAAAACCAGAAAAACTAAAATTCAAGAGAAATGCAGATGAAGAGAAGGTAATTGCTTCACTTTTTACTCTTGATTTCGATGTAGATCCTGTATCTCTGAACATTCTCTATTTTATTGCATTTTATCATTTTACATATTCTTTTATGTTGTTAAGCCCTTGGCCATACATTTAAAATAAGATTTCGTTGATATGAATTTCCTTCTCATAAGAAAATTATATCTAAGAAAAATATAGCCAGTATATAATAAAGAAAAATAAATGTTAGGAAATGTTAAATTTTTCGATTAAAATATCTTCAGTCAGTTTGGTAAAAAAAATTAAGAAAAATGTACAATCATGATGTTTCTATCATTCACAGTTGAAGTGTTGATTTACTGAGCAAACTTATTCTGTTCTCCTTTATTTATAAGATATTATTACATTTCTTTCAGTTAATAAATGATATATCTGAAGCAATGGATTTGGATACAAAAACTGAGGATGAAAAACAAACTATAAAATCAAATATCAATAAAGGTGCGTGTCATATTTTTGAGAATGTTTGTGCCAATGCACTTGATGAGCCGTATTGCTTTTATTTGAAATTAAAGTCAGTTGAAGGAGATGAATAACGTAACCCATCATACCAAGCCCGGTAACAACAACAACAAACAACAACAACAAAAACGCAACAAACAAGACTGTTAACTCCTGTAGAAGAGCAACAACCAAATAAACCTGTACTTAAAGAAGCAAAAACGCGTTTCATCGCACATTCGTCGACTAGGTTAATGCAAAGAACAAATCAATGATGCAAAAATGCCGTTTTATCATTCCACAAATAAGGGAAATTTGGGAATCACGTGTCCATTACACCTTAGCCATTTACTGGTTGAACTCAATCACCAACTGCCAATCAACAACCGCCAAATATCAAAGACTTTGGCGCTAACTCAAAACAATTGCAAGGTAAAAACATACTCCTTGTGGCGTCAGAGGGAGGGATCTCGAAGCTTTCTAAGCACCGCTTCTGAGGCCAAATTTGAACAAGAACGATATTAACGGGGTCTTTGAGTTTTGAGAGGCTTTTCAAGTAATCCTACCATCAATTTTTACAGCTAATAAATCGACAACATTCTACCTTTCAGGTGTGAAAGATTTGGAAGGATTTGCAGCCTCTCTTTCACAAGCTGGAGGACTGGATCCAGAGAAACATGACGTCATAGCGTCTTCATTGGAACGAGACTTGACGAAACGTTTGAACATCCCAAAAGAAAAAGAGAAGGCGATAACAGGAGAAGAGGATTCCCTTTTGAAAGAATCGGAAGCATATTTTATAAGACGTAAGTGATTCTCTGACTTTGCAGCTAGAACAGTCACGCGGATAGGGTTCGATCACAGGCAGAACCCCACCAATTTAGCATCTTGGCAAGGGGTCCCGGACTCGATCATTTCTTCCCTATTTCTGGGATCCCAGCCAGTGGTGGCGCCAGGGAAATGCTAGAGGGAGCTACAGCCCCCGTCGGAAGCATCTAGCCCCCCCGTCGGAGGAAACTTTGGGTTCTTGTCGGAAGAACTATGAAGATTGCATTATTTGGCCCTGTAACCCCACCACCCTGTCAGAAGCTCCAGCCATTCTGTCGGAAGATTTCTGGCGCCACCCCTGCAGGGGCGGATCCAGCTCAAAGTTGAAGGAGGGGCAGCCTGAAAAGAGGGCGCCCAAAAGACGATAGAGAGAAAGCGCGCCAAAGGCGCAAGAAAATTTTTAGAGTCCTGATTGAGGAAATTCATTAATTTTTGTACTAAATAACGTCTTGACTACTACATTTGCCCTACATTTTGATCACAAAATTTAAATAGGAGTGTCATAGGATAACGACGAGGGGCGCATTTCTCGGTAAAGAGGGGGCGCAAGTCTGAGTTTTCATCGTTAAGGGGGGCAGTTGCCCCCAACTGCACCCCCTAAATCCGCCACTGCACCCCTGATCCCAGCACTTGGCGCTAAAAGTCAAAATGCAATTTTTAAATGATATCGCTCAAAACAATTTTAGCTATCAGATGGAACAATCTTCTGAGCATATTTGAATTCAGACTCTCCAATTTTTTATTAACATTTTGCTTGTATTTACAGAAAAATTCTCAGACTTGAAAGATGATTTAAAAAATACGAAAGACGAGAAGGAGGTTCAAAAAAGAAGAATAGCTACGTTTGAACCAGTCATTTCAGCGCTACCATTGAAACGAGGCGAAATTCAAAGGTTAAAGGACACTGTTGAGAATTCAGAATGGCTGACGAAAGTTGAGGATAAGAAAAGGTAAAAGATGGAATTGAAGACTCCAGTTTAATGATCAGAGTAAAGAATGTAGTAGAAAAAGGTGAAAGATGAGATTTGAAGTTACGAAAATACGGACAATCTGCTTGCCTTGAAAATTCGAATTTTCGAAGATTCGAATTTTCGAAAATTCCAAAATTCGAAGGAAGAAGAAGATGAAAATGCTACACAGAGTGAAAGGAAAATTTGAAGAAGTTATGAGAATAAGGAACTTTATATAAATCACATTCATCAAAAGGATAGGTTCAATAACCAGGAAAAGCAGAGAACATTGAAACATCTCTCTGGGAAAATTATTATTGAGGATTTAACTTAAAAGTACAAATCAGATTTGATTCGAAAATTATCAAAATCTACATAGGAAGTATAATGTTAGTGTCGCTATAGTTTAAGCATTGCGTCCATTGCCTATGTGACTAGAAAATGTTTAAAACATGGAACTGAAATGTTCCTCATGAAAAGAGAAGAAGACCAAGATCATTCTCTGCTTACATGAAATTTCATGCAGTAAGGACCCACATAGAAGAAACCGCTTTATAAGGAAGTCAGTGGTGAACACTTGGGGCAAGGGGAGGGAGTCTTTCTTTTGTTCCTTTGTTTGGAAACTAGAGAGATAGAAACCGTTTTCAACTGAAACAAAAACTTCATACCCCCCCCCCCCTCCAATATTTTGCAAAGTTCGACCGACTGAAGAAACTGCTGGCTGACTTTTCGGATTAACTGAACAATTTCAAAATAAGAAGTTCTTGTTATTTACGATTGATTTTTACCAAGAGGTGCAAATTTTTCAAGAACTAATCTCAAGAGGCATTTTCCAAGCAGAATTATCTTACCAAACTGAAAAGTAAACAATTGAAAGGCAACAAAACTCAGCAGGGTTGATTGAAAAATAAGCTTCCTATCTGTGGGTTGTTGCTCTAATGTAAACAAACTTGCCCCATGAAGTGAGGTAGAACTGAGTTGGAAATTAATTTTATCAAATAAAGAAAACTTTATACACACTTATTATACACAATTAATACACTTACAGTGTTAACTTTATCGTGAACTTATTTTTCAAATTGATAGACTAGCATAGAAATAGAAGTTAAATGCTAGAATAACCTAAAATCATAACCAAATTGAATAAATCTTGTTTTAAGATTAAATTTGCTTTTAGATAAAGTTTATTTTG
Source organism: Aurelia sp. 3 sensu Dawson et al. (2005) (assembly GCA_964020215.1). Classification (NCBI taxonomy): domain Eukaryota; kingdom Metazoa; phylum Cnidaria; class Scyphozoa; order Semaeostomeae; family Ulmaridae; genus Aurelia; species Aurelia sp. 3 sensu Dawson et al. (2005). The sequence continues at coordinate 162,610 of OZ026576.1, forward strand.
TCCAGAAATCTTCAAATTTTAGTAGGAGTGTTGATAACTATTTGTAAATAACGATAGAATTAATATGATGAAAATTGTTGTTTATTCTATTTCTCCCTTCTAAATATGATTTCAATAAAGCACAATTAATTCCTGAATGAGAGAATAGGCATTTTTTGCTATTCTACAAAGGTCTTCATCGAACCATATTTCATTGCATTTTCTAACTAGAACTTTCGAACGTACACAACAGTGATAGATCTAACGCCCCTCAACCGACATGTCGAGTAAAAAATGCATGAAAATAGCGCTCGACTCAGACTCTTTTGCAGTGTAGTTGAAAGGCATACACGTTTTTTTATAAGGAACTCGGATCAGGCCATTGCACTAGAAGTTTCTTGGTTTAACATGAAATGTTGTCGATTTTAGTACTAAAAGTTTCTTCATTGATTTTTACTTTTCGAATGCATGAATTATCAACGTGGCCTCTACAACACGGTGCAGATATGTTTTTGGATATCTTAAAACATCATATAGGAATAAAAAGTCTTCTGTTATGTTCAAAACACAAATGGTTAGTAAATATTGCTCAAGAATAATGGTTCTAGCTGATAAAGTTATAACGATCTAAAACTAATTAACGAAATATCGATCGTTTTCTTCAATCGTACTAGAATTGGGGAAGCAGAATTACGTATCAATGTTGAATGATGTTTCGCAAAGTTCCTATTCGGAAGAAATAATACGTTTGAAGAACTTCAAATGTTGAGAAAAATAAACCTGCCAAATAACTAGAAAAGGCTTTTGTCACTGACTGATCATATTATGGGAAAAGTGATTGAATTTGCGATATTGTCCTACGATTTATGGACATTTCCACTTACAAGTGATGGCCATGAAAAGAAACATATTTTTAACTGGCGAAATTCTGATGGTTGGAACTTCTCGAGTATGAAGCATTGAAAATATGAGCAGGAGAAAACTCATGAATTATTAGAAAACAAAACTTTCTGTTCCAAAGTCAAAATTCTGGACATTTTCTGACTCACCCAGCTAATCAACCGTATTTTTTCGCTCATCTGGCCGATTGTGATAACAAAAAGCAAAAACAGTGGACTGAGGAGGTTAATCTAACATCTCTCGTCCATCCAAGACGGCTTCACAAAATGTGAAAATGATATTGTCCAGAGTTAGAAAAGACCCTTGTCATTGCTAAACAAAATTGCTACATAAAGGAGATTTAGAAAAAGGAGAGAGAGTAACAGAGAACTGAGGTGGCTAATCAGGTGGCATTACCCGTTTATCAATGGTGGCCTCGTATTGATGTATCATGTTACCCGCAACATCGTTTTGATGTTTTGATCGCTACAAAAAATCGTTTGATTTTTATGACAGGTGGGAGCGAGGCGAGCGAAGCGAATAAATCATGCATTGAACCATAGCTTGAATGTCAAAACTAAGATGTAATGATCATATTTTATGATATCAAGAAGCGAAATTGTGTTTTTGTTTGAATCAAGAAAGATTTTAGGATTCAAGAATCAGGCAAAGGGCCTGCATATTGCTGAAGCTATAGGTAAAATCAAATGAAAGACTTTCTACGTTTTGGCAAGAGTTCTTAACGTCACTGGTTTGGTGAATTTCGCGACGGCGATAGAGGAGATTGTGGTTTCATAACAAAGGATCGGATTCCATCAAAATTTGATCATCAGTTTTTTACGGGTAAGTGAATTTTGAAACTCATGTTTTTAAACATTGTTCATCTGTGTGCAGTTTCAAATGCACCCGCTTTCCATATGGTTGTGATGAATAGGCCTTTTTAGTTATTCTAAAAAAGAATCCGAATCGAACGATATTTGGATGCATTTTGTAGAACTTTCGAATGAGAACAATAGTGATAGAAGATCTAACGCCATTCAACTAACGCCATTCAGTCTGCCCTCAGACATAGAAATGTAAATAAATATCGCTCGATTCAGGCCCTTTCGCAGAATAGCAAACTGTCAGCATTTTTCGCGACAAACATTAATTTTCAACATACGAGAGGCCATGGTACTTTGAGAATGTTTAGTGGAATATTTTCTTCAATTTAATTTCAAACTTTTCGGATTAAAAACTTCGCTGATATGTCAATTAATTTCTTTTTGTGTCGATCCCAGAATATTCTTCGTATCATTTCCGTGAAGATAGAACCAAGTAAATAGTTTGTTGCTTGTTTCATGTATTGTACCGTCTTAAATTTAATACATAAAAGAACAATAAACAGTCGAAAATTGCTTTTCCTTAGAGTTTCTTCTTCAAAACCCTTGCACAATTAAATTCTTCCCAACCGCAAAGACGCTAAAATAAGGCCAGGCCATGAAATTATTCCAAATGGTGTCTTTATTTTTCCAAATTGACTCGTATATAAGTGCAACAAGGCAGGTAAGGGGGAACTGTTTCTCGAATCTGTTAAGCAAGAACTCTCCTTCAAAATTCTCTTTCTTTGAATATGAACAAAACTCTTTCGTGTCCCATTTGACTATTCATTATCAATTTTGTCTTAGATTATCAACTAATTAATCAACACAAACATAATCAACACGAGGCTAAGATGGATTACCTGGATACGAGGTGGACAAAATTAAAAGATTATGATTTCGATAACGATGACTCTGAACCGGAAACAAAGAAATTTATCGACTCCGATGGGGAATCTGGGGATGAGGAATGGGTTCAACAACTCCAAAGGGATTATGAGAAGACATCGTCACTAAGGATACGAAAAAGATGGACAAAATGGACGACTATGGAGAAATACTTGATGTTAAGTTTAGTTGTAGCGATGATAATAGGCCTGTTATTAGCCACTATTATCTTTATACAAAGATTTACCAAGACGGATGAACAATTCGAGATTTCAGTTAACGAAGGCGGGAGAATTCAAAATGTTAGGAAGATGTGCTTGACAAAAGAATGTGTGAAAGCGTCATACCGTGTTAATCAATATTATGATGACAAAATCGACCCTTGTGATGACTTTTATCAATATTCATGTGGAAAATGGTTGGAAAATGTCCAAATTCCGTCAGGAAATTCAAGATGGACAAGCTTTACTGAGCTGACAGAGAGAAATCAGCTAAGATTGAAAGGAATTCTGGATCGGCTTCATCCATTGAAAAACGACAGTGAGGCTGTGGAAAAGGCTCATATGTTCTATAAAAGTTGTCAGGATTATAAATGGATGGAGAAAAACGGACTGAATTCCTTGAAAGGATTGATAAAAGAAATTGGCAGCTGGAGTTTATGGAATTCAACGGAATGGAATGATGAAGATTGGAGTTTTGAGCAAGCGTTGAATAAAATTCATAAATTGAAAAGTATGCCATTATTTTACATGTTTGTGGCAGCAGATGATATCAGATCAAGCGAAAACACTATTCAGGTAAGGGATGCAAATTTAATGTGGGGTGCAAATTGATTCTAACAATGAGCTAATTAGAAACTAAAAATTATGAGCGAAATCGACAAAGATTATTTTATGGACCATCCTCAGATTACAACGCGCATTTCCCCGAAAATTGACCTTTAGCTATTCTGAAACGACTCTAAATCGAACGATGTTTCGATACCTTTTGTAGAATTTTCGAATGTGACCAACAGTGATAGTCTCTGACGCCACTCGATCGAACTTCGCGTATAAAAATTTATAAAAATAACGGTCGATCCAGGCTCACTCGTAGAGTAGCTAAAAGGTCTGAAAGGCGACAGTAACAAATAAACAAACAAACAACAAGAAATAAATGAAGTATGTACCTGCGAGTTGGGATTCTATTTCATCGATACATTGCTCCACATGAGAAGTGAATTCTGTATTCCAGTCCCTTCAAGGTTGCTGGAGGATAACTGTAGACGATGTGATAAAACAGCATCAAGACTGAGTACACAATGAATGGAGACAAATTGAAGATCAAAGCCGAATAACAAAGTATTTTGATAAAGTTCCTGTAATTAGAGAAATAATTTTTTGACAGTCATTTTACTCTTTCTCTCTGCACATATAGAATGTTGCAAAATGTTTTTATCGGTCGAGACAGTGCTCAATGCCGTGAAGGCAGAGCGAATTATGACGAGAGTAACAAAGTAGGAAAGCTAAGGTCTTCATTGTTATTTGGAGTTTCACGCTATACAGCGATCATCACATAACTGAATGTTCTACTTAAATTTTTTACTTGATATACAAATCGGTGTTGAAATAAATTCATTCTACCAAATCACATGTTTCATCCGGGTTACCATGAGATGCGCACGCACCGCCGTGAGTCAGTTGCACTGTTATCGCCGTGAAGTCAAGACGCAAAACTGTGGTGCTGAACAAGGTTTCAGTCAGGTACGTACTTTTCATTCTAACAGTTTATAAACCCCAGATAAAAGAATTCTATCAATTTTGAAATCATTAACGACTTTACAGAGTGTGTTTCGTGACGTGTCACTGCATGACTCTTTTCATGGCCGCTTAGGAAAGGTTAGGCCATCCCCATGCATGATCATCGAACGGCCATGTTCAGCAACAGACCAAGACGTGTCTTGATTTGTTATGAAAAATTACGGATAGTGTGACTATCTCTAAAAGCCATTGCATGTTTCAAGCATCTTTGGTAATTTTTTATCGTTTTGACCACGAGTGGTACGATAAAAAGTAAAAATAACATGTTTGACACCCGCCACACGTGTGTGGTAGAGGAAGTAACGGCCTAGGGCCTGTTCTGATTTTACTTCTCTCTGTTATAGGGAAGAGCGTGTCAAACAGGCAAGGAAATGTCTGACAACGAATTTGAAAACATGTCAGGAACAGACCCTGAGGGCAATTCATCCAAGGAAAGTGACTTCCAATCAGCCATGCTTAAAATGATGTCAGATTTTAAAGCTGATATTTTAGCAAATGTCAAAGAGTCAGTTGCTCAAGTGTACCAAGATTTTGGATACACTGATGATGCAAATAGTAATGAAGATCAACAACCGCAAGATCCAATATCAATGATTTTAGGGGAAGCTGAGCAAGGAGCAAGCATAATTGACCAAATTACAAATTTTACTCAGAACAAAGAGACAAAGTCTGTTCAAGAATCCAGTGAAAAAAGCAATTTTGAGTCTTTTGCCACACAATTTGCTACAGGGGAAAAAACAGGACCATCTATTGACAAGGTCTTGAGCAACATAATGCAGAGTTTATTGAATGAAAAGTTGCCAAAGGAGAAGCTTGATGCTGTGCAGAAAGAATACCTTAGGCCAGAAAACTGCACAAATGTAGCAGCTCCAAAAATCAATAAGCAGATTTGGCAGCAACTAAAACAAGACACAAAGAACAGAGACTCTGCTCTCCAGAAGATTCAGACAACAATGATGTCTTCTTTATATGCCATTTTGCAAGTATGCAACAACCTTTCAAGCAGCAAGCAAGGAGATGACAACTTGACTCCTTTGACACATGCTGCTATACTACTAATGTCAGCAAATAGAGATTTCAACCTCAAACGCAGAGAATTACTCCGTGGTGACCTCAATAAGCAGTATGCTTCATTGTGCAACCCTTCTGTCCCAGTTTCTTCATATCTCTTTGGTGATGATTTAAACAAAGAGGTTGAAGACTTGACAAAGGCAAATAAGCTGAGCAACAAAGTAACATCAAAGCAGCGTGCAGAACCATACCAGATTCCACGAGGGCGTGGCTTTAGAGGTATGGGTCGTGGTAAGCAGAGTAGTTGGAAGGGACGTGGTCATTTTTTAGGATCAGGCCGGGGTCAGTCCCGGAACTATCAGAACTATCAGAGCTGTCAGAACAAACAGCAGCAACAACAAAAAAGCCAGTAAATGAGGTATGTGAGAATAGTATCAATTTATTGATAAAATCTCAAAGCCCTTTCAGGGCAGGCAAATTACAAAATTTTATTGATGAGTGGAGAAATATTACGTCTGACCCTCTCATTCATGATGTTGTTTGTCATTTTCACATTGATTTTGAAAGAGAGCCTTTGTCAAGTACCAGCAGTCCCAGGCCTCAGTGCACTTTCAGTGAAACAGAGCAAACAATCATTGGCAGTGAAATTGAAAAATTTCTTGAGAATGGCATAATTCAGTTCTCAGTGAATGAACCAGATCAAATCATTTCTCCAATATTTACACGTCTTAAAAAGGATGGTTCCCATAGAGTTATTTTCAATTTGAAGAAATTGAATGAGTCTGTATCTTATCATCATTTTAAGATGGATACGTTAGAAACTGCATTGAAATTAATGACACCAAACTGCTACATGACATCTTTAGACTTAAAGAATGCATACTATTCCATACCTATTGCTAAGGAACACCAGAAATACTTAAAGTTCATTTGGAATAATCAATTGTATGTCTTTACATGCTTACCTATGGGTCTTAGTAGTAGCCCTAGAATTTTTACCAAACTGATGAAGCCTGTTTTTGCAACTTTGCGTAGCGATTTTGGTCATATATGCATCAGTTATATTGATGACTCCTTGTATTTTGGAGAAACTTACGAAGATTGTGAAAAGGCTACCTTGGCTGCTGCTCAGTTGTTGATTTCTTTAGGTTTCACGATTCATCCTGTAAAATCAGCAGTTAAACCAACACAAAGCATAGAATACTTGGGTTTCTCTCTAAATTCAACACTGATGACTGTTAAATTGACAGAACCGAAAGCCATGAAGATTTATAATTTGTGTAAGCAATTTCATAACAAAGACAAGAAGTTTACTATTCGTCAGGTTTCTTCTTTGATTGGATCATTGACTTCAAGTTTCCCAGGGGTAGAATTTGGTCAGCTTCATTACCGCCATATTGAGTCTGACAAAAACCATGCCTTGAAGGAAAATTTTGGAAACTTTGAAGCAAAAATGAAACTCTCTGATTATAGTTTAACTGATCTGGAGTGGTGGATACAAAACATAAACACTGCACAAAGGAAAATCATTCATGGTCACCCAGTGGTTGTCATTTTTACTGATGCATCAAAGAAAGGCTGGGGTGCCAAAATTGAAAATGGTGAAGGCACCGGAGGTCTATGGTCAAAAAATGAGTCTGCAAAGCACATAAATTCATTAGAATTATTAGCTGTCAAATTTTCTCTCATGTCACTGTTACATGGAAGCCATGATATTCATGTAAGAATTATGAGTGACAATACAACTGTTGTGTCGTATATTAATGAAATGGGTGGCTGCAAATCACCTCAGTGTAATGGACTTGCAAAAGAAATCTGGGAATGGGCGATGGCTAGAAATATTTGGTTGTCGGCAGCTCACATTCCAGGTCGTAATAATGTAAGTGCTGATGCACTCTCACGGAAGTTCAGCATGGAACTGGAATGGATGTTTTCTAAGCAAGTTTTCCAAAAAATCCTTTCACGGTTCAATAACTTGGAGATAGATTTATTTGCAAGCAGGCTCAATGCCCAATTGCAGAACTATGTGTCATGGAGACCTGATCCCATGGCAAAGCACATTGATGCATTTACTGTTAATTGGTCTCAGTATGCATTTTATGCATTTCCTCCATTCTGTCTAATTTCTAGATGTGTACAGAAAATTGTTCAAGAGAGAGCAACAGGTGTTCTAATTATACCAATGTGGCCAAGCCAAGCATATTTCTCAGCAGTAATGAATCTTCTGATAGACATTCCCCTTGTAGTGAGGGCAACTGCCAAAAATCTTATTCATCCAAAACTGGACCTTCCACATCCACTAAGTCGCAACCTAACACTGATGGTATGCAGATTATCAGGCAATCCCTGTTTGAGTGCAGAATTTCTCCAGAAGTTGCCGATGTCATCATGTTGTCCTGGCGAGGAAGTACCAAAAAGCAATACAATGTTTACATCAATCAATGGATACAGTTTTGTGGCAAAAGGACATGTGATCCATTGCATCCAACTGTGAACAATGTTTTGGGCTATTTACATAGTTTACATGAAAAAGGTTTGAGCTACTCAGCTTTGAATACAGCACGTTCAGCTATATCTAATATTGACAGCAGTTACATTCAGCCTAATCATACACCTATAGGAAAGCACCCATTAGTATGCAGATACCTGAAAGGAATATTCAATAAGCAGAAGCCAGTCCCAAAATATAACACTATTTGGTCTGTTGACATTGTCCTTGATTATCTCAGTCTCTTGTGGCCTCTTGATAAGATCACTCTGAAGGAGTTGACATTGAAATTAGTAATGTTAATCGCTTTGACGACGGGACAACGTTGCCAAACACAGACTTACCTTGACATCTCTGATCCATACATGAAGAAAAATGAAGATTGTTTTGAATTTGCATTAACAGAGCACCTTAAACAAGATAGACCCGGGAAAGTGTTTGGAAATGTGAGATTGTACAAATATCCTATCAAGGAACGATGCGTATATGAAACACTAGAGTTCTATCTGAAAGTAACAGAAAATTGTAGAAATTCAACCAGTCTGTTAGTATCATTCATTAAGCCTTATAAGGCAGTGACATCATCAACCATAGGACGTTGGCTAAAAACTGTGTTGGCATCAGCAGGCATTGATACAAAGATGTATTCAGCACATAGCACAAGATGTGCATCAACAAGTAAAGCTGTTGCAACCGTCTCTGCTGACATGATAATTCGAGCTGCAGGATGGAACGAAGAATCAACTTTTAGGAAATTTTATGACAGACCAGTCGCATTAACGAACCAGATGAGTATTTCTGTGTTGGAATAAATAAAAAGTGAAGCATTGTGTTTAGTTTGTTGCATATTGAACATTGGAAATGAACAATTCATTTTGTGTTCCTTGCTTTAAATTCTCATGGTAACCCGGATGAAACATGTGATTTGGTAGAATTTAAAATTAAACGAGACTTACCTGTAAGTTGAAGTTTGATGATAATTCTGCCAAATCACGTGTTGCAAGGAGGGTTAACATGCCCTTAGCAACCCTACAGTGACCCTCCCGTTTTCCTTTCATTTTATTTTGCATGATGTTAACTCCTCTATCAGGACCACAAAATGATCTTTAAAGTACTGACTCACGGCGGTGCGTGCGCATCTCATGTTAACCCTCCTTGCAACACGTGATTTGGCAGAATTATCATCAAACTTCAACTTACAGGTAAGTCTCGTTTAATTTTAAATTATTGCATTATGACTAAGAGTTTATTTATTTATTTATTTTGTACGAACATTCAGTTGTCTGATAATCGCGGTATAGCGTGAAACTCCAAGTAAGAACAAAAATGTAGCCTTTCGTATTGTCTTACTCTCGTTATCTCAGCACAAATAAATTCTTGACAGTCCTCAGTTGTAATTACATTTTCGAACAACTCTACCTTTGTAATTGAATTTTCAAACAATTTTATTTCTTATGATAGGTGGAACAATCTGGAATAACTTTGACGGATGAAGATTATTACAAAAGACCAGAAACTGATAAGGTAAACATTTTAAATAAAAATTAGATAAAAATGTCAATGGAAATATCAGAAAACTTGAAGAATCAAAAAAGAATCAAAACTTATCAAAAATACAAGTGCAACAAACAACATGATTGATTTCTGGAAAAAAAAGAAAAGTTGAGTAAGATAACATTATGTGCCATGATTTTTTCAATCAACAAACGATTATATAGTTGTCAGATGGTGTTAGCATGATGAACATTTTTGAACAGTAGAGATCATATTAAAACATGCCCAAGCTACATTAAATATTTCATTATTATCAGATATTTTATTCAGTTCAGTTCAAGTGCTTTAATTGTAGAATTCCATTGCAAGCAAACTCACAACGAAAAACATGTTACTCAAAATTAACAACAAAAACTTCACCATATTAATGAAATGAAAATGTCCTCAAGATGCAATTCTATAGTAAAACACAAAAAAAGGAGGGGTTTGCACGAAGGGAAATGTTTTATTGGAGGAGCTTTATCAATAGATATTCGAAAAAATGTGCTTCGATTCTATTTGCAAATCATTTGAAAATGTTAAGATCTTACATGACTGATAGCTGACTGAAAACAAACACAGTTTAACGGGACGACGGGAGGTTATGTTATTGGAAGGTAAACCAACAAAACGAATAGCTAACAAATCGAATGATCAATTTCATAAACTGTTTCTTTGCATACTTTCATTATTTCTTTCATTAGGTTGTGATGGCGTATAAAAAGTTAATGACAGATGTTGGAATATTATTAGGAGGAGAAAAAGAAAAAACTGCACTACAAATGGAAGAAGTATTTCAATTTGAGAAGAAATTAGCATCGATTTATGAATCGAAAGAAAAATTAAGACATGCTGATAAAATACATAACAAAATGACAGTTGAAGAGTTACAGGATTTATGCCCTGCTGTAAGTGTTTTTCATTCATATATTATTTATTGAAGTATCAGAAATAACTTCCTGCCGAATTTCCAATTGAATTTTTGCAAAGAGTGTTGAAGTTCGTTCAAATAACAGAAATATTATAATTGTTAAAGTTGCTTTGAAATGATCCCAGAATACCCCCAAAGATGAATATAGCTCGAAGTGTCACATGGACACGAAATGAATCATTAAAGTGACACCTTCCAAATGAAAAGAAAGTGTTCTAATTCATCGATTCTAAGGGCTCTTCTGTTACTCGATCAGTAAACTTTTGACTTAATTGGAACCCAAGTTTAGGCATTTACTTCAACATTTAAATGTCACAGAAACGATAGCAAAAAAGGAGATAATGTTTAAAAACTTTTGATAATTAGATTTGAAAAGCGCCTCAGCGTTGCTTGCCACAGAGTTTTCATGTAATGTTGGAATTGATGAATCTGTAAATGTAGCCATGAATGCATAATACAGTTTGTTGATTCTTCAAGAGATCACACTGTTGTGAACGGTGTGTTGTACTCTTTCTTTTTTAATCTGCGAAACTACAAATTTCAATCTGCTAAGAAGTGCGAAATGACTTCATTTTGTATGACTTCACTTCACGTTGACCTGAACGAGGCTGCCAAATGTGTAGATATTATACCACCCACATTGCTAGCCTCTTTCTCGAGCCTTCGCACACAATACAAAATGGCGACGACATTTGGCCTAACTTACGAAGATTAGTTGTCAAATTTATGAAAGTTCAAGCCACGAAAACTTGGAAAAAACTCACGACTGGTGTTCAGCAGTTGGTAAAGTTGCTTTTTAACAATAATTTCATCAACCCTGGACATGTCCTTTAAAGAAATCACAGATCTAAACAATCTTTTAATTTGGGGTCAATGGTCCAAATGGTCCAGCAGTTTTACTTTTAACAAGTTATTTCTTCCGACAATTTAACGACAAATTTTTATCTCTGCAGATTCCTTGGTTGGACTACATGAACAGTATGTTCAATACTAAAGTCACATTCGATGAACCAGTTATTGTGTACACACCACATTATTTGAAAAATATGTCGGATCTTGTTATCAGAACAGAGCGAAGGTAGATTCTGAAATTGTAAACACATTTCTTAAGAACTGACCTATTAGCCATACATTTATTTATTTTTGTAGAATTTTCAAATGCGCACAAAAGTGTCAAGTGATAGAATCTCTACCATTGTACATAAGTTTTAGATATTACAAATAAGTTTTTATGGTTTAATTTGATAAATAGTAATTAATGTTTTATCGGAGAGCCCCTTGAAAATAAACTTCTCGAAGGGCAACCCTCTTTAAAAATTATAAATATAATATTAAAATATATATATGAAATATGAATATGAAACACATGAAAGTTTCATTTCCTAGTAATAATGAAAATGTTTTCCAACGTTAATAACATTTATTTTCCTTGTCAGGATATTAGCAAATTACATGGTTTGGCATTTAATAAAACCAATCTTGCCGACATTATCAAAACCATTCAGAGATGCTTACGCAGGTCTTTTAAAAGCAGAAAAAGGAATACAAATGATTGACAGAAGTTGGAGAAATTGTGTCACTCAAACGGATTCAGTGTTTGGATTCGCAACCGGTTACTTATTTGTAAAAGAAAGTGGACTGGATGTTTCATATTTCAAAACTGAGGTATGCGATGAACCTTTATAACTTTCAGACACTTTCGTACCTTTTCTTGTGTCATGAAGCTTTCTAAGCGGACAGACAATAGAACATACAGCTATTCTTCAAAAGAGCCGGGATTGAGCGATATTTTCGTAAATTCGTACATTCAAAAATTATTTTCAAACCTTAATCAGAAACTAATTAACTGTCAATCTTTATCATTTTGATTTTCGTTGAAAGCCCCTCTTTATATGTGATATCAGAGAAATGTTGAGTAATTCGCTCCATCCTCTTTCATCAGGTTCCACTCTCTTTCATGAGCTTGTAGTTTCCGAAGTTTTCATCAGATTCCTTCAAACTGATCCTTAATGTGAAGCTTACATGTCAGCTTAAAAGCAATAATTTAGTTGGGCATGATCGGTCGTAACATTCTCAAGCCATGAGCAATTCTATGCAAATTTAAAATCTCGAAATCTCTGAAGAAAAGTTCAAAATATTTCATCAAATTGATTAAAACAGATTTGTTACTTTTTGTTTTCAGGTTGATGGAATGATAAGTTCGATAAAAGAATCCTTTCTTGTTGATATTATAAATAAAGAATGGATGGATGAGGAAACAAAAGCAAAGGCTGTCGAAAAGGTATTCTAAAAATCATTTGTTCAGACAGATCTCTTACCATCACCTACCAGAAATATATACATTTGAAAACACAAAATTTATTTTCTGTTCATATTATGTATTTCATCTATTTTCCTTTTAATCACTTTTACTCATTCCTTTTTTTTTCTAATTTAAGATTTCAGCAATGATAAATTTGATTGGCTACCCAGAATGGATTTTCAACCCAAATTCTCTCGCAAGATATTATGGAAATGTAAGTTACTCCTTTTGTTTCATAGTAATAAAATTAGTTTGTCTTTCTCTAACAGGAAATAGCTAGGCCATAACGTCACATGCATGTTTGCGAGGGCTTTGTAAAATGCGGAATATTTCTCAAGCAGTCTATGAGAGACACAGCCTTGGACATTTGCAAACAACTTTCACTTGTCAATATTTTGTTTCCTCGCGAACATAAACAAGAAAATGAAAAAAAATCACCTGAAGAATACCTTGACCTTGTCTCAAATTTTCAGATTTCTTCCCATTCCATACTCCATTATCTCGATTTCATGACATTTCATTCAATTTTCCTGCAAAGCGAATCTGCTTTATTGGGGGCATGAAAACAAAGGCAGTGAATGAGGCACTACAAAGTTTTATGGCAACTAAAGGACATGAAAACAGGGACAAATGATGATTCTGTACCTTGAAAGAACACAGAAACTTCGATCCTCCACCATTTCAATATCAAAACAGATATTCTAGAATGTTCTCGCTTCTTTGTCATCTTAACTCTTAATTTTCTTTTTCATCTTTAAGAGATGTCAAATTAACGTTTACGTAATTCTAGTTGACAGTTACAGCAAATCCTTTCAAGAACTATTTGAATGCGAGATCATTTTATCATCAAAAGACAATGAACCGAAGAAATTCTAAACCTGATCGAAATGAGTGAGTCAAAATTTTACTTCTAATTTTAGAATGTTAGAATTATAAACTGACATGAATATAAGTTGCTTTGTTTATTCTCAAAATACTTTATACATTCGAAAAATATACGAAACACAATCTGGATAGAAAATTGTCAGCTTTAAGGCAATTAAATATATATTTGTAAATTCACAAGAAAACGAGGGCCATCGATGAACATCATGTGGCTAAATCTTGCCCATTATTGTTGAGATCGAGACTAAGCAAGATAATATCATCTCAGGACATAGTTTTCAATTATTTTGCGACAAAATGAAACTAATTTTGAACGCGACTGAGATAACATCAAATAGTTATTTTTCACTGTCAGGAAAGAAGAACATAATTTCATAAAATAATTTTCACTTACCAAAGACAATCTTTTGATTTGTCAGCAGAGCCATCTTTGATGGACTCCTGGAAATATCAAATATTTACTTGAATAAGATGACAAAGTTCAGAAAAATTTTACTTTGAATTCAAAAACTTAATTTATTAAAACGAATTAGCAATACATTTTACTTTCAGATGGCACGTGACTCCTACAGCGGTTAATGCATTCTACAATTCTCCACGTAATTATATTGGTAAGACGAACTATTTCATATACCTTTTGGATTTGATTTCTTCAGAACATCGAAGTAGAAAAATTTACTTTTTTGGGAAATTGTTGACTTATGGCTTCGCGCCTGTTTCACTTCCTACCTACCAAATAACTTGCAAACTGAAACATCACTTCTAAGATTCAAAGCATCCAGCAAGAACACAAAATTAGATTTTTAGCCATTCTCTCGATTGTAATTTTTGATACTGTAAATATTTCAACTTTTATCCTTGTGAATTTTTAACTTTTATTTTTGTAAATTTTACTTTGTAATATACAGGTCTTTGGTTGATAACAGTAATTTATTTACTGAACAAATTAACCTGTATAAATATGAAAGATTGTTATGAAAGATTGTTATTATTATTATATCATTTCAGGCTTCACCTGAAATTCATCTAGTGCAAAAAATGAAACCTTTTAACATGTTTTCAAATCTGTAACTCTTTTTTTCTGTTCATCTTCTAGCATTTCCTTCTGGAATTTTGCAAACACCGTTCTTTGATCCTAAATCATTGCTGTAAGTATAACCCGCTATGTTTTCATCTTTCCTTTTGAAAATGGCATGAAGGAATTTCTACTTATGGTACCAAAAACATAGGGAATGTTTTTCACTAACTTTTGATTCAAAATTTGAGACAACCTCAATAGCATGAAATGTGACACTATCTAAATATTGAAACAGCAGAATTTCAGCCATTCTTAAAAAGAATCCGAATCGAACGTTATACAATTTGTAGAATTTTCGAATGTCCTCAACGGTGATGGAAGCTATAACGTCACTCGATCCAACCTTTCGCATACAAATACAGAAACTGTCACCTAACCCAGATTCTCTTGTAGAATAGCTAAAAGGTTAGCCTTTGATAAAATTGACGTGAAAGTATAACATGACACGTGCCGCACCATATTTGGACAACTTATCGCAGTCCATTGGAACTACCGATATCTGATTGGCTACAACTTGATTGCAAATGGCTCGTGCCATTTTTATACCTTCCGTCCAGCCTGAGAGTCTGCAACCAGGCTATTTTTGTAAGATGAAATTCCGTACGATAAAATAATCTGCATGGCCTATTCAGTTTTCAGTCACCAAACGCCTTATACGTTCATGAAATGCCAATAAGCTAATGATGTAAGAAATTAATTTTCAGAGCAATGAAATATGGCGCACTGGGAACAATAATATCACATGAATTAACACATGGATTTGATAATCATGGTAAATATCATATCGGTTGTCATTTCATTTCACAATTTTTTCGTTTATCACCTTGAAGGAAAACAAGATGATTGGTCAGTTGCAGTGGGGCTAGTCGAAGAAAGAACTGAATAGAACAGGATAGTGGGATTCTATCCCTTCCTTTACCATTTCGTCCTCGTTCGTTCTGAAGTCCAGAGATCAGAAAAACAAATCAACAAACACAAGAAAATGTTCTATATACACCTAGGGTACAAAACGATGGCCTAAAACATGAAGGCAAAGATGGAAATTTTCTCTGCGACCCAGACCTCAATTCAAACTCTTATGGCAAGAAAATATTCGTCATTTCGTCATTTCATTGTTTATCAAACAAACAAGAACAAATTTCTAAGAAATAGTTTATGAATTTCAAGATAAAAACTTCGAAGTAGTGCTGTTGTTTTGAGCTGCAAGGAATAATAGAGGAGATATGAAAATGAATAGTTGTCAAAATGTCAGATTGTTTAAATGAAGAGTTAGTTGAATTGCTTCATTGTATGCTGTTTCTACTGGAAATTTTGATTTTCACGATCCCATAACCATAATCACAATCATTAATCACTAATCCTATAATCGCAATCATTGATCAATCATTAATCATCAATCATTAATCGCTTAACTTTTAGGAAGACTATTTGACAGTGAAGGAAACATGAAAAATTGGTGGAGTGATAATTCCAAATCAAAGTTCGACCAGTTGTCAACTTGTTTTGAAGAACAATATGCAAATTTCACTTCCAATAAATTCAAGGTAACTATAACTTCGATCATCCTTTTTTTCTGATCTCCCAAAAGCTCCAAATTCTTTATTGGTACCCAGGGTAACTAGTGAGCAACTGGTCAAAGTTCTTCGCCATTTTTAAGAGCCATTGACAATGACGACAATGGTTCCTTAATAAGTTTTAATCCTGGTAAAATCTTTTTAAGTTGACTGATCCCATATGATATCATTTTTCAGGTGAATGGGAAGCAAACGCTCGCTGAAAACATTGCTGATAATGGAGGCCTAAATTTAGCATATTCTGTAAGTGACTTGTATTCACTATCTATATTCGTTACGGTAGCTCTCTACAAGAACTCAGCTTGTCTCATCAATGCCAAATTCTCTCGTAAAAATAACGAGGTGATTATTTCCTGTTTCATTTTACAAAAATGCCTTTGCCATCCATGGATTCATTTTTCCTGAAATAAATCTTTTGCTTTTCTAAGAAGGAAAGTGAATCAATGGGAACAATGTTGATAGATGCTCTAACGCCTCTCAATTGCACATTTCGTATAAAATCTTTTCGTATAATCAGATTTTCTCTGTTTAAGAAGACATCTTCATTGTTTTTCAGGCTTACAAATCAATGCTACGAAGAAACAAAAATCAGAAAACAGAATTACCAGGGGTACCACTCACCTCCGATCAATTATTCTTTGTCTCTTTTGCTCAGGTAACTCATTTTTTTATAAACTTTGTGACAAGACTATCAGCTCTTCACTCTTTTGTTTCTGAAAAGTGAAAAATTAAATTAGAAATTTTGTTAAATTATTGAGGGGTAATATTTGAGCTAAAAAAGTAAATGAATTGAAATATAAATACTTTGATGCGAATTGAAATAAGCACGACGTTTTGAACACAGCCCGTTGCCAAGTCAACGGCCAAAACCTTCATAATGGGCTATGCACGAAACGTTGTGCTTATTTCAAATTTTAATTCGCATCAAAATTGTGCTTAAATTTTACTTTGTTTATTTCGTTCTTTGTAAAATTGCACTACGCGTAACAAGAAGATATTTTGTAATATATGAGCGATGCTTTAGAACAAGGAATTTCTTCAAAAAAAAAACTCTTTTGAAAAACGAATCTGCTAACTGATTACATCGTGGAGTCATCTGAGTTTATGTTAAAGCTTGCTAGTTTAGCTAATAAAGAAAAGCTAAAATTAGAAAGAATATTGCTGTTAAAAGAAGGATGGAACAGGAGATCAACTTTTGTGAGATATCTAGAAGATAACACGTTAGTAACAACTTGGTAACAAGTTGGTAGCAAGTTGGTAACAAGTCGATAACGAGTCGGTTGTCTTATTTCATAAATATTTTCTGTAAAATTTAGCAACTGATTTTACAGCCTTTTTCTCTCATGTCGTTGATGAAGTGGCCTGATTTGGAATGGTTTGGCTTAGAATTCCAATTATGTTGATATAATTTCAGATTTGGTGTACAGCAATGACAGCTGCCAGTGCAGAAGAGGCATCTTTCATGGATAGACATAGCCCAGATCACATAAGGTATTACCATCAATCAATCAATCAATCAATCAAATTCAATCAATCAATCAATCAATCAATCAATCAATCAATCAAGTATTCGCATATTTCAAGGAAGCAAGTATCGATATAAGTGAATATCTAGTACTTTAATTCAAAAATGGAAATCTAATCTATAACTGCGGAAGTTGGTTCGGGATCTGTATATTACTTAGCTGTGAGCCTATACACTAAGATTTATTGGTTGCAAATTTCTGATTTCCACCAAATTAATCTATTCATCCAAAGCAAGCTTTTCCATTGAGCCTGAGCATACGAATTACAAAATAATTTCGTTGGTCATGTCAAAAAGGAAAAATCTGTTTCAGAAATTGTCTTTTCCACTCTTTGACAAAGTCATTTGAAAACTTCTCAGGGATTTTGTTTGTCGTAATTATCATCTCTTCATCTAAGGGGGATGCAAGCAACGTAAACATATGTGCCAAGAACTTAAAGAGAATGTAAGCTTATAAAAATGACTCAAGCCACTTGCATTCGAATTCTGGTCCATCACATATCAATATTTCCTGTTTACATTGACAAATTTCCTAAATATGGTTTGTCATATGTTATGACCAATTTTCTTCACTGGGGGCTATTTTCATCAAAGGCCTATATATCCTTAGATTGCCATTAAGAGTCTTGTTCTATTGCAGGGTTCTTGCAGCAGTTTCAAATTCAAAAGACTTTGGCCAAGCATTTGGGTGCAAAACTGGCTCAAAAATGAATCCAGAAAAGAAATGTCAAATCTGGTAGAAAATGGACAAATCATAGAGAGAGACTATGGAAATATCCTGCATACAAGAACAATAATTTTCCCAATGATCTCTGGTCCTTTTGATGAACTCGTAATTCAGTTTAGCAAGTAAAGAACAGATCTTATATGTAACATAAAGAATATGAAAAATTTCGATGGAGAGGCTAGGCCGAGTTTTATCTATTATGCTAAAAGTGTTTTGTATGGATTTTATCTGTAATAGGCCCATGCCTCAGTTCTATGTAATAACTTATATGGAACATAGAACATGAATAATTTGGATGAAGAGGCTGAAATAATGATGCCAATGGACAAATATTAATCATCGAAAGTTTAAGGACGTCATTGCTAGCTATGACCATAGACCGAGTTTATTGTGATAAAAGTGTTTTGTAGACTTTATCGCCTATGCCTCAGTTATCTAAACGTCGAATCCTCCTCATTGTCTTTATGTTTTTCACTTCACCATTCAACTTCTCGTTATGACTTATTAGTTTGATCAAAGGGGGTCAAAAATACCATTGCCTTTGGGAATGAGTCCTTAGCATGGCCTTTGTCATGCGTCCTGCCCCTTCTATTCCCAAAAACGAAATTTCAATTTGCTTTTGTGTCCATCAAAAACAAAATAGGCCCATTTGTTCGTTGAGTCATCTTTTTTCCCTCTAAAAATCACCCAGACATCGTCCACAACTTCTATAAACCTTTCATACACCGTCTTCACAACAAAAAGAAACATACAGTTTGCAAATATGAAGTAAATAAAGAGCATACCTTAGCCACGCCACGTGAGCAATTTTATTCGAATTCTCGGCCATCTTGTTTCGTTTCCCGCCGAAGAAGAATCAAAATCACAAACTCATTCCCAGACCTCTAACGGTTTCATTGAATTGGATTGAATTCGGAAACGAGGCTAAATTCAATTCAATTCAATTTCGAGCGAAGCAAAACTCATTGTGCATCAGCAAAAAGTTGCGGGAAGAAGTGAAGGAAAATAAAGCGAAGAAAATGATGTTTAATAGAGAATTGAAATCATATGAACCATGTTATGGCACACAGAATACCATAAAGAATAATACAGAAACGACCAGGACGATGTAAGTATGCAATCACACTGAAAATAAGGTGGAAACTTCAGCCAAAAATAAGGGCCTAAAAAGTAAAATGGCCTAACAAACAGCCTAATAAATCATAAAAAAGTACCTCAGCGATGTTCCAGGGAAGCATTCCGATGAAATGATGTTTTGAAACATTAGTATCATATGGACATGGTATGCGTCATATCATAAAGAATGGGGGATCTCTGCCAAGCTAATACAGACAGTATATTTGTGTTACACGAAACAGTAGACCCTTTGTTTTCTTTTTTTGTTTCGCAAAAATTTTGTGGCTGGAATGGCGGCTGAAATTTAAAGTGTGTGACAGAGAAATTGGGTTTGGGTATGCAAAAGCAAACTTCCAGTCTGGGAATTATGATGTACATGAAATTGGACTCAAGTGTGGAAAGTTTCCTTTTGTTTCACAAAAGGTTTATGCCACGCCAATTGTCTAAGGACAATAGACGTATTGTTCTTCCATTGTTCTTAATGTTGCTCCACACCAAAAATTTTTCTCCAATTTACCAGGCAACCATTGGTCACAGGAACATCAGTACTTGGTGTAAAATTCAATGGAGGTGTTGCAATAGCTGCCGATATGTTAGGTTTGTACTGTACAGTATGTCTAAACATGTTTTATTAGCATAGGCTCCAAATCTTTAAATCTGCATAAAGAGGCAATTGTAAAATTGTGTGACCTATTTCTTCATACATGATTCTATAATTCTGCGATTTGACTTATCAGAAATCTTGAATATTTGTTGAAATTACAGCATATTTTATATTTCAGTTCATTTCAGGATGTGATGTCATCAAATTTCTAAATCATAAATCAGAAGAGTGAAAGAGTTTTGTTTGATACCCTATTGTAGACGACATCCATAAAACTGTGGTTTTCCTGAAAATCATTTGATCTGTTGTCAACAGATTTTGAACCCATGATAGTTTCAAGTCTTTTTTGCAAATTTTGCTGAATTCTTAAAAAAGAAGAAAAACATTTTGTAATTGTGAAAAAATTGAAGATTTCACAAAATGCCAAGGGCAGATTTACAGTAAAATAGCTGAAGTTTCCTTGAAGCCATTCAATTCAGAGAAATATATACAGTAGGTCATATAATTTTACACCCATCATTCAAAGATTTAAAACCTATGATTGCTTTACTACAACTCATTTTTGAGAAACCTTTTGATGGCATTGTTGGCAAATTTGCATGAAAAGGTCTCTTGCTCAAAAAAACATTTACACAGCAGACAAAAGTTTTTTAAACATCAGGAAATTACTTGAAATATGACTGCAATGGTTTTTGCCATCACTTGAATTATGCCAAATCCTACAAAATCATTAATTGACATCACAGACTTATGTTTCACATGTTGACATAATCTCTTACAGGATCATATGGGTCACTTGCCCGATTCCCTGGTGTTTCAAGAATATCAAAAGTCAATGATCATACAGTAATTGGTGCCTCTGGAGATTACGCCGATTTCCAATTTTTAACGGATGTTTTAGAATCGATGATGTAAGTTGGGGTTTTTCAAGTTAGTTCACGATCTACTATATATGCATTGAGTTTGTTCTAGTGAGTTAATTTATCATATACAGTATTTGTTGCATGAATGCCATTGTCACATTTGAAACAGAGCAGAAACTGCAGAAACTCAACTCAAAGCTCGCTAAAAAATTAAGGAACTCCAGTACTGGGAAAATATAACATAAGAAACTATTTTTTTTGATAAAGGAAATCATTGACATGTTTTTAACCCTATTTCACATGGGGTATTTTTTCAATATTTTGGCATGGGGGGGGGGGCGTTTTTCGCCCCCACTCTTTTTCTCTGCAACTACAAAAGATATAACAATGAAACTTTCCTCCATTGTTCTTTGGACAATAAGCTTTCCAAATATAACAATGGTAATTAATAAATCACGTGATGTGTTGCTAGGCAACCAAAAAACAAAGGAAAACTGGCCAATTTATAGCGGCTTCGCAAGAAAAATTCTATTTAATTGAATACTGAACCGATTTTAATGAGAATAGTCTTAAATGAAAGGAAATACATTGTAGAATTCAAATATGTGCTTTGAAGCAATCTGAAGTATCTAATTATAGACCAATTAGCACTTAATTAGCTCTTTGTTCGTTTCTACTTACTGTCACAGCAGTTTTCCGTAGTTTTCTTGCTATTTCTGACATAGATCGACTTAACATGCATGAAACAAACAAGATTAAGCTAAATTGCAATGAAAATCGTAATTAATACATTAATTTATTCGAAAAATGACGTCATGAATATAAATGACGTCATAGATATTAAATTTTGCTGATGTCAGCAAATTAGCAAATATTATATATCAAATGAAAGCTCTCATTAAGAGCAATCGAATGATACATGTTGCAAGTAATTCGGACGAGAAACAAAGAACTTATGGATGTTCAAAGCCGTTTTTTGTCAACTACTCTCCAAATATGGTGCTATTGTGGTCACGTGATCAAATCTAGAACAATGAGGCATTTAAATTTTGATTGCCAATTAAATTTGAGTAAAAGTCACAAAGTTTGGTCATCATATCTTGTGCCGTTTCGGCGCAGTGTAGAAAAGTTTGGTTGGGGGGGCGAAAAACGCCCCCCCCCCATGTGAAATAGGGTTAATTTGTTTGTTTCATGTATCATATTAACTTGAAAAGTACTTATGAGTAATGTCTAAGCATTGGAAAGGCTTGAAAAACAATTTTTTGAAATGTTCATGAGATAACAGGTACTGAACATGAAGACACTGCCATGGAAACTTACTGTAAGAAGCTCTGAATACTCAAAAATCAGATAATGTAAAGAAACTTTCAGTAATGGCCCAATATGTAGTTTCGTATAAAAAAATATGTATTTTAAATGAATATTTATTTTCAACTATTTTTACCATAGGATTGAAAATGATGTGGTCGATGATGGACATACAATTGGACCTTCCTCTATTTTTTCTTGGATCACTAGATACATGTACAAAAGGTAAAAACTGTTTGCCATGTTCATTTGAAATATAGATGTCAATTTTATTGTCGATAAAATCATTATTTTTATGGATGTATAGCTGATTTCAAAAGATTTTTATCAAATATCCTTTGTGATAATTTCACCAAACTCTTTTGCAGGAGAACAAATATAAACCCACTTTGGAATACAGTTGTTGTTGCTGGCTTCAAAAATAAAGAAAGGTTTGTCTACCCTTCTAAACTGATTCAGTGTTGCTATGTTTGCCAGAGATCCCACAAGAAGGGGTGTTTGTCAAATCTGACAACTTTCTAGTCAAACTGGTACAAAAGAAACTACTGTAAGATGGCCAAAATGTTAAGAAACTCTAGTGCTCTATCTGAAAAGTAATAAGAAACTTTCTGGACTTAAATCTAAGGTTATTATGGCATTGTGTTCTGATCTAAGTTTCTTACAAATATGTAGAATCTGTTCTGAATTTTCATTGTAGCAGCTACACTAAAGGTACATATTTTCATTAGTTTTCTAGGATATGTTGATAAGCTTGGAACAGCCTACAAAGAAGCAACGTTGGCCACAGGATATGGTGCTTACATTGCCAGGGTTTGTATTTATGAAATTATCAGCTACTTCCATGAACAACACTGGTATTATTGGATGAAAAATAACCCTTATTTCCAAAGCTATATGATTTTGTATTTGTTGGTTCAAAACAGTTTGCAGATGCAATGTTAAATTAGCCAACTTGATAATACAATGATACTTCATCTTGATCCTGATCAATGATGATCTTGATAATACAATGGCATATGTGTAGTGGAATCAAATTTGCAACGCTCCCAAGTACCATAGTCTACAGTAAGGTCACCTCTATTTGGTTGACTTAAGCATTTGCAAAGTAAATTTCAAGGGGTACCTTTACAGCTAAAGACAAAGTATGTCAACATGAAAATTATGCCATTTTATTGTAGCCTCTTTTGAGAGAAGCAGTTGAAAAGAATCCAGGGATGACACAAGCACAGGCAGTAAAAGTATTAATTGATGCATTGAAAGTTCTGTATTACAGAGATGCTAGAAGCTTAAATAAGGTGAGATACATTTTCTTTTGTTAGCAAATTATTTGTATTAACTTACTTAACAAACTGAAAAATCTAGTACAGTATTGTTGGGGATATGAATAGGCTAAGTTGTGAGCCTCGAGGAATCCCCCAAAAAGGGCTCCAGATCGCATGCGTAGTAGCGATTTATGTCAATGACGTAATATGCAAATTAGCTTTACGGTTGAGAACAGGAGAAGAAAACAATAACAAAGTTGCGCATGACAGTGTGAGCCCCACCGTTGATTCACTTTCAACAAAGCTAAATCACAATTGGTCAAAACAATAGGGTCAGCACTTCATCTCCCCAACAAAGTAATTTTGTCAACTGATTTGAATTGAATACAGTAGACAGTTAATTGGCCTCCATGTTTGCAAGTTTTCAGTATTAGGGTTGAATTAAATTTAAGAAACTAAGAAACTAAACTGCAATGAACTGCGTAAACTTCAAGTACTCAAAATATGATAATTTGGGAAACTTATATTTCTGGCCTAAATAGACCTTTTAGCTATTCTGAAAAGAATCAGAATCAAATGATATTTTGCTACATTTAGTAGAATTTTTGAATGTACACAATGGTGCTCAAAGATCCAACGCCACTTGATGAAACATCATGTATAAAATTGTATAAAAAATAATGCTCGATCCAGGCCCTTTTGTAGCATAGGTAAAAGGTCTATTCTTAGTCTTTTATAAAAAAAGTATGTGTAAAGAAATACTGTATCAATAGCATTAAGCAAATGAAGCTAAATGAACTTAGACAATATTTGAAGGATTAAAGTTGTAATCAAAGGAATGGACAAAGAGAAATGTTATATTTAATGATATTGAAAAGAACCTTGTTGCTATCACATTGCTTGAAAATCCTTTGGTATCAAGATGATAAAAAATTGACTAATGTTAGCCGATCTATTAGCTGAAACTATGCATTGGTAATCTGAAATGCTGTCGTAAAGCAGACATTTTTTGATGACCATTCTTCTACTTGCAGTTTGAAATTGCAGTTGTAAATGAGGATGGAGTAACCATAGAATCAGATCTGACATCAGAAACCAACTGGGAAATTGCTTATATGATCAAGTAAGTATGACATTTATACCTATTATTTAAAGTTTATCAAAAATGCATTAATCCTAAGGCTCAATTGATATAACTAAATGGAACCAATTTAGCAAAAAGGGGCAAGCCTATTAATTAATTGTATCAAGAAAGAGCCACGATGTCGGGCTGTGCGTCGGAGCGTTTGTCACGGATCTGTGGATCTTCTCAGATTAAGATTCTTGCAGAAAAGAGTAGTTTAATAAAAAGTGAGGGTAGGAACACCACAAAAGCACGTTGAAAACAAGGCAATTCAGCAACGAAGGAAAATAAGCCTATTGCCTCTATTGCCTAAACAGGACAGTTTTTAGGAAAAAGGCAAACTTTTCCTCCTTTCAGAAACAGAACGATTTTGATGAAAGGGGGAGGTCTGTAGCCTGTGTCTTTCGAAAATGGCACTTTGAGATGGAGAAAAGCGTATAGTTGAAAACGGAATCATTTTATTTTGGCCCAAGAAAATGAGTAAGTATGAAAATAAGGCTAAATGTTGACTTTTCTCTCCACAGGGGATACGAATAGAAGATCAGAGCAAAGTCGCAAGAACGAATTGTCTTCTTGAAGCAAACAATCGCTCGTTAGATGCTAACTTTGTTGTTTCATTTTTCTTTCATTCAAAATGTCGTTTGTAGTTTTGAACATCAGACTATTAAAGACAAAGTCCAAAGATTTATTTTGAATTTCTTGTGTTTCAAATTCTTCCTGAAATTACATTTCATATCTGACTTGGAGAGGGCCACAAAACTAAATCAAAATGCGAAAGTGAGCTTCATTTATAGGAGGTTCTTAAGCAAAAACTAAAATGACCAAGAAACTCTGACACCTGACACTATATATACTTAAGAAGTATTAAGAAACTGTTAACAAAGGTGTCCTTCAAGCCTTGTTCTTGAGAAAAAATAACGTCAAAACTTGCGTATCGGAGAAAAAAGAAACCCTTCAGTTTCTTCATATTGAAAAATACGAACAATAGTCAAGCAGGTTTTCTAATTTTTTCTGTTTGGACGAGGAATGACTCAGATGAAATCAGCATCAAAATGGTTTTCAATTGCATATTTCCTTTCATGAAAACAATCAGTCTTGAAACACACATTTCGAAGAAGAGTGCTCCGCTGAAACAAGAGTTTAGAAACGAAAACATCAATCGGAGGTTAATTCAAAGTCAAGAAACTTAATTTTTATCGTTATGAGCTGCAAAATGTTTTCAACAAAAAGTGCTTTAAGAAACTCTTTAGGAAACTCATACTATGAAAACTGAGATCAGGTAAGAAAGCATATTACAAAGTTCAGAGGAGAATATCCACGGGGGGGGGGGGGTTCTTCCATAGTAAAGGTACCTGGGGATGTGCCGCCCGCGAGGGTATACTTTTTTGGCCTTCTAGTCTAGCCAAGGGTGTACTTTTTGGCAATTTTAATCGAGTTAAGTCTAGGCAAGGGTATGCTTTTTGGGGAATTTTGGTCAAAGAGATGTTAAAATTCGGTAATTTTGGTAAAAAACCCAACTTTTTTGGAATTTTGGTCGAGAAAATGCGAAAATTTGGCAAGTTTTGCCTAGAAAATGCCAATTCAGAGCACTTCTGAAGGAAAAATTAGTCTAGCCAAGGGTGTCATTTTCACAAAAATAGGTCTAGCCAACGGTTACATTTTGAAACTGTGGGCGGCACCCCCCTAACCGAAATTTAGCCGAGAAACCCCCCGTGAGAATATCTTACAAAATAAAAAAACGTGTAAACGAGAGCAAATTGAGATTAATAAATGGAATTTTCAAACGTTTTTGGCGGAGAGATACGCGAAATGTTGTCCTAGAAATGAATGCTGTCCTAGAACAATGGGAGAACAGTAGCCTAATTGGGGAGGAGGGGGGGGGGGAGATTGTAATTGGACAACTTTGCGATCTCGAAGGAACATAATTATCATGTTTTAACTCCTTTAAGTGCTTTGCGCTGAGCCTTTCTTCTCCTTCAACCTTCGTACCCTTCCTTCCCGCACCCGTCGGTTGGCAACCACGTGCGCCATTCCTGGTCACGTGCACACGTGGCGAAAGCTTGTCTGCAGAATTCAAAATCCCCTTCGAAGCAAAAACTCTCCCGTTTTCCATAGCAGTCGTAAGAAATAGTCTCAAAGACAAAGTGTATCTGTTGCATCGAGTTGAGATCAGCGTCAAGACATTTCGTATGCGAAAAAGTTGCCTTGTCTTCCCTAAAAACTTCAAATTTCTCGGCACCTCAGACTTGCGAGAAAGCTTTGCACGGCCTTGCAAAAATGAGGGAGAACCTCCGAAAAGAAGGGAGGCCTTTGAACGAATAAACAACAAAACAACGTCTTCGAAAATGATTTAAAAAATATAGAAATAACGCTACTTACTTCGAGCGCTTTACATAACTTTCTCTTTTCAGCTTGCTTTACTTTTTGCCATCAGAATATCTTCCTTTCCTTGCAACAATCCTCTTCTTCTTCGCAAAAATTCTTCCTTCGCTCCAAACTAAACGTCTTTTGTCTTTCTTTTCAATAAATCCAATTCCATTTCACATTTACACCTTTCTTTTCAAATTCTTTTTCAAATTCTTTTCAATTTAACCCAGTCTGTCAGTCAACATATTACCAAGAGATTTGCCTTGCTCCTCCGTAGTCTCCGACCACAGCGGCTAGCGATGTATTAGACTTACTACCTAAGTCTCTTGTTTCTCAATGGCATTGACTTAGTGACTTGACCAATATCTCTTTGAGCACGCTTATCGCTTTGATGCACGGGGCATTACAGTAGCGGCCCGCATAAGAGAACCAGTTTTTATAAGAATCTTGAGACTGAAATTTAATCTTTTAAACCCCTAGATAACCCCA
This sequence comes from Aurelia sp. 3 sensu Dawson et al. (2005), assembly GCA_964020215.1. Taxonomy (NCBI): domain Eukaryota; kingdom Metazoa; phylum Cnidaria; class Scyphozoa; order Semaeostomeae; family Ulmaridae; genus Aurelia; species Aurelia sp. 3 sensu Dawson et al. (2005). The sequence goes on from OZ026576.1 coordinate 190,201, forward strand.
GGGACGTAGGAAGCATCTCAAACTTGACGGGGCACGAAACTTCAAGGGCATCATTTTCCCTAAGAAAAAGGAGGCATTTTCTAAGGGTAAAAAGGTCACTTCATTGTTTATTGCAAAATCTTGAGGCAACGTGCCCCCCCCCCAGTGCCCTCCCGGTTCCTACGTCTATGAATAAATAACCCCCCAAAGGCTGTAACTGGACGAGGTTCTGATATAATTGGTTTCATGTCTTCAGAATTTTCTATAATTCTTGACATTCTAATCAGAATTTTTCGATGGCAAAAAAGACCCAGATTTTGAACACGAATCCTAACCTAAAATGCTCTCAGTAACTCTGAAGAATTCTTCAGAATTCTCAAACTCATCAGAATTCACGATTAACTATGTGGAAGGCGTGTACTGTGTGCAAGAACCTTTTAAGAACATGCAGGCTGGAACTCAGAATAACAGCCAGTTAATCAAGAACCTTTTCAGGCTGCCCAAGGAAAAACCTAGGTTCTTTTTATGCGGGTTTCTACTGTAGAAATCAACCAAAATAGTGTGCAGCAGAGGGGGGTTGGCAATGCTCGATATAACGATAATCGGGGGGGGGGGGCTGCAACCATCGGAGGGGTTGAAAATAGTAGTTTTCTTTGTACATGTATCTGTTATATATTTATGTGGACAGTAATGTTACTGATGCATGCACTGATGAACTCTGGTTCTGTTGAATACACTTCTTGACATTTCTTCTTGCGTTTATTCAGAAATTACGTTACTATCATTTCATTTTCCAAACATTAATAAAAGGGGGTTGGAATAAAAGCGGGGGATTGGACAATTTTTCAAAAATCAATAAGCGGGGGGGGCATGGGGGCCAATTATTCGGTACTCATGAGTAACTTGCTGAATTTTTTATGTTTTGATTTTATTTTTATTTGGAATAATCCAACTTTCATTGCTTAGTAATTTTGCAATTTTCAATAGTGAGCTCCCTTAAAGGGGCAGGATCACGTAATGTAAGCAAAGGTCTTTCAAATTGTTGTAATATTTTTGATAGGCCATATCACAGTGATTTTCCACTATTTTTCTGAAATGAAGGTATTATTCTGAAGATGGACTCTTGAGCTTCGTAGAGAAAACAAACGAAACACTCATATGTTACACGATTGCAGAGATCTTGGTGGATGTTTGGAAGTAACTTTCGTATTGATTCACCCTATCCACCAAAATCTGTGCAGAACACAATGGCCACGTGTGGGCAACAATATAGATTCTAGAGATAACAGGTTTGTTTACGATTACGCGACCGTGCCTCTTTAAGTGCAGATCTACCTTGGAGCTTAACGATTAAGGTGGATCTGCATTTAAAGTCGTTCATTACGGAAAATTTCAAAATTATGAAACAGTGAAGGACGGCTGTATACCAAATAAAATAAGGCCAAAGAAAAAGCACAATAAATTAAGGTGGCTCGCTACTAATGTAAATTTCAAACGGCCACACACACTGGGTGTCCTATCGCCCATGTTGGGTCAGCTTTAATGCTTTTGGACTGTAACAGCTTACAATGCATTCACACTAACACAGTTCAACTGGCGTTATCTAAACCAGTTTAAATTTCAACCTGGCTGGAATTTTACCGTGTGAAGGTGGTATTAGTTGAAGCTGCAGTGTGAATATGGGGCAGGTATTAGCAACAATGGATCCAAACACCACCAGCATTATGTCAACGGGGTCTAAACCAGGGAGAAATGGATATAGACATAAAAAAACTATTTCTCCCTGGTTTAAACATTAAAAAATAGCAGTAAAACACAAATAAACATCAATCGGTTTAGTTGCTAAGTATGGTTGCTATGATATCAATAAAACTAATTTTATTCAAAACAAAGTACTTATTTCAATTGCGGATGTACACTTTGTTTACTCTGCTTCAATTCTTGTTTACTCTGCTTCAATTCTTGTTTACTCTGCTTCAATTCTTGTTTACTCTGCTTCAATTCTTGTTTACTTTGTTTACTCTGTCAATTGTTCATGAAGCTAAAGCATTATGAATCTCTGCGAGGGTCTTCAAGGCGTTAACGAGCCATCGTCACCCAGGGTCCTTTGCGAAAATCAAGTCAGAAACCATATATTAAACTGATTGGGAGCTGGGGGCTGGGGAGCTTCACTTTGGTTTGACTGTTCTATCAGCTGTACAATTGCACTGTGGATCTATACGCAGTTTCCGTTTAGATCAATTTGATTTTTACACTGCTTGAAAACGAAGCGAAACCACAGAGGGTGACAAAGGGCACTGGTAACAACTAATTTCTCAATGTTTGACCAAAGCGTTGTTCACACTAGGCCTATTCGGTCGTTAGGGACGTTCTGAAAGGCCCAAAGACAAAGTATTCAAACTCTGAGCCTTTGCCTTTTGGGTCCTTCTGAACGAGCCTAACAACCCAAAAGACTAATTGTGAACAAGGCTTAAAGTATACACATAATGAAAGAACGCTGATCATTCGAAATTCGATCAATCGAATCAAATATGAATCCGCTGTTCTAAATAACAAACGTGTCAATTAGGCCGGGAAATTGATTCACTGGGATGGGGGGATAGAAACTTGGGCGATACGGGGGTGGAGTGGGCTAGAAAAGGGAACTGAAACAGAAATTAGGAGGATCAAACGAAGGACCCCGTTCAAGACCCTCATCAGAAATATACTTTCCAAGCCTACCCTTACAATGTTGAACACATACAGTTTAGCACAAGCATATACAATGGAACGTGTTGGATTCATCAACCAGAGTTCCCTTTTTCCCTTAAGTGAAACTTTTCAACTTAGACCTGGCAACAGACATTAAATCTATTTACAACTTTCTTTAGAGCTCATAATCAAGCACAAATTTTGCTGACTAAAGCTTGGGCATGAAGATTCGAAGAGTGTGCTTTTATGATCATTTCAAAAACCTTTTAGCGTTCACTGAAGGACATGGGACGAGTGACGCATTTCGGTCAAAAGAGTAGCATGTTCGTCGATTTTTTTGAACTCTTTGAGACGTGGATAAATTCGATAACACTTGACGGCACAAAGTCCTATCAACAGGGAAATCAATCATAAACATTCGTTTCTTAGCTTACAAAAAATTTGCGGGAGTACTTGCACATACAGTTAAGCCCGAAACTATTCATAACCATGCTATGTTTGGAGTATCATAATTTTTGGTAAGATTACAAATTCTTAGACGTCATTTAGAAGAATAACTCGTCTGGGGATTAAATTTGATATAATTTTATAAACCTGCTTTGAGTTTAGCATTCTGGTGACAATTTTCGGTTATACATTTTGAATGGCCTATAAATTTTGGGGTATGGCTTTTGAAAACTGTATAGACTTTAAAAGGAATAGACATAGCTATATCTCGTAGCCGCTAAAAATAAGCTAAAGAAAATTCCTACACATTCACTGTTTCATTGGCTTCACAATGAAGCCGCACGTATTGCAGTTATCAAATATAACAGAATTAACTTTGAAGATGTCATGGCACCATGGTGTAATCCTCTGACTTTGAAGCCAGAACAGTCAGGCGGAGTTGGTTCGATACCAGATAGGACCACACCACTTGAGCGTCATGACATGGGGTCAAAGAAACGATTAAGGTCTGCTCTATTTCTGCGATCCCAGCGCTTGGCGCTGAAAAACGCAACTTCATCTTCACTTCACCAACTTGGCTTGGGTCCAGTTTTTAACTATGTCGATTCCCCTTAAGGGTATGATTATTCAAAAGTCAAAATGGCAGACCCCCGTGATATGCCTGCTGAAGTTACCCCCTGGCATGCAAGTGCAATCGCTTGCTTGGCCTTAATATTGCCACCATTTTCATGGCCCATGAAAATGACGTCAACATAGGCCAGTCAAGGTATGGTACGTGCAAAGCATGCTGGTTGAAACTGCGCCTGTAAGATCTGTAGATTTCCTTTCCTTCCGTTTCTGCATCTCCCAATGTCTGTATGGCAACATGCCTTCAAATGTTTGCAGTCTTTATTGAACTAGCTCCATATCTTCAGTTCCAAGTATCATCAGGGTTCAGAGTATTTCCACTGCGTCTCATACTGTTCAATAAATTTCGATCCACAAAACACGTCTGTATACCAAAAAGTCATCAAATGGTTCCAGTCTCTTTAACTATTACTACACACTTCTCAATGTCCTCAAGAGTATTTCCAGTGTCTTTAGAGTATTTGCACTGCGACTTCCACCGTCCGTCCGAAAAATTTCCATCCAAACATCTCCCTCCATCCGTCCGTCGCCTCCATCCTCCATCACTCCATCCTGTTCAACAAGTCTTTGCATCAAAACATCAGCTAACTAATCTCCATGACAACAAAATAAACATCACTTTATGTACTGGATGAAATTTTGTTGCTTGGACCCCCCATTTGAGTCAAGACTCTATCAAGCCATTGCAGTGGACCATTAAGGTGAATCTCCACCCAACAGGGGGTAGATGTAATAGTCTGTCTCCGATATTCCGCTCCCCAACCCTTCACAAAACTCATGCGAATTGTACACATAGGCCGGAGTTGATAAACTGCCTCGAAACCCTGTGGTACCATATCAGCGAGCAGCGCGGCGAATTCTTGGTTATTGAAAATCTTCAAGTTACAATTCGGTGGAATTTTGCAGACGGTGGCGGGGTGCCAACCATAACGGCGGTTGCAATTCGGTGATTGAACAAAGATACTACTATCGCTCAAACATTCGGCGTAAACTTCGCCACCAAAATAATACAATCGCATACCTTTTCCAATATGACGTCGTGTAAGCTCGATCGTTTCTGTTCGGTTAATATTGGAGAGTAGGCCTAAACAAAATCGATCGGCACTGCATGGATTGGTGTAGCCATCGACAGATAGCACTGGCTTCATAGCATGGAATGTTTCTCCAACACGTGTCGACATTTCGTAATAGGAGATATAACACCAAGCTGGAGGCTCTTCATAGGAAATCAGCTGAGCATCTAAAATTAAAAAGTTTGAATTAAAAGGAGCTCTGCCATGCAAGTGATTTGTTTAGAGAACAAAGCTTACACACAGATTCTTTGAATTTATCGCATGATAGCAAAGAGGTGCAAACAATATTTTCCTTTCTAGGAACATGGCAAATGGGGAAAATTTTCTGTGAAGTCACATAATGTTATACAAAATGTATTTGCTGGCCATGATGTGCTGAAAAGGTCCAATGGATGTTCCAACCAAACTGGAGGATCAAATTATCTTTAACAAACTCTCCTCACTTACTTGAATGAAGAATTCTTGAAAATTCTTATCATCATCATCATCATCATCATTACTTTATTTTTAGTAGGCTAAGTTGAAAATAGCTACTTTACAGCTAATTAAGGCCTACTTTAAAAATTAATACAAATATCTAAAAAAGAAAGTATATATATAAAGAAATTTACAATGCGTATATATACAAAAAGATTACATGATAAAAACATCTATCTTGCCAGGAACCCCACTTTAGGAATATATGTCTTGCAGAGCCTACAGTTGCATTTATCACCTTTCCAGCATCTAATTCGTTTTTTGAAAATAGGAAGGGTATTTGATTGTTTTATTTCTAGCGGTAATAGCTGCCACAGTTTATTTCCAAGGTAGGCTATGCTCTCAATTCCAAATGACGTAGTTCGTACCTTTGGAAGTTGAGCATCATTGCCACGCCTTAGATTGTAGCTAATATAAGCTTATTATAATTGCCACGCCTTAGATTGTAGCTTAAGAATCCTTGGACATATGGATATTTACAAAGCCTTCCATGTGACAAAGGATTATGATCAACAGATTAGAAGAGTCACGAAAATTTTTGTCTTTTCGCAGAAATTGTAAAACAATCATTTTCGCAGAAATTGTAAAACTTTTATTAAAAAATTTTCTGGCAAAGCTGAACATTTTCTGGGAACCTAGTTCCCAGTTTCCGATACTTTTTTTAGTTCTGTTCAGTTGGCGAAACGGTGTCTTTCTAATTCTTTTCTGTTAACCTTGCCATGCAAATTTTTAATTTCTATCTACAATCTTTGAAATGGTGGATTTTGTTTGTTTGATCAGTGGCCGAGCAAAAAGCATTATAATTTTTGGATATTTAAGGCTTAAATGAAACAATTACCTCACAGCTCCTGAATGAAATAAACAAAATCCGCCCCATACAACTTAAAGGTCAGATAAAGGCAAAATACTTTTTTATTGATTTCTACCATTTACAGTCTGGAGATTTCAAAATTTCAAACGAAATTTCGATATGAGTTCCGGAACTTATCGAAATTGCCGCTCGAATTCCTTTTTTCAGTCAAATTTTTCAAAAAAACCGCGCAAGCAAAAGAGCCTGGAACTAGCAGAGGCGTGACGTGGAATGAGTCGATTGAGTCAATGCAAAGCTGCGAGAGAATGTAGGAGTCTGTTTGCACTCACTGACAGTCAAGTCAGGAAAGTTCGAAAGTTCTCAAATCAAAACGCCGAGAAAGTGGGTAGTTTATGGTTGTGGCTAGTCAGCTTGTGCAGAGAAGAATGTACATGCACATTATTCTGTACTTTGGCACGGACAGACGTGTTGCAGCAGTGAGCTGAGCTGTGGACTGGCTTGGAGAGTGAACACGTACAAGAATTGCAACAATGAAAACATCGGGGGTCTGCACTAAATATTTCAATCCTAGCGACTTTGAACATTCATTGGCTGCTACAAGTGATTTAGCTAGCTTCCAGAGCACCTTCTTCGGCGTGAGGAAAATGAAATTGTAGTTAAAATTGAAAGATATACTCACCGAATCGCAGATGCAGACAGCGGGAAAATTGCCATGTCATGACTAGGCCAAGTAATAGTCTCTTACCATAGACCGATAAGAGAGCGTTCTTTCTGCAAATATAGTTTTCCTTTTCTTCGATGACTCTATTTGCGAACTTCTTAGGTGGCCTGTGTATTTCCTACCTCGTACAATATAATTTGTATTTAAAGATCATTCGTGAAGCCATGCAAATGTACCTTCGACAGGCGCTTGTAAGCCCAACGAGGAGAATGAATCCTGATAAAAACAATCTAACCCTGAGGGGATCAAGGTGTGTTCTTCTGGTAGCCTTTGCAATTAACACAATGGTCAACTGTTTGATCATTACTATGGTTTCATTCGGCTATTCACATATCAAATAATCCTCCAAATGATGTTTTTGTAGTTTGATCCCAAAACGCTGCACTCAATAACTAATGTTATTGCTAGTCACAGATCAAATAATCCTCCAAATGATGTTTTTGTGTGCTTCCATTGCAGAGTGGGATCAAGTTGACACGCCGCGTGCGATCTTCGTCGTTACTGCTTTCTCTCAGCGCCTTGGGCCTCTCAAGTGATGAATTTCTCATTACTCATTCCACGTCACGACTTAGCTAGTTCCAGGCCTCTACCACCATGCGGTTTTTTGAAGAAGTGCCATTCATTTTTTCATTTTATCAATATTTATACACGGGCTACCTTTCAGCAAATACACTAATTATTAACAATGTTTGTTCAAAATAATATGGGAAAAGATATAATTAATATGAGTTGCTGCTCTACCAAGGGGTCGTGTTTGGGTCCTGTGAAAGGTTCAAAAGATAGTCTCTAAGACCTGTTCTAAAACGAGCGATTGACTCTCTTTCTCGAATGTTGTCAGGGATATCATTCCAGTTTTTGACACCAGAAAAGTAGAAACTTCGCTTTGCATATTCTAACCTAACTTTAGGAATTTGCAAATCTCCACTGTTTCTGGTTCTATACTCTGAAATCATGGATCTTTCAGTGAACTTATGGCGAAGATTTTCGGGACAGAGGTCATGCAAGATTTTATATGTCATGACTCCTTGGTCAAAGGAGATCAATGACTTTACATTGAGCCATTTGCAAGTCCATCCGTCCTTATACTTGGCATTCGCTATTAGCTTCTTTGCCCTTGTCTGTAATCTTTGCAACTGGGATAGCTTGGTGTTGGAAAGAGCACTCCAAACAATGTTGCCATAGCGAAGATGGCTTTCAAAGAGAGCTTTATAAACTTGATCAAGTTTCCTTTGCGGAAGGATGTTTTTCAGCTTTCTTAAGGAGCTCAAGCCCTTTTTCAAAACCCCCAAACCCATCCTTTTGCATCCCAAAGATAAAAAATATTATTGCCATCGGATTCCCCATAGTTTAAAGTTACAAATATAAGAAAATTGCATTTGCCTTTATCTGACCTTTAAGAATTACCGTTCTTCTTTCGTTGTAAGTACTTCACTTCACTTAAAAATCTTTTGGTTACACAAGGTGAGATTTTGCTCTACTGGTTTTGGGACAACTTTTGTGGCCGTGTTTGTTTTGATTTCACAGTTGTGAGAATTTTTTGTGTGTGCAATCCCCAATTACTTTGCATTGTGAAGTTAATAAAGCAAATTTTGCTATCGTATTACACAATCTATCCTTGCTCTTGTAAATTTCTATACAAGAGAATCGACAGGGTGGTGTTAGAACTTCTATCACCCTTGTGCACATTTCAAAATTCTTCTAAATTTACAAAAATATCGTTCAATTAAGAATTTTTTTCAAATTGCTACAAGGTTGGTTATTTCTGGATAGATGGCTGTCTTCCAGTGGGCTAAATATCAACTACAGAGCTTTTGCAAAGTAAATTTGATAATTAGTTTGTATGTTATGGCTGCAGGGTAGACACAAGGTTTTGCTCCTTGCAATATCATTCTAATGGTGTAGTAGAGTAATTTTGCAAGTAGAATATTTAGTAACATGTCATTGTAACTTCTCATTGGAATTTTGAAAAATTTATTTGAAAGAAAAACTTTCTTACCAACTCCACTTGCAGTGATGTCAATGTTAGGCCCAACTGTATCTGCAAATAAAGAAAAACAATTAAAAACAGTCTGGCCCTGCATTTAAAAAACTACTTTTTCACACTCTTTCTTGTATATACATTTATCACTTTTCATTTCCAGGCTGAGAATCTTTAGCTTCTAACTTCTCTTCTGGAAAATACTGGGAAATGGGTTATTAGAAAAAGGCTTTAGATAAGCAAACTTTAGATAACATCAGTTTGTCTTTTTCTATTGGAAACATATTAGCTAGTAATAGAAAGGTCCATAAGCCAGACACACATATGTAACAAAATTAATTTATACATTTAAGTTACAAAACTATCAACTCCTGTAATATGGTGTAACGTGTTTTCCTTTGCCGTCCTTCTCAAGCTCCTTAACATGGATATAATAACTCCCACTTTATTTCCAAATAAGAAATCTATCATTCTAACAGGCTGCTAGCTGTCTTATGGTCTTAAGCCTAGTTTCCATTAAATCGCAGTGTCGCAAAATGTCGCATTTGAGAGTATCGCAGAATTTTGGTTCTGCAAAACTTTACGACAAATGGAAACTGCTGTACTAAAATGTTATATATTAGCCATATATATATATAAAAAATCAATGTATACATTAGCCAAAAGTGTATTTTTTCAATGATTTTCAAAAACGTCGATCAAAATTAAGGTAAAAATCTGTTAAACCTAAGATACCTTAGTAGCAATTTCTGATGAATCTTCCATGAAGTGGAATGCCCCCAGACCATTAGACTACGACCTCTAGACTTATGACCTGGAGTCTACCGTTTCCCATGTACACTTTGACTTGATGATGGCAAATAATTTTACAAAAGTAATCAAAATGCTGCCATTTTGAAAATAAAGAAGATATCTAAACATTGCAACAGCAAATTTACAACAAATTATCCAAAGTTCCTTTCAAATCTTTCAATTTATAGAAAAATGTGATATGATTTACACCAACCTTTCTAAAGCTTTGAATGATTTGGACCCTATGCTGGCTATTTTCAGCTTCACTGTGTTGAAAGTTGACCAATCAACCTGGAAAGTTCCTATGGCTACCACAGAAAACATAAAGAAAAAATATTCAATTGCATACCAGGCCTTCCTGGGAATGGCGTGCGATTGCTCTCGCACACCTTGGCGCACACCTTCTCTTTCCAAGGAGTGTGGTAGATTGCACGCCTTATGTTTCCAAATGAGGACTAAAATCTCATATTTCTCTGTAACAATAACGATTATAGTTTATTCAAAATTTTTGAACTCAGATGAATCAATGTTTTGAACAATCAAACACTTTTCTTTCAACAGTAAAAGGTAGGAATAACTTTGAATTAGTAAAACTGATCAAGTAAAACTCCAGTTGACATATTTTTTACGTTGATTTGCAACTGCACTTCATCACACGCCTGAAATGGACTAGGAGTGCGATTTGTCGCTCCCCTACCGAAATATTCCCAGTAAGGCCTGCATACCATTCAATACTCCAGTAGGTTGTCCACCAATATTTGAACCAACGTCTGACATGTAACCTCTTACTGATGAATCTTGAGGAAATCAAGAAATTAATTATTAATATCTGAATATATCTCTTTTAATTTTTCATTTTTCTATAAAGTCTTTCATTCAAAAACATGATACATATGACAACCCTTTGAAACAGCTTAAAATATAAAATAATGATAAAAAAAACACCAAACGATGGATTTCAATAAATTTGATTTTCACTTCATACTGTTTCAGAATGCAATAAAAATGCAATGAAGATTCAATGAAAATTCATGTTTATCAAAATGAATGATTTTAACTAAATGCATTAATAACACAATTCATAAAGTTGAAAAATTTTTAATACCAATATGTAAACTGATCAATATATAATTTTCGTTCTGTAATCTTGTGAGAATTCTTGTTGAAATTCCTCATGGAGATTCCTTGTTGAAACTATGGTTTTTATCAGCCTGCAAGCAGACTTTGATAATAGGTTAAGTTAGCCTGCAAGCAGCCTCAACTCCTCCCAGCTGCAAGCTGGCTAGGGAAAGTATGCACAGCATAATTCACTATTTTTCTTTGGAATCTTTGCTTGTGGGCCCCCTGACTCTTACTGTCTCTTGGCCAATGAAACTATGTCCTCCATTTTTGAAACCATTGTTCTTCAGAATGAACATTATTATATGACAATGATATTAATGGCTCTGCAAAACAAGAATCAGACAGCATTCCACAGACTTTATTTTGTTCCAAACCTCTTCTTAGAAATGACAGTTTTTGGTAGTAAAAGTCGAACATCATTCCCTCCAATGTAGCACTTCACAGTGAAGAGGTATCCACGCACTCTAAACTATATCTTGAGAGACAGAAAAATAACAAATATATGGTTTACCTGTTGATCCAATTGGGGATAATGCTGTTGCAGATAGGGCTGTTGGTGATACAACTGTGAACAAAAATGAAAAGTCTGAGAATGCATTTTCAATGTAAAAAATCTTTCAAAATTTATGTTGTTGACAATTCAAGGTTGTTATACGGAAAACAGACCTTTTAATCAAAGTAAAGTTCAATTTGAGGTGAAGCCTACATTCCCAAAAGGAAGCAAACTTCATTGCTGCAAACAAGGCACTATGTTTCCAAAACTAAACACTGCAAATAAATTTTCTGGGTTGCCATTAGAGACGCACGCCATTGGGAGACTCCAAAGAGAGGTGAAACTGGCAGGTTCTTACTGTAATAGGAAAATCCAATGGAGAGTGCAGTCCCATAAAAATTTAGAAGGCAAGGACAACAACAGATAAAATAACACTAGGATATTTTATTACATGCATTTTTTAGTATTCTCTTTTGCAAAGTTGACGTATCCATTAATGAACTCCAGTTTGCTAAGTCAAATTTAAAAAACTATTCACTGACATTCGAAGCAAAAGCCTCCTGATTTTTAAAGAATTATTACATCATAGGTGACAAACATTTGGATCTATTCAACACCAAACTGTGAGAACAGTAAGAATGAAACAAGATCTCTTACAAGCATATTTTTTATTATAATCTATATTTTGATCAAAAAGATATTTGAAAGCATATCCTTACCTGAACCACTTCCCTGGGATCCTTGTGGTGACATCTGTGTGGGACTGACTGGAGTTGATACTGCAAAGATTGATAAGAAAATAAATACAGTAATAACACTATCCATACAGTAATTCCAGCGGTATCATTCCAAAGTTTGTGCAGTAACTTCATTGACAGCTGATATGAAACTATGGTTCAATGTGAAATGTTTCTTACATTAATACCGGGCTCAAAACAATGTTTTCCTTCCTAGTAGCAAGTTAGGCCCTGTTGTTTTTTCTTTTACATTTTCTTCCTCTTTTCCTATATACCACCCCATTCTATGCCCTTTCCTTTCTCTCCTCCTATCCTTCCTTTCCTTCCTTCCTCCTCCTCCACCATTATTTCTTTCCCTTCTCTTCCCTTTCCTTCCTGTTCCTTTTCTTTTTCCAGCTTCCTTCCTCAGAAAGTTGCTCATTTCATTTACCTTCCTGCCTGCACCACTACCACGCTACTTTGCTTTTGTGCGCCCTGTATCAATAAGTGACCACAGTGAACAACAGGTTCTTAATCACTGCTTGAAAGGGTTACAGTAACCTTAAGTATACACTAATTTGGTTCTATTCACTCACAAAATAGCCACAGACAAGCTAGGAAATAATAGACAATTACAGAAAAGGTGGTGTCAGGGGTATATAACTAAGATCCATTGGGTTCCAAATAGAATTAACAGGCATTCCATCTGTAGACATAAAAGTTTGAACATCAAACACAATGCATCTTGATCAAATCCTCCCTGACGCCATCTTTTCCGTAATTGTCTATTCTAGACTTATGGTGATAAGTCTCTTATTTTCCTGTGCTCTTTGACTTGATGATGGCGCTTCAATCAACTGAGACTCATAATATTACTCTGAAAACCTGGCCCTATTTAGGCCCAAACTTGGCGATTCCTACAGCAGTGGCGGATTTAGGGGGGGGCAGATGGGGGCAACTGCCCCCCCTTCACGATGAAAATTCAGCTTTGGCGCCCCCTTTTTGGCAAGAAAAGCGCCCCTTATCCTGACCCAAATGCAGTCTTTTTTCAGTGATTCGTTCTGAATGCGGCGAAACATATAAACTAAGTCGTTATTCAGTAGAAAAACCAGAGAATTTTCTCGAATAAAGCCCCAAAAATTTTCGCGCGCCTTCGGCGCGCTAATCTTTCTTTGTGTTTTTGGCGCCCCCTCTCCAAGTTGCCCCCCCTTCAACTTCGGTCTGGATCCGCCCCTGTCCTACAGTACCAATTAGATTGCGAGATTTGTGTTGTTATATATTGTTACGGTGTAAATGTGACAGAATTTTCGTTCCAATCAAGAATTGAAAAGACTAACAAGGAAATTTAGATTCAAAGCCGTGATTCCATCATAATTCCATTGATGATTGAAGAAAATAGGGCCAGGTTTTTCACTGTTTGATTATGCCTCCTGAGCAAGGTTTACCGCAGGGATACAAGGGACTCATTGTGATACTGTAAGTCTACTTCTATTCTAAGAGCATACCTTGATCACTCATTTCCTGAGAAATTGTGATATTATCAGCTGGGCGTCCTAAGTCATCCAATGATGGTGCATCTGGTACTTTTGTTGGCATATCTTGTTGTCTTGGCACAAGAACTGGTGGCAACACTGCAGAGACAAAAACACTTTTTACACATTCTGAGAAATAATCTATGAAAGACTCAACTTTAAAATTCATAGGCAAGCCCAAGTCTTGTTCAGTTCTAACCCTGACTATTGCCCCAGGACAGCCCTGGGTATGAAATGAATGAATGAATGAATGAATGAATGAATGAATGAATGAATGAATGAATGAATGAATGAATGAATGAGGGTACAATACAGAATCAAAATGCTCACCTGGAGTTTCAACTCTTTGATAATGATAAGGGTTCACACAAACAAGTTTCTTTTTCAAATGAAATGCAAATTCGCAAGCATCAATGGCCCTCAATTCATGATGTGACTGCAGATCAGGCCATCTCCATAATTTACAATAGATGACATGAGGAAGGCCTTTCCTGTGTGAGATCTGTAAACGTCCATCAAGACTTCTGGGGATTGTCACGCAACTTGTTGGAGTTCCTGAAAAAAAATTGAATGTCATCAAGAGATGCTCATTTTTTATTAGGAGCCCAGAAATTTTTGAAAATTTCTTCATACAAAGAACTTGTGGCAACAAATTCAGATCCAGCACCCAAACTTTTTAGTCTATTTTTACTTGAAACCTTCATAATTCTAGAATTTTTTATTTTGATTTGATGCGGATGACAAATTTGAAAACAAATTCTATTTCCAGAGATCTTATGCCTGGAAGATTTCTCGGATGTGTGGAATTTTCCACCCAGTTGAATTGATTAACCCAAGTGTTTATTAAAGTTTCAACGGAAGGATTATTAATGGGATTTTATAAGATCTCTTTTCTCTTGTGTCAAGTGTATGAAAATAAGGGGATTTGGGGTTACTAAGATATTTCTAAATGATTAAATTAACAGGCATGGGCAGGCCTTTTACTTCAAGCATCTTAATTCTACGCAGCTCTCCTTTCTACTGTCCTGGAAAAAATAAGAGAAAAGGAAAAGACTTTGTACACTTTGCCTACTCTCATCTGCTGCACAGAAACAAGTACTGTAGGGTCTACTGGTGTAGAATTGGTAAGTGTGGGGTAAAATGGGTGGGATGAAAACCTGGATAAAATGTGCAAAAGCTCTTGTCAAGGTTTTCTTTAGCTAGAACGCCTGGAACAAACCTCTGTGACACAGTGAATGTTGATCTACCATTTCTCAGAAATCAATGCTACCAACTTTACCCCAAGCCTACCCATTTTACCGAGTAGACCCTGAAGTTTGTGTGCATGCTAATCCAACCTAACACACTTTGGTGTTGCCTTCATCATTTAAGTTTTGCCAAAAATAGTTTACCCAAGGTGTTCTATTTGAAAAGAAATGAAATTCATTCTGGTGAAACACATTAAAAATTACGAGTCTTAGGTTCTCCAGCAAAGCATTGCCTATTCTTATTCAAACTCTCTACATGGCTTACAAAAAGGAAAGTGTGCACATCACATGCAACACACTGTGCGCAATGCATGCAAACTTGGGAAGTACTTCAACATTTTTAGATATTTTTGGAGTCCCCATTTTTGAGAGTTGAATGATCTTGCCAAAATAGATCACATGGCATGATGTTGAGACTAAAACAATCTACAGGAGCTGCTATGAAGTGTTCATGTTATCTTCTATCTTCACAACAAGTTCAGTTCAGGTGGATGGGGTTCAAGCCCAACTGCAACAACACCTGAGTGTCATGGGGAGCAAGGATGGCGCCAGAAATCTTCTGACAGAGGGGAGAGCTTCAACAAGGGGTTGCTGACTAAAAAAATGCATTTTTTACATGTCATTTTGCCAAAGTATCCTCCAACAAGACCTGGAATTTCCTCCAATGGGGGACTAGGTGCTTCCAATGGAGGGTTTGCCCCTTAGCTCTCCCCTGGCACCACCACTGATAAGGAGCTAAAAGTTTACTGGCACTAAAAACTGCAACAAACACCTTTATGTTTATGCAGCTGATTGCAAAAACATTCATATGGCTAATCCTTGGCAAAATGATCAGTACGTTTACAGCATGCTCCAACCTTGATACTAACTTATTTTGAGAATGACTTGGGTATGTTTGAGAGCTATTTGAGTAAGAATTTTGCACCACTTGCCCTAGATTGCAGCATGTATCTTTTGAACTGGAAGGCAACTCAATCAAGCTTGATTATAGTATGTTTGAGAATGACTTCAAAATGTGATTATCGTCAAGCTTGATCAAGCTCTAATCATACATGCAAACTGGTGAAAATTGTGTCAACAAACTCATTTGAAGCTCCTTCAAGTGAAAATCATGTTCCTTTCAAGTGTGTGCAAGCTTGTTGCAACCTGAACTTTTTCTTATAGGATATTGAATCTTTCAAATGCAAATTGGAAATAAAATTTGCTAGAAAGTTAATTGTGTTTGAATTTGAGTTAAACTGGTATCATCTATGGTGACAGCAATTACATATATTTCATTTGTGGGGTTTTTCATGCTCATTCAAAAACCACAAGGAGGAGCAAATGGCAAACCAAGATGAGAAGTGTCTCTTTTACTACAGGCATCTATTTATAGAAGGTCTATATCAAATGGTAACTTCCAGGACTTGCTCATGCAATTTCTTTTAAACTTCCTGAGTCATAGCAAAGATTTCCTGGGGCAGGTAGATGTGGTCAAAACCGCTTTCTATCTTACATAACTGAAATCAGTCAACACCACTTGCTGCTGGGAATTAAAGAGTTTTCTGCTCCATTTTCTGATCTCCGATGTTTTTATTTTCATCTTTTAATATTCCCTCAGATAACGCAAAGGTCATATCTTGAGGAGATTCACCACTAAGTAAAAAAGTCATGCGATTCCAATAAGCAACAAGCATCAAACAAACTCCAACCCAGGACTGATGTATTTAGAGGAACTGCAGTTGGTAGACACTTCACTAAATATTGAAAGAGAGCCTATATATATTCTCTGCCCTGCCACTGAGGAACTGTTTCCTGAGATGTTTAGTGTTTCAGTCAACAAACTTGAACAGTTCTATAGAAATTTGTTTAATGAATGCATTGCATCTCTAATTGATAAGAAGTTCCTAGGTTCCTAGCTGGCATGTTTGATGTAAAAGTTTCAATAGACGATTACGCTAAAGATGGCGGCGAGGAACTTTTTACCAAGATGCATTGCGTTCGAATCAGGAATCGTTACGAATCTATAGGGATTCGATTACAGAACGCAATGCATCTTGGTAAAAAGTTCCTCGCCGCAATCTTTAGCGTAATCGTGTATTAAAATGTTTTTCATTGTGAATGAGAACTTTATCACTTCAAATGCATGTCCTTTCTTCAAGTATTTTTCTTTGTAACAAAACATGATCTTGCCTTGCAATTCTTTCAAACTTTCTGCTTGCACCTTTCAAATTCAACCATAACTTTCGAGACACTGTTAACCCAATGTGTCTAATTAATGATGGAATTGAGGATACTGAACACTTCTTGCTGCAATGCCATGCATATGAAGATCAGAGGCGTGAGCTCCTTGGCACCGTTAACGAAGTATTCCAACTACACAACATCTTAAACCTGCCAAATCAAACCCTTGTGCAAATATTGTTGTATGGTGATAAAAGTTTTACTCATGACCAAAACAGAAAAATTTTGGAATCAACGCTAAAATTCATTCACTCATCAGAGCGTTTTTTGTAGCACCACCAACGCAAACCTAGGGACAGTAATCTTTTATCTCATCCTTCTCTATTAATCTTTGATATTGTTATAACACCATTAATGTATTGTAAATATATCTATGTTACTAAAGACTATACCAAAACCTGTCAACTTTATACTCCGATCCGGCAAAAGTGTTATCTAATCTCTGCGATCTGTTTCTTCCTATGAAGGGACCAGAACTTTGGTATAGCCTTTAGTATCTGTATTGGTTTTTTGTTAAAAGATCATTTAGGGTAGCCATGCCTATCATGCTCCCAATGGTATCGTTCTTGTAAACATGTTTTGTTAAATTGTAAATTTTTAGATTGTGTATAAAAAAAAAAAGAAAAAAAGGTGCATGCATAAATATTCATACTATCAGTATACAAATTACTCTAAAACTACTTCTTAAGAATTTTCATGATTTTGACATACACAAAGCTGATACCGTGCAAAATACTTTTTGATATCTTCTGCAAACTAGAGATACGCAATGCTTAACCCTTCACTCTCCTTTCTGATTCGTTAAAAGCTGAGCAGGTGACAAATGGCGTGATTCATCTGCAACTGTTTTACATTTTAGAACTGTTTTCTTTTTGATGTCCTCTTTAAACACATTTTGCAAACAAAAGCCCAAGGTCAAATTCATTCAGCAAACTTCTACACACAACTTACAAAATTCAACAGTTATACTAAATTCTTAAAGAAGAAAACATTATTAATTATTACAAGGAAGAAAAGATGATACAATGAAGGTTAGAAGTTAATCAAATTTCACTCTGAGCATATTTGCATAAAACAAGTAGATTTCCCTCTCTACATCACGCCATATTTTCAAAGGACTATAGCAGGTCAAAAGCTGCTTTAGGAAATAAGCTGTGGACAAAAATGGTTGGGATGTATACAACATTAACAAAAGCAATACACTATCTGAAATGATAATTTGATTTCTAAATACACTGCCAAAGTATGAGAAGTATACTAATAATTTCATTTAGTGAAATCACTTGCTTGTTGGCTGCGAGTTAAAAATCTCATCACAGAAATGGAGATGAACTGAACGTTAAATGTGGAAACAAGGCAAAGGGAGTAATGAAATTTAAATCAGGTTACCATGAGATTTTCATCGAAATATCTGAGGCTTATTTATATTTTGTGAGCCATGCTAAGCTAACTTAATAACAAAATACAATGCATGTTTAGAATGCAAATGGCGACGAGGATGATTTTAGTCTCTATCCACATCCAAAGTAACCCATTCAAGCTTTCAGTTATTCTAAAATCGAATCCAAATCGAATGATACTTGATGCATTTTGTGGAAATTTCGAATGTACACAATGATGATAGAAGCTCTGACGCCATTAAGTCGAACCCCTCACATAGAACTCTGTAAAATACCATTCGATTCAGATTCTTTTTTCGAATATCTAAAGAATGAATTGTTTATTATCAAAGGGTTTCACATCGCATCTTCTCCATGGCATGCAATCAGCCAGCGACATTTTGAACTTCGGCAACGAGCTCACAAAATACCTTCATGCAAACATCACCTTAAACACTATCCATCACTCACTTTGCGTCGATAAGTATAGCAAATGAAAGTATAATTACCAGGCTTTGTAATAGCATTCTCAAGTATTTCTAATCCACCATTTTTCTTTAATTTTTTAACCAAACTTTTCACAGCTTTCTCGTCCCATTTATCATCAGCGTCACTCGAGATTTTATGGCCTACAAGTCGCTTCACGATAGGCGGTGTAAAATTCAACAATGAAGTCATTTTGACTACAACTTTAATAACCTTACGACGCTCCAAATATCAGTCAATAAACATAGTATCAATTAATAACAATACTTAAATGTATCGTTTATTAAAAAGCTGTTAATTTCCAACTAATCTTGCATGTATTTCATCTCCCTTCGGTTCTATTCGCTTCCATGCTGTGCTCTGTACAATGTGCCCATTGCGTTCACAACGTAAACAGGCTACATTGTCACGTGATACATATGTATCACGTGATCGGATTAATTGATTGTTTAAATAGTCACGTGACTAAAAGTTTATTGTTGTGTGAAAAAACAACAATGGTTGATAAATTGATGCCTTGTGCCGTTCTTATATCAGTCACGTGACTTGTTCGGGTTGCCTCCTTCTTGGGGGGTTTCCTTTTTGGCACCCTTCCCACAAAACTGCAAAACACATGATTCCAAAAAAAGCTGTTTTTGTAAGAAATTTAATTCTTTGATCAGTCGATCAGCAAACAATTTCGAAACTCCAGTTCTCGTAAGAAATTCTCGTAAATCCCCTCGGTCACTGCTCGGTCACCTACTATGGTGCTAACAATAATCTACATAGCATGGGTGATAGGAGACCTAGTGTGTGGCGGTTTGAGATTTTTTCAGTGTTTTGAACTTATTCTTACTTGGTATATAGCCACTTTTCACTGTTTCGTAATTTTGAAATTTTCAGTAGTGAGCCACCTTAAGTTCAAAATACAAAA
The DNA here is from genome assembly GCA_964020215.1 of Aurelia sp. 3 sensu Dawson et al. (2005). NCBI lineage: Eukaryota > Metazoa > Cnidaria > Scyphozoa > Semaeostomeae > Ulmaridae > Aurelia > Aurelia sp. 3 sensu Dawson et al. (2005). The sequence goes on from OZ026576.1 coordinate 209,908, forward strand.
GCAATAAGTTAAGGCGGTTATCTACTGATGTAAATTTCAATCCGCAACATACTGAGTGTCCTATCGCTCGTGCATTCTACAAGAACTTAAGAAGATAGAGAATCAATGGCCCGCAGTGCTTCCTGCGAGAATGATATTATTGCAATATTACTAGTCAATTTAAATCAGCAACATTTTATAAAATATAGAGTTAACTAATTTACAATTCGTTATGTGGGCTATACAAAACTATTTTCTGCAGCGGTTAAATTCGAAGTTGTTGAGCATTGAAGAGCTTGAAAATTTTCTGCAAATGCAGGAACATCCAACACGTTCGAGGCAATGCTTTCAAGAATGGAGTTAAGTTTCTGACAAGTATAGCCAGCCAGCATTTCTTATTGCTATCTAAATGTAAGTTGATATTGAACATTTCCTAGAGGTAAAGGAATATAGGAACATCAAACATGGTCGAGCCAATGACTTCAAGCGCCTGTTAGCTAATTTTTCCACAAACATTTTCGGACCGTTACGTAGTCGCAGTAATCTTCTGTGCTTTTTGCTGTGTGCTTTAAGATCAAACACCCTTAAAAACAGCTAGATTGGACAAATTTTTAAAGCAATGAAAAATGTATGCGATGATAACGTAGCTGAAAAAAATCTGAGTTTGGGCTCACTTGCATAAGACTGAAAATTGAAAACTTGATCCTTAATCAGATTTCAAACATGGGAACTTTTTGCGACACTCAGCGCAGCATGTTTGTAGCTTGGAAATTAAAGTTCACTACCTCGATATAACTGCTTTTCTACGTTGTTTTCTCTTCACCCCAAGCCTAACCAGTGCTGGAAATCAAATTCAACTGGCTCCTGTGGGTCTGAACAGATACTGTAGCTTGCACATAGCGTTCATCCCCATTTCAAACTCTCTCCTATTTCATGAGGAAGTTTGAAACGAGGATGAACGCTGTGTTGGTTGGAGCTAACTGTTCAGATGCACAGGAGCCCTTTGAATTTGACTCGTAGAACTGTTCAAGCTTGGGCCGAAGAGAAAACAAAAAAAGAAAAGTAGTAATATCAAGGTAATAAACTTTGAATTCTAAGCTACAAACACGGTGCATAATTGCCCATCTACCCAGTGGAAAAAACGTTTGAACATTGCAGTGATTCAAAATGCACTAATGTATTTTCACTATTACAATTCTGAAAGACTTTCAGGGAACTTTCAGCTTCAAAGAATTTCCTCAATCTTTCTACATAACCATTAGAGTTTTCCAAAGAGTCTTTGCTCTATTTTGCGTTGAAATTTATCACTTTTCATCAGAGTGGAAACACATTTCCATTTCGTCTCAAGCAACTTTCTCTGTTCTATTTCGTTTGTTCCACACTCGATCAATATCTCTGCAGGATATTCTTCTGTTTCTACCCACCAGCCTCTACTACCAAAATCCCTCTAAAATCATCTTTCGCATGCACGTTCCAAGCAAGGCAAATTTCTCTAGACACCAACTTTCCATACCCATACCTGCTTCATTTCTACCAAAATGATGTCTTCATTATTTCGAATTCTGTCACCTTCTTCCTTTTTTCTCTTCAGTACCATCCTACTCTTCGCGACATGTAACTTGTATTCCTTCTGCGCCATTTTCAGTGCCAGCATCGACTATGAATCTTTTGGAGGTGACAACTGGAACAAGGCAACTTTCTCCAAGTCCCAATGCAGATATGAAGATTTGTAAACAAGGGACCAAATATATGGAACAAAGAAATCTTCTGATTGATCTTCTTCAATATATTTGAATCTCAATTCTGGAAATTTCTATAAAAGATGAAAATGCAGGACATTGAAAAACTGCAACCTAACTAAAATTGAAAAACATTAAGATTTTACAAGTCCTTATTGATATCATCCGAAAGTATAATCTAGGGTTAGAGTCTACTGTTTCCAGAAATGGTACCAATCAACCGCACCTTTAATACTCTTTTCACAAAACTTCATAGATCATAAATTTCACTATTTACCTTGAATCTGTCAGTTGGTAAATTAGCAAGTTCGAAATTAATAATTCGATGAACATCTTCCACAGAAAATGTTTGATCAGGCTGGCTTTCTATTCGACTGTTGAAATACACCAAAACCTGAAGGAAAGGAACAGAAAATCTGTCAAAATTGTCAAGAAAATGTTTTTAAGACTACTGGCCAGTACAGTACTGGTATCAAAACTGATGTGTACAATTGGCATTCGTTTGCCATTAGTGACCCCTGCCAGCTCCCTGCACTTACTCCATGCCGTTTAGGGTGAGTGGCCGAGTGGCTTTTACAGTCTTCGTAAGGTGACTGAAGTTAAGCTTGGTCGAGTGAGGTCAAACTCTGGATGGGTGACCTCGGAGGTCTGACCTTACAACTCACCTCGTCGTCCTTCGGAAGGGCCGTTAAACTAGGGGTCCTATGCCTGGATGCGGCATGCTTAGTGGGCCTAAATTAGCTTTCAGTAGCTAGAAACCCTGACAAGCCCACTCAAAGCAAATTGAAAACAAACAAACAAACAAACTCTTGCTCGTACTGCCGTCTCCGAGCCTCCTTCTTAACTTAGCATAATACCAAGGTTCTTCAACTCCCCCACTTGTTTCAAGACAGTGTTACTTTCATTGTCCCTAATATTCGCTTTTGTCTTTTCTTTGCTGCTAAAAAGGACTTCGGTCCTTTTGTACACTACAATAAGATACAATAAGATACTAAAAAATCAATGAATTAACACTTACCACATTAATATTAAACATGATATCCTGAAATTTATGATGCGTTTGTAAATTCTCTATGACCTCTTTTTCATGTAGTAACGCGTACACGAGGTTAGGATTCTCTTTTAATCTTGTTGTGATGCAAGAGTTCAAGATTTCGAGAAACATTCGAATGATCTCCTCCACAACAGTCGTATCTGCAAACTGAAAAACAGTAGACATTTTAGCTATTCTAAAATTGAATCTAAATCGAATGATACTTGATGCATTTTGTGGAATTTTCGAATGTGGACAATAGTGATAGAAGCTCTAACACCACTCGATCGAACCTCATGTATAGAAATATATAAAATAACGTTCGATCCAGGTTCTTTTGTAGAATAACTAAGAGGTCTATTGAGAAGTCAACTAGCTTGTTTATTTTCTGGCAATAATTATTGCGATAAAAGTTAAAAGTGGAGAATTTAAGTGAAACTCACGTCAAATATCAACGACTGATAAGAGATCCTGGACTATGAATTTTAAAGTCAAATTTTGGAAACTAAGTACAAAATTTTGCTATTCAAAATGACTACAGTATTAATTCAAGAAAAACAAGAGATTTATAGTCTGTCTAACATTATATGTAACGTGAAATTTCCGCTAATAGAACAAATCGAAGTGTTTTGGATGATTACTTTTGCGTTGTCGCAAATCTCATATGACATCTTATTTCAGATAGGTTTTAATCACATGCACAAAAATGATTTACTATTAAAAAGTGAAATTTATCATCTTAACAGCACCCCAAGTTAAAATTGGCATCCAAATAGGCTTGCTTTCATGATGTTAGCATCGACTTAAGAAAGTCAGAATACATCTTTTTACTTCTTAAAGGACAAGTCCGGGGTCGATAAAATCATTTTTAAAAAGCAACCTTACCAACTGCTGAACACCAATCGTGACTTCTTCCCACGTTTTGATTCCTCCAACTTTCATAAATTGGTTACTGAATATTCGTAATTATGCCAAATATCGTCGCCATTTTGTATTTTGTACGAGTGTGCGAAAGTGCGATAAGGAGGCAAGCAATGTGAGTGGTATAATTTCAATATATTTGGTAGCCTCCTTCAGGTCAACATGAAGTGACGGCATAGAAAATGACGTCATTTCACACTTCTCGGCAGATTTAAATATGTAGTTTCGCAGATTAAAAGAGAAAACAATTGAAGAAAGTACTACACACCATTCACAACAGTGTAATCTCTTCAATAATCAACAATTATACCAACCCTGGACTTGTCCTTTTAAACGAAGTTTGGATCGAGCGTCTAAATCAGGTAAATTTGTGAGGCCAAACCAAAGCATAACTCCCGTTCTTGGTATAATCATTGTAAGCTGTGGCAAGAAGTTGCTTCGGATCTCAGAACATTATTCAGAGAGTTCATTATCGACAAATTTGCACAAGTGAGTTAGCAATGGTTCAGTTTATACAGAGGCAAGTGTTATTGGTCTCTTTGCTTCGTTATACTAAGAACGGGGGTTATGCTTTTGATACGGGGGTTATGCTTTTGTTTTCCTTCACAAATTTACCAGATTTGGTCCCCTGATCCAAGCCTTTTTATAAGAAGTAAAAAGGTCACCTTCAAAGTTCAAAGGTCAAAGATTGTAATACCTCTTCGCTTGTATCTGCATCTTTACTTGTTGCATTTTTTGTCAGTTTTGAATATTTCTTTAGGAGTGATGCAAACACGCTGTTAGATGAATAAAAATCAATAGATAAAAATCAGTATTTGAAAGAAGGTGATCTGTTGATGTAAATGTTCATGATAAATCGAGATGAAAACTTGTTCCATGAAAGCAAACAGTATTAGGGACAGGTAATTATTTCTTGAGGGGGAAGGGGTGGAAGACATCTAGGAGGGGGTACCAAAAGTTTACATATTTAAAAAGAGAAGGGAGACGAAAAATAACGTGCAATTCATGGAGGAGGTATGAAAAAAGTTTGAGATGAATCCTGTGTATTCTTTAAAAAACTTTTCCTGCGTGTTTTAGCAGCTATGATGATGTAAATTTCCAGCTTCAAAGGTATTTCGAGTCTTTACTGTTTTCCTGTTTTTTTAGAATCGTCGCAGAATTCATACTACCAATTTTCTGGAAAACGATTTATTGAGAATTTCGTAAAAGAAGCCTATCTGGGCCGCGGCTTATGCGGAGGCATTCATAGCATTCTCCATCATCAGAAAATTGTAAACAATAGGCATCCTTCCTCCGTGTTCTTCTTCAAAGAATGCTTCATGTAATCCAGTAAATCACAGTCAAATTTGAAGCAAATTTTCATGAATCATTCCTTATAAAATTTTTTCTCAAATCTATCATTATTGAATTGAAATAATTGAAAATTTCCTTAAGTAAATTTCTGATCAACAAAATTAGAACAAGATTCCTGAAGGGGGGCTGAAAAGATTGTCTGCAATGTTGGAGGGGGGCTGAAAAGAAGGGGGCAAAAAATTTCAGGAAAATCAAAGAAGGGGTACAAAAATTCCATCGAATATTTTTAAATGTCTTCCCCCCCCTTCCAAGCAAGAATTAATGACCCACCCCTAAAAAACAGAAACTTCCTAAGAGCATGCTCACAGGACTTGAAATTGCTTGTCAAAGAAATTCAGTAGGTAATGGTAACTATTAGGCTTCAAGAATTCAAGGGAGCATACTAGAAATTAAATTTCATTCCATGAAAATTCAAAGATAAAAAGGAGTGAGAAATCGCATCATATTTGGCGTTTACCATTTACATTCCTAGACCAAAGGATTCTAAAATAAATGTGTATCCAAAAAAATTAAAATTTTCCTCGCATGCATCACAAATTCTTCCTATGTTACTAGGAGAGAGTTTCTTAAAATTGTTTTTGAAATTAATAAAAATAATTATCTAAGAAAAATTACCTCAAAATTCGATCACAGACGTATGAGCTCAAGTTGTGAAAGAATGATGACATATTTGCAAGCGTCGCTAAGCAATTTGTATGTAAATATTTGTCCTGCAAAGAAAAGACTACAAATCATTACCGATTACCCTCGCAACACAAGAAAATTCGCCTCGTTTTCAGAGTTTCGCAAATGAAAACGAGATCTCTTTAAAGTCTGCCAAACCTTCTGCCTTTCGGAGAAGAATGTTCAACAGGGTTTAAAAACCTGCCAAACTTGCTGTTTCTGGAATTTGAGAGTCAATCAAATACGAATTCCGAGTCTGCCAAGTCTACCGTTTTCCGAATCCATACCAATCAAAAACAACCTTAAAAGGAGTTTACGAAACCACGACGTCAATGGCAACTGCAGTGCAATATTGCTTTTGTTTCAGCACTTTTGGTGACCGAAAACGCCGTCTCCGTGTGGACGCTAACACAAAACGGATAAAAAAAGATGCGTTTTCAAAAATATCCGGATACGTGTGGACGGGGCCTTGGATTCAAAAGATTCCTTATTTTTCGTTCGAATTTCTGTCCCTTGAGAGACTCTGAAGTTGGCCTTTTCAATTCCACGACTTGGATACTCCATTTCTGGCGTTCTGTACTGCAGAGCTATGCCTCCGAAGTAAAACTCAATCTTTTTAATGTTTGTCGTCAAAGAAAAAATGCGGTTTTCAGGCATCTCTCAGAAAAAGGAGACCTCATATTGGCCTATTGTATGATATATTAGGGGTAGCATACGGAAACAATACTTGCTTTGCCGAATATCAGATGACGTTCTGGCTGGCGTCGCCGTTTTGGTTTTGTAAGGTCTCTAATAATCAAACCAGCTAAATTAAATAATTCAAATTATACCGGGTGGGTAAAAAAAAACGCCCGGCGTCTGAAAGGCTGCTGCTCCCTGAATGTATAAGCAATGATATGTTGCAATATTTGATTAAATAGCTAACATGTTCAATTATTTTTAGAAATTTTCCTGGCTAAAATAGGTCACTCCGTTCAGATTCTGTAGGCCATTTTCTAAAATGAGTCCTTTTGAAAAACCTTAAGTAACGTGCTAAAATTACAAGCAAAAGTCCCTAATGTGTTTACCTCACAGCGATGACATTCAGCACGCTTTGGCACGTGCTTTCGTTTTGGCGGGCAGAACAGGCTTCCCCCTAGTGTGAATAACTTATTCAGGGGAATTCCATTCTCCCATGAGGACAAAATACACCAGCACATCCAAGAGTCATTATTGCTAGGAAGGAGAACAAAGGGAAATTTTGCTTGCTGTTTTCACTCGTTTTTGCAGATTTTCGAAAGGGGCTTTCTGCAGGAAATCTCATTTTTCGACGGGAAGGAATGACCGATTAAAGCCGGGTAAAATAAAGAACATAATTTGACTTATCGGGGATACAATAAGACAGTTTTCAACATCATTGTTTTGATATTCAGGGATCAGGATTTTTTCAAATGTCGGGCATTTTTATTGACTCACCCAGTCATATATACATACCCTCATTTTAACGATGTTATGTTGTATCATTCTGATTAAAACCAAAATAACTAAACCACCCAAAGAAATTTGATGAAGAGATCTGTCTTTATACCATGATACTTCTGATAATATCTGTGAGAAAAATTAAGATCTTAGATTAAGAAGATAAACAATAAAAATACTATTAATGTGCTAGAAAGATCTGATAAAAATTGTATCAATGAGCCAAAAAAAATTTGATGTTTAAAACATCAAAGCACTTCAAAAATTTTACTGCTGTAAAAATGTTTCAAGTGTAAAAATTTGGATAATTTTACAAAGAGCAAGAATTGCGACGATAATCATGTTTATATATTTCAATTGGAATGAAATATATGAACATGATTATCGTCGAAATTCTTGCTCTTCGTTTTCTAATCAAGCTCCGTTTTCCTGCCAATACCCCGATTTCTACTATTCTGAAAACTAAATGTAGGTATTAAATACAACTTGTCTCATAACACACAGGATTTTATCAAATAATTGGCTAAAAATACCAGCGACCAAAACCAAGATAATAAATAAAAACTACATAAAAATAAACCATAAAATTAAGACTTTGGGAAAATTAAGCAAGTTTCCTTAAAGACCCTTGACGTTGTGACTCGAAAGTCTTTCCCTAGCGGCAGCATAATTTTCATTATTGCTAAAATGATTTGCTGTTTTATAAAACTATACCAAAAAGATTTTTAAGATTTGCTAGCAAAAGTAAACTTGTCTGCCTTCAAAATCTGGTAGGACAAACTAAAATCAGCAATCCATGGCTAAACACAAGAGACAGACATGTTCTCTGCAGAGACTAAAAATGCTCTCTGCAAATTCACATCCAGCTGACACGGAAACTTTTTGGGACCGGTAGAGAAATAAAGTCAGCAATCCAAAATTGAGACACACGATTAAACGTTGTCAGCAAATTTAAATATAGCTGGCACCAAATGAAATGAGTTGAAGTTTCGTTCAAAAAATGGTTTTTTTTATTTCGCATGATGCTAATCATTCAGCTATGCTAACGAATTGTGAATTAAATATTTATAAAACGGCACCACAAACAGAATATTTTCTGGCAAGGATCTGAAGAGGATGGAGCCAACGTTCTAAAAATTGAGTTTCAACAATAGATTTAAACCGAGCCTACATTTTCATTGACGTCATCTTGGCTCGAGAAATAATCTTAAACTTACACCTTAACTTGATTTTTGAAATCGATTCACTGGTTCATTCCTTTATCTATTTATTTATTCATTAGCTCATTACTTATTCACTTATCATCTATTTGTTTATAATTTATTTGTTTATTCATTTATTTATTTTGGGACATTCGGTAGCTCTCAGTCCCTATGTACCTTACTGCTTCTTTGCAAGGCTTTCAATGGCAGCTTTACAAAAATTACAGCAATCAGTTAGGCTCCGTTCTCACGAGACCGCTTTCACTTCATACCTGTTTACACGAGAATGCTTCAATGTGATACGCTTCATACCATTTTCGCGTTTTCAAATGAAAACGCTTTGAAAGTGGCATGAAACCAATACGATATCGAGTAAATAGTCGAATCCAGCATCCAGCAACCTCATTATCAATTCTACAAGCCTCGCATTCATTAGGGGTGCTGCACAGAATGCGAAGTACACGCTAAAAGTATACAGTGAAACAATAACAGTGCAAGGCGAAACGGTGTCATGTAAATAGATCCTAAATCCGATATGAAATGAAAACGGTATCGTTTAACGGGGCCTTAAACACTTAAGGCTGGTTTCCATTAAGACTGGTTTCCATATCATCGTAACAGTCGGCGATGCGTCGCCGAGGCAGGCTTAGGGTCACATCGGGGACAGTTGCGTTAAATGGAAACATTTTCTGAGTGATGTCTCCGATGTCGCCGATCAGACGGGGACAGTGCGGGGACGCATCGAAAGAGTTGAGATATGTTTAAAGCCTGGTTTCCAAATCATCGTACTAGTGATCGTTTCCATATGTCGCCGACGGATCGGGGACACGTCGCCGATGTGTCGCAGTAGGTCGCCGACTATTATGATCATATGGAAACCAGGCTTTATTGCAGATTTGACCTATAATTTTCTCACCGTTTTATGCATTTGTGCATTAAATTCTTCCTCTTGACTGAGAATAAGCATAACTATTAACGTCATGTATGTTAGATGAGAATTGTGTTCTTCAGCGTGGTAAAGTATTTCCAATAATGGAAGCACCTAAAAAGCAAAATCACATCTCTATCAGCCAGGGCCGAGGAAAAAAGGGATCAGGGGGGTCAAAAACCTGGGGCTCTTAGCCATACGGGGCCCACAAAAAAAACTCAATTTTTCAAATGTGGCTCAAATTCAGGTCTCTGTCTCTGACAGGTTCATGATCAAAACGGATCCCAATAACTTATAAAATTGCTATAATATATTAAAAGTCAAGAAGAGGTGACTGTTATTATGTTATTATTTTTGTGCATAACGACTGGCTGGTTCAATCACACGATAATTGTATTTAGAAGTGCAAATAGCAAACGGAGCGAGTGTAACAATCTTCATTTTAAAAATTGTCCCGGGGAAGCATGCCCTCTGATATCTCCTCTGATATCTCTAAGCTTCTGATATCTCCTCTCGTACACCCTTTCATAAATCTTGAAACGCTGTAATTCCAAGAATAATGAAGATATCGCTAATGCTCTTTCTGGAATTATGGCAAACGAGTGAGGTATCGTTCGATCTATTCAGTTGAAAGAATTAGGCAACAGCATTTTACACACTCAATTTTAAAATGTTGCAAAGATTCGAGCCCTATGTTATGTTTGTCAGGACAATTATTTTCTTTCTAATTAATTCATTCATTAGTTATCTTAGGTTACAGGATCTCTGGGCCTAGATACCTTTTCATAAAAAAATTATAATGAATAGGACAAAACACATAATATCATGAATGCAATCATGCAAAATAAATATCAAAGAGCACGAGAGGGAAGAATAAAACAAAATGAGAGACTTTATAGATATGGATACAATTTGGTAGGAAAAGCAGCAAAAAATTTATGTAAGAAGTGAGAATTGTAAAATTCGTTGTTTGCCACAGATTCATAGCAACAATGGTTTTATGAGTGTTTGGTCAACTTCTTAGAATAAAACCAAACTTGAACAGACCTTATAGCCACTACAAGAAGCCTGAATCAAATGATGCTTCATTTTCATAAAAGAGGTAATGTCGGAGGATTACAGCGCCACAGCAAAAACAATTGTATCACTCACCAAGTTTCCAAGGTCATCTCTTTGTAAAATGTGATTCATAAAAGATTCGTTCCGATGCAGCATCAAATACAACAGAAGGACTGTCTGGTCATTTTCAAGGTCCCTGCGTAAAATGAAATAAAAATGATGAACTGTTGATCAATAAATCGGTGAAAAATTTATAATTTAGTAGCTGATGTTCTTCTAGACTTATGACGATGAGTCCCTTGTATCCCTGCTGTAAACCTTGCTCAAGAGGGACTCGTAATCAAACAGTGAAAAACTTGGCCCTATTTTCTTCAATCATCAATGGAATTATGATGGATGGAATCACGGCTTCGAATCTCAATCACGTGGGAGTGTTTTCAATTCTTCAATCGAATCGAACATTCTATCACATTTCATTTTCATTTCATTTTTATTCATTTAGGCACGGTAGCCCCATCAGTCCATGAGAACTGCTTTTCAGGGGGCCGTGGCTTAACAATAGTACTAGTTAACATTAGTTAACATTTACACCTTAACAATAGTAATTCACAAATCTCGCAATCTGCTTGGCACTGTAGGAATCACAAAGTTTTGGCCTAAATAGGGCTAGGATTTTCAGAGTGATACTATGAGTCTCTGTTGACTGAAGCACAATCATCAAGTAAAAGAGCACAGGGAAACAAGAAACTCATCCTGATAAGTCTAGTCATCTTTCCCAAGTTGATGTTTTTGCCCAAGAGAAATAATCACGTTCAAAGATAAAACAGAGATTTGATTACCTGCAAATCGCTCTGTAAAGTCGATTGAAATTTAATGTGAGCTGATCAACATTTTTCGCTGTACCTAAAATGAAATAAGATCTACACATTATTCAAACTTTGGTGATTTTTCGACATCTAAGTTCGGTCTGCGCTGCAATGTGTTGGCACGATTCACAATAATTTTACTCTTTATCAATTCACATTTACGAATGATCACCACAAAGTACTATGCATTGTGCTACTGCGTAAAGAATCTTACTTGCTAATCAAAAACTTATTCCAGCGTATTTACGATTCATAGATATGACGTAAAATAACATAAGCTTCCGTTAACACTTTAAGATGGAAAAATATTCCTATTCTTTAAACATTCCAACTGATTTGAATAAATTTCTATTGATTCCAGTGCTCGGGGGGGGGGGTATCTTAGTACTGTTCGTGGTACGGGGACGTGCCATTTTTTAGGGGTATTTTCTTCAAACCATTACGGAATTATGGGTATCATTTTCACAATTTGTTGACATTTCACGGAATCATGGGTGTCCTTTTCAGGGCATTTTTCATAATTTCCGGAATTATGGCCAAGATACCTATTCAATTTGTGGAATTATCGCCCTAAAATCCACCAGAACTCACGGAATTATGGGTACCGATTTTGGGGCAAAATGGCACGTCCCCGTCACATAATAGGTCGAGTTACCCCCCCCCCCGAGTTCCAGTGGTTTAAGTTTCCAGTTTTTAAACTACCCAAACTTATATCACCAACACAAGAGCTTACCATTTTGATTTTTATCTGTTGACTCTAGTCCTCCAACCTTTCTTCTTTGCTCTTTGTCCTCTTTCTTTTGTCCCTTGCAGTTAAATATTGTTTCTCGATATGGGTTCCTGTCTCTTGTCAATTGATTTGATAATACCAGAAGGAGTAAAAGGCTATGGTTTGCCAAAGGTCGCAGTAAATCGGGATCCGTATCCTCGCTAACTCCAAATATTGACCATACTGTCGCTACGTATAAAAATGAATAAGCAAGTGAATAAGCACTGTTTAAATCATCAATCAAACCCTACCATAAAAGTTCTATCAGGCCCCCTCTCTATTAAGCCCCCTCTCTATTAAGCCTCCTTCTCGAATAAGAGCCTCCCCTCTGAGCCAAAATTTTAAATAAGCCCCCGCCCCATTTATATCAAATTCCAAAAATTACCAACAGTTTTCCATATATTTTGCTAGACAAGCTTGCATGTTAGTTTTAACAGTGTTTGGGATGGAGAACGTGTTGAATTTATGTATTTGACTGGTAACATTGTATGCTGCATCTGCATATATTCAGAGTAGTGTTCACTCGCGTTTCATAGGGGGCCAAAGAAACAATTAGTTCATATTGTAATGGGAATGGCTCGATCATGGTCAGCTCTGCTAGATCGATAATTAAAATTGAAATCCTATAAAAGGTAACCGAAAACACTCAGCTGTGTCAGTTAGTCAGCAAAATGCCTAACGTAAAGGTTACAAGAAGACCAAATCCAAAGGCTACTCGCTGGACATTTTCAGTCAGTAACCACGGTGACCTAGATGTTGAGTTACTCAATGCCATCTGGCAACAGCTAAGACATCCATTAAGGTATCTGTGTTATGGCAGGGATGACAAGGAGATAAAAGGATACTTAGAGTTCAAAAAAGGCTCGCAAGTATACTTATCACAAATGAGGAGTCTATTCGGCGATGCTGCGGAGAGAACAATGTTCCAGCAGGCAAAAGGTTCGAAGCAACAATTGGTCAGGCAATGCAATGCAATAGGAAATTTGCAGGAAATGAAAGAAGAAACAGAGAGAGTCACCCTCGAGGAGATGGCAGAAGAGCTAAAAGTCAATGGAGAAGGCGAGACCTCACGAAAATATGGCGACGACTTTTGGTCAAACTACGCTGCCATCAAGAATACTGCGGCAAGAATGAAAAACATCGAAGCCGAAGAGGTAATCAGAGAGAAAATGAAAAGTATGGAGTTGCGCCCCTGGCAAAAATGGGTTGTGTCGATGATGGAGTTCCAGGGTGATCGGAGAGTGTTGTTTGTGGTGGATGAGGCTGGTGGACTTGGCAAGACATGGCTCACTAAATGGTACCATGTGAATTTGCAGGCAGCGGTTTATACAACAACAAAGCGTGGAGATGTCGCATATGCGTACAATGGGGAAAGTGGCGTCATTTTCGACCTAAGCCGATCACAGCTAGAGAAGATCAATTTCGATACGATCGAATCCATAAAGAATGGAATGATCTTTTCGACGAAGTATGAATCGAGACTCAAGCTGTACCAGCCACCGAGAGTCGTTGTGTTCATGAATAAGAGACCAGAACTGTACAAAAATCTCTCAAATGACCGCCTTGAAATGCTTTGGTTCAAGAAAGAAGACGGTGGCGAGAAGACAGTCGTAGCAAGGGCGTGGAATGAACGGTGCCACCAACTCGAAAATTCACTGAAATTCGTTCCCCTGGAGAGGATTGAAGAGCTGATGTCAATGAGAGTTAAAACAAAATTCTACCATTTCTTTAACAATCAAGAGAATGATGACGAACTTGAAAGTATTGAACGATCAAGAACCCAACAACAAGAAATAATTCACGACAGCCAATGTTTATGTGAAGACTGCGTATTTGAGAACAGAATCAGAGAGAATAAAGAGACATCAACGTGTCAGTTATCAGAAAGAAGCATTTCTTTGTAGTGATATTGTTGTTCTTGAGTTGTGTCTTCGGCCTGCACCCTCTCCCAGAATCGTTGTGCGTATCTAATTTTTATGTATCTTATCTTCTCACAAGGTCTTGATTTTATAAATCAGATACACAGAATTAGGTACATGAAGAAATTACTGGGAATTTAATGTGTAATTGTGAAACAATAATACAATTTGAGTATTCAGTAGCATGGTTCTAAAGCCTATCAATCTTAAGGAGAATAGGCAGCAACGGGTGAAAATCAATGGATCGTTTAGTACATTTAAATATCTTGCCCTAGGTGTTCCGCAAGGATCGGTTCTTGGCCCCCTTTTCTTTAACATTTACATAAATGATCTGTTGCTCTCCATTCAGGAAACTGATATCTGCAACTATGCAGATGATACAACCATATATGCATGCCACAAGAATATTGACAATGTAATTTGGAGCTTGGAAAATGATTCGACTGTAATTATCCAGTGGTTTACAGATAACTTTATGAAATTAAACACCGACAAATGTCATTTCATGGTACTAGGGAAAAGTTCAAATCAAGATGTTACTGTTAACGTGGGTAGCAGCGTTATTGGAAATACCGACGAGGAAAAGTTATTAGGGGTGACGATTGATAAAAAACTAACTTTTGAGACACATATCAACAAGTTATGTAAAAAAGCTGGTAATAAGCTTTTTGCACTCTCTCGTATGTCTCCATATATGAACTCCAACAAACTGCGAATCTTAATGAGAGCCTTTGTAATGAGCCAGTTTCAATACTGCCAGTTGGCTTGGATGTTCCACAGCAGGTATTTGAATAACAAAATTAATAAGATACACGAAAGGGCTTTAAGAATTGCTTACAAAGATTATGATTCTAGTTTTGACGTTTTATTAGAAAGAGATAAAGCGGTTACTATCCACACGAAGAATTTACAAACCCTAATGACAGAAATATTTAAAACGCAGAACAATCTGAACCCTCCTTTTATGAATGAGATCTTCAGAGAGCGAGATAATATTTATAACCTAAGAAATAACAATGAATTTGTATTACCAAGTATAAAGACCGTACATTTTGGATCTGAATCCATCAGATACAGAGGGCCTCAACTTTGGTTTTCCCTCCCTCAAGATATAAGGAATACTGAATCTCTCTCATTGTTTAAATCAAAGATAAAAAAGTGGCACGGTGAAGAATGCTCTTGCAGACTATGTCGACCTTTTATTCCAAACGTCGGATTTTTATGAATTTTTATGATTGGGCTTTTTATTATCTACATTTTATGTCATTTCTTGCATCAAACCATTTTATCTGCTATTTTTATATCAAACCATTTTATCACACTTTTTTATAAATTGTATATTTTTAAGTAGTTGGCCTTAATTAGCAATTTTAGTGTTTTTACTATACTTAGCTATGTACTAGCCAACTTTAAAGAAATTGATTATTATTATTATTATTATTAAGGGGAATATCTCATTTTCATGTACCTTATTTTCTCCCAAGGTCTTGATTGAGAAAATCAGATACACAAATAAGATACATGACGCAATTACAGGGAACCAATGTGTACTTGTAAAACAATGATGTAATCTGGAATACAAAGTCACAGGGATCTAAAGCCTATCATTCTTAAGGGAAATATCTCATTTTCATGTATCTTATTTTCTCCCAAGGTCTTGATTGAGAAAATCAGATACACAAATAAGATACATGACGCAATTACAGGGAACCAATGTGTACTTGTAAAACAATGATGTAATCTGGAATACAAAGTCACAGGGATCTAAAGCCTATCATTCTTAAGGGAAATATCTCATTTTCATGTATCTTATTTTCTCCCAAGGTCTTGATTGAGAAAATCAGATACACAAATAAGATACATGACGTAATTACAGGGAACCAATGTGTACTTGTAAAACAATGATGTAACCTGGAATACATAATCACAGGGATCTAAAGCGTACCATTCTCAAACGGGATATCTCATTTTCATGTATCTTATTTTCTCACAAGGTCTTGATTGGGAAAATCAGATACACAAATAAGATACATGACGTAATTACAGGGAACCAATGTGTACTTGTAAAACAATGATGTAACCTGGAATACATAATCACAGGGATCTAAAGTGTACCATTCTCAAACGGGATATCTCATTTTCATGTATCTTATTTTCTCACAAGGTCTTGATTGAGAAAATCAGATACACAAATAAGATACATGACGTAATTACAGGGAACCAATGTGAGCTTGTAAAACAATGATGTAATCTGCAAAGTCACAGGGATCTAAAGCCTATCATTCTGCAGGGGAATATCTCATTTTCATGTATCTTCTTTTCTCACAGGGTCTTGATTGAGAAATTCAGATACATAAATAAGATACATGACGTAACTACAAGGAACCAATGTGTGCTTGTAAATCCATGATTTAATCATGAGTCACAGGGTTCTAAAGCAATCCATTGTTCAGGAGAATATCTAGTTTTGCCATGTATCTTGTGTTTCAATAAAGGACATTTCCAACAAAATCAGATACAAAAAACAAGATATCTTATCCAATAATACAAGTTCTACGGTACAAACATACCTCAGTCCCCTGAAATTATGTCATGTATCTCTTTTGCAAAATTAAGACCATTTGAGAAAATAAGATACATGAAAATGAGATATTCCGCTTGAGAATGGTACACTTTAGATCCCTGTGATTATGTATTCCAGGTTACATCATTGTTTTACAAGTACACATTGGTTCCCTGTAATTACGTCATGTATCTTATTTGTGTATCTGATTTTCTCAATCAAGACCTTGTGAGAAAATAAGATACATGAAAATGAGATATTCCCCTAAAGAATGATAGGCTTTAGATCCCTGTGACTTTGCAGATTACATCATTGTTTTACAAGTACACATTGGTTCCCTGTAATTACGTCATGTATCTTATTTGTGTATCTGATTTTCTCAATCAAGACCTTGTGAAAAAATAAGATACACGAAAATGAGATATTCCCTTTAAGAATGATAGGCTTTAGATCCCTGTGACTTTGCAGATTACATCATTGTTTTACAAGCACACATTGGTTCCCTGTAATTACGTCATGTATCTTATTTGTGTATCTGATTTTCTCAATCAAGACCTTGTGAGAAAATAAGATACATGAAAATGAGATATTCCCCTAAAGAATGATAGGCTTTAGATCCCTGTGACTTTGCAGATTACATCATTGTTTTACAAGTACACATTGGTTCCCTGTAATTACGTCATGTATCTTATTTGTGTATCTGATTTTCTCAATCAAGACCTTGTGAGAAAATAAGATACATGAAAATGAGATATTCCCCTAAAGAATGATAGGCTTTAGATCCCTGTGACTTTGCAGATTACATCATTGTTTTACAAGTACACATTGGTTCCCTGTAATTACGTCATGTATCTTATTTGTGTATCTGATTTTCTCAATCAAGACCTTGTGAAAAAATAAGATACACGAAAATGAGATATTCCCTTTAAGAATGATAGGCTTTAGATCCCTGTGACTTTGCAGATTACATCATTGTTTTACAAGCACACATTGGTTCCCTGTAATTACGTCATGTATCTTATTTGTGTATCTGATTTTCTCAATCAAGACCTTGTGAGAAAATAAGATACATGAAAATGAGATATTCCCCTAAAGAATGATAGGCTTTAGATCCCTGTGACTTTGCAGATTACATCATTGTTTTACAAGTACACATTGGTTCCCTGTAATTACGTCATGTATCTTATTTATGTATCTGATTTTCTCAATCAAGACCTTGTGAGAAAATAAGATACATGAAATTAGATACGTAGTTGACATAATCTCTTGGAACCTTGTGTGATTCTTGCAACGGTTGAAAAGCTATGCCCTTGGAGCCCTGTACTTACATTACGTGAGAAACTGTTTGAAGAAATCCAGCAAAAACATAAAGACCAAGTTTAAAAAATACAGCGCGAAAATGAGAATATTTCTTTATAATTCAAAATCGATGCTATTTCTTTGAATTAAAGCGTTCAAATATAGCGTTCTTTCTTCTTTTAACAAGTTATTAGTGAATCCTTCCCTGTGAAAGCAGTTTCCTTCACTTTCTTGATAATATCTCTGCACGCTTTTTGAGAGAATCTGCTGTCCTCTTTTTGTTGAATTTGAAGCGTGGATCTCGCAGCATGGCTGTCCATTTCCCAAATCCATAAATTTTTAGGCATTTTTTCAAAAAGAGGTCTTCCTCAGGAGTGAAGGGCACTCTTTGACCAACAATCGGCTTTGATTTCATTTTACTCGCTTTTCGCACTGGTGGTTGAAAACTCGTAATGCTCTCCTGTGACGAACTTGTCGGTGTACCCCTGTCCTCGCATTCAATCCTTTGGTCTGATGGAGTTTCGCCCTCAAGTGATGTCACATCCTCGGAATCGGAATGGTCGTCGCAGTCGAAAATAACTTTTCGCACTTCTTTGTTTACTTTGCTGTTCTGTAACTTTTTCATTGCCGATTTTGCAGTGGATGCTATTTCACGAGAACTTCTTTTCTGATAATATGTCCTCGCCACTTGCGAACTATGTTTCTGATCACGAGTGACAGCATCTTGCTCCTCCAACGAAAGTTTACGAGAACTTTCGGTCTCCACAATTTGGCGATACCTTGTCGGATGGACGTACTTTCCAATTGCCTTAAATACAAGCTCCGACATCAGGTTGCTAAAGTTTTTAAACTGTGTTCCACTTCTCGTCACGAGAACATAGTCGCATTGTGGGTTCAACAGTGGTCGCACATATTGAATGTATTCGTCAAGTATTCGTGTGCTCGTTTCGTCAAAAATTAGAGAGTCAAAGCTGTACTGATTGGCAGTCTTGAATTCGGTTTGATCGACGAATCCATCACTTTCTTTTGACTTTTCAAACATCGACAACGACAAATACTGATAAGTCATCGGTCTTGACCCCTTCACCCTTGTAAACAAGTAGACAGCAACGAAACGAGTGGCGAAAGTAAGATCGGCAGCTGTAACTGAAGTTAATGGGTAGTCTTTACATCTCGTTAGTACGTCCTTGTAACGCGAAAGATGAAAGGGTATTACTTTCTCCATCTCCTCCATTGTCGCCCATTGATTCGTTGCTTGTAGAACTTCAATCGAGAGGTTCTTAGTCCATTCGGTGATTTTACGTCTTGCAAGTGCTCTCTTCCCCCTGTTGATATACACCTCCGACGTTGCTAAATTCCCGAGAACTGTGCTCGAGAGTCCAGCCGACTTGCGAAAATCAATCAAGTCTGTTATCGCTTGAAGGTATCCAAACTGAGCTGAACTGCCGAGACCCCATTCCTTTCCAATGTGCTCTATGAAATTGCATACGAGTCCTGCCGAACCAATACAATAGTCTACATGTTCTTCGGTTAACTGATCGTCATCATCTTCGCTACAAAACTTCAAAAACTTCATTACCCGAGTTCCATTTTGTGCGGCTTGAGTTTCTGACATTCCCCCGCCACATACTGCACACAGGCACTCGATGTACTTTTTGCCAAGACCCTCCTTGATAGAGAAACATGGTCTTTTTGTGGTATCAGCACGCTTTCTTAAACTTGCATTGCACTTTAGTCCATCACTGTTGATTTGTTGTCGTATGGAATGTTCGATTACCCTTTCGCTTGGCTTTATGTCAAAATAGTAATACCATCTGTGCTTTGTGTCAATGTGCTTTCTGCAGCCCCTTTTGCTGAAAAACTGTCTATTCTCACAGAAATTAACTGGGCAAAGAAAGGTCTTGTCTTTGCTTTCTCGCAATATTATCGTTCGTCGCTGTTCTCTTGCGCCTTCAACCTTTGACCAGTCCATGTCGACTAGCTCGCTTACGATAAAGTTCATTTTATACCGACAATAAAAAGAGCATACCAGCAAGCACGCATTTTGATATTCCTAAACAACTTTTCTTCCCCAGGGAAAAATTAAAAAGCATTTTCATGATGATCCGATTTGTTCCCCCTTCAACGATTTCTAAACAAAGAAACACAAAGTTAAACAGTCACAGAGGAATTCAACTAGCACTGTCTCCAATGCATCTCTTGGGAACCCAATGGAAACAGGGCCTCCAGAATGATTCCTTGTCTAGATCATTCTCAAAGGGAATGACTGGATCATTCTCGAGGGAACTATGAGATGCCTAGGTCTTGGTTCATCATTGTGATCTTGGCAGACATTCTGTGAGGACAGCAGTGAACAATGATCTCGTAGTTATGTCAGCTCTTGTTGCCTATGGGATGAAATCCTTGTTCACCTGCGACATTGTTAGGGTCATCAAGGACCTCTGAGTTCAATAGGGTCAAGGTCCAACTTTTTGTTCCTTCTCTGTTGAGAATTGGGGGTACCTCCTTCGACAAGCAAGGTACAATGGGTTTATAAAACTCAGATTAATAAGCGTGTATAAATTAGCAAAGTATATGTATACTTTCAACTTTCCCCCGAAAACCAATGCATAAACACGACTTAAATTCAATGAACAGTATAATAAGTTAGAGATATATATATATATATATATATATATCCTAATCATTTGTATGAGGTAAAAGAACAGAAAAGCTATCATTTATATATATATATCCTTGTCATTTGATTTTGTGAATAAGCCCCCCTCTCTAATGAGCTCCCTCTCTAATAAACTCCCTCTCTAATAAGCTCCCTCTCTAATAAGCCCCCCTCTCTAATACGCTCCTTCTCTAATAAGCCCCCTCTCTAATAGCCCCCTCTGGAGCGTTCGAAATTGTGTTGAATTTATGTATTTGACTGGTAACATTGTATGCTGCATCTGCATATAATTTTTATGTATTTGACTGGTAACATTGTATGCTGCATCTTGTATGCTGCATCTGCATATATATATATATATGTACTCATTAGCTCAATCTCAATATGTAATAAAAATAGATATAGAAACTCAGAAAAAACACATTCGTTTAAACGTTTCGGCCAAAGCCTTCATCAGTATGACTTTCCAAAATACGACGGAGCATACATATAGATTTCGAATTTCAAAAACGATACACAACAATAGCCTAAGCGGGTCCTACCTATTACAATGCGTATTACGCATTACGCAATTGTATTACGCAATTGGTATTACCTAATATATATATATCCTAATCATTTGTATGAGGTAAAAGAACCGAAAAGCTATCATTTATATACATCCTTGTCATTTGATTTTGTGAATAAGCCCCCCTCTCTAATAAACTCCCTCTCTAATAAGCTCCCTCTCTAATAAACTCCCTCTCTAATAAGCTCCCTCTCTAATAAGCACCCCTCTCTAATACGCTCCTTCTCTAATAAGCCCCCTCTCTAATAGCCCCCTGTGGAGCGTTCGAAATTAAATAAGCTCCCCGGGGGGTTAACGGAGCTCTTACGGTAAGCCAGGAAATATCAACTTTCATTGAGACCGTATGCGATGAGAAAAAACTCAACCTAATCAGGTCCGAATAATTTAGCTGCTGAAGGTAGAATTTCTCAAAAATTCCAACTAAGCTTGTTTTTGAACGAAATATTTCTTGAAGGAACTAAACCTCCCATAACACCGAAAACAACATATCTTATTGCATTGTGGAGAGCAGAGGTACACTTAATTGTTGAAGGAGATCTCTTCAGATGAAATAATCAGTTCGGAAAAGCTGAGTCGGAATTTCAACTGAATACACCACACTTATTAACCAAGATACTTATAGGAGCAATATATTTATGATGGGCTGATCAATCCATTGAACATTTTAGAGGAAATATCTCCAGGATTTCAATTAAGGCAACTTTTCACTGAAAAAACAGCCCTACTCTCTCTCAATCGTTCAGGAACAGCAACCTTAAATTTGACCATCACACTTCAGTATTTTGCAATGTCGAAGAGAAGAAATCAGGAAAACAAACACAAAACTCACATATGGTTTTACTGAGAAATCCTGATGCATCATCCTCTGAGGGAAGTAGATTATTCTTGATGTAATTGTGAAGGAGCCTTCGAACAACTTTAGGAGCATCTTCAGAACTGATGACAGAAAAATTCAATATCAAAACAAAATTCTCTTCAGTTTCGTTCATGCGAAGAACAGAGAAATGACATGACGAGCTGTTTTTATACCGAACAAAACAAAAGACATTTGAGAATCACGTTTCTTCGCATGAACCAAACTGAAGAGCTTGCGACGAAACGCGTATTTGGCGTAATAACGTTGTTGATAACTGATTACTTGATTTTCTTGCAGGTTGAACAGCTTTCTCTCCAGTTATTGGTTTATCTTATATTATTGCTGTTCTTTTACAGGAGTTGATAGTATATTTTCCTACAGGGTACAAGTGTATTGTGCGTCCATGGTTTAATTTAGATGAGTCCGCTACTTAACACCATTTTAAAAGTGGTTTCTACAAGTGTATTGTGCGTCCATGGTTTAACTTAGATGAGTCCGCTACTTAAGACCATTTTAAAAGTGGTTTCTACTTTGCTTGGTCTTCCTGTAATGGCCATATATCGATCAATGTCTTGAAGTCAGGACTATACTATTATTAGATCGTTTCGTTGTTTCGCTGTTTCGCTGTTTCGCTGTTTCTCTACGCACTGAAAAAACTTGGAATAAGTTTTCTGGCTACGAGAGCACGGCTCCAGTGTACGCTGATGAAAATTTCTAGCCAATAGACCAAAGCCGAGTCACACGAAGGTCTTAGTTTAAATCAAACCTTCCTTTTCACAAAAGTAACACTGGCCAAAAGTGTATGTCCTATTTGGGGCCAAAAATATGGAATAGTCTATTGTCTGATTTAAAATCTACAAATAATATCATTCATTCAAACACAGGCAGGGCCACCGAGAGCTTTGGGAGGTCCAGGGGCAAAACTAGGAAATGAGGCCCTTTGCGCGGGAAAATTTTTTCGATCACGCCAAGTAGATTGGCTTAAAGTGCATCTCAGAGCGTTTCTTGAAGTCAGATTTTAAAAAGCTTCAATTATGAGGCCCCTTAGACCCTGAGGCAAATTGCCCCTCCTGTCCCCCCTCTCGGTGGCCCTGAAAACAGGATCAAAGAAAATTTGTTTCAAAATATACAGAGAGACGAAAACAATGTATATGTGTTCTACTGAAACTGTGCGTCCTTTCTCACATTCATGATTTGGTAAAAGCATGTACGATAGACCTTTTAGCTATTCTGAAAAAGAATCTCAATCGAACGATATTTTACTACATTTTGTAGAATTTTCGAATGCTCACAATGGTGATAGAAGCTCTAATGCCACTCGATCGAATCTCGATCGAATCGAATGTAATGCCACTCGATCGAATGTATTGTTTATTACCATCTATAACCACCTCTAAAGGGACCATTATGGAAATAAAATCACTCGATCTTACAATGCTATCTCTGCTACCATGATTTGAGGTGTTTTTTCAAACATTTTTTTATTAAAGCTGTTATGTAAATTGTATTGTAGATATTTTAACTATCTTTTAACCATTGTAAATATTTTAATTTTGTGGCGAAAGTTACATACATTTATACATACATAAAAATAGCAAATAAAACGACTGGTGATGCTCTTACCATTTGCTGTTCATGATTGATAGATGAATTACACTTGACGTTGTAGGTCTCATTTCTTGCATTTGAACAGACACCAATGTTAACAATGCATTGGCTGCTTCTAAGTGCAAGTAATAAGTCGCATTCCTGAAAACAGAGATAAAACAGTTAAGTTGTGATCAGTACTGTATTTGTAAGAGTAAGAAAATAGAAGCAGTTTTACAGTCTTATATCTACGCAAAGGCTACTCAACTGACTTTACACCTTACCCCCTGGCAACTATACTTAACAGCATATAGCAGGGTGCAGCCACAGACGGCGCTCATAACTACGGAGCAGGTACTCATTTATACTCGTGGGTGGAAAGAGGCACAATTTGCGTTAACACCTTGCCCAAGGATGCTTTCCTCAATAGACCTTTTTAGCTATTCTAAAAAAGAATCTGAATCGAACGATATTTGTGTAGATTTTATCGAACCTTCGAATGTGAACAATTGTGCAAGAAGCTCTAACGCCACTCAATAGAACCTTGCGTATAAAGATGTATAAAAACATCACTCAATCCAGACTCTATTTTAGAATAGCTAAAATGTCTACTGTGGCCTCCAGTGCTGGTTTCGAACCCATGACCCTTAGATCATGAGCCCGGATCCTTACCACTATGCCACAGAATTTGTTCTTTATCAAAATATTTACCATAGATTATCCTTCTACGACCCTAAATGGACCTTCGGAAAATCTGGAAGCAGTGTTTCATTATTAAAAATAACCATGTATATATATAATTTGTGTTCACGAAGTCAGTTGCAGCAGAAAAAAAGTGCAAGGAATTCAGCTCTAAGATGAATTCAGCTCTAAGATTGTAGTGCGACAACTGCCATTACCAAAATAAAGGGCTTAAAAGTAGTTAATCTTAAATTTGGTAAATTTTAGTCATCTGCAAAAAGGGACATGTAGGAAGCATATTGCTATAAAGAGATTGAAAACTTACGTTAAAGGCAACTTGCAAATAATTCCAGTCGTGTTCAAAAGAAATTCTTCAAAAATTGTTCTTGTACCTGAAATAAAACACAATTTTTTAACAAGATACATTTTAGCACAGAAATGCATTTTGCAAATACATTGCATCTTTAATCTTATCAAAGCTTTCACTTGTAAGGCAGAAAAAATGTCTTTTAAAATTAAAGTACTTTATTCTATAACCCTGCACAACACCTGAGTACATTTGTCCAACAGGGATGTGCCGTTATTCAGGGTATCGTTTTTGCCTATCTTTTTCTAGGACGGGTTATCGAAAGAAGGCAGTTTTTCTGGAGCCGGTAGTCAAAATATGTCAAAAGGGGAAACTTTGTTTGATAGGGTTATCATTTAGTCAATTTTTTTGTTTTGGAGTATACTTTTCACCAATTTTTTCTGGAATCCGGTATCATTTAAAGACAAAAATTCTGGTCCCGGGTAAAAGCAAATATTTTTTGTGGGTACACCTTCCTACAAATTTAGGTCAAGTCCCCCCTGGGGCACAAGTGAAAAAAGAGTTACCTTCACATGTGGGTAGAGTATTGAACTGTCTGATTAATTCTTGTTCAGGAAGATAATCAACAAAATATTTGCAGATACATCTGATCATTAGGAGAGCATTGTATGCTATTCTGCATTCTTCAATACTGCAAAATAAAAATATGACATTTTATTAACAATGCTGAGTATTTATTACCTGACTGAAGTTTCAAAAATGAGGCAATACAGAATCCTGCCATTCCTATTGGTTAATCGCACATTTCTTGCAGGTTTTCTGTAGCCTTGTATAATATGACAAAATGATGTGTTTTTGTCACCACATCAGCTGTTTTAGGCCTGTGAGATTTACAGAAAACTAAAACAACATAACTGTAACAAAATGTGTCTAATTAAATGATGAAATGATGCAAGTCAAGATTAGAAGCTGTCAGTCAGGTAATAAAAATCATACTTGAAAACATTGAAAACTATCTTGTTTTATTGCTGATATGTTCAATTAGGTTTTAGTGATTTACCTGGCTTTAATTAGCCATTCCTTCCTGTCAAAATAAATGATTTTCTGCTGAAAGCCACTTTCAAAATCTTGCTAGAACAAGTGAAAACAACAAGCAAGATTTCCCTTTGTTCTCCTTTATAGCAATAATGACACTTGAATGTGTTTGTGAATTTTGTCCTCTTGGAAGAATGGAATCCCCCTGAATAAGTTATTCATAATAGGGGAAAAACTTTTTCAACACCCATGCTAAAGCATTCTGAAGTCATCAGTGTGAGGGAAACATATTCGGGAAAGTTGCTCCTAAATTTAGCATGTTTTTTAAAGGATTTTTCACAAATTATTTCCTTACAATCTGAACTGAGTGACCAATTTCAGCCAGTAAAATTCTAGAAATAATTGAACATGATAGCTATTCAATCAGATATTGCACAGTATCATTGCTTATATGCTCAGGGAGCAGTAGCCTCTTATATTTCACTCACCTGTTATTATATTTATTAAAACAATCAACTTTACCTTTCTTGTTTTTGTGGATTTGTTATTAAGTCTTGCACATTGAAAATGAAGACTCCAACTAAAGTTGTAAAATTTCCTGTCACATGATTGTTTGATGCTGAAAACAAAATCATGATAAAATCAGCCACTCTGGATTTAAGTGCATGTCAAAAGTTATAAAGCACTGAACCCCTTACTACCTGCCTTTAGGCAAATTATAAATGGCCTTTTTAAAGGAACCGACATCAATAATCCATACTACAGTATTGCTAGCTGTTGAATATCACAAACACTGCTTGAAACATAGAGTTGGCATTTTTCAGTTAATTTGTGCAGGATGTTTCCTTCATTGTTTGGTTTCATTTCATTCTGTAAACTTTTACTGTCTCAGTATTTGCATGGGGAGGGGGTATCCTTAGACTGACGACGTGATTCCTTGTATTCGTTCAACATTTATAATCTGATGTTTTAATTTCACTCATACAAAGGACTCACGACCAAACGGACTCTAAACAGGGACTAAAATCTTACGAAAAATCAGAAGAAACTTAGAACATCTTCCATCCTTCGAACGTCGAAAGAAAAGTCGAACGTCCCTTCGAAGGTCATTTCGAGCGTCGCCTCGCTTCGAGAAGTCGAACTTTGAACTAATGAGCCAATCAAACGCTAAAAATAGGCACGTGGGTTGACCATATTAAGAAAGTAGTGATCTGATTGGTCGCGCCGTGAACGCGGCAGACTTGGCCTAATTAGTCCCTATTCTGAATCGTAAGGACATAAGTCCCTCAACTGAAGCGATGACAACAACAACAACGAGCGTAAGTTAGAGGGACTTATGTAATGTAGTCTAGGGTATCCTTGCAGTGCAAAAACAAATTGAAAATTTATGAATAAAATATAATAAAATAAAATTTGGGTACATACCAATCTTCTTGCAAAGACTTTCAACATTTTCATCCAAATACTTTGATCCATCCCTAAAATTGAAGAAATCACCATTAACTCAACTGCAAAGTCTTTGTGGCTCATTGATACCTAATGATACATCATACAGTATATTTATAAAGAATAACCTTCTCTGTAAATATTTTACTGCTATCACTTATGGGGCACTTGGAGATGCAATCATGGGTTTACATACTGCATAGTGATACATATGTTACTCTAACTGCAAAGTATATACTATATGTTACTCATACTACATAGTATATGTTACCCAAATGGTTCTACATATAAAAGGAACAGCTGATACAGTATAAAATTTATAGTGATTGGAGCACATGTAAAATTTTATTGCAAAAACTTTATGACAAAAGTTTCACATGTCAGCATAATTTCTGACAAAACTTTGTTTGCTTACCGTGATAAAATTTTGTTTGTTTTCTTTGATTAATCTTTATATGAAAAATTAATTTTCTTAAAGTTGAATTTAAATAATAATATTTTCAGTACTCATTAAAACTCAAGCAAAGTTATGAAAGTATTTTGGTTATCCCATTAGCATACAAAATTCAGTTTTCAAATCACACTTTAATATTCATGCTCCCATAAAGTTTCAAAAGTGGGGCATTTCTTTCCAGAAAACAGTGTACTTCTAAACTAGATTGATGTGGCTCCACTTAATTTACTTAAATTACGATTTGACGTTATCTGTTTCAATCTGAAACAAACTCACTTGTCTTCAGGAGCTTCAAATGAAAATCCAAGCAATTCATTCCAAAATTTATCTTCTCTTTCCTTCTTGACACTGCCTGTCAATTCCTGAAGAAGTTGATTGTTCCCAATTTCTGCTAACGTTGAGCTTTCTGAACCCATTTCTTCAAGCTTTTGAGCACACGGTCTGTGTTTAGCTTAAACTGAAAACTTCTTTTATTAGACTCTTCTTAGCTTTCACAAGGAAAGAAGATCAAATTGATGAGAGATTTGCAATCGTTGAAGCTTTCTCTGACACCAGAAGCGCTTGAAGTTCATGCTTACACATAGCCAAATTGTAAGACTCCTTGCTTATGCTAAAATTCTCTCCTCTACTCTGACAAGGCAACCTCCTCTTTCTTCTACCGTTTGATTTGATTCTGGTTGGTAACAGTTTCTTCTTCTTGAGCAAGAACTATTTCAACACAGCAAAAAGCTTCTCTAGTTCATCATATAGTTGGTTCAACCTTTAAAACTCAAATAAAACCATGAACCAATTCAAATGTTTTTCTTGACATTATACGCCCATTCTTTTCCATGCATAATATGGGCCTAAAATAATTCAGCAAGGCAACTTCCTTGCGGAACTTCCAGGGACTTGCAAGTTTCTTATCCAGCAACCATCGACTTCTTACAGCAGCTTGCATCAAAATGCTTTACTTCAAAGTAATCGCTTCCTTTTTAAACAGTCTGATAAAAGCAGGCAACCATTTAAAATCAATCCAAGCGCTTTTTCCACTGCAGGAGAGACGCCATTACAACAAATCGGAACACGTAGAATGCAGCCTCACTGTCATAGCGAGGTTGCAGTTGTTGCTGGGCAACCGGCGATGAATTATGACGTCAACATAGCACCGACCTCTGGCCTGGAGAGGGTTCTTGTCCAATATTTTCTTTCGAGAACAACGCAATTTGTTTACTTTTAACCCCCATTTTATTGGTCAAAAGAGTATCTTAAAAGGTCCGGTAACTGGCTACTTTGAACCTGAGGATTCTGGAGACTGTGGCAGTTTTCTGTCGAAAAACTTTCCCCTGTGAAGGTGTTGTGGCGCCGTGGTGTAATCCTCTGACATTGCAGCCAGAACAGTCAGGCGGAGTGGGTTCGAGTCCCGGTAGAGCCCCATCACTTGAGCGTCATGACAAGGGGTCGCGGACTCGATTAGGTCTGCTCTATTTCTGCGATCCCAGCGCTTGGCGCTGAAAAACGCAACTTCACCTTCACCTTCACCCTGTTCATTGGTGGAAGAGAACTTCCGTTGGATCTCAGAAATACATATGGGATCGAATCCTGTCCGCTTGACTGTTCTGGCTGCAAAATCAGAGGATTACACCACTGCACCACACACAAAACACCTAATCCAGAGCCTTATTTGACTCTGTTCTTGTTCATATTAGGTACGACACAGTTGGAAGTAAGCTAAACATTCGAATTTTGAACAAAATCTGTGCTGTTTCGTTTAGTCTGTAAAATATGCACAGTGGTCTGTATGATGATGTTGTGAACATGTGTCTGGTAAACGAAATACAGCTGTCCTTGTCTAGATTTTATGCAACTGTCCAATCTTTTGATAATAGAAATCCAAATAAATTTAATTGGCAGACCCGACAAAAGAAGCCGTCTGATCAAACGTATGTTTTCAGGAGTGATTTCAGTTCTAAAAAGACGTAAACACATGACAAGATGAACGAAAATATAACCGAACCGATAACCGATAGCGGAATAGACATGTCTCGATTCCAGTCTATCTTATATTGCGAAAGTGAGATAGTTCTTCCAAAATCTGACATTCCTTTTGCGGTGCATTATGGGACAGCAACAGCCACAAGGCCCTTGGTACGCATACGC
The DNA here is from genome assembly GCA_964020215.1 of Aurelia sp. 3 sensu Dawson et al. (2005). Taxonomy (NCBI): domain Eukaryota; kingdom Metazoa; phylum Cnidaria; class Scyphozoa; order Semaeostomeae; family Ulmaridae; genus Aurelia; species Aurelia sp. 3 sensu Dawson et al. (2005). Next base: position 239,391 of record OZ026576.1, read on the forward strand.
ATCGGGTCATTAAAGAGACTCTGTCATCCAGCGTCCTTTGCGGGCGCGCTCAAACTTCAGACTGTCTCAAAATCAAATTTGACCTTCAAACTGCAACAGTAGAAGTGATAGAAAAATAAACCAACGTCAAACTTTTCCAAATATGGATCCAAACTTTTCCATTTAGGCCAAATTTGATCGTCAGACGCAACCTCGTTCACAGGGATGTTCTTACGTCATACGCTGATGACGAAGCCGAATGAACACTTCGATCAAATTTGCCCAGAAAATGGGTGCATAAGCAGCCATTGTGGATTTCATGGTTCGTTAGTCAACGCAGATTATGCGACCTCAATTCCAAACAACAAAGCAACATTTTACTGCTTTTTTTTGCTCAGTGACAAGTTTAGAGAGCTTTTCAAAAATAATTCATGTTTGCTATGGTTTTCGAATAGCCATTCAATTGCAGGACGGCCACATGTATCCCAGAGTAGAGGTAGCGCAACGAACTCGGGGACGAGATTGCTTCAGATGGTCTCAGATTACGGAGTGAAGCAAAGGATCATGGGTGACAAGAGCTTTTTGGAGACTTGGTCCGTAGAATACCAAAGTTGACTTCTGTCTGGAAAATATAACCTAAACATGAGGCTTTGAAGGATGAAATTTAATCTAGAAATCTGATCAAAATGAATGAGATTATAGAATAATAAAGATAGAAAATATCAACCGACTCATTTCTAAATAAATGCAGCTTCATATTATTAATAGTAAATACTTCATTGTCCTCATATCGAGATCTTAGAAATTGGATTGAGACTGTCTGAAAGACAATCAGCTGAAGACAGCTTACATTTATATGTCATCATTCAAGAGACCTAACTTTGTTGAGGGACCACTATGGAAACAAGACTGTCGCATGGACCTTTCAAAATGCTATCCCTGCCATCTTTTACAAGGGATGTTTTTAAATTAGATTATTCGATTAGATATGTAGTTTTGCCTATAATTATTTTAAATTCATAGATATTGTAATTAGATTTCTTTTCTTTTATAAATAGTATAAATATCTTTTTGGATGGCAAAATCATACATACATACATATATATCATGGGTTGCTGTGGCGAATCGTTTCAGCTATTCCGAAAAGGAATCTGATGGAACAATATTTAGGCCCAAACTCACAACTTCCTAGAGTACCAATGAGATTGCGAGATTTAAGAATTACTATGGTTACGGCAAATATGATAGAATTTTGGATTCGATTGAAGAGCTTATAACATTCGGACGAGATTCGAGATTCGAAGTTTTGATTCGACATCCGGGGCCAAGATTCCATCATGATTCGACAAATGAATGCAGAATACAGGGCCAGCTTTTTCAGTTTAATTATGAGTCACTGTTTAGTATTTTCTACCGCAGCGATACATTTGTACACATTCTAAGGCCATGACACATGACTTTGTCTTGTTTGACTGTCTGAATTCAGAAATCCCTTGATTCGTATTCCTGCTAGCAAATCACAAGTTATCTCACTCAAATGGCCTTGTGATTGTCATGGAAAATAAATGTCTGATCCCTGCAAAACTGAACAAAGGGATCCTGTTGGTGAATCACTGAACGGTGTAACGTCGAACGGAAAATCCATTGATTGAGATTCGAAAACTTCATAGACCTTTTGGGCCATTCTATGAAGGGATCTGGATTGAACAAAGCTTCTATACATTAGTATGTAGAACTTTCAAATGTAAGTACATTCGAACAAATGTACATGAAAGAAATTGAAGCTCTAACGCCACTCGATCGAACGTCTCGTATGAAATGTAAAAAGCCAGTCTCTTTTGAAGCACAGATAGAAAAATTAGTAAGCTAAAAGGCAGTTCGAATGATTCAAGTTGCTATATATTGTTTTTAATTACCAATCAAGTTGCACAATGGCCAATTGCACCCCAGAACTAAGGTAAAACAACATACTCGCTCTTGGTACGACAATACGACAAGCCGGTTCTCCTGAAGCAGATAAAACACAAGGAAACAAGAAGTGTGAAATACGCTTATGTTTTGTGTGTGTGAAACGAAATACTAATATAACCTCAATTTACAATTCTATTGTCTGTTTGTCAGTTTGTCTGTCGATTAGTTTTTCCGTCGGTCAGTTTGTTGTCCTTATGTTTCTATAAATACCTCAACACGAAAACGCAGCTAGCGAACGGCTTATTGAAACCCCGTTTACAGCATCAATACAACCATACAACTTTGCATCCAAAATCAAGTGAAACGCATCGGTCTCCCATTCAAACTGTCCCTGTGAATGAGTGACACTTCTTTACCTCCTATCCATACTGGGTGAGCGAGACTAAAGTTCCCACTTTTGAAGATTCATAGGATGAAGACTACTTCACAGATTTCGATTATTCAAATTCTAGTTAAAAGCCGTAAGATCGAAGTATTTTTGTGATTTTTCACGCTGTCTTACCAGCACTAGAAGTATCCGTAAATTCAACTTTATAAAAATTTCATGTCTGCTAAATGACTGAAAATGGGCCTAAACCATTGACCAAAATCTTGATGACTCTCCTCGCACAGAACAACAGACAATGATCGCTTCACCTCTCTCAAGAGTTATAACACAGAGATTTTCAAACAAATACCTTTCAATCCCATAGCAATAAATGTACAGAGGATATTCCTCGACCGTGAGTAACTGCATTATCTTTATTGTTCTGTGCGAGGACTCATTTATGATTTGATCAATATTTTAGGCCCATTTTCAGTCATTTTGAAACCATGCAATTTTTAATAAAGTTGAATTTAACTGCTCGTAAGATAGAGAGCAAAATCACAAAAAGACTTTAATCTTTTGGCATTTAACTCGAAATTGAATCACTGAAACCTGTCAAGTACTCTCCATGCTATGAATTTTTAAAACTGGGAACAAGGCATTTTTCAGGCTCACCCAGAATAATAATATGCCTTCTAGCTATTCTAAGAAGAATGTGAATCGAACTATCTTTTAAATATTTTGCAGAATTTTCGAATGCAACAGAAGCATTAACGCCAATCAATCGAACGTTGCATACAAAAATGTATCAAAATGTGCTCGATCCAGACTCCTTTGCTGAAGAGTTAAAAGTCGGTTCTTTTCTAGAGCAGTGCCAACCAACGCTCTGGTTCGTTGATAAGTTTTTCACGGATCAAAACTGCACGAATACAGAGTAAACGTGGTGTGAGAGAGAATGGCTGAATGTCATTCTATTATGAATCATGGGAAGGCATTTCCTGCGTCTTAATTCCTAGAACTAGCAATGGATTCTCAGAATCGGTGTGAAGTGTTCTATCATCTGACGACGGACTTCACTTTGACCAGTGTCTGATGAAAACGTGTCGTTAAATATTGATTACAGATTGCCTAACGCATTTATTTCTTGGGAAATCTTCCCATTGACCTCTTAGCTATTCCACAAAAGATTCTCGATCGAGCGAGATCTTTAAACAATTTGATACGACATGTTCGATTGAGTGGCGTTAGAGCTTCTATCACTATTGTGCACATTCGAAAATATTTTTCGATTGAGATTCTTATTAAGAACAGCTGTAGAAGGTTATTCATTCCTATCAGCTGCTCTGCAAGAGCATGGATCGAGCGATAATTTTCGTTTCATTCGAACAAATCTTTCAACTACAAACGTTTAAAAATACGACTCGATCCAGGTTCTCTTGCAGAATAGCTAAAAATCCTATAAAATGATGGACCTTTTAGCCACCCAGAAAAGAATCAGAATCGAACGAGATTTTGCTACATTTTGTAGAATTTTCGAACGTGTACAATAGTGATAGAAGCTCTAACACCACTCAATCGAATCTCGTGTTTAAAAATAACGCTCAATCCAGGCTCTTTTGCAGAGTATGTAAAAGATCGATTCAGCCAACCTCCCTGACAATTCCAAGTATCAATGATAACATAATTATGGAAAACAAGCAATTTGGGATATTTATTGAAAGACAACATTCTTGCAGAGTCCAGAACAAGGACTTTCAAACCTTTTCAAAATCAAAATAATCAGATTTTTCGAACTCCTCAAATAGAGAGTATAACACAAAAATTTACCAACCAGTTGTTGTTGCCAAAATAACAAAAACTTTTCCTCGATTCCTTTTTAAAACTATTAAATCTTCCTTAAATATGACATTAACAAACCAAACTTTCCACCAGCTCACAGCCGTGAAGCTGCGATTTATTCTGGACTCAGCATTCTTGCAACTGACTTCTCAATCGATTACTTTTTTAAACAAACTCTTACTTTTCCATGTTTTAATCCTTCCATTTCAGATATGTCAAATAAGGCAACGATCTACTTTCATGTGCCTTTGCTTTTTCCAAACAAAGAAAGGATTTTCATCTCAAAATTCATCGTCTTTTTCCTCCAGGAATTGAAAGACCTTTGTCCAGGAACATGGATCTGGACCTTTTATCTCTTCTAAAAAAGAATCTGAATCGAACGATATTCTGAAACATTTTGTAGAATCTTCGAATGTGAACAATACTAATAGAAGCTCTGACGCCACTCAGCCAAGCCTTGCGTATTCAATGTGTAAAACAAACGCTCGATCCAGACCCTTTTCTGGAACAACTACACGGTCAATTGCCGTTATGCCGTTGCTGCTAAAAACATCTTTTAGCGGGAACATTCACAGCGAAATTTTCTGAGTAAAAACATTCTGCCTTAAAATCATTAGGGCAAACAGCAAAGGCATAAAGCGGCATTGAAAGGGAAACTCCAGAAACTCCTGATCGAAAATCGAAAACTCCTTTGGTAAGTCTGTACAGTTAATAAAGATCTCATAAATTACGCTTTGCAAGGATCACGGCGATCTTATAAAATCGGAAACTGGTTAAATCGATGTGGGTGCATTCAACGCAAGAATGTTGTCATTCGGTAACCCAATTCAAGTGTTAGGAACATCCGAAACTGGTAAATTAAACTAAAATTTACACTTCTAAAAACAATGTTTCCAATTCTTGGATCTACTCAATGCGAACGAAAACTGACCGGAATCTAAAATTAACAAACTTTGTTTTGAACAATTTCCGAAAATTCTATGTTCCGTTTGATCGTAAATCGAATTAATTCATCATTCGAATGAGCAACGAATTCGTACAATGACTTGGAAATATTTTCAATAAATTCAAGCAAACGCAACTATGATTTCAAATGGACTTTAACAGTCAAAGCAAAAGAAGCGTGGCCGGCAATATCCTAAAATATCTGATTATTCCAAATCCGATTTAAGGGGCCGCGTTACGTAATGTAAACAAACTCCTTACGAAACGACGATATTGCAGTATTTTCGATAGTCCATATCACAGAGATTTTCCACTTCTTTTGAATTTTGTAGAGAAATAAACCTAAAACTCATATGTTGTAGGATTGCAGAGATATTGGTGGATTTTTAGAAGTAACTTTATTGTGAGATTCTCCCCCTACACCAAGATCTGTGCAGAACACAATGGGTACGTATGGGTAACAATAAAGATTATAGAGATAACAGGTTTGTTTACGGTTACGTGACCCTGCCCCTTTAATATTCGCATAATCAACTTCAATCGGTCACACTTCTCTTGCCTTGCCCATAACTTAACATGCATGTTAACTAAAGCGAACAATCAAATTTCAACTTCTGCCCTGTATTAAAGGAACATAAACCACTTCCTGCTGCCTATTCTAAGAAAATGTATTTCCACTTCCTGCTGCCAATTCTCAGAAAATATATTTCCACTGATCTCTAAACTTCATTCTGCAGTACGGTCTTAATTAGCACAGGGCCTGAATCTTTTAAAGGGTGGGTATAAAATGCTATTACATTTTTCTTTGAATTAAAGTTCTTGAAACGAACTTTGCGTAATTTGCTGTAAATCTTCTGCGGCCATTTTTCAAATAATTAAGACAATCAAAAAATTGCCACGGCAGATCTAAAGCTAATTACCCTCAAAGTTCCTTTCAAGTCATTCAGTTCATAGGAAAATGTGATACAATCTTACACCCACCTATTTCATTCAAAGAATTGAAAGATTTGAGTCCTTACGCTATCCTAACTTACTAGCAACAACAGGCCTACCTTTTATCCAGCGCTACACTAAGTGTCGTCGTTCATTTGTTCACTTCAGGACCGCCGAGAGCTTTTGGAGGCTCAGAGACAAAACTGAGAAATGAGGTCCCTTGCGAGCAACGCGAACAGAAAATTTTTTTGATCACGCCTATGGGATTGGCTTAAAATGCACTTCAGCGCATTTCCTGCACTTGAAATGTTAAGAATCTTCAATTACGAGGCCCCATAGGCCCCATAGGCCCCGGGGCAAACTATCCCTTCTGCCCCCCTATCGGCGGCCCTGGTTCACTTATCATATAAAGTTCGTTGATAACTTTTCTGATTCTAGTTCCGAGAAACTCAAATCTGCATTCAAGATTCAATGTACCACTGCATGGACTTCCTTTCTGCCAAATGATCGATCTCCTCTTCTAAAACTTTATTGTTCATTACACATTTACTTCCAGCAGCAAATTCCAAGAAATCTTAACCTACTTCCTTGCTAAAATTCCACGAGGATCATCCACTTCCTCGCTGCAATTCCCAGAGCTAAACGTCAACACTTAGCTTCAGCTGTCTAGAGTGTGGCAGGAGATTTTTAAGCACTTCTGGTCACTTCCGTCTACAAATTCTAAGAAACCCAATCTACTTCCTGATTGAAATACCAAGAAAACACAATTCACAATATCTTGATGATTCCAGTAAGCTCCATCTGGTGTCCTCGTCTCTAACGTCTCCTGTTCCTAGTTTACAGTCAACCTCGGTATTTCTCGACAGTTCGAATTCTACATTCGAATCCTCGAACATTCTACGGCAACTAGTTAAATTCTTACATTCTACAGCAGACAATTAGCCAGCGGACAGCTTAGGAGTGGACAGCTCGAGATCTTACTAAAAGATGTTCATTCAGGCATGCTACTTTGTCTTTATCTGTTCCCTTCCTGTCACCTTGACAGCAAAACCTGCCATTATGGAATGCCTTATAAATTTCATTTAAACGAGTACTTAAAGGTTCTGTCTCAACCAACATTCCTTGCAAGTGCTAACTTTTCGTTGACCTCTGTTGTCGCCATCTTTACGAGCCATGAAAATGGTAGATATGCCACAAGTTTCTCTCTTGTTAGTACACGATGCAAAAGATCAACGTAATGCTCTGACTTGCGCTGAGAAGAGAGACTGGCACGGAGAAGAGAGATTTGTAGCAGGTCCATGAAAATGGCGACAATAAAGGCCAACTAAAAGCAGAGGTGGGAAAAATGCGTGAAAACGCGAAGCATCTTCGCAGGCGCTTGTTGCATTCGCCTCGTTTTTTCAGAGTTTTGCAAATGAAAACGCGGATCTCTCCAATGTCAGCTAAACATTTTGAATTTTGGAACAGAAGGCTCAGCAGGCCTGCCAAACCTGCCTTTCTCGGAATCTGGGAGTCAATCAAACACAAAGTCAACCATTTCAGCCGTTTTCAGAATTGGTACCAAGTCAAATACATCTTAAGTGACTCTAAACATGCCTTCGAAAGTGAAATTTGTGTTGTGAAATAGTTTGACTTCAATCTCGCAAGAAGAAATTGATAAAATAACGAAAGGAAGAATTTCAGTTTGACGTTGTTTTGTAGGAAGGCAAATGCTTTTTCCTGTCACGGACTAAGAGACAGCACGCTAAAGTCATGTTGGTGAATCAGACCTTTTAACTCAGATTTCATTTCAAATTTTATTTCAGTTCTAAACTTCCAAAAAAAATTGAAACATTCCATGAGGCAAGGCTTTATTTGGAGGTGAATTCACGTTTATCTTTCCAAACCTTCCAGGTTTCTGCAAATTTCCGGCTGAAACCTTCCCATCATTTCACAACACTTCCAACTGTTGGCTTCTCTATGACGACATCACAACCATTAAGTGACGTCACATCCGTTTCATGTGTGATGATTTCATTACTTGATACGTCACTGCTTCGTTTCCATGTCTGCTACCTCAATCCCATCATAGTAAGACACGTTTCCTTCAAATGAATTTCTGCCCAACAGGGACATGAGGTGATGAATTGCCTCGTATAATTCTCTCCCCAGCCTTTTGCAAAACTGACTCGGATACAATACACGTCATAGAATGCTTTCTCTTCTCCCTCATTCCTATTAACAATGAGCGGCCGCCTGAAGTCAACTACGTGAAGACAATGTCCGGACGGAATCCTAATGACATCCGGTCGGGTTGCTTCTTTACCGGTACTACTTGATGAAGTCAGCGTAGGCGAGCTAATAAATATACAATATTCGCTCCGGTTGTAAATCCAGATTCCGGAATGTTCTAATGTCAACTGGAAACCGTATCCAATGTGCCTTCGAACATTATTGACGTATTCCGTTCGTTCGACCTGGTCAAGCAATCCGATGCACAATCCATTCCCTTGAGGCAGTTCATAAAACACGTCAACACATTCGTTCCTGACGTCAAATATTCGACCAATACGTCGCTTCGTTTCCCAGTATGCAATGCTGCACCATGAGCTGAATGACGATGATGTCGTTGTTGTTGTTGCTGTGTTGCGTGGTCGTTCAGGAATCGCTGCAATTGAAGAAATATCTGATTAGTTCGAATGATCAATTATTTGTTTAACTGATTAGTCGAGTGATCAACTGATTAGCTGATTCAAGGATAAAAGAAAGTCTTCGCTATTCTAAAAAAGAACCAGAATTGAACGATATTTTGATAAATTTTGTAGAATCTTCGAATGTTCACAATAGTGACAAAAGCTCTGGCACCGACTCAGCAGCACAAAATGTAAAAAAAACATGGCTCGATTCTGACCTTTGTAAACCTTGCACTGTCAACCAAATTGAAACTTGACCTGTGTTGAATTCAGTGCGGGCTGAAATCTCACCCTCTTTTGAGCAAACATCATGAACCTTACACCGTCAACGGAATTGAGACTTGGCCTGTGTTGAATTCAGTGCGGGCTGAAATCTCACCCTCTTTTGAGCAAACATTATGAACCTTACACCGTCAACGGAATTGAAACTTGGCCTGTGTTGAATTCAGTGCGGGCTGAAATCTCACCCTCTTTTTAGCAAACATTATGAACCTTACACCGTCAACGGAATTGAAACTTGGCCTGTGTTGAATTCAGTGCGGGCTGAAATCTCACCCTCTTTTCAGCAAACATTATGAACCTTACACCGTCAACGGAAGTGATACTTGGCCTGTGTTAAACGTAGCCCACGAATAGGACCTTTTGCGCGAGTACTGAACTTAGCAGGGGCTGAAATTCCTGATTCGAAAGCCTATTGCGGTATGATCAACCAGTCAGGCTAACAACTGTTGTCCTGGAATAAAGCGAGTGTCGTTGGAATAAAGCAGATGTTTGCATGTTATAATATGGGAAAATCCAGATGTCAAACAGTCTATTTGCGACAAAATATCTCCTTCAACAAAGAGAATGTGTATCATTTGCAGGAAAAGTGCAGCTGTTTACTCTCGTAATCATTTGAGATTGGTGAATTCTTGGTAAGAACTGGGAAGCTTCTCATCAACTTTTAATCTCAACATCAGTGATTTTTAGATTTGTCTGGAATGAACTCCGTTATATGATCATGAAATGTCTGGGTCATTCTATGTTTTTACGTGAAGCATTGTCTGAAAATATGACCAAACTACGACTTATGCACTTTCAAATTGAAGACTTTCATATCTTTGCTTGTTTCGGAGATGAGATCCCCCCCGTGTTAATGGGTCAAAGCTCATGCGCAGTAGCGTTTTGGGGTTGGAGTGCTTTAGGGCTCCAACCCTAAACGCTACTGCGCATGAGCGTTAACTCACAACACGGGGGAACACATATTTTTTCGGACATAACCTTTCTCGTCCCCCCAACAATAGCAGGACCGTCGAGAAGGGGAGGTAGCCACGGTAGTTACCGGGGCCTGGGACCTTTAGTTACCAGGGCCTGGCGAGAAGGGGAGGTAGCCACGGTAGTTACCAGGGCCTGGGACCTTTAGTTATCAGGGCCTGGGCCTGGGAAAATATACATTGTGTACTTTTTCTTTGTTTTTCAACTTTCCTCGAGGGACGTTTCTAGGCCCGCGGGCCCACTGCCATTCTCAGCTTAGTCTCTGCACACGAGACAACCAAATTTTCCCTCTGAAAACCATGTTTTTATCAATGTATAGGACGGTGCTCCATCTAAAGCCCCAGTTTCAAACAACATGTCACTTTTATCAGTGTATAGGACGGTGCTCCATCTAAAAGGATTATTTTACCAGTGCATAGGAGGGCGTTACCCGACAGAACAATGGGTGTGGTTTCTAATTTTCAAAGCTTTCAAGGAATTGACAGCCGCTGGGAAGGTCAAAATGTGAACAGTAAGAATTCGCGTCAATTGTTGTTGAGTAGACTGATTCCATATATCGTAGTTATCGCTAATGAAAGACGGATGGACACTCAAACTACGACTAATGGACTTTCACATTGAAGACTGGGACAACACTTTTCCTTCATAACTTAATATGGAAACCATAACAGCACTGTCCAAACTCCAGACAATGGTGGATGGGCCTAAGGTTTCGCCTACAGCTTCCAATGTTAAAACACCTAAAAGTTCAAATTTACAGTGATATGAGCCATGAACAAAAGCCACAAGTATCCATATGAATATTTCCTAGATCCAAGAATCCACAAACCTTTCACTGTGAACTAGGAGTTCCTCATTCTTAAGGCCAATTAGCTTCCATGAAATTCACCACTGCACTGAGAATTTCTAACTGTCGAGGGTTGCTTGCCTCGCTTCTGAGACTACACTTTAGCCTAGTTCCAGACGGAACACCTAAAAGAGCTCATTTCCGTCTCAACTTTTTATATGAAAGTCCGTGAGTCCCAATAAGAGGAGAAATAAAAATATTGTTGTTGTTGTCATTGTTGTTGTTGTTGTTGCTATTGTTGCGATAAGTGAGACAAAATCGTGACTCAAGTTGATAAGTTTGTTTTGTGGCGTTCATCATAGAAAAATATTGCAACTTTTCAAACTTACTGAGACAACTGAGGCCGTTCATGAACATCATTTGTCATCATACCCTCAAGAGAGTATGGCAAAAAATTCACTGCAAAAGAGCCTCCAAACTTTTGGCACTTTCTGAAACTTTACGGTAACATTTGTCTCCAGGCAACCTCCAGGCAACAAAGCTTCTAACAAAGCTGCTATTTCTGATACTTTCATGAGAACAGGTGGAGAAGTATTCCAAATTTAGAAGTCATGAGCTCGACCTTTGGATGACATTTTTGAACTTTTCGAGTGTTCTTGACCAAAGATGGACACATGACATCGTCATGACACACCTAGTGATAAAATTCACAAAGGACAAAGCACAAAGCATTCTTTGTTTTCAAGATGACTACGTGAAGTACAAAACAATATTTCAAATCTTTTAGCATACTGTGAAAGCTCTGTTGATCCCCACCAAAACAGAACAATAATCAAAATATAAGATAAACTGTTACACCTGAAAGAAAATCAAGTAATTACTTACCAACAACGTTATCATACCAAATTAGTACACCAAATACGCATTTCATCGCACTGTTACACCAACTGAAGGGTGTGCGACGAAAGGCGTATTTGGTGTACTAATTTCACATGATAACGTTGTTGGTAAGTGATTACTTGATTTTCTTTCAGGTGTAACAGTTTTCTCTCTAGTTACAGGTTTACCTTATATTTTGAGTGTTGTTCTTTAACATGAGTTGATAGTGTTTTCCTACAGGTTACAAGTCTATTGTGTGTCCATAGGCTTATTATAATGAGTCCACAATTTAAGGCTATTTTTAAATCTTGTTCTAGAAATCATTTGTTTACACTTTGCAATATCTTTCAAGGTAATTTCAAGGTAATTTCAAGGTAATTTCAAGGTAATTTCAAGGTAATTTCAAGGTAATTTCAAGGTAATTTCAAGGTAATTTCAATCTTGACACAAACCTAAAAAACAGATTTCCCTGGAAAGGTAATGTGTGTAACTAATTTTTGGTCGTTGTTGAATCATGACTTCTCCTTTGAGGTGAGGCAAGGAGTGCACAATGGCCTGTAATGAAGTTAGAGGAGCGATAGAAAGAAAAACCTTACTGTATGATTGAGGTGTGAATGTTGAATTTGAATTCGCTTGTGATAGAGTAACCTCTTTTTCATCCTCACTCGACGACTCATTACCTGCAGGAAAGCAAAAGGAAATTTGTTGAAAAGTAAGCTGAGATTGGCGCAATGAGAGCACTTTCTGTTGCTCTCTGTCAATATTCAACGAAGAGATCTTCTCATCTTCTCACTGGAGTTCTTGCATTAGAACTTAGTTTGAAGATGTTGTGGCCCCGTGGTGTAATCCTCTGACTTTGCACACACAACAATTAGGCGGAGGGGGCTCGATACCCGATAGGACCCCACCACTTGAGTGTTATGACATGGGGTTGCGGACTCAATTAGGTCTTCTCTATATCAGCGATCCCAGCGATTGGCGCTGAAACAACGCAACTTCACAAACGCAACACAACTTAATACTACAATTTGGACACAGTAATCGTTCAAGCGAGGTTTTAATGCATCTTCAACAAAAACAAAAACAAAAACAGAAAAATAGTAAAAAGTACACTAAGATTAAGCCAGGGAGACTGCAATTGAACCCCTCTGCCCCACAGGGAAGGCATTCCCTGTAGACTGACAACTTGATTCCTTGTATTCACTCAACTGTTTTCCTCTGGGGTTTTACTTTGACTAACAACCAAATAGACAAACAACCAAGGAGATTCCAAACAGTGACTAAAATCTAGACTTATTGCATAGTCGTGCGACAAGAACAACATAAATTCAATTCAATATGATGAGCGTAAATTGCCGGCCCTTATGGAGTGAAGATAACTACAATCTACGAAAAAATCTGAAGAGACATCGAACGTCATCTTCTATCTTTCGAACGTAGAATGGAAACTAGAACGTCGCTTCGAACGTTCCTTTGAAAGTATATTCGCTTCGAAAAATACGTATATTCGCTTCGAAAAATTGAACTTCTAACTAATAAACGAATCAAACACTTAGGATAGGCACGTCGGTTGACCATATTAAGAAATTAGCAATCTGACATTTGGCCTAAATTAGTCCTTGTGTTGTCACGAGTCTCAGTTTGAAGCCATAAATATCCAATTCAATGTGAAAACTGATACTTGTGTAATCAGCCTAATATCCCTGCTCTAATACCATAGAACTGTCCTGTAATTAGTAGACATCGTATATAAAGCTTAGTTTTCTTGTTTGCTATTTGATTCTTCATTATGGTTCTTGTTACATTTCTAAAGATTGTTATTCTGTTTGCATGTTTTCTTAATAGTTTACACTTTGTTTTGACAATACTCCAAGTCAGTGTAGAATGTCTAAATTGAATTGAATTGAAACGTCTGAAGTTTTATGTAAAACATGTCCAGAAATTTCTTGTCCAAAATTCATTTGTCCAAGACTTTCTGAAACTTCCGGGATTCCGTTCAAAATCGTCCGAATAACTTTGCCTAAATAAATTCAATCACCTGAAATTTTTTACCTTGACATTTGAAATGTTTTGCGCTTAATCTATCAAAGATTGAAAAGAATCATGCTGGAAAATATGAATGTTTTCGGACAGAGCACGCTAACAGAGTTACAACAATGAAATCCATTTGCGTGTTAAAGTACTTTCATCCTTGCGTTGATCTTCACGCTATCCTCCTCAACAAGACATTAACAGTTTCTCCACCAATATCTCATTTCTTGTTTCAAAATGTGTCACTTTTCATTTAGAAAATTACTCGAAACGACAGCTAGACAATTATTTATGTTTTCCTGTCGAAATCCATAAATTGTCTGGTGATTTCTTGCTTGAAATTATGCACTTCGGTTGCTGCGTGGAGGTTTGTATGTAAACAATTCAGTATCTAGGCCAGGGGTCGTAAAACTGTCTCGAAATCGAAACACGAGATCTAGATATTACACTTGGCTGATCTTGGATCATGGTTTCAGACAACACGATTTGAAAACGCACATGTTCTGGAATGATGTTATTGTCTGGAAATATGGCTGGCCGGCTGGTTTTGGCACAAAATGAAAAGTTATTTATCACTGCGATTGAAAACAAACGGAAAATATTTTGAACGAAGGATAATGGGCCTAAATAACATTATGTCCTTAACTTACTTAATTAATAAAGGGCGTAAAGAAATCATTGTTTGTTTACCTGGAATAGGCCTATTGGCTTTCCTGCAAAAGCTCCTGGATCGAGCGTTACATTTTTAAACAATTTAAAACACAAGGTTCGATCGAGTGGCGTTAGACCTTCTATCGCTATTGTGTAAATTCGAAAATTCTACGAAATGTAGTAAAATATCGTGCGATTCAGATTCTTTTTTAGAATAGCCAAAAGTCTATTGTCTGGAAAAGCGGGCTGGCCGGCTGGTTTCGAAGCAAACCGAAAACTTTTTATCACTGCGACTTGCGACTAAAGAGAAACCAAAACGTAGGACAATGGGCCCAATTGATGTTATTTTCTTCACTTGGTCGGTTAATGAAAGGTCGTAATGACATCATATAATCATCAATACCGGAAGACTTGAATAGGTCTGTCTGGTCGAGCTTAGTTGCAGGATATCCAATGAAGAACATGCACTGCACAAGAGGGTGGTGACAGGAGGAATGGCACGCACTTCACTTGGTACTGGTAGCTAGCCCCCCTTTAGCATTTCTACAAAACAGCCTGGATCGAGCCAGACAGCGTACAATGACGTCCTCGACTAATCTTTGGTGAGGAAGTGTTTGAATAGATAAGCTTTTTGAAATGATGAATCAACAGTTTAAGGCCCTAGGATGAAAACATCCCAGTGCTGCCTAATTTCGGGATCTCTTGCAAGCTAGGCGGGGTGCTCAAAGTTGCGACTTTTCTTTGCTAATTCTTTCGTTCTAGAATTTTAGTAGATTACATTGCACAGTCTTTGGTTTGATCTTTCTCTTTCTAGGAGCCAAAATATTTTCTCGGACCAATGGTGTCGTGGTCCGATACTTTTTCCATACCTGTAGCGTACACGAAAGAGCATAAACTGCACGAAAACTCGTAACTTTAAGCCCCCTTAGCTCCCAGCAACTGATCCAAAAATTAAGCAACACTTGATATTTTCTTTATAGGGCCTAAAACTCTTGATTTATCATTGCAAAAAGCTTATCTGTCCAAACATTTTCTTATCTCAGATTGGTCGATGACGCCATTTTACGCAGTTTCTGCTCTGTCAGCGTACACAAGTTTTTTAGCACACACCCTAAGAACTATTGAAATAAGCTTTTATTTACCTGGAATGGTCTGCCATGTCGTTGTTTCCGCTCTGACAGGTTGACGACTTTCACCATCTGTTTCATGTTGTACAAATGTTTCACTTCGTTCGTAACATTTTCGTTTGTCTAGAAATTGAATGAATATATGACTAACGAATGAAATGCGACAAACTATGTTGGGAATAAAATTTGAAACAAGAACAAGAAGATGTGAGAGTTTAGTATAACAACATATTAGGTATTAGGAAATATCGTTTGTTTTAAGTCTTATTGAATGTTACTTAGGCCATTTTGGTTAGGGCCGTGTGTTGTTAGACGTTTTGCTGTATTTTAGGCCACTTTGCTTCGCCACTTTGCTTAGGCCCTGCCTTGTATTTATTCTTCGATGCAAGTTTGGTGTGCAACAAGGCCTTCAATACATGTAACTCAGCTACTTTTCAGTGAATTTGCAAAACTGTCATTTTGAACTCAATCTAATGACATAGTTAACAAACATCGAAGGACCGTTTGGAACACTTTAGTGTAGCAAAAAGTACAAAATGTATTCCAAGTTTGATAACATATTCTAGAATCGTGAAGGCAGAAAGACCTATGACAGACTTATAGTTCGATTCCTGAATGTCAAATTTAGATTTTGACAAACTTCAAATTGTTACACTGCCATCTGTTGCAAATTCGCTGAGAGGCAAATTCCAAAACATAAGACTTCATGAAGGCCTATGCAATGGGCCTAAATAGTTGATACACGGGAAAGGCCTGTGCTGTCAGCTGAGGTTTCTAGTAAACAAAAGCAAACAATAGAATTCGATGTCAATCGTTCACACTTCGAAAGCATCACGTCAATGATTCGAAAATTCGTTTGAACTCTTATACTACTGTCTCTGAACGTCTCGTTTCAAAATAATGTAGTAGCAAAATGGCGACTGTTAATAATTTGAATAAAGAACGCTTAGGATTCGAATATAGCTACGATATTTAGAATTCGAATATTCGTCATTTGACCTGTCGTATTATGCTGGCCTAGGCATTAAGCACAGTCCACGCACAGAACACTTTAAGCCGTCGAAATAATCCCAAGAAAACTTCTCCACCATAAAATAGAATGCGGTGACAAAGAGACAGTTATTGTCTTTCAAGTGAATAAGAATTGACCCAAAACCAAAAAACTTTTGATCGGATTTAAAGTAATGTCTGGCTTTTTGGGTTTTTTGTTGATTATACGAAGTGACGCGACAAGAGAGGCCCAAAAATTCTTGAAATAGAACTGACAACAGAAGGTGCAAAATGACGGGCATCGGGGGTGCAGGAAAGTTGAGTTGTAAAGGTTCTTAAATACAACAGTTTTGGTCGTGACGCAACTTCATTAACGTTACTCGAAAAAGTCTTAAACTTTCAAGTCAAACTGAAATATGATATTCTTATTCCAGAGATTCGATTGAGAGGCATTAGAGCTTCTATCAGTATTGTGCACGTTCGAAAACTCTTCCACAGTTCGATTCGGATTCTTTTTCAGAAGCGCAACAAGGCTAATGGCTGGCTGTCTGGCATGTTGTTGATGATGGGACAAGCGGCCTAAAAGTTGAAGACAAAATGAAGTAGAAATGGCGTAAATTTATGAGATTTACAGCAAGGCAATTATTTGCTTCAGTTACGCAGTTTTCCTTAAAGGGGCTGGTTCATATGACCGTTAAAGAAACTTGTTATATTTATGACATATACTGTTGCCCATACGCGCCAATCGTGTTCTGCACAAATTTTGGTGGGTGGGGTAAATAGACAATAAAATTATTTTTAAAATCCATCAATATCTCTGCAATCGTACATATGAGTGTTTCGTTTTCGTTTGTTCCTCTACAAAATTCAAGAATCCATCTTCAAAATGACACTTCATTTTGAGAAAAGTAATGGAAAATCTCTGTGATATGGCTTATCAAAAGTGCAGCAAAATCGTCGTTTCGAGAGAAGTTTGTTTAAATTGCGCAACCCAGCCCCTTTTACATGATATTTTGTGCTTTCGGATTGTTCATTTTGCGTTTCCACCTGTCTCACAATGCGTGGGCCTAACAAAAACTGAAAATCAATAGAAAACTCAACTCTTTTTCAGATGTTCTACTATTTTTGAGCTGTTGATTACCGGACGAAGCTCGAGAGATGTTAGAGAAGAAAAAACCCAAGACAAAAAGTAAGAAAATTCAGTGAGAATTCGCTTCTCGTGATAATTGGTCATCTGTGATAAACACCCAAAAATCATAAATATCTGTGCTTTGAACTGTTAGGCCCTTTCCACACGTGGTATCCGGATAATTTCGAAAACGCATCTTTCCAACCGTTTGGGTCCACGTCCACATGGAGACGGCGCTTTCGGTCACCGACAACGATGCTTTTCGAAAACACTCTAGGGACCCTGGGGAAAACACTCTAGGGGCGTAGGGGCCCTGGAAATAAATAACGATATTTGGGGTTTCCAAAACATGATACTCATTATTTGGAGTCCCCAAAGAAAAAGTGGCATGGACCCCCGTCGTATTGAAAATTTGAAAGCACCCCCAGGGAGTTATCGCTTAGGCCAAATTCGATTTTGCCAGGTCTGCAACTTCAGCATGCCCGCAAAGGACCCTGGGTGATAATGGCCCTTAACAGACCCGTAGCTGACGACGATCACTTGCAAAGGAGCACGGTTGACAATGGTCCTTGTTGCTATATTCATCCAGCTCTTGTGAATAAAAAGATTCATAAATCATAGATACACGGTTTGTTTTGACAAGAAACTAGGAATTTTGGCCAGTACTGAAAGTTTCTTAAAATTATAGGCATTTGTTTCCATTCTGAGACAGTTATTGCAGCAGCCAGTATTTTGTCTAAATTCAGACAGAAGATAGCCATCTTGTTTCCATATTAAGATGGTTATCGTGGCAGACAACATCTTGACTAAATTCAAAATAAAGATATGCATTTTGTTTCCATTTCAGGATGGTTACCAAGGCAGAAAAATCTTGCCTCAATTCAAAATAAATATGTTTCGATCTTCAACATTTATCTAACGTCAAACCCAAAAAGTTCTCCTTGTTTTAGCTCTTCTGACTGGATCACTTCACTCTGGCTGGTTGTCTAACCGTTCCCTCTTTGTTTGGCTGCCCCCTTTTGTTTTGGCTGAGAAATTAAGAAAAACTGGGAAAAGACAAAATAAAGTTTTGTAATCATCTGACTCCTGGGAAGATCTTTCATCTCCAATAACAAAAGGACCAGACAATTTCATTCCACACTGCACTTTTTCCAAATAAAGCTTCCCTCTATTTGTTGGAAATGATAATATGCATGAGAAAAAACCAAACATTTTGGAATACATCATGACAAACTAAAACCCATACTTTTCTTCAAAAAACCAAAAACTTCTATAACCAAAAGTTTTACAAAATTTCAAGGAACTTATCAAGATTTATTCACCACAAATAAAAGTCTACGATTTAAAATGAATTCCTTGTCTACAAATGACAAAACCAGACATTTTGTACCCTTTTGCGTTCAAATCTTTACTCAGCCTAAGAATTCCCAAGAATTTGGGAGATTTATCAAGGATTTGAATTCCAAAAAAATTCTATCCAAATATTATTCTCTTGGTTTAAGATAATTCCTTATCCACCTGAACACAAAACCAGACATTCAGCTGGCCTTTTTCATTCGATCTAGGTAAAAGCAGTCAAAGTATGTCTGGACAAAAAATATAATCTTTCAACCCATATTGGTGAATCATTCAATAAGGAATTCAATTTGGAAATATCTATCATTCACAAACAGGAATACTGGAGAGAGGATGCAGGGGGGCCAATCATCCCTCCTTCCCAGTTCTAAGAAGGGCAAGGGGGCAAAAGTGCCCTTTGAATGAAATTTTGTATTGCCAGTGGCGGATTTAGGGGGGCAAAAGGGGGAAACTGCCCCCTTCACAAAAGAAACTCAGCTTGGTGCCCCCTTTTTGGTGTGCAGTGTGCCCCTTGCCATGACCCAAAGATACCCTTTTTAACTGTTTCGATCAGAACTTGGGGTAAACATACAAGTCCTGATGTAATTTTGCAGAAAGTTTCTCACCATTGGAGCTCTACAATTAAGGTGGATCTGCACTCAAGGTGGCTCACTACTGCAAATTGATGCCCTATCATTATGTCATATTCAAACGCATATGGTCATAACAGAGACAGTAGTTTTTTCTTATTTTGGTCCATTGATGATGGCAAACCAAATTTGAGATAGCTATTTAACTTAATTTTAACAGGCTTGATAATGCACCTCCAGTGATCTCCACAACAAATTCAATTCACAACACACAACTGTTCCCAAAGGAAGGAATGTCTGTATGTTTCCAGACCAAAGTTAAGGCCAAGATAAATCCACATGATGCAGATTTTTTTATTCAAATTTTTTGTCTTGAATTTTTCTTTATAATTTCTTCTAATCAAAATAAATTTTAGCGCCAAAACAACCAAAGACAGATGTAAGTAGAACGCTGCATTTAAAAAACCTGATCTTTTTATCTACAATTTTGTTGTTGTTGCTGTTTGAAGGTGCTCTGATTGGTTGATCTTGTTGATCGTAAAAATTTGCTGCAAAGAAGTAGAAATGGATTCTACTTTCTGCAAAGCAAAAAATTCGCTTCAACATCAAGGAGAATCCTCCAAAATGATATCACAGCACAAATAGACCTTTTACCTATTCTAAAAAAGAATGTGGATTGAATGATATTTCATTAAATTTTGAAGAATTTTTCGAATGTGCACAATAATGATAGAAGCTCTAACGCCATTCAATCGAACCTTGCGTATAATACAAAAAAAATCACTTGATCCAGGCTCTTTTGTAGAATAGCTAAAAGGTCTATTTCATGCATTTACTTTGAAAATTTTGCTTCCAGGAATTTATTCCCCTAGTGTAAATCCGCCTTAGATTATAAGTAAGACCTTGCTTGGGCAGATGGTAATTTATCTCAAAAACTTAATTTTCAGGTTTTATCAAATATGCCTGGAAAACCAAAAGATAAATCTATCAACTAATCAATTTATAAAACAGAACTCCAAATAAACTTTTTCCTGAAGAAAGGATTGTCTATCTTTTCCAGACCAGAGCCAGATTATAAATCAGACCTTGTAATAAAAACAGATGTTCCTTTTTCTCTCTAACTTAATTTTTTTTAGGATTTATCAACTTTGCAAGGAAACCTAATGATAAAACTAGTATTCAATTTTTATCTGAAGATTTTCAAATAAAATCTCATGGCCTGTATCAGGCTGTCTTTGACAAAATCCTTATTCTACCAGAGGTTTTCGTGCCTAATTCCAGACAAACATTATCAAACCTAATTCATGTCCAGCTTATTAAGTTTACCAGGAAAAATGGTATGATAAAATTATTATTCAATTCCTAGGAAAGATAAATCTTTCCATGCCTGGATCAGATTGCCTTTTTAAGTGATTCCAAACAACCTCCATCCCTTAATTTTATCATTAAATTTGCCAGGACAAGCAAATAAAACTACAATTCGACCCAGGGGGGTACTCCATAACTTTCAATACGGGGAGGTCCATGCCAATATTTGGGGTCCAAAATTTTACGTTGAATCAATATTTGGGGTCTGTGAATTACAACATGGACAAAAATTCAATATTTTGGGTCCATAAATCTGAAAAAAGTAAGAATCGTGGAGTTTGGTGTGAGTCTCCAAGGTATTAAACTCAATATTTGGGGTCCCCAAAACATTAGGCTTAATATTTAGGGGTCAGCAACAAAATCGTGGCATGGACCCCCCCCCCCCCCCGTATTGAAAGTTAGGGAGTACCCCCCCTGGGCAATTCGATTTTTGGCCAGGATACTAAATAAAACACACATTGCCTCCTGAATTGGATAGACTGCATGCAATCTTTGTCCTCTCTGCCAAAGGTTCTGGATTCCAAAAACAATTACCCCCACAAAATTCCCCAAACAACAGTGGTTCACCCATTCCAAAAAAAACCCAGACAAAAAGGATGAAAAACCAGACAAGCTTCATTGTCTGCTTAGAGCGTTGATGTAATATATTTTCATGGATAGTTCCAACACAGCTGCATATAAACATGACCTTGGCTGGAAATGACACCGCGCTTGATGAGCTGTACCTTAGAGAAACTCTAGCACTCAATGTCTCGGAGAACTAAGAAACTTTGCCTAGAATAAGCAGCAAGACCATCTTAGACCATACAGGACCAAAAACCAGATAGCTTTTGCTTTGGAAAATATGTACATAATCACAAAACCTTTAGGAATAAAACTAAGAATAACGAATCCTGCTAAGAATAACGAAAGTTTCTTAAAATTATCAGATTTTGAGTACTGGGCATTTCTCAAGAGTTTCTTAAAGGTTTCATAAAAATCTTTGTGTTCACAACCAGTTTCCTCATGAACATATAAAGAATTAGTTTTTTGAAGCCTTCCGATATTTAGCCATTATACTTGAGTACCTTCCAAGTAAAATGAGACAGTGTCAAAATAAATAGTTCCTAAGTTTATTTTCCCAGGAGTAGAGTTTCTTAATTTTTGGTTAATCTAACAGTTGAGTTTCTTTTTAGCTCTTGATTACAAAAGAATTATGTGTAATGCTTCCTTCAGCCTTCAGCACAGGCTTCCAAATAAATCCTGAGATCCTCAGAGTAAATTAAGAATTTCTTCCCTGCCCAGACAATAACCATGACAGTCTTATTATTCTCCCAGCTTTTACCAAAAATACAGCAACTTCTCTTCTTGGAATATGATGAAAGCTATTAAGGGACCCCATGATCAACAGTTTCTTAAGGAATAAATTGGATAGATCAATAATAAACGCCTTCCTGTTTTTGAAAGATAATCTGCTGCTCATGAAACCAAAAACCAGACACAAGACAGATGCGGTCATTTTATCTGGATTGTAAACAACTGAGGTCCCTGGTATTGCATTTTTGAATAATCAAGGGTTTGTGTCTTTCCATTGCATGATATAGCCTCGGAATATGGAAATAAATGTCTACCTTCCCTGGTAATAGATATCTTTCTCTTCACAGACTAAAAACCCAGACAGACTGACAACCATTAATTTACCAGGAAATAAAAACATCCCACTTTGTTCTGCTTTGCTTTGCAGTCATTTCCAAAAATAGAAGCCCTCCAAAATCAGACAGCCATATTGTTTTTAGGGTAAAATCAATAAAACCTCTTACAGTATTTGGAGTATTTTTGGGGAAGAAGTATGATGCTATAAATAATCATACGAGGCTAAAAATAAGGGCTGTAAACATAGACTTTTTTAAGGAACTGCCTATAAAAAAATTCAACTCTCAGATCACCCAAAAATTGATAAACTTTTAAAACTCAGTATGGGAAAATTTGACTCAACAAACTATTTTGTTTTGATAAAGGGAATCCTTGATATGTTTCTTAGTCTCCTGTATCATGTTACTCAGAAGGTACTTGAGTGATGTCTAGACATTGGGAAGGCTTCCATAAACACTGTTTTGAAATGTCCAGGAGGGCTCAGGCAGTGATCATGAAAATTGTTATGGAATTTTTAAGAAACTCATAAGAAACTCCAAGTACTCAAAATCTGATAATTTTAAGAAGCTTTCAGTACTGGCCCAAATTGTTAGTTTCTTATAGTAGAATATGTGTACACCAGAACAGAAATTGAAATATGAAAACCCTTCCCTTTCTAGACTGAACCAAAAAACCAGACAGTCAGTAGTCTTAACAATCTTACCAGGAAAAACACCAAAACACTTCGCAATATAAGGGGAGCTGAAATATTTGGCAAATTTTCAGAGCATGTGGGTAAACATATATCTATCTTATGTAGGAATTAACTAAACTCTTTCCTAAACTTTCCTATACCAAACCAAAAAGCCAGACAGCACGCCATATTCTTCATTGTCTTTCATCTGTAATCTGGAATGCTGTGTCGAAATGGAATGATATGGAAAGGGAACATATCATATCCTTCATTTTCTACTACAAATATCCCAATTAAAAATATCCTCTTTAGATACAGCCTCCCTCCCCCCTTCCCTCTTCCCTCTTCCCACAGGAAACCAGACAGCCAGACATATTGTGTTCAGTCTGCACCAAGAACGCTATGTCGCATCTTGGAATAAAACGGGAAGGGAGCAAATTACGTCCTCCATTTTATGATAGAAATATCCAGATAAAAATATCCCTTCCTCATCCATCCATCTGGCCTTGCCTTTCAACCTTCCCAGACATAAACCAGACAGCCAGACATGTTATTTTCCGTCTGTACCTGGAATAATGCGACAGCAACTGATCGTGTCGCATCTTGAAAGGGCCTAATTAAATATCCTCCCACGGATTTCATATCATAAACCAGAAACACACATCATTTTCCATTTTAATGAATAATCTTCCCGTCCCAGACTAAAACCAGACAGCCAGACGGCCATTACTTGGAATTTGGATCAGAGCAAAACCATATCATCGCAATGACGCATCTTGCTGGAAAGGGGCCATAACAAATAAATTTCTATAACGGAATATCTAGATAACTATTATACCCTCCATTTTTGTGATCTAAATGTCCAGAAAAAATACCCTTCCCAATAATAGAATATCCCTAATACCATATTTTATAAATAACCCTCTCTTCTTCGGATAAAATCAAACAGCCAGACATCGATTACTTCTTATTGGAAAGGAAGAACAAACGCAGCCCAGACGCATCTCACCACGGACCACAAACAAATCCTCCATTTTATTATTTAACTATCCAAATAAATTTATCCCTTCCCCGTCAATAAATAGCCCAGGTTGGCTTCCCTTTCTAAATTAAAGCCAAGACTAACGCCCAGACGTCCATTATTTGGAAAGGAACAACGCCGTCTTGTCGCAGAAAGGCCACAAACATATCCTACGTTTTATCAGATGAATACCCAAATAAATATATCCCTTTCCTTTTAATATATATCCCTAGGTTGGCTTCGCTTTCCATAGTAAAACCAGGACTAAACCCAGACAGCCAGACATCTATTATTTGGAGAGGAACAACGCTGCCGTGTCGTAGAGAAGCCATAAATAAATATCCTCCATTTTGTTGTATCCAAATAAAACCCTTCCCTTCCCAGGCTTAAATCCCAGGCAACAATTACTCGAAACCTGGAATATGAAACAACATAAATATATCGCAATTATGATAAAATATAACAGGCATATGATGTACAAATATATAAATTTAATATCAGTAATTTCTGTTTACCTGGTTTGGTAATCCTGCAACTATAATGGAAGGGATTTCCACATACAGACTTGAGCAGGCCTTCATCACTTCTTTCTTCATAATAATTCACTTCACATATAGTTAAACTCTTTAAAACACCTTCTTTTGCTTGTTCTTGGATTGTAGAAGTATCAGTTGTTTCAGCAGTTGTATTTCCAACAGGATCTATCAACAGCTCAGGCCAGCGTAATAATTTACATAGCAAGACATGAGCTTGATCAATCCTTAGGCCAACACTTTCCAGGATTTTTGCAGCCAAGCAGTCACTGTCATTCGCTGCTGTTTTTATTGGAATACAATCAGTTTGTATTCCACCTTTTGATTCTAAACTACGTAGTAATGTTTTAAGTTGATGTTCATCTAAACATTGGTTAATATAAGATATAAAAGCAGACTGAAATTCACTCCAGCTAGCTAGCAGTTTTTTATTAAGTCCTCCTGCGAGTTCTTCTTGGTTAGGCCTTGTGTTTGTCTTCCAATGGCAGTCAGTCTGTTTGCTGCTCGAAGCTCGATCTGCTTCTTTCTTCATAAATTTCTGAACTTTCCTAGCCAGCGATTGAATTCGTTTCTTCCTAAACATCCATATACGTTTATTATTGATGTAGTCAACATTTGTTTCGTGGCTTTTAAAGCGTTTAAGTATGATAAAATTTAGTTTTATTAAACACTACTCGCTCGCTCATCGCAAACACTGTCTCATTTTTACTGGCTGCTTTCTTTCAACTACTTTGCTTCTTGATTCACCAAATATCAATCGCGGCTTCAACGCCCGCCAGCCGCCGTTACCCTCAGCCGCCGCACGCGATCGCTTTCATGACACGCATGTTGTCTCGTTTCAGAAAGACGATAAAACCCAAAGATTAGAAAAAATTTTTTAATTTCTATTGGGTGGAAAGACCCACCAAAAGGTTAACAAAAGAAGGTAAAGGGGCAACGTTCCAGCAAAAAGGGAGGGGGTATTTTTTCTTAAGGGAGAATGATATCAATGTAGAGCATATTGTCTCGTTTCAGAAAGACGATAAAACCCAAAGATTAGAAAAATTTTTTTAATTTCTATTGGGTGGAAAGACCCACCAAAAGGTTAACAAAAGAAGGTAAAGGGGCAACGTTCCAGCAAAAAGGGAGGGGGCATTTTTTCTTAAGGGAGAATGATATCAATGTAGAGCATATTGTCTCGTTTCAGAAAGACGATAAAACCCAAAGATTAGAAAAAATTTTTTAATTTCTATTGGGTGGAAAGACCCACCAAAAGGTTAACAAAAGAAGGTAAAGGGGCAACGTTCCAGCAAAAAGGGAGGGGGTATTTTTTCTTAAGGGAGAATGATATCAATATAGAGCATATTGTCTTGTTTCAGAAAGACGATAAAACCCAAAGATTAGAAAAATTTTTTTAATTTCTATTGGGTGGAAAGACCCACCCAAAGGTTAACAAAAGAAGGTAAAGGGGCAACGTTCCAGGAAGAAGGGGTATCAACTTGTACAGAGGGGGAAGTTAGTCCTTACTTCAGGGAGAATACTATCAATGTAGAGTGGAGCAGAATCTCTCTAACAGCATGGATGAATTTCATTGAAAACAGTCCCATCATTGTCTCGTTTTAGAAACACCCAAAGGTTAGCAAAAGAAGGGGTCAGCTTTCCAGCAAAAAGGGGTATAAAATTGCACAGAGGGGGCATTTTTTTCTTACTTAAGGGAGATAATATCAATGTAGAGGGAAACAGAATCTCTTAGCAGTGTGATAAAACAATGAATTGCATTGAAAACAGTCCTATTGTCTCGTTTAGAGACACCGTGGGGGTACTTCGAGCATAAATGCGGGCATAAATCCTCTTTTTTCAGTATTGGAGTTTTGTGCATTAGATTAGCACGAGAGGGGGCATATTTATTAGTATGGGGTGGCGCGGTATCTTTCCTATTGGGTATTAATAAAGGTCTGAATTGAATTGGATTGAAAACAACCGTATTGTTTCATTCATAAAGCACGGAGGAAGGGGCACAAAGAGTGTATCCTTCAGTCTAAAAGGGGAACAAACTTGTACAGAGGGGACACCTTGTCGGTACATAAGAGAGGTTAATATTAGTGTAGACGGGAAAAGAATGTCCCAAGTAATGTGATAAATTTGATGGAAATCTGATCAGAGATTGATGGAAACCTGAGAAATGAATTGAACTGAACCTATTGTCTCTTTACAGAAACACGAAAGGGGGCATAAAACTCCTCTTGCCTCATGGAGAGGAGTATTATGGTGGTATAAAAGGAGCACAATGTCAGTATAGATGGACAAAATATATCTCTCAGAGGGGGATGAAAGCAGGAATCGACTGAATCGCAAACAGACCTGGTTTTGCAGAGGCTGGTAAAATTCAGTAAAAGTTTCGGCTAAAAGGATTGGTAAATAGGAGGCTAAAAAGTATGTATATTTACCTTGGCAATGGTGGCAAACATTTAATTTACAGGGGGCATGAGCATTCGATCAAAACAGAAGGGAAATGAAATAAAATAGACTTTTGAGTTACTTACAAAAGAGTCTGGATCGAGCGATATTTTTATCAATTTCCATACAATCGAAAATTCTACTAAGTATATTTTGGTATATTTAAACATCGTTCACTCCAGATTCGTTTTTAGAGTAACCAAAAGTTCTATTTGAAGGGAGTATGTAATACGAGTAAGTTGAAAGTTTCCTGTCCTGTGCAGATTTGTTTGCAAATTATAATGGTTGACATATAGACGAGCAAAACTGGTTCACTTACTTGGAATCAACCAGTAGTGAAGGTTTTGCACCATCAGGAATACTTTCATCTCACATCTTCATCAGGCACACACTAAAGACAGCAAGTCGGCGGATAAGATCTGAAATAATGAAAGCATAAGATGTCAACAATTAACTACAGTGGAAGTTCCGGATGAGTCAGAAAATAGTTCCCATGTCTTAAATTCATAGTGGCAAGAGTACTTCACATATTTGAATGACTTAAATTCTCGTCAAACGCTAAAAGATCACAATATTTCTTTTATTTTTCTCGCTGTCTTGTGAGCACTTTAGTATAAGTAAATTCAACTTTACAAACATCTTAATGGTTGAAAAATAACAGAAGAAAGGCCTACAACATTGATCAAATTGTAGAGGACTTGTTTCACCTCACAGAACAATTAAGAAAATGCAATTTCTCTTGGCGAGAGCTATCCTCTACACATTTATTGCCATAGGATAAAACATCTTTGGTATTTGTTAAAGGAATTTTAATCATTCAAATCTGTTCTCAATCAAATCTCTTCATGCTACGAATTTTCAAAAGTGGGATGGCAACTTTTTCTGGCTCACCCGGTAGCCATCTTAGCTACTCTACATTCTTCAAAATAATCTGAGACCAACGATAATGTATTTTGTAGAATCTCCGAATTTGCACAACTTTGTTAGAACCTCTAACAACACTTGATCGAACCTTGCGTACAAAACATTGTTCGATCAAGACTCTTGCGTAGAACTGCTAAAAAGGATCTATTAAAAATCAGTTTTGCAACGTTTCTCAGCCAAAATGAATGGCCACAAACATAAAAGGGTGTAGGCCAGGTGCTCGGCTTTCCAAATAATTTTCCCGACAATCTTGTTATTTTAAAAGCTTTCTTCTGCGGCATGCAGGTCATTCTGTGAAATTAAAGTTTCCCGACACAGCTCAATCTTATGATAAAAACTGGATTTGCCGGGCCTAAATCTTGCAAAACCGATAATTTTAGTATTTAGCTCATAATAAGTGATTTAATGTGGGGAGTAAACAGTTTTCTTAACAAAGGTCTTCGCATGACTAAGGCCACTGCGTCAGTCAAGAAGCCTCATACTTTGTTAGCTCAAAATATATTTTCTAATATCATTTGTGATTTGTAGCATAAAATTTGAGAATAACCTTGAATAAGAGACTAGTCATCCAAACCTAAACACGCAACAAAAACACTCTGTAGAAATTAAACTGTTAACTCTTAACTCCTAACAAAGCATGGGTTTCAAATCTTTAAATCTACGAAAAAAGGTGGGTATAAAATTCAATGACCTTTTTCTTTAAGGTGAATGACTTGAAAGAAACGTTAGGCACTATTCTATGATTCTACCGTTGGACTTTTCAGAAATCCTCACTATTTGTCGAAATTACGGCCTCTTTTTGAGCTCATTTTATGATGTGACGTCATCAAATTTCTAAATCGCAAACCAGAAGAGTAAGAGAGTTTTGCTTGATACCATATTGTAGGCATCCATAAACTATGGTTTTCTTGAAAATTATCTGATCTTTCGTCAAGAGATTTAGAAATTACGACAGCTTTAAGTATTTTTTGAAAATTTTCTCGAATTCTTAAAAAAGAAGAAAAACACTGTCATTTTGAAAATATTGAAGATTTCAGAAAAGTCCAACGGCAGATCTTCTTTAAAATAGTTCAAGTTTCTTTGAGGCCGTTCAGTTCAAAGAAATAGGTCATTGAATTTTACATCCAGCTTTTTAAAGATTTGAAACCTATGCTTCCTAACAAACAATAACCAAAACCTGCAACGAGAGAGAAAAATTGTTGAATCCTGCAAGAGAAAAATGAATTAATCTTGAGCCATGACAGGGAAGAGATGAATTAGAAATTGTAATAAAGAACAACAATGAATGATAACAAACGCGTTTTGTCGCACACTCATCAGTTCGGTTCGGTTTCGACAATATGAAATAAACAATTTTCTGGCCTAGTTCTAAATAGGATCATCTAATAAATTGGCAAACGTGTAGCAAGGAGCCTGGAGTTCTCTCAAGAAAAACGAGATTTTGTAAATTTCATCGAATTTTCGAATGTGCACAATAGTCTTGCCACTCAATCGAATATTTCGTTTTCTTTTTGCATTCAATCTAAAACGTTACAATACATATTACTTAATTACACTACTTACAAATACTATACTACACTATACTACTAGTACAATACCATTGGAGCAAAAAACTATGACTACCTAATGGCAACATAAAACGGGACATCACGAACGTAGCACTACACGTAACGACGTGAAGCAGGAATTAAAGGAAATTGTAGGAATTGGGTAGGTTTTGGGGTGAAATGGGTAAGTTTTGGGGTAAA
Source organism: Aurelia sp. 3 sensu Dawson et al. (2005) (assembly GCA_964020215.1). Classification (NCBI taxonomy): domain Eukaryota; kingdom Metazoa; phylum Cnidaria; class Scyphozoa; order Semaeostomeae; family Ulmaridae; genus Aurelia; species Aurelia sp. 3 sensu Dawson et al. (2005). The sequence goes on from OZ026576.1 coordinate 269,145, forward strand.
ATGGTTAGAGGAAAAGATTTTGATAAATTTTGCAAAAATCTATTTAATGAAATCAATGAAATATAGGAAAAGCTAAAGGAGTGATCGCGATGCATGATGGTTGCCCAATCGCCTTTAACGACCTTTTCCAAGTAACGCATTAATCTCAAAAGCATCTCTCTCAGATGTTTATATCCTCACATTATGAATTTTTTTATCTTACTTCCAGAATGTTTAAAGAAAATCAGAAAATTGTCAAAAATATTCAATCATTATTTGAAAAGTAATCTCTCTTTTAATCAGAAATTTCATTTAATATTTTCGAAGATTAATAAAAATAATCCCAAAATAAATTTTCATCAAACATACCGACTTTTCTAAATCACTTATATTTTTATTATTTTTCCAAATGTGCTCAATTCTATTTTATCTATTAATCATACTTTCCTGCAAATCTTTGTTTGGACAGTCACTGCCATTGTTATTTGTGGTTTGATGAGCTTTCTTCAGTTGAAATTTTGCTCATAATAAAGTTAATCAATCCTGCTCTGAGGTAAAGGCACACTGGAATCAAAAAGCTTGTTTTAGGCCGTGTCCACAGCACTGCATTTTTAACCATTTACCTTTCTACTGGACGTATTCCATTCAGCAAAAGCCTCAGTTTCCCACAGTAAATGTCGACTTTCAACGAGCCCTTCTCGAGTTAACTGTTGCTCGTTTGCTCTTAAGAAAATGAAGGCAGCCACGATTAAGAAATATATTTATATAGGCCCTGTCAAAAAGTGCACTTTTAACTTATGACAAAGCTTATTTACAACTATATGATATTCATAGTATAAAAGAAAATGTTCAACTCTGTATTGATTTCTTAAAATCATCGAGCGAGGATGCAGTCTTAGACTCAACAGGTAAGTTATTCCATAGTTTGGCACCCCGGAAAGAAAAGCACTTTTGCCCATTTGCTGGCATTGTCTTTGGCGACTTAAGTCAGTCTCAGTGTTCCGGAGGCTTCAGGAGGTGCATACTGAGCTTTTGGTAAGTAAAGAGGTCTATTTACTTGGGCAATGACATTTTACACTTTTGATTTCAAAATTTTACAAAGATTCGATCCCTGCGTTGGACAGCGCAATTTTAAGATCTGTCCAAAGTACTTTGACCATTATTCTAGAATCTTTGACGCAACCTTGCAAAAATTTGCCCTGACATTTCCTCGGCACATTCTAATGCCACATGGCAAAATCATAACTCTATTTTCAGACAATACAGTCCAGGTCATTCGACCCTCTCTCTAGAAATCGTGCACTCGCTAACTCTCAACTTCTCTAAAAATCATGAATATTTTGCCCTCGTGTTAAACTTTCACCTTTCTTATTGTCTGGTTTTTAAATTTCCTATTTTCACAGAAGGGTTTCTGTCTGGTTTTTTTAGAAACAGAGAAGTTCTTTCAAGCCGGTCTCTTTCTTCCAACGTTGGATAACGTCCGGATCCAGTTTGCTCCAGGAAAAGCATGGGAGAACCAAAAATGTGCTCTGTTCTGTTTCAGCTTGAGGCTGTGCACAGACTAGACTTACGACCTGACTCCTTGTATTCGCTTAATGTTTTTAATCTGATGTTTTCATTTTCACTCTTACAAGGACTCACAACCAAACACATTCTAAGCAGGGACTAAAATCTTAAGAAAATTTTGAAGAAACTTCGAACGTCTTTTATCCTTCGAACGTCGAAAGAAAATTCGAGCTTCGCTTTGAACGTCACTACGAACGTCGCTTCGCTTCAAAAGTCGAACTTTGAACTAAAGCGATCTGATTGGTCGTTCTGCAAAACACGGCGGATTTGGCCTAAATTAGTCCCCGTTTTGAAATTGTTTTGTCATGAGTCTTAGTTTTGAAGCCATAACCATCATCCAACTCATTGTAAAATATTGAGACTCATATCATCAGCCTGTGCGCAGGCTAAGTTTAGTCGACTTTTCTGTGTTTCAAGAACTCAAATTGTTCTACGGTTGTTCAGCTAGAAGCAAGGATGATTCTGGCGATTTATAAGTGAATCTAAGGAAATCTTTTAGGCGCGAAACTTCAAGGCTTCTTCCGGGAACAAGAAGGGAAGTTCTTTCGTCATCATAGCAAAATCTTAGGGGCATGTCCCTCAGTGCCCCAGAATCCAACATCTCTATACAGGGTCAATTTCTTAGTTTCTTATAATATGGTGCTAGAAGAAAATCGATGCGAAAGACACATAGATTTTTCAGAAGTTGATCAGAATCTGAGTCTAATCGTGCTGCTAAAAAAAAATCTGTCTGTTTTTGCGTCCGTTTTCTTATGCAGAAAAATGCCAAAGACATGTTAGGGACTTGGCCATTATTAAGGCCTATCAGACACACCGACCTCAATAAAAGTCAAGTGTTGCCCCAGGGCTTTGGCCTAAGAAAATAATGGTAGAGGAAATCGGGGTTTTTATTATCTAATTTGGACATGAAAGGGATTTACATAATTTATTACTGTTTTTATGTTGGTTTAAAATGTCATACTCTTTGTGCAATAAACGAAATTTACTTTAAGTCTAGGTTTTCACATTCCAATAAAATCGTAGCAAGACGTATTTACGCCATTTCAAATGGCCTCAGCAGGGGTGCATGAAGGCCGAGTCTGAAAGAGGGGCAGCCTTCATAGAGGGCACCCAAAGTATGGAAGAAAGTAAACGCGCCGAAGATAAATCTAAACGCGCAAATGATATGTCTCAGTTGGCCTTTTAGCTACTGTGAGAAGAATCAGAATCGAACGACGAGATTTTGCTACGTTTTGTAGAACTTTCGAATGTGCGCAATAGTGATAAGGAGCTCCAACGCCGCTCAATCGAGCCTTACGTATAGCTAGTAATGTATAAAAGTAACGCTCAATCCAGGCTCTTTTGCAGAATAGCTTCAAGGAGTATCATCGAATTTTAGATGACAAGGCCTAAGGAGTGGGCCTGAATATTCCGGGAAGCAAAATTACAAGGATGCAGAAAGTAAAGCTAAAAATTGCTAAAAAGGCTAAGAAGGCGCAAAAAATTACCCTGAGCAGAAAATTCTCCTAGACATTACGATTACATATACTTTTTGTGTATTGTAACAGCGGCCTAGTTTTTTAAAGACATTTTACAAACTTGGTTTCTCAAAGATGAGTTTGTAAATTCGGAAATTGTCAGTTTTCTACAGTCAAATTCAAGTTCAAGAGCTAGGGAGTGATGTCATCTCTTCATGCTTATACAAAAAGGACTTTTTCCTAAAGGGTATGGCGGCAATGAAAATCTTGGCAAAGGATTTCAATCGCCAGAGGATAGCAAATTTCTCTCTAGCCGAAAGAATGAAGAGGCCAAGAAATAATAAATTAGATTAACCTAAAGGTCTAACAGATTAGAAATTGGTCTGAAATCAGGCAGACAATTTTATCAAAATGAATGAAGTTGCTGGATCGCCTAAAGGTAAGATTTTGAACTCAGAGCTTGTTGAAGATCTGGAAACCAACATGAAAGAGCTGTTAAGATCGTTTTATAACGGCAGTTGTCAAAAACGGCGACAGAGCTGTTTAACCCTAGACTTGAGACTTGGAGCGTCTTGTTTCCCTGTGCTCGTTGCCTTGATGATGGCGCTTTCATCAACAGAGACTCATGATATCGCTCTGAAAAAGCTGGCCCTATTTAGGCCCAAACTCTGAGCTTCCTGGAGTACCAATCAGATTGCAAGATTTGTGAAACTAAGTATTTGGGCTGGTACTGGGGGTTTCTTAGAATTATTTGATTTGGAGTTCTCAGAGTTTCTTACGACTTTCTGAAATGCTCCATAACAATTTTCATGCTTGCTCCTTATGGCCTCGGGAACATTTCAAGTGTTTCAATTCTTTCAGTTTAATTCTAGAAGTCAGAAATGCCTGGGAATAGAACGATGATTCTATCCACTATTATACTAGAGGTTCGATTGAGTGGTGTTAGAGCTTCTATCACTATTGTTCACATTCGAAAATTCTACAAATTCGTAGCAGAATATCGTTCGAGTCAGAATTCGTTTTTAGAATGGCCAAGAAGTCCATTGCCAGCCGAAACAGAAACCAGACCCGAAAAGAATTCCCTGACTAATGATAAAGAAACAGGAAACGTTTTCCAAACAAATTCTCAGACAATGTCAGATAAATTCAAAAATAGAAAGATGAAAAACTACGTAAAATAATCAAACAAAAATATCTGGTGTGAAAACAAGTTTCTTGCAGCGTCCTTGCAGGGAGTTTCCTTTCTAGTTGTTTGGAAAAACGGACTCCTGTCGATATTTCGTGTAAAGATAAAGAAACTCCACTTTCAAATCAAGATAGTGAACTTTCGCGAAAACAGCATCGCCTCGGGCAGATTTTATCTTTTTCACCTAGATTCTGTCGTCTGCTTATCAGCGAGTGTCTCAGGACCCAGTTCCTGAAAGGCTACTGTTAATGAATTTTTACGTTAGCAAATTTGAGGCTTGGATTGAGCGATTCAACTAGTGATTGGTCAATTTGCGAAGCATAAACAATGAGATTGAATTAAATTCGCTATAAAGAATCTTTTTACTCAAATGTCGGTTTCTTCTTTGAACCATCTCACAAACTCACGTCACTTCGTTCCGCGAGCAAACATGTCTGTTAGCGACAATGATTGTTTGAATTCAGGGGATAATAAACTCTTTATCTCCCTGGTTTAAACTGATAACCATATGCCAATCATTTTCACATTAATTGATCCTTTGATGGGGTAGATGTCTTATCCTTTGCTCAATAGCTTGCCCCTTCCTGCCCCCAACTTCCTCTCTTCCATCAATTTCACCGTTCCCCTTTTCCCACTCACAAACTCTGTTGAACTTCATGACGATGACCCCTTGAGATAAATAGGCGGCCATTGGGGCTGCGTTATGGCGGGGCAGCTCTTTCACTTTGATCAATAGCCACCCCTTTCCTTCCTTCTCTTTCCATTCCAATGTTCCCCTTTCCCTTATAACAATTCTATCCATTACATTTGCAAAGGGTCAGTTTTGAGGTACGCAAGCGGCCATTAGGGCTGCGTTTTAGCGAGCAGTTGATTTTAATTTTGGCCAACAACTACCCCTTTCCTTCTCTCCAAATTCCCCCTCTCCTCTGTCCATTCCAATGTGCCCTATTCCTTGTAACAAACTCTATTGAATTGCATTAAAGGGTCAGTTTTGAGATTCATGAGCGGCCATTGGGGCTGCGTTTTTAGCGGGCAGTTGTTTTCGCCTTTGATCAGCAGCCAGCCAGACACATTCTTGTGAGCAGGGAGGATAAACGCATTTCATGTCATGTAATCAATGGCGTACACAAGCAATCTGATTGGTTGATTCAATCACGTGATGTCTAGACGATAAGTCTCGTCTGTTATTGTCTAGTTTACAGAGTTCAATTCAATTCAATAAATGTTTTCAAAGGAGTTTATTGTCTAAAAAAAAGGCTATTCTAAAAAAGAATTTGAATCGAACGAGATTTTGCTACATTTTGTAGAAGTTTCGAATGTGCACAAAAGCGATAGAAGCCACTCAATCGAACCTCACGTATATTTACTTTGGCACTTTGCTAAGCTGAAAGCTTCGAAGCAAAAATTTGGCCTAAACCTAAACTGTTTCTTGCTTGCTTTCCTAAAAATAGCACTACTGTTTAGGCCAAATTTTGATAATTTTTCGAACAACCTGTATGTACAATACGCGAATCTTTTCTTATGGGTGACTCTTTACAAGAATTTCATATCTCAGATTGCAAATAATTTAGAAACTTCAATACTGAGATCAAATTATTTACGAAATTTTCAGAAAAGCCAATAACGAAATGTCTGTCATATGTTCACATCACTTGGCCAAGGGGGTACACGAATTAAAAATGGACTGGGGCTACCACCCAGAAAGCTACCCCTTCACACCCAAATTTATGGTGAAATTTAGTGGAAAACTACCTTTCTTTGAAGGTTTTTTGGCGATTTCAGCAAAGACTCCCGCGCAACGAAAATATGTGAAGAAAGACCTTTTTCTAGACCCAGAAACGCATCCATGAGTGAGGCACATACCTGTAGTCCTGTAGCCTACCTGGCAACATTTTATGCACCCCACCCCCTGACACATGTTCCATGAAATTTTTTATTTGGAATGTGAGTCATGCCTAGACGGTGATAGGACTTAAGAAAACTTCCTTGTGAAGTTTTTCAGCAGGACAAAGGGTTGAATACGGTAAAAACCCGCGTATAAGACCCTAGTGATTAAGAACCTACAGGCTGAAAATTCTTAAATTAGACCTCCAATATATAAGAACCCATTCAGCCTGAAATTTGAAATAGGTTCTTATTTGTGGAGATCATCAAACTCTAGTTGCTTTGTCATTGAGCCTATACATACTGATTCTGCCATATGTGCAAATTGCAAAGATCTCTAAAGATACTTTGAAAGCTATGTATGTATGTATGTATGTAATATTATGCCATTAAAGTTAAAAACTTAATTATAAAATTTACTGCAAAATAAACAGAAAGCTAATTACATGCGTAGAAAAAACAATAATGATAAAAAGAAAAACAAAAAACTAAGATCTGATATGAAAACCTAAGTATAAAAACACCCCCAGTTTAAAATGGCAGGGATAGCATTAAAAGGTCAGTGTGACCTTGTTTCCATAATGGTCCCCCCAGAGGTGTTTTGTATGTGCCTCCAAAGGATGTTGAAAACAAAAAATTGGCCCTTGCCTGCAAACAAACTTTTTAAGAATTTAAATAAAGAATGTTTTTGCAGTATTTTGATGTGCAGCAAGTATTTGGGAAAATTGTGTATCCAAAAAAAACTTCATTTTTATACTTGCTACAAATTGTGTTCTTAGGGCAGGTCCTACTTGGAAATATAGGCCAAACATGCCTCCAAAGGATGTTGAAGACAAAAAATTGGCCCTTGCCCGCAAACAAACTTTTTAAGAATTGAAATAAAGAATGTTTTTGCAGTACTTTGATGTGCTGCAAGTATTTGGGAAAATTGTGTATCTAAGGAAAGCTCTTCATTGTATTCTGTAAAATTTCTGATTCTTGGGCTTGAATTTTCAATCTGAACATACCTGGAAGCCCTGAATGAAATAAGAAACGACAGCTTTATTTCCTACTAAATATTCAATACATAAGAACCTAATCAGGCTGACTTGCAAAATTGTAGGTTCTTATACGCGGGCTTTTACTGTGCGAAGGACTTCATGAAACTCGTACCCAAACGAGTGCGAAAATGATGAGAATTTCACAGAACTCTTAATGCTGAGTTAAATTCTTCGTTTTTTCCAACAAATTCGTGCATTGTCCAACCAAACAACATTGTACATAGGCCAGTCTCATTTTGTGTAATTGTAGCTGCCTGAATTTATGCATTGCTCTCGTGCATTGGCTTTGCGGAGTTTTGAAATGGTTGTGTAAAGATTTTTCCTTTGAGGGATTTCTATATTCAATGTCCTCACATAAGGTGAAATTTTCGACAGCCAATGTCCAAAGTTTAACCCACAACCGAAATTGAATTTATGCTCCAAAAGGCAGAAGGACCGGCAGACTTTGGAGAGATTCTCGTTTTCCTTTGCAAAACTCTGAAAACGAGGCGAGCTTGGTAGTGTTGCTGCAATAACTGAGTTACTGCAAAATGGTGCAAATTTGTTGCCAAGCACCAGACTCGTCTTCGTGTTTTTCAACTGGAAACCTTGTTTTCGCCAGGATGAATCTGAAACCTGCTGCTTTGAAGAATTTAATGTTTGAATGGGCAATCTCCATCTCTGCGAAGTCTACCGTTTTCCAAATTTGGCAGGTTTGGAATTACCTTTCAAACAAACGCATTGGGTTTCTCATGTTATCGAATGAAGCCAACCCTTTCTGCCAACCCTTTCTCTGGAAGAAAACCAACTCAATTCTGTTTTATCTTTTGGCACACGTCAACCTGTCTGGAACTATTGTTTCGAAAATTTTTAGATTCAATTTGTTTGCATTAAAAATACAATAAATCTAGACAGAATCTCTGATAATATATTAAGCCTGTTAAGAATTACTTAACTTGTTAAAATGTGGACCTGCGCGAAGTCTCTCTCTTGATAAATAAACAAACAAAAGGGGAAGAAGAGGAAGGAGAAAAAGGAAGGGACAGGGACATGACAGAGAGACTTGTGAACTACATGTTCCGAAAACGCCGGTCAACAAGATCTTCCTTGCCTTCCTTTGGCGATCAAAACAGTCATGATTGTATCGTTTAAAATTTTAACACTGTTTCATTTCAAAGCTATTAAATCCATACCCTAGGTACCAGAGCCAAAAAATAAAATCCAGCTCGCTAACTTTGAATGAAATCATGATTGCTTTGATTGCCAAAGGGACGCAATGCTTGACTTTAATTAGGCTCTGGTACCCAGGATTTCTCTTATATTAAAGGAAGAGCCAATCAAAATTGAGCATGAGAGCCGAGCCTTCTTTTCGAAAGGCATAGTTCACAAATCCCACTCTCCTTCCCTCCCCATTCCTTTTGCTTCTTCCTCTTCCCCTCCCTTTCCCCTCCCCGTTAGTTACTAATCAGGAGCGAGACTTGGATGTAGTCCAGCTGTATCTTGTATATCAGCCAAGTTAAATGCACCAAACAAATGGTTCTCCAGAAAGCACTTTTTGGAGCAGAAAGGAGACATCAAGGGCTTTAGACTTAATGCCAATGTTTTTACCTCATTCAAGGACACGCAATCAAAGCTAGATTTGGAAGTGAACGACACAAAGCACGACTTCCTGTTTATCCGTTTTGGAGATTCGTGGCGCAGTAAAGAGCAATAGTCACCCATAATCCTTTACGGGCATACTGCAATTTCAAACGGTCTGAAATTCAAAATTTGACAAAATTTGACCGAAACAGAAACTTTTGATCTTCCAGGGGAGGAACATAGCATATCGAGGACACAAGTACGAGTATGTGTATCTTCAATGGGCGGGTCATACGGGGGTGTGCCATTTGACGTCTGAAATCGCACCCTAAAATTTATAGATTTTCGCGAAAACGATATCTCAAAATTTACAGACCATTGAAAATGTATACCCTAAAATTGTGACACAGCCATCCAAAATTTTAAGAAATGATTGAAATTTTATCAAAATCAAAACTCTAAGAGTTATTTTTCTAAAATGACACCCCAAAATTTATGACTACTTGTGATTTTACCAAAAATGATACCCCAAAATTTATTTTCTGCTCGAAAAAAAGGCACCCCAAAAAATGGCACATCCCGTACCTGCATATATGGTAGTTACCCCCCGGGGGCTTATTTGCCGCCCATACGGGTGGGTTTTGGGTCCAAAATTCTCTAAAAAAAGGGCCTTTTCGGCAGATTTTGCTGAAACATGTGTTGGTTTGGTTGAAATTCGCAGACAATATTAAGAGATTGATAGTTTTCTGACAGAATATTCAACTAAAGTCCTGTTGGTTCAACTGTTGTAGTTTGATCCATGGTTTCCACTTTCAGTGACAGTGCAAAATTTATTTCAAAGCATGGCCGGTGTAAAATGCAACAGGGCCATCACCATTTTAATTTAATTTCATATTTATTTATTTACACAAGGTAAAGTTAATAATTGTATATATTACATAAATTACTTTCCAAACTGCCCTGTACAAAGAAATAGATAAACCCTATCTATTTACAATACAAATCCAACATATTTACATTTATATCTTAGGAACATTCGAAAATTTTACAAAATAGTTGAGGAGATAAATCTTGCAAATAGGCTCCTTAACATGTTTTTCATAAGACACTACGTTATAAGAATAGTACTAAAGTAAATCCCCGCATATAAGAACCTACCAAAATAAGAACCTAGAGGCTGTTTTTCCTGAATTATACACCTTGCAATTAGGGAGCTGTCATAAAGAATGAAACAGAGGGGGGCGGAAGGGATTTCAAAATTTGTTGTAAAATCATATAGCCCGATGGAAGAAACAGAAACTGTTTTCATAGCCCCTTAAACATCTGCAAAATGATTTGATGACCCCACCAGGGCTTCAAAATGAACTCTGCCAATACTGTAAATTTGTGGGATCCAGTATAACGTTTTAAGAAGGCAGGGAGGTACCTGCAGATACCACTGTATCAGACACTGAGATAGAGAACAACATCAATGATCAAGAGAACAGAAAAAGTGACGCTGACAATGTTTAAACATTTGTAAAATATTGAAAACAAATCCGAAGAAGTACAGCTTCATGGCCCATGTTTATCACTTGCAGGAGTTTGTTAGCCCAACATTTTCCATCCAATAATTTTGGTGACCCTGTCAAATCCCTTCCGCCCTCCTCTGTTCCATACTTTGTGACAGCTCCCTTAAGAACCTGTTTCAGTCTGATGAAATACAGGTTCTTATTGCAGGGGTAGCAAAATTGATTTTTGATTTTTGTTACTCAGTTAATTTTGGCCACAGTTGCCTGTTAAATGTTGATGCTCCGCCCCAATTAGGTATAGGTCCATAAAAACCCTTCAAACACAAGTGATAGTGCTGAAAATATTTTTATGACTCTGAAAGGGCCTACACAAGTCACTCTTCAAATAAGAACATATCTACCCTGATATTAGTCATAGTGTCTTTGAAATAAGAACCTATTTCAGCCTGGCTCTCAAAAAAGTAGGTTCTTATATGCGGGGATTTACTGTAGATCGCCAAAAAACTCTGGTACTATGCCTAAGAAGTTTTAAGAAACTTTGAAAAGTTAAATGCAATGATACTATAGCAAATATATCGTTGAACCTTTATAATTAAGTAGGGGATTGTGCAAAGTTTATCTTTTTTTTTATACATCTTAAAAATCAACACAATATTTTAAATGCAACTAATGTACCATCCATAGCCAAAAAAGACACAGGGTCACCGAGTTCTGGCTATGAATGGTACTTACAATTTTCAACTTGTTGCACATAAATAAATAAATAAATAAAGAAAAAATAAATAAATAAAAAAGTAAACTAAACAAAAGGGTCAACAACTGTATCTCAGGATAAATGCCAGCAGTTTCTACGGAACAAGGGATATGATAATTGAAAGATTAATGGTCAAAAATAATTCCTGCAGACTTCTCCAGCATTTATCCTGAGATTGATGGTCAAAAATAATTCCTGCAGACTTCTCCAGCATTTATCCTGAGATTAATGGTCAAAAATAATTCCTGCAGACTTCTCCAGCATTTATCCTGAGACAGACATCTAAGAAAGAAATGTAAAAAGAAAAGTAAAAGTTTATCTTATAGCGTGGTGCATTTTGCACACCATCCCTTGGGCCTACAAATTTAATTTTCAGAAAGTCAGACATCACAGCGAGTGCCTGCAAAGGACTCTAGGATACAATGGCTATTTAACTTCTAGGCCACACGCATCACATTTATTTTTTTTGTTGTAGTTGTTGCTGTTGTTGTACCTCGTTATGATGTTTACATACAGGATTTTTTTGTGAGATCACTAGAACTTTAATCATGACCTGAATAAGTCGTGCATTGTCCTTGAGCTTTGCTTAATTTTTCAGTAATATCTAGAGCTATGATAGACCAGATAATATGATACCTTGTTCAGCCCACGTTGTTAGAGAATAATTCAAAATGGCTACCATAGCAAATTTTAATTGTAACTAACCTCTAGTCTTCGTGTTTTTATGTACTCAACTGGTTAAATATCTTTTTGATTGAACATGTCTGGAAATTGAGATATTAAAAATTAACAACATTGTCAATAAATGTCTGATCATGGGCACCGTATTTGTAGCTTGGAAATTAAATTTGTTATCTCGATATTATCATAGTTTTATTCGTTGTTTTCTCTTTGGCACAAACCTTACCAGTTCTAGAAATCAAATTCAAATGGCTCCTGCGTATCAGAACTGTTGGCTCTTACACAGCGTTCATCTTCAAGAGGTAGTATATGAACGCTGTGTAGGAACTAACTGTCCAACCGAGCAGGAGCCAATTTGAATTTTATTCCTAGCTTGGTTTGCAGGCTTCAGCCGAAGAGAAAGCAACGAAGCAAAACATTAAAGGGCAGGGTAACGTAACCGTAAACAAACCTGTTATCTCTATAATCTTTATTGTTACCCATACGTAAACCATTGTGTTCTGCACAGATTCTGGTGGATGGGGTGAATCCACAAGAAAGTTACTTCCAAAAATCCACCAATATCTCTGCAATCGTACAACATACGAGGGTTTTGGTTGGTTCTCTTCAAAGCTCAAGAGTCCATCTTCAAAATAACACCTTCATTTTGAGAAAAACAGTAGAAAGCCTCTGTGATACGGCCTATCATAAGTACTGCAAAATCGTCATTTCGAAAGAAGTTTGTTTACATTACGTGACCCTGCCCCTTTAATATCGAGGTTAATAAACTTTAATTTCTTAGCTACAAATATTATTGCGCATGGTCTGATTACAAATGTTTCTGACTTAGAGTATCTGCATGGAACCTTCAAAGAATTGAGAATTCACCTCAATTTCTTTTTTGGGAGAATCTGGTACACAGGGTAACTAAAATTTTGCTTTTCAAAGTCCAAGCTCTTTGGACTAGACTTTGAAGTGATTTTATAGAGTGCAGAAGAACTCCCGCTTGTTTGGGCTATTTTGAAAAAGTGAGCCCACTTATTAAGAGTTATGAGTACCTGTGGAGTAAGTAAGTCTTCTCAAAAACAATACATCAAGATTACGTCACTTGAAAGGTTTTTATCATCATATAGCAAAAGTTGTACAAGAACATTGTTAGAAAGGCTGTTGATTTCAATAAATGGTCGTAATGCAACCGAAACTCCAGCGAGAAGATCTCGTCGTTGAAGGGCAAAATGCCGTCATTGGTTTAAAACTATTCACATTTAAAACTGGGAAGCTTTTTGTATGTGTATTCATTTGACACACACCGAACAAGGAAAGGTGTTGCTATTGAACACACCTGTGAAGGCAAATAAGGCCACGAGTTTCAAGGAAATTCCAGATAATAGCTACCAAAAACAAATTCAATTTTTCGTGTTTTGTTCAAATCTAATAATCAATAATTCATATGAACAGAGAATCTGGTCATAAACTGTGTCTGGAAATGTGTTGAAAATCTTTAGGAAAACTAAACAGTTTACAAAATCATGGCAACTCCAACAAAATTGTCCGGAATCGATGTCTGAAATTCAGTTTACGATAAATAATTAACTAAAAGTGAGACCTTGAGCTTAAGTTTTGTCTGAGTTGTTATAAGATACTTGGAAAATGATTAAAGATGCTTGAAAAATGATTTAAGAACCCAAACGATTCAAAGAATCAAGTAAACTAACTGCTTGCAAATAACTGCAAGATAGAAAATTGTCCGACAAAATGCTTAGCACTTTTTATCTTAAAATGCTCGGAAAATTATTTAAGAGCTTAAACAGTCTGGAAAATTATGGGCAATGCAAAAAGAAAGACAAAAAGAAAGAAATTAACTGAGAAGTTTTATTTCAGCATATTTAATTGATAAGTTTGAGATTTTAAATTTACACCAAATGAAAAGCTTGAAACCGTTTTTGAAAACCAAAATGATTCAAGAATTGAAGAATTTTCCCTCAAAAACTGTCTAAAAAATGCTTCAAAGCATGGTGTGCACGTATTTCTTTTCATAAGAAACTTCTGATAAGGACCTCAACCCTTAGACCGCCAACAAATTAAGAAACTCCGGTACTAGGAAAATATAACTTAAAAAACTATTTATTTTATAAAGGAATCCTCACATATTTGTACGTTATTTTCACTTGCATCCTGTATCATGTTACTCGCAAGGTCAACGTCAAACTCTTGCTCAGGGCCTTTTGTCGTACTGGCCAGTACGTCCCAATATGACGAAAGGCCCTGGGGACGAGGATGGAGTAATGTCTAAACATTGCAAAGGCTTATCAAAAACCTTGTTTTGAAATCTTCACGAGGCCACAGGTAGTAGAAAAGAAGATTTTAAGAAACTCGTAGGAAACTCTTGAGCGCTGAAAATCTGAAAATTTTCAGAAACTTTCAGTACCTGCCAAAATTCGTGGGTTCTTTCAAAATAAGATTCGTGTAGACGATCTGATAGTGAGATCTTGAGCTCCAAGTCAATTTTTAAAATACTGGCAATATTTTTTTGAAACGAAATAATTTAAGAAACAAGGAAACTTGTCGGGAAAAGGAATAAAAATGGACCACAAATTGATACCCTGGATACCAGATTCTCGAAAACGTTTATAGAGAGGCTGGTACCCAAGCGTAACAAAATTGAAACCAGGCTTCACAATGAGATTGAAGGGAACTTTGACAGCTGATGGTTTTTACCCAGGATGTGTGTAGGCTTATTTGCCCTGCTTGTTGGAAATCACTGAAGTTTGTCAAATATTTTGAGAACTTAGAAAAGCAAATGCATCTGGATTATTGCCCAGGTTCAAATACATATTCTGTGAAATTTTCATCGATATATCTCTTTTCTAGCAATTTATATGAATTCTTGAAGCAAAGTCAATTTTTCTTGGCCGGTAAAACGCTCGCAGCTCCGGCTCCAAATAAGATTTTGTCTCCAGCTCGATGGGTTACAAGCGGTGATGTCATTCATTAGCTGATTTTCGTGAGATTGGGTGATTTGTGTGTGTTCTGAGAGCCAGTAAGGATTTGAACGTTACCTTGCAACAGGCAAGGACCAGAAGAATGAGTGTATCTTATCTGGACAGCTGATGCAAAACTACCCGTGAAGAAATTTTACCTGAATTCCAAATGCGAAAAACAACTTTGCTTTTCATTTGTTAAAGCATGAACATAAATTTTTAATGAAAAAATGGGATTTTGGAAAATGTTTTGTCTTGTAATACACTTAAAAGCTTGAAAATTGTCTTAAAACCCAAACAATTTAGATAATTATAAAAAACTGCCAGGAAATGACAGCTGGACGAAAATTTGTCTGAAAATTCAGTGTCCTAGAATTTTGGTCAATTTCCTTGGAATTGTCTTGGGCCGCTTTGCAGGTATTCTTGATGAGGAACTAAACGAATGAGAAATTGGGTTTATTTTCTTGAGATGGCCTGGCTGTACACGTTATAAAAAACTAAAAAACTGATTGAACACTGAAATTGTCCAAAAATGACACTTATTTAATTCGTTTTTCCCTCAACGTTGCGGTGAAGCTTCTTAACTTCGTCCCAATAGACCTTTTAGCTCATAAGGGAAGGGGGAAATAAATTAAGGGGGGTTGCCCGATAAAAGATCCATTGTTTACGAAAATTTTGCCCGACTGTAGGCCGATTTTCTGCTAGATCATGGCTGATTTTTTGCAAATTTTTCCAAAGTTGGGAGGCCTGCAGCCCCCCAGTCCCTTATCTCCTACGGCTATGTTTTAGCTATTCTAAAAACAGTATCGATCGAACTACACTTCTATTTATATCTTGTAGGATTTTCCGAGCATAATTTTAGGGATACCATAAATCCAATGTGCCCAAAAAGCGATGGGATTGAGGATACGGAGCACTTTTTGTTGCTTTGCCCTTCAGTTGATGTTCAACGACAAGATCTTCTCGCCGAAATGGTTGAATTATTACGACCATTTGTAAAAATCCCCGGTCTTTCAAATAATGCTTTGATGGAACGTTTGTTATATGGTGATCAAGACCTTTCTAATGACTCGACAGGGACGTAGGAAGCATCTCAAACTTGAGGGGCACGACACTTCGAGGACACTTTCTAAAAAAGGAAAGGGCACCTCTTTGTTTATTGCGAAATCTTGGGGGCACGTGTCCCCAGTGCCCCCCTGTTCCTACGCCTATGTGACTCGAAGGTGTTGTGGCGCTTTGGTGCAATCCTCTGACTTTGAAACCAGAACAGTCAGGCGGAGTGGGTTCGAATCCCGGTAGGGCCCCACCACTTACGCGTCATGACAAGGGGTCCGAACTCGATCAGGTCTGCTCTATTTCTGGGATCCCAGCGCCTGACGCTGAAGAACGCAACTTCTCCTTCACCTTCACCTTAACAAGTATACTAACAAAAGTATATAAAAGGCATGAAAACATACAAAAGGTTGTTATAAAGGCTGATTTCCAGTCAGTGGAATTTTCCGTGCGGATGGAATTTTGCATAATGAAACCTAATGCAGCAGTAATAGGCTTAGAAAGACCAGGGACGTATAACTCCTTGGCCTAGACCTTTTAGCTATTCTGAAAAAGAATCTGAATCGAACGATATGTGTGTAGATTTTGTCGAACTTTCGAATGTGAACTATTGTGCTTAGAAGATCTAACGCCATTCAATATAACCTTGCGTATTTGCGTAGAAAAATGTATGAAAATATCGTTGGATCAGACTTTTTTTTAGAACAGCTGAAAGGTCCTTTGTCTAGGGTAAACCGGGGTAATTTGGGACAAGGGAAATTTGGGACACCCCTGGGGTAATTTGGGACATTGCTTAAAATTGCATAATTATATCACTCATTGCAATCATTTATTCTTTTAAGCAAATTTTTCAACATTTGTATTGATGTTGAGTACTTTTTTGATATTTTGAAGCATTGATTTGATTATGGCTACTTTACCGTACATTTATGAAAGCGGCCATTTTTGATGAAATTGGAGTGAACTGTGGCAGATACACTATTTTCTTATCCGAATTTGCCATTAGGTTTGAATATGTATCATCTACAGGTGGAACTCAGTGCTGTCCCAAATTACCCCATATAGGGGTAATTTGGGACAGCATCATTTACACGCTAATATATCAGCAACAACATGAATTAAGAGAATCTTTTACTCAATATCAATTATTTACCACTCAAATGTCTATAAAAAGCTGAATTGGTCTTGTTTAGATATGCAACGAAGCAGTCATACCTCAAAAATGGCAAAATTGTCCCAAATTACCCCGGTTTACCCTATTCAATTTCCCTGGGAAACAATAGGATTTCCGTCCGCTTGGAAAATCCCACTGACTGCATTTTCCAAACCATAAAGAACGAGTTCCTATTATACCTTGGCATTTTATCCTGCAGTTCTCTGTTTTCCAGGTCCAACTTTTTGCCATGAAGATAACACTTCGTTTCTAACGAATAACCACGTGATGTTCTTCGCCGTTCTTCGCCTGAACTCTCAAATCTTTCGGCTGCTCTTTTCTTCGTTTTCAAGTTCTTTTCCGCAACTACTTTCATCTCATTTCAACGCAGAGCACTTCCTTGAGAAACAATATTTCCTTGGTCCTGGAAGATGTTTTTGCTTGTTTTTATGACAATTTTCCACAAAACTCTGCGGCAACAACATGCACCTTCATCGCTTCGCCGCGCTCCAACTTTCAAAATTGCAACTGTTTCTATTCCCTTGAGGTAACCTGGATTCGTTCTTTTGGGACCCTTCCATTGTTAGGGAATAAATAGCCCATTCATGCTGTCAGAACAGCCAGGAAAAGGCAATCCCTTCGGGAATAATTTGAAGCTGAACCAAAAATGCTTCTGCAAGGAAGGGAATTTCGCTTGCCAGCGAAAAGAATATAACTGAAGTAGAAAGGCCATTTTAGATTGCAACCAGAAATTTCCCGTTCGGTGGGCCATCCCATAACTTGCTGATTTTCCACCAAAATTTGTTCTGATTTTTTAACGAGCTTTCATAAAGACATCTTCTCTTGTAAAAAGCGCTGCTTGTTGAAGAAGCAATTATTACTTGACGAACTTGTCGGTTTTTCGTTCTGCAATCCTACCTACAAATAGAATTTGTTGTCTAACTTTTTGTGACAAGTTAAAAAAATCTTTGATTGTCGAAAGCGATAAGTGTTTCATTTTGTGGTCTAATGTATCCGCCTTTTTCTCGACAAGGAGAGTCTAGAAATTTCCTTATGCCATCTCGTTTACGCATACCCTGGGTGCTAGACTATCTCTAAAAGAAAATTTCTTTTATAAAATTTCTTTTAGAGAGTCTGGTACCCATGGTTGCAGGGGCGGCGTCAGCCCAGAATAAGTGGGGTGGAAAAGCGATAGAATTGATGGCCGGTATACCTAACGATTTTTATGTCGTTTTTGCTTAGGAATGAATACCGACCGGAGGAAAGTGGGGTGGACATGTCCACCCCACGGACCCCAGTCCACCCCGTGGCACCGCCCTTGCATGGTTGTTTACACAGGGCTAAAAATAAGTTGTCTGGAAATAACTTCAAACATCAAACCGATACTTCTGAAAATTTCACTCCTTGAAAATTTCATAAACCTTTCATAAAAATTCCTTTTACATTCACGAAAAATTGCTAAATATATTTCCAAAATATCTTGCACTCTTTTTCAAAAAAGTGATACTCTCGTCGTGGGAAAAAGATCCCAATAAAATTTAAATCTGAACCGATCCACCAAAAGAAAAAAACTAAACAGGAATAGGATGTACGGAAAACTACAATCCTGGACAAAATATATTGGAACAACGAAAAAATTTACAATTCTAATGAACCACCCCCTTTTACCCCCGATTCAATGTTGCTAGACGTTTTTCAGCTTCAAGATGCCAATCAACATTGCTTTGGGGGTAAAAGGGGGAGGTGGAAATACGAAGATGAGAAGAACTGAGATAGTCAGCGATGATAGTACTTTGTTCCAAATATTTTGTCCAAGATTGTAGACTAGTGCCCAACATCGCGCATAACGAGTTTCCCTATTATTTTTTCAATACAGTAATTGATTAAATTTGTAGACGAATGTCTCGTTCGATTCTTACCCCGACCCCCCTCCCCGGGCGTTTGCACATAAAATATTCCCGGCCCCCGGGCACTTGACTACCATTTTTCCCCGACCTTAAGGACATTTGACAGTACTAGGAACTTTTCCTTACTCTCGAGTACCAAATAAACGGGGCGGGGGTGAGAATAATCGGGGGGGGGGGGTTGGAGATGGTTCAGCATAACAATAACGGGAGGTTGGAATACTCGGGGGGAGGGGGTGTTTGGAGAAATTGAAAATAGTAGTTTTCTTAGTTAAACAGGTATCTTTTATATATTTATTCATTCATTCATTCATTCATTTTTATTTATTTAGGCACGGTAGCCCCGTCAGTCCATGAGAACTGCTTATATGAACTGTGATGTTACTGACACGTGCACTGATGAACTCTGGTTCTGTTGAATGCACTTCTTGAGACTTTTTCTTGCGTTTATTCAGAAATGATGTTTAATATATCATTTCATTTTTCCCAAAAATTAATAAAAGGGGCTTCGGAATAAAAGCGGGGGAGGGTTGAAAAATTCTTAAAAATTAATAGGCGGGGCGGGGGGACGATTATTCGGTACTCGAGAGTACAAAGTGACTCGGAATATGAACTTTCTCAGTGCCCGGCCCTCGGGACTTTGTACAACAAAATTTGTCTTGACCCCACGGCTACCCGATGGTCCAGGGTAGGAACTGCACGAGACAAAATGAAACGCATTTTCGTGTTAATAGAATTTCGGTCGATAGCATGTCTGACCCGGACACAGCAGTTCAGAGATTTATTGGACAGGTTTAAATTCTAAACACCTTTTTGAAAAGAGGTCCGCCGTAAGACGCCATTACGAGATAATACTTGGCCACACGCCCTCAGGGCCTTTTGTCATATTGGGACGGAGACGAGGTTGCATATAGTCGAGAAGAGTTTAGATCGAGCGACTTTTCACGAAATTTATCGAATGCACAAAGAACTCTTGCACTGATCATTCGAACCATTCGAATCAAAGTGAAGAATAATATTGCGCTCGATCCAGACTCCTCTGCAGATTAGCCAAAAGGGCTGAATCGAGGATTTTGAAGAGCCAGTGTTACCCAGGGTCCTTTGCATGCACTGGCACAGCCCTAAACGGAAACTATAGATGCACAGTGCTGTTGTTGCTGCGTAAATCTTTTCGATCAGTTCAACTAACTGCAGTGTGTATTCATCGTTTCCGTTTAGGCCAAATTTAATTTTCAGACATTTTGAAATCTCAGTATGTCCGCAAAGAATCTTGGGTAACAATGACTCTTTAAGTTAAGAAAGAGCTGCATTGTATGATCTCCACCCCTGAGCGGGTTAAGAACCTCACGTTCTGTAAACATTTTTCTAATCCACATGTGCTTCAGACAGTTTTGTTTTAAACTTTAACTGACCTCACAAGAAACGTAATTTCAACACAGACAATATGGGATTTAGAAATCACCCGTTTGGCTGTTTTCGTGTCGAAATCGCACTTTTCCTGCGAGTGTGCGTGTATGGCCTTCAACAACTCTCTACTGTGACCTTATTACATGCGTTGTCTGGGTCGAGGGTCGTTTCAAACTTGCTCTTTACATAGACGCTAGACTAACTGCCTGTCTGATAATCCAACGAATTTGGCCTAACGAACCCTTTTTATCTGCTTCTGGCCTTGAACAAAAAGAAATGTTATCTTTACACTTTGTTAGACTTGCTTTGGCTGGGTCGTTTCAAACGTACCATCTACAAAGACACTAGACAAGTTGGTTGTCTGATAAATTCAACAAGTTTGGCCTAACTATGCCCTTTTTGTCTGATCTTCAACGAACCTAAAATGTGATCCTCACACTTGCCAGTCAATTTCTAACGCTGGGTCCTTTGAAGTCCGCCTTTACACATATCATGCACAAACCCTAGTCTCGATGGCGGTGTCTGACTATATTGGAACGTGTATGGCCCAACTAACCCCTTTTGTGTAGCCGTGAGCTTAAAAGAACGAACCATTTCGTCTCCATAATTGCTAGACTTTCTATGACTGGGTGATTTGAAGTCAGTCTTGCACACATCCTAGACTCCTCGCCTCCTATCCTTTCAGATTAATGACAAAGCGAAAAACTAAACTTTTTAAAGGCTTAACACTCGGAAAGTTTTCAATCTAAAGGCAAAATCAAGGGGAAATTATCGAAGTTAAACTTTGGCAATGTGAAATAAATGTTTCAAAATTAATATCGCATTTCAGATTTTAAATCAATTCAATCGAACGTGAACAACTTTTAGGAGGGAAGGGATTTCGTTAAAAAGTACGTTGATACAAAACTGCGCAAAGATTCCGTGTGAACATTGAGACGCAGTTTCAAGTTGCAATATCCTCAAATGCATTTTTCGGCAGAAATAATGGCCAATTCAACCAGCCCAGACAACAGAGTTTGCTACGATACATTTTAAACTAGACTCTAATCAAAATATACTTCTAAAACACAGCACGACAAGGGAGGTCCTTCGTTATGTCTAGGCTTGAAAACTTCCGTGCACGATTTAGGCCGTTAACTTATGGGCTACAATATCCTTTGATGCATTTTAGCCACGACCAACCTCGTTCCCACGATGTTCTTACGGCATACGCTGATCACGAAGCCGAATGAAGGAACTCATTCTGGGAACGAGATTGAACCACGACCATTTCAACCCAAACAAACTGTGTTTTTTTAGCTATTCTAAAACAGAACCTAAATCGAACGATATTCTGTCCAGTTTGCAGAATTTTCGAATGTGGACAAAAGCATAGACGTAGGAAACAAGGGGGCACTGGAGGCACGTGCTCCCAAGGTTTTGCAATAAACAAAGAAGTGTCCTTTTAATTTTTAAAAAATGCACCTTATCTCTTACGGAAAAAGTTCCCTCGAAGTGCCGTGCCCCCTAAAGTTTGATATGCTTCCTAAGTCCCTGGACAAAAGAGATAGAGGCTCCAACACCACACCAATCGAACCTCTTGTATAAAAATGTATAAAATTTGCGCGGACTAGGTTCTTTTGATGCACAGCCAAAATGTCCACTACTGGCTACAATAAATCTAGCTATCCTGAATAAAAGGCCATGAAATTACTTTTAAAACCTGCACGTCGAGAAAGGTCTTGCACACAAACACTATATCCTTTCTAACATTCCCGACAAACAATACACAAGCCTGACACGGACAAAAAGATTTCCCATCCAAGTTATGACCGACTGCATGCAAAGCAACGCTTTCAATCCAAATTTTTCCGACAAGAAAGTTTTCATGCAAGGCCTAAATTCACGAAATAATTCTTTCCTTGTCATGCACGGGTGTGTAATAGATGCTCATGGTATTGGAGAATGGACTTTTTAGCTATTTTAAAAGAGGGTCTGGATGGAGGGATAGCTCCCTGGGGGGGGGGTCACTTGAGTTTCTAAGATACAGGATTGTGCCATTCAAATCGCAAAAGTACCACCCATAAATCCGGAGAAAATCCTGAAAAGGATACCCATAAATCCGGGAAATTTTCTGAAAATCATACCCATAAATGCAGAATTACCGAAAAAGCTCACCAATAATTGAATTTTTACAAAAAAACCATAGCCATAAATCCGGAATATGTAACAAGTTGCTGAAAACCATGCCCATAAATCCGGTTTTACCCAATAATTAAACCCAAAAAGGTACCCTTTAAAATGGCACAACCTCGTACAATGGACAAGTCAAGTTACCCCTCCCCCCCCCGGGCACTCGCCAAATACCAATTCAAGATTTCTACCTTTAAACGAAAACCCTCGGTATAGAAGGAAACTTTGAAAGATTCAGAACAAACTTTGAAAGATGCAAAACAAACTTTTTGTTCGTCAGGACATCCAATCAAATAGTTCTCTGCGAAACAGCGTTGCAACAACTTCTAACATATAACACATTCATTTTTAAAGGAGCATTGTGCCAAACAAACAGGCGAAGTCCCTCAGAAAGCAAAAGCTCAGACCTCGTTTACAGTATACGGGTACAGTTTTTATCCGATGCGAAGTTGAGGTGGTCAACGGTTGGACCGGCACACTTAAAACGGGGGCTAAGACATTTTTCAGGGGTAAAAATCTGAAAAAATGTATTTAGCTAGAGTATCCAACTTATTCTTGATTCTAAACTTTTCAAGAGCGACCCACAACAGAAAGCAAAGTTTCGCGACTGCCGTTTAAATTGACAATAAACAAATACAACTGGATATATAAACACAATACGCTATAAACACAGTTTCGAATGACAGTTTCGATTTTGGAAATAAAGTTTCGAGCTACAAATTCGAAATAAGGGTAATGACTTCGAGCGACAGTTTCGAAGTAGGAATTTAAATTAAATACAAAACATTTAGCGAAGGTAGAAATATGAGGTTAAAAAGTACAGGGGAAGGATGGGGGAATGTGCCAAAAATTATACCCATGGGTTGGGGGTCACAACGTAGAGACAATAGAATTTGCCGCTATTCCGGAAATTAATCACAATCAAACGATATTTTGCCACAGTTTGTAGAATTTTCGAATGTCCATAACAGTGAAAAAAAGCTCTAATACTACTCAATGGAACCTTTTGAATAAAAAGTATTAAAATATCGCTCGATGAAGATTGTTTTTTTAGAATAGTATAGCTAAAGGGTTTGTAGTTCTGAAGGCAAACGAAATGAATATATAATGGACCGAGAGGTAACGACCAAAAGTCACAGTTTATTCATAACGACCTTTTAAGTCACAGTTTAAAGGACAACTCCGGGGTGCGTAATATTGATGAAGAATTATCGCAACCTGACACTGCTGACACCTAATGTAAGACAGAATCTAGTACAGTATCCATTAGTTTTTAATCGTTCGTAGTTTGTTAAGTGTAACGTAGATCAACTTGCCTGTCTTTATACATAGGCCATGGGGTAGTCATTGTCTTTCGCTCCCCATGGTGTCGTCCTTGTAGTGTTGTAAAGTAATTAGGGAAGTATTGTAGAATCTATAAATATATACAAGATAATGCTGCTATGAATGGTGTACGGTATTTTTCCACCATTTTTCACCTTCTCTTTGTGAAATTACTTATTCAAGTAAGCGATCTGAGCGAAATGACGTCATATAGCTCAAACGAAAACGGGGCTGTACTATTGTTTTCTCGCCTGTAAATCCTTGCTAGCCTCTTTATCGTGTGCTCATGGAAGAATACGGCGACACAGCGACCAGACTGGGCCTAAATTTTCAAAATGTTCAAGGCACTGACGGCCGTTGGGAAGCTCAAGATATGAAATAAAGGTAAGACTTTGCGTGATTAGTTGGTTAAGTTTTCTTATTGCGCGAATCATACCAACACCGGACTTGTCCTTTAAGGTGACGTAATAAAGTACTTAGCGGGAAGAGGACATCAAATACAGAAATGACTGGTATTCCCTGAGAACAATGCTGGAAAAATGGGGATGAACATCCCTCAATTAAAAGCCTCCAGTATAATAGTAATTGAGTTACTGATGTGTCGTGAACTAGTTCAAGATTACTTCGCAAATGCTAATCAAACATTGGGGCATCTTTTGGCACAGATGGTTATTTGGGAAAGAAATTAGGGATACAGTGATGCACCCCTTGGAATTTTCCACCTTCATAAAATACTCCATAGGAATACTTTACAACGTTTCAGGGCGTTATCAAGCTATCAGTCACCACTTTACATACAATCAAAATTATAACTAATTAATAACACAACTTATTAATCAAAAAGGCGAAAAATCCTAGATTTACAAAACATGCTACATTATACACAGAAAAAAACAAATGACAGTTTACATATATTTTTACATTATCTTAAAGCGTTGTAATCTAACTTGGAAATGTCGATGCGAAAGGCTACAAGTGAAAGGCTATAAATGAAAGGCTACAGATCAAAGGCTGAAAGTGAGAGACTAAAGCTAAAAGCCTACACTTAAAGGGTGAAAAGCCAAAGGTTGTAATGCAGAGGCTATAAATCGTACACCCTTAGTTGGTCGATACAACCGAATGGCAACCAATAACATGCAAAGGATTCTTGATTTCGAGAACCCGGAGTTCGATGGATTCTTTCGGACAGTTCGATTTCAGATTGACTTGCTTTCTTCCGGCCCTTTCACGGACACACTGAGAGGCTACCACGTGTCCTGAAATGAACTTCACTCTTTGAGCGCCAACTACAACAAAACTGCTTGATAAAGAGCTCATATAACTTTAAAATCGTTCCAGACAACTTTAGCTGACCCAGCTAAATTTCAAAGTTCGAAGTTTAATGATTACATCAAGATGTTTCTATATGTAGATTCCACTTCATCTTAGAACGATGTTGTTGTTTCTCGTTGTTTATTTTCAAAGCTTAATGAGGTATTTTGAAGAGTGGCAAATATAGAATCTGAAATATCTTTGCAGTTGTCCGTCAAATTTTGAAGTTCATTTTGGCACACTCGACATGACATGCCATGCTACGAACTTTATATAAACACAACGACCATATATACTAAATTGACCCTTACCTTGCGACATAACAAAGTTCAAAGTTCACCGAGAAGTCAAAGTTCAAAGACAATTCTACTATAAAACACTATTGTGCACTATCTATCTAATTATCTATTTACGAATCTCCTTTGCAGAGGAACGAGAGGGACTGTGCCTCACAGTTAATAAGCACTTTTTCAGAACCAAGGGCAAACCTGCGTTGGTTTATCATCACACAACACTGTCCCATGAGGACAACCGTCAGAATTTCACAAAAACAATTTAACGAAATTCTGAACGCTTATAGGTCGCTTTTGAAAATGTGGAACTCATAGTGTGAAAACGTGAAACCAAAATGAAACCTATAGTTACCTTGAGCCTCAACAAGGTTTGCTCATCAAAAAAGCAAGCCTTTCACTGAGTTAAAAAGTAATTTTCAGGCTTTGTTTCAAGACAAGACTTGTCAAATACCTATTTTCCTCTCGTTTCTCTGCGAAGGTGAGCTTATCTAAAATTGTTATCGTTTCTCATAAATAAATTGGCTTCTATAGCAAAATTATAAATAGGATGATAATAATAATAACGATAATAATAACGTGCTCTACCTTTTGGTTGGACATCCAAAATCACGACGACATCTTCCATGCCTCGGTCTATCTGTGTGACGTGTGCTAAGTTTTGACTGCTTGCTGTGATGCTGTGATTCCGTTTAGGTCTTTTATCAAGCCCTCTAAACCAGCCATTTCCCGCTCCAAATCAGTGAGGGCCTAAAAAGAGAAGCAACAAATAGTTTTGAATTGATGGCAGTTAAATTTCCAGTTGGCTGCAAATCAACACAAGATAGCCGGCAAAGTGTCTGTTATCAAGCCTCCTCACTACCAGTCATTTCTCGCTATAAATCATTGTGTAAAGTTTGTACATGAAAAATGAAATTTCCCTGACGAATCCTTCCTACCCAAATGTTCCCTAGTCTTGAGAGAATGACAACCTTACGTCTTGCAAGGACAATATCGTTTGAGGAAGGGAACTGACGAACTGATACCTTGGGAACACAATTAGCATTTTCATTATGAAAATTTCGGAAATTGATTTAAAGACCCTCTGCTAACCATTAGGCTTTGCGCCCATTCTTTGTCATGTGCAAACAAACAACTGGAGACGACACGTGCGAGGTATGGGAGGTATGTTCGTTGCCTAAGCCCCTTTTGAAATTAGAGAAAGAGAAATATAAACATTTGGACTCTACACCTTTGTCTATGCTTTAGACCTATTGTCAGATATGATCCTTTGTTCACAGAATAAAATGCAAGGTCAAGAGAATTTAGGCCAGAAACGACTTTCAGATAATACGAAAGTCGAATTTGGCGCCACAAAGGATCATGGTTAGCAGTGACTCTTTAATGTAATGGTAGAGTTTGATCCTAAAATAAATTCACCCCATGTGAAACTGAAGCTTCATTTGAATGGTAAACAAGAGATCAAATTATGTGCATGGTATGCTCCTTCCTGTATCTGACTGGCAGCTTTCTTGAGTTGTTCAGATTCAACTTGCATCCGCACTTGTGCGTGCAGTCCACGGTTTATACAGAAGTTTACCTAGTGTTCTTTCCAGGGCTCAAAAAATATTTTTTTTCCTGGCAGCAAGTCAAGCACCTTCGTTTCTTTTTGCAGACTGTCTTTCTTCTGTCCTAATATACCACTCCATTCTTTCATATTTCCTTTCTCCGCCCTTCTCCTTCCTTCCCTCCTCCCTTCCTTTCTTTCCTTTCTTTCCGCTTCTTTTCCGTTTTCTTTTCTTCCTTCCTGGGAGATTTGAGAATTTCAGCTACCTTCTTGGTCGCGCCGCTACCACGCTACTTCGTTTCTTTGAGTCCTAGTTCTTTCTCAAGCATGAAGTTTCAAGATCCCCACAAAATCAAATTCTACCTTGAGAGGAAAAACAACACAAAAACAAAGAGCATAGAGCTCAAGTTTTTCAAAAGACCGGTGTAAAATTCTTTTACGTCTTTCTTTGAATCAAAGTGCTTGAAAGGAACTTCGGACAATCTGCTGTAAATCGGCCGTGGCAATTTTTTGATATCGTGATTAGCTTTAAAATGGCGACATTTATTGATTTTGAGGTTGTGACGTCATCAAATTTCTAAATCCCTAACCAGAAAAGCTACAAATTTCTGCTTGCAATCATATTGTAGACCTTCATAAACTATGGTTTTCTTGAAGATTGTGTCAATTTTCCTCAAGTAATTTAACGGTTACGATGATTTTAATTTTCCCAAAAATTATGATGGATCTTTACAAAAATAATCCAAATGCCGCCATCTTAAAAATAATCAAGATATTAAGGAATTGCCAAGGCAGATTTACAGCATATTACCTAAAGTTTCTTTGAAGTCATTCAATTCATGGAAAAATTTGATACAATTTCACACCCACCTTTTTTTGAAGATATGAAAGATTTGAGCTCCATGCTAAAACAAAGCAAAACAAAAAAAAACAAGAGAGATGAAAACTTACCGGATGGCTTGATGACCGTACTTCGAATGTTTGAACAGGTTCATCGTTAACAGCAGTCGAACTACTGTACGCTCTTTTATTAGATGCTAATCTTGACGAGCCACTTGAGAACTAAAAACAAAAAGTAAGTATCTTTAAAGACCAATTGCTAACCATGACCCTTTGTACGCCGAATGAAAAGCAAGACAAAGGGAATTTAGGCCTAAAAGGACTTTCAGGTAATATGAAAGTCTACTTAGGGCGCCACAAAGGATCATGGTTAGCAATGGGTCTTTAAGAATCTCAGAAACTCTGCTACGAATCTCCGCTATGATAAAAGTTTAAAAGTAAATTTAATAACAAATTTGATAACGACTTCAAGGAAAAATCATTTCTAACAAATAGAGGTGCATAAAATTGTTGTGTTTAAAAATCTGGATACCATGCACATTCAAAACTTGCATAATTTTTTGTAACAAAAACAGAAATTCAATCCATGCATCCAATACTTTGTCTTTCTCGGGATTACGTGTCACTCCTGACCTCTATGGGAGGGTATGATTGCCTTTACCTTGTTTTTAATACACTGTACCAGGTGAGCAAGAAAAAAGTTTCCACTGTTCAAAATTCACAGCATCAAGAGCACGGGATTGATTAGAATGAACTAATATTGTTAGACGCAGCCAAGAGATCAAAGTATTTTTGTGATTTTTGTCTCACCTTCTTACAAACACTGGAAATATACCGGGTGAGCAAGAAAAAAGTTCCCACTTTTGAAAATTCATAACACCAAGGCTACTTCACGGATTTGAATCATTCAAATTCTAGTTAAAAGCCGAAAGATCAAAGTAATTTTGTCATTTTTCTTGCTGTCCTGCCAGCACTACAAATATAGGTAAATTCAACTTTACAAAAACTTCATGATTGATTGATTACTGGAAAATGGCCCAAAACATCGATCAATGCATAAATGACTTCTCGCACAAAATAATTAAGGAAATGCAATTTCTCATGGGTGAGAGATATCCTCTAGGCATTAACTTCCTTGGGATTGAAAATCGTTCGCATCTGTTTGAAAATCGATATCTTATAGCTCTTGAGGGAGGTGAAACGCCCATGGCCTATTGTTCGATTTGAATAGAATCCTTACGATTTGATCAATGTTTTAGGCCCTTTTTTCGTCATTTTGCAACCATACAATCTTTATAAAGTTAGATTTACCAATACTTCTAGTGCTGGTAGGACAGTGAGAAAAATCACAAAACTACTTCAATCTTTCGGCTTTTAACTAGAATTTGAATGATTCAAATCTGTGGAGTAATCTTGGTGCTATGATTTTCAAAAGTGGGAACTTTTTTCTGGCTCACCCGGTAGGATGGATTAAAATTTTGTTGTTGCAAAATGACTGAAAAAGGCCTAAAATATTTGATGAAATCACAAAGTTGTCTTTGCACAGAAAAATAAAGAAAATACAATTACTAATATATTTCATAGGCTGTTTGATACTCAAAGTAGGGTGCTACGCAATTCCAACTGATATTCATGTTTAGATTATTGTTTAAATTAATCGTGAGAGCCATTCATAGTGGGGACCAGATGACCATGTGTCTTTTCCCGCTATGATTGGCTCAGATCATTGTATTGTGGTTTTATGATGTTATATTTATAAAAAAAATAATCGTATTCCTCTGTTCAAAACACACTCAGGACAGAAAAGCTTTGAATTAAGAGGAGCACGTATTTGGAACCACGTTAGCAATGAGGCAAAAAGAGCAAGCACATTATTGGCTTTCAAGCATAAATTATGAAAATTTGTTCTTACTATGATGCCACTATGGCAGCATGTACAAGGTTCCGTTCAAATTTTAATTTTCTTTTTCGAGTCTGTTTATTAAGGCAGTTTGTTAATAAATTTTGTTACTGCAAACCTTATCCTGTATGAAGAATTTAGAATGAAATAAAATTGAATTTTGAAATCTAAAGGAATTGATGACAACAATTATTCACCTGTGCATAGCTAGTAGTAGACGCATTCCCTTGTTGTTTTCTCGGTAAAGTTGAAACATTTCGAACGGTCGAATGTTGGTAGGTCACTGAATAACTCATTCCTCCTACACCGTTCCCAAATCGAGTCTCTGACGTTTTTTCGAACGATCTTTCATTCTTCCCTGACGAATTAGAACGTTCTACGCGTGGTATAGTTGTCTTGGAAACAAACACTGCTTTGCTCTCTCCTCCTCCACCACTGCTAAAACTTCCACCATTAGACACTCCTCCGCTGTAACCAGTACCATTACCGACTGCTCCGCCGAGGCTAGTACTTAGGGAGATTGCCCCAGCATAGCCCGTCCCGTTTGTTAGTTCTGATTGGGGCTGCGCAGTCGCTTCTGATCTGTATAATGCGGAGGATTCGGTTGTTTGTTGGGCAGATGATGTATAACTTAGTTGTGATGCTGAGCCTGAAAAATCAAAGATT
This sequence comes from Aurelia sp. 3 sensu Dawson et al. (2005), assembly GCA_964020215.1. Taxonomy (NCBI): domain Eukaryota; kingdom Metazoa; phylum Cnidaria; class Scyphozoa; order Semaeostomeae; family Ulmaridae; genus Aurelia; species Aurelia sp. 3 sensu Dawson et al. (2005). The sequence goes on from OZ026576.1 coordinate 299,288, forward strand.
ATTGCGATCTTAACCCTTTCACCCCCGGAAGGGCCATATGGCCCGACAGTATTCATTGAAAAGTGCGAATTTTTCAGGGGGTAAAGCATTTGGAATTTTGATTGATTTGAAAGGTTATGGAAATTGCATTTATCTATTGCTTACTGAATCACTGATTATGGTACCCCCTGGAAAACGACAATCTACATTAGGTTTTCCTGTTAAGCTTAATTTTAGCCGGGCGTGAAGGGATTAAGTGAACAGTCCAAAATCAAAGGACAGGTATAAAGGAATGAAATGATATGTGAGAAGTGCCCGTGTCATATAAAAAGTCATCTAAAAATGTCTCCTATTTCATAACATATGATTAACAAACAATTACTGAACAGGGTGGCATTTGCCGACTTTTAAAAACTTCGAGCGGCCCGCAGAGGCCACAACAATAAACTTTTTGGTTATTCCACAAAAGAAGTTTTCGGGCCTACACAAAAGAAAAGGAAGCTCTGACGCCACTTAATGCAACCTTTCGTGTAAATTAAAGGTATAAAAATGTCGCTCGATTCAGAGATTCTTTTCCAAAAAATTCTTGATATTACCATTGCTATTCAGCTGAAGATGGCTCAAACATGCAAAATCATATTTATTACTTTTCTCTTGAGGTAATAATTTCAATAAAAATTTCTTAACTATTGAAAAAAGGTGCCACAAACAATCGTTCTTGTTTGGATGCCATTGTTCAAAATAAAAAGAAAAACAAAGAAATCAAAACTGCGGACAAAGATGTCGAAACTTACCGTGCCGTGACGTATTCGCACCTCTAGATCCAAGCGTCCTAGCTTCTCCTAGCCCTGAACTTGTTAATGACAATTGACTTCCAGGCCGTGATGAAACTCGTTCCGTATCCCCGGATCCAAATCTTGTTCCTGATTCCAAGAGTCCTAAACCTTGCAACGCTTCAAATGCAGCATGTTGCTCTGATTCCAGCCTCGTTGTGAAGTAATCACTACTCTGGAAAAAGAGGCCACCAAATTTGAGCTTTGCAGAGTATCCTTGTGGCATCTGTGTTGTGATGTACTGCGGAGGAGGAAGTTTGTACCGCTGACAAAAGTCGTGCAGGCTGCTTTTAAATGAGATGAAACTTGCATCACCGGGGCCTGGTACTGTGAAACATGCTAGAATGAAAAGAAAATGCTTATAACTAACAAGCAAGGATATTTACATAACCTCTCTGGTAAAAGCCTATTCGAAACTGAATTTCGCCTGGTAGGTTTAAATGACCTAGCTAAAAGGTGTAGATCAACAACTTAGCTGAAGATATAGCGAAAAAAAAACCAAAAATTTTTCGAGTAGTTTTGGAGATAAATCCACTTTTTTGAAATCAACAAAAAGTTTCGAAAAATAACTTGCAAAGCCAGCCTTCACGGAAACATTGCAATTAATATATCTTTCAATTGCCAAGACTATATAGAACAACGTCCATTTTATCGTTTTTCGATGGACACAATAGTATTGGAGAAATTAACTGCTCTCTGAGGAGAATGGTTATACAAAACGGCTACTCACTGCTCACTGGCGCGAAAAGCAGAGATATCTTAACTAGAAGGTGCACAATTCAGGAAATACAGCCTGCAAGTTCTTATTTTTGCCCGGGGGGGGGGGGTTACTTCAATAGGCGGGTGACGGGGGTGTGCCATTTGACGTCTGAAATCACACCCTAAAATTCATAAATTTTCGCAAAAACGATAGCCCAAAATTTGCAAGCCATTGAAAATGTATACCCTAAAATTATGAAAACTATGCAAAATTTTAACCAAGTAAAAGAAACTTGATCAAAATCAATACCCTAAAGATTTATTTTTCTAAAATGAGACCCCAAAATTTATGACTCCCTGTGACGTTACAAAAAATGATACCCCAAAAATTTATTTTCTGCTCGAAAAAAAGCACCCCAAAAAATGGCACATCCCGTACCAGCAGCATATATGGTTGCAACCCCCCCCCCCAGGTTCTTATATACGGGGAGGTACTGTATGTTAAAACAAAAGGGTCAGTAAATCGTCTCCACAACAAACACAAGATTCATACCTGCAGGGTTGTACTGAGCTTCCGATTCCATCATACACAATCCATGTAACGCTGTGTATCCAACTTTCTGTTCTGCGTCTTGACTGCTATGTGACGTGCTATCAGTCATAAACGCATAGCTACCAACACTAACCTGCAAATACGAAAAGGAGGCAAATTAAAGATGGGCTCATTCGATTAAAAATATAACCTTAGCGTTCCTTTCGCAATCAAAACAATCAAGATATCACTTAAATTCAGTGAGAAATCTCAAAACCAAATCTCTTCCGTATGAGAAAATTGATGACAACAAACACTCCAGAACTTCCATATTTCATATCCTTGAGACGTCGAGTACAGTACATCTTTCTCTGTTATGAAACATCGAGAAATGTACACTTCACTTAACCAATGAATTTTGCAAGACCTGTATATACTAAATTCACATCTATGTGCTAGCAAATTATGTATGTAACAATGTATATATGCATATATATTTGACGTAAGTTATAAAATACAAAATAAATGACCTTTGAAATAAAAAGATCACCCACTGACCTATGACCACAAATATACTGACCTGTGAACTATAACCCTGACTTTTTACTGAAGTTGTAAACCTTGGAGGTAGGATGTTGCATTGTTGACAGAAATCGTGTAAACTGCATTTGTAAGAAATGAATGATGGCTCTCCGGGACTTGGAACTGTTATGCTTGCTGAAAAAAGAATGATTGAGCATATGAATACCAGATGTGCAAAAAGGATTTTCCAGACGTCCTTACGCTCCCCGTCATTGTTTTTCATTTCTCCATGTATTTGTGTCACAGTCATTTAGTCAGGACATCTTACATTTATTTCATGCAAGACAAGACTCAAATTTTGGAAATAGGTGGACAGTGAATGTAGACTTTGCAAACAAGACATAGCTACCTCAGCTCGGCTTTTAATACAAAGTAGAAAAACAAAGATTTTGATTTGAATTGAAGTTTTGATTAAATTTCTATTTATAGAACGTTATTTCCATAAATTCTGCTGAATTTTCGAAAATTCCACATTCGAAAATTCTTCAGAATTTATGGAAACAATTTCGGTAAATACAAATTCTGGATTTTCGAGGTGTAGACAAGAGTGAAAGGAACTACAACCCCACCCAATCGAACACTTTTTGTTCATAAATGTACCAAAATATTGTTCGAACCAGATACTTCTGTGCAATATTTCCATAAATTTTGATACAAGAGGTTCGAAGGAGTGGCGTTAGAGCTTCTATCACTATTGTTCGCATTCGAAAATCTTCAGAATTTATGTAAATATATAATTCCGTTCCTGATCTTTCGAACCAGAATCTTTTGCAGAATGGTTTAAAGTTCCTCTCTCTACTTACCATCAATCCCAAATCTTGCGGCTCCCGGCAAAACTCCAACCCCTTGCAATGCAAAAAATGCGGCTCTTTGCTCAGCCTCTTGCCTCGTGGCCGCTAAATCTCCTACTCCTCCGTATTGATGCCCTCCGCATACGACGTTACTGATGAAGCCTCCTTTCTCTTGAAAAGTGTTGTAATGAGGTTGTAGCCAACCGGATTTCTGTGAATAGTCATTGAGGCTTGTTTTGTATGAGATGAACGTAGCATCCCCCGGTACTGCGACACGAATACCTGGAGAAATTATAGATAAATATTAATAAATAAATACTTGTTGACAGGGAAATGTAAGGACATCTCGTGATTAAATCGTATTCCTGCAGGAGTAAGATTGTGCATTTGCAGCTTGAGAAACTTCATTTCACAACAAATATTCGTGTAATTGAAATCACAACAGTATGGGGGGATACAGCAACTGTTGCCCTATATACATGCACTGGGAGGAGGGATGAAAATATTTTTTGCAATGTTGTAGGGGGCACGAGATTTTCAAGGAAAGTAGATAGGGGCTACGAAAGTCCTGTCAAATATTTGTAAATTTCTGCCACCCCCTCCCCAACAAGAATTAATGACCCGTCCCCCACGTTAAAGGTACTTGTCGACAAACATTTTGAGTGTGACTAGCCATTGATTAAAGCTAAATTCGCACCGATGGAGCAAACCAAATCCATTTACTTTTCTTTGGGGCCCTCGGCCTTCCCGGGATGGTAACTTCCAAAAGTAGAACAACGGATATGTGCCACCCATAAGGATGGGCTTTGAACCTCAAAAATTTCTTAATATGGGTCTCACAATGTAACTGTACCATTAGAAATGGGTAGCTGTTTGAATAATAACAAAAATTTATCGAGATATTTATTTTCACCGTTCGATATTCTTGGCCTTTTCTTGGCCTTAGTTATGAAAACTAGTTTCTGGTAAACTTATCCTCTATTAACATACGTTTGCAATAAAATAAAACTTGATTCCTTGGAGTTTCAACAGGCCTTGCCCCCTAAAATCCTTATAAATGGGTATGAAGATCGACCGAAAATCCTTAAACATAGGTCTTCCCCTAAAATGTTGGGCGGCACTTCCTGTCATCCCAACACTCCAGCTACCCCTTCCCCGGGCCGGCATTTCGGAAGGCTACACCAAATAATACAGTAAAGTCCCGCCTTTAAGAAACTGCACTATGAGAAACTCAGGCCTGATTTCGCTGAATAAAATACCTCTGCAAGAAACTATCCAGGCTGATTCATGTTCAGTTTCTTATATAATGGTACAAAGCAATATTATAAGACCTGTATCTGAATATGTCTCCGATAGGTCTCAATTCTCTAGAAACAAGAATGAAAGTTTCAAGCCCAAATTATTATAATTTCAAAAAACAACCCTCAGCACTGGCTTAAACCATTGGATCCTCGCACAACAGTGCATATCTCAAAAACGTTTTCTAAACAATTTCGAAAGCTGTTTGGAGTATAAAATTGTTTCTTATACCATGGTATACACACCCTGTTTTGAAGAAGTATAACTTGACATAAGAACTTGGCTAGTGTAATGAGTTTCTAGGGCTTGTGTAATGAGTTTCTTAAAGGCAGGAATTTACTGTATTGATATTACCTGTACCACTTCTGCTGCTGTTCAGTGATCCATTGGATGCCGCTGACTTGCTATACATCTCAGTTGAAAGCCTACAAACAGAAACATGAAAGAATCTAAATGAAAATAAAAGTTCTTTAGAAGCTACAGCAGAAAATCATGTGATTTCTAGGTCCTGGACAGTCTTGAAGTTGGCGGGAAGTTGGTGAACCGCTGAGGTTTTTCCAGCCCATCCATTTAACAAAAATTAGCCATTCTTTCTCAATGATCAGAATATCAACGAGAAAACCAAGTGTTTTGAACATTCAAGATAAATTCTTTCAGTTGGATCCATTAACAGACAGAAGAACTGCAGCTGCTTTCTCTGTTTACGTGAAATATCCAGGGACATGGGGCAAAACCATGGGCAAAACATCCTTCTTGGTTCATGCTAACCCAAAGGGGGACTCTCTGTTGTTAGGTGATAGAGGGGGGAGTCACACAGCATTATTTTTGAAAACCCTAACATATTCTAAATTTAGGAGATTTTTAGACTTTAAAAATATACTCTTATCCTATGCTATATGAAAATTAGATGCAATATTTTGGAGAAAAAGACAAAGGTATTCTTATGTCAAGATATACTTCTTGAAAACAGGGTATGTATACCATGGTTTAACAAACACTTTTATAAGCCAAATAGCTGTCAAAATTGTTAAGAAAACGTTTTTGAAATGTGCACTGTTGTACGAGGATCTACTGTTCTGAGCCAGTATTGAAGGTTTCTTGAAATTATAATAATTTGGGCTTGAAACTTTCATTCTTGTTTCTAGAGAATTGAGACTTATTGGAGACATATTCAAATATAGGCCTTATAATATTGTTATGTACCATTGTATGAGAAACTGAGCATGAATCAGCCTGGATAGTTTCTTGTAAAGAGGTATTTTATTCAGCGAAATCAGGCCTGAGTTTCTTATAATGCAGTTTTTTAAAGGTGGGACTTTACTGTACCCAAGGGTAGCTGGTACCCCCAAACCCAAAAAGTGTCTAATTCCCATGTCACTTCCCAATAGGGTGTTCCTCGCTAGGCATTATACCCACTTTGGAGGGGCGATTCTATTGAATTTAGTTATCAACGATTGTCGAGGCAGTGTTCTAAGATGTGAGACTTACATTCCAGGAGCAGGAGGTGGCACTGCAGCTTCAAATTCATTTGCTCTCAATGGCTGTAACTCTGTCTCTTGCACCTTCATCGCGGCTGCTCCTCCGCCTGCACCACGCCACAAATCCGGAGGTGCGTCTTTCTTGACTTTACCAAAGCCATTCACTGTTCCTGCGGCAACGTAAGTGCCTTTTCCATCACTCCTAGGGAAAGAACAGCAATATCAGAAACAATGACAAGTGTCTGTCATACAGTACAGGCCTTGCGTACATCAACATGGTTTTCCTGTCTATGAAATTTTGTTTAAAAAGATTTACAGTCTTTGCTACAGTAAATCCCCGCGTATAAGAACCTACCTTTTGAAAGCCATGCTGAAATAGGTTCCCATTTCAAAGGTTTCAGAGGCTAATTTCAAGGTATATGGGATTCTCATTTGAGGGATGCATTGTGTAGGCCCTTTCAGAGTCTTACCAAAGACGGCCAGCCTCACCCTTCGTTCTGGAAGGGTTCTTATAGACCTAATGACTGATTGGGATGGAGAATCAAACTTTAACAGTCAACTGGGACCAAAATGAGTTTAATAACACCAATAAAAATTTCAACTTTTCCTATTCCTGCAATGAGAACCTATGTTTCATCAAACTGAAACAGGTTCTTAAGTGCAAGGTGCATAATAGACGATTACGGAAAAGATGGCGGACCTCATTTCACGCAATGCATGATAGGAAAATGCCCCCTAGCAACGCATAACTACCAAAACTTACAGCTGCAGCATAAAATCTTGACCAAAGCTACGATAGACTTAGGCCGTCGCAACTTTGTCGTGAAATCTACGCGAATTCTTTTGGGCACCTGAAGTTTACGAAGTCTTCTGAATTCGGTAGACTTCGCGGATAAAACTCCAGCTACCCAAAGGATGCAAATTCTGAAAACAGTAGAGTCGAGAACCGTCAGACTTGGCGGAGAGAAATCCCAAAAGAATGAGAATTCTGAAAGAAAGTTAAAGGGCTCGAACGTTGTGTTCGGTCGAGTGAACTGAAGCCATTGCAATACTTTTGTTATGCAAATCTCAAAAGAATGTGATTTGTAATGTTTCATTCTTTTTTCGAATATTTTTAGAACTTTTTAGTCATCTCTCTTTTTACTCACCTCTCCAATCAGTTATGTAAAGAAGGCCAAAAATCTTCTTGAACTCTTGATAAAACGACGCAAACAGCAGGCCACTACATCTTAATATTGTAGGGAAACTATACTGTACCATATTGCGAGCGATGGCGTAGAAGAGAGTCGACTTCACGATAAAGTTGCGACAGCCTAAGTCTATCGTAGCTCTGGTCAAGATTTTATGCTGCAGTTGTAAGTTTTGGTAGCTATGCGTTGCTAGGGGGCATATTCCTATCATGCATTGCGTGAAATGAGGTCCGCCATCTTTTTCGTAATCGTCTATTTAGGAAAAACATCCTCTAGGTTCTTATCTTTGTAGGGTCTTATATACAGGGATTTACTGTATGGCTCAAGAACTCTTATCGTAATGTACAGATTTTTTGGCATGTTAATGGGCATAAGGCCCGTACTGTAAGAAAAAGAGCACTACTGAATTGACAGTTTACAAAATCGGGAGACAACAAACTACTCCCAATTTCAAAATCATCTAGTTTTCTTTCAATAAAAGGTCTTTTGAAATATAGGAAGAGAGGTATGTTTTGTGAGGGCTGTCAAATAGATACATTTGAAACATTTGATAAAATCGACCTCTTAGCTGTTCTAAAAGTAAACAGCGTCTGAATCGAACGAGATTTTAATACATTTTGATCTGAAAGAAGGTTCGATTGAGTGACAAAAGAGCTTCTATTCTTTGTACTTCACATTCGAAAATTCTACAGAATGTATCAAAAGGTACAAAATAATGATTGGATCCATTCTTTTTTAGAATGCCTAAAATGTCTATTCATCAATCAACAATGACAGTGTGATAAAATACGGGGGTAAGACAACTTACTTCTTCTCGTCTTTGCAGCAACATGGGCAGCAACAAATTAGACATGGAAGGCAATATTTATCGAAGCACGCGAAGCACCACGGGCAGCAATCTTGTCCCTTCTTGCGACAACAACAACAATATAGCAACAGCAACAACAAAAGAAGTAGGAGCAGTAATAAAACAATGACCAGAATGATCCACCAGAGTTTGCTGTCCAAATCATCTTCATGATGGGCTGTGAAAGGAATCAATTGTCAATCATTAATCAGTTACTTAATCAATCAATCAATCAATCAATCAAGCAATCAATCAATCAATCAATCAATCAATCAATCAATCGCTAAATCATACAATAAATCAATCACTCAATCAACAACCCAACGACTGTGTAAACTTAGCTGTCGCATAAAACTTCCAACTTATCAGAACAATGAAAGAGCTTGCATCAGCAAGTTTACCCCCTCTTATAAGAAACTGGTGCAGGTCTGAAAAAGGCTTGTTTCTTATTAAAAAACTACGTATATATTAGAAATTTGAAAACCATGACAAATTCTGTCGTGCAATTGAATCATTCTGTACCTATTCAGACGTAAAGAATAATTTTGCATGCAAATGAAGCAAAAAGCACCTTCCTTGAATAATTGTGGCTTTTTGTGGCAGTGAAAATTTACAAATACAAATCAAAATAGTGTGTTTTATATGCAAATCATACAGCTTGTGTCAGAGTAGTTCATTGATAGTACATAATTTTTCTAATAAGAAACTTAAGAAACTTCACCCTGATTGGAAGTTTATATGTCATTTTATAAGAAACATATCGGACGTGAAATTGAAAATATTTTTTCTTATATGCGGGACACTGTATCAGAAATCTCACATGACATCTGATATGAGTGGAGTTTAGCAACTTTTCAAAACAAGAATTCGCACTCAAACAATACCAAAATATTTGTCGATTTCATACCGTGTGCAAATATTTTCGAGCGGCATTTCATCACTTGGTCAAAGAAAAGCAGGAGAGTTTTCAAAGTAACAGGATTATTACGTGGATTTTCTTGAAAACAAAGGATTTTTCGAAAAGTGTGCGAGATCTTTTGGGAGTGACATGCTTCTCAAATATTTTGATGACACTGGTAGACTTTGCTGCAAACTACATTCTTACAAACAAAGCACACACAAACGGTAGTTGAACTCACCGTCCTTCTTGCCTGGCCCGATGTTTCCACCTGGTACAGGAAGCACTCCAAGTCCGTCACCTAATGAAATAAAGACGGAATGAATGAATGAATGAATAAATGTATGAATGAATGTATGAATGAATGAATGAATGAATAAATGGAAGGAGGGAGGGAAGGAAGGACAAATGCATGAAAGAATGAATTCATTATTATCCCCCCCTTAAAAGAGAATTCTGAATCGAACGACATTTCCATACATTTTGTAGAATTTTCGAATTTGCACAAAAGTGATAGAAGCTCTGAAGCCACTCAATCGAACCTTTCATGTTAAAATTCTATAAAATTATCGTTCGATTTTCGATTCAGATTCTTTTTTAGAACTGCTGAAAAATACATTCTCGATTCTTGTTTGCCTAAAGTTTCTTTCTCGATAGATTCAGGCTGTTTTTATAGTAATGTTTTCAAAAAATTGTTCAAGTCGAAGGAAAAGGCGGTAAATGAAACTCTGAGTTTAAATTATGGTGTCGGCAAGAGATTAAAGACCTATCAGCAACCATGATCCCATTGTATTTTGGGAAGTAATTTTGGAGTGTTGGGTGAGGCCAGATTTCCATTGTAGAAGCATTGTTCAAGTTTCTTCATACAGGAAATTCAATTACGTGTTTTGTCCGGTCACATAAAGGAATATATTTTTCATGCCCTGGTGCCCGATGGGAATTTGGTCATTGAAAAGGGTTTTGTGACACTTACCAGTCTTCATGGTCACTGTTTCGGATTTAGGCCCAGTGCCAGCATCATTAACGGCTCTGATATTGAAGAAATATGTTGTTCCGCTTGTTAGGCCGGTCAAATTGAATGTCATGACATTTCCTGAAAAGAAGATTTGATTTCGTTGAAATAAGGTTACATCCATCCAGCCATAACTAATATGGTAAATCTTTGCCCTTGGCAAACTTAGCTGTGGGCAGTAGTATAAAAGAGACATAGAACATGAACCCATTTCTAGTTCAATATCAAGCCTATTTAAATCAATGTCGAATGGATAATATGTAAAGACTGTCTCAAATCAGATGTCACAAGATTTGCGATAACGCAAAATACTTATGCAGAACTCTCCAATTGTATTCATTCGCGGGTATTTTCAAGTGACATCTCATTTTTGAATGAGCATTGCTTTAAAATGGTTGCCCACAGCAAAAACTTGTAGAATGCAATAAAAAGGTATTTATTCGAATATCTAGATCGAAAGGGGGTCATACCTCCAACATCTTTCGGTATCCTTTCTGAATCCTTTTGACTATCATCCGTCGTGTATAAAATCGTGTATGTTTTGATTTCTCCATTAGGATAAATTGGCACTTGCCAGTTGAGAAGAACCCATGTATCATTGCTACGTGCTGTGACGTCAACTGGGGCACTGGGAACTAAAAGAAAACATCAGACTATCAGATCCTTGGTTTAGACAGCCTAATGAAATATTCTAGAACAAGGAGATATTATCTTGGAACACGGTGTCAAGTTCTTGTAGGGGCTAATCCTCCAAGAAACCATGACTTTCTCCCAATACAATGCAAACCCGCGTATAAAGAACCAAGTGATCAAGCTACAAGGTGCAGGCATAAAATAAAGTTGTCCTTCGTTCTTCACAGCTATTGATGTCATCTCCATTGAAAACCGGAGACAAACCGCGGGTGGCACAGTTGCTTACATAGCACAGGAAAGTCTTGTTTCTGACACTGAGGGTGTTTAAACACTGCACGCAACTGCGTTGCTACCGTTAACAACGGGACTTCCTGAAAGCTCTAAAGAGTTTTGAAATATAGCTGGATCCTGAGACACAAGCCTAGATGTGCTTAGCCTGAACACATGAGACGCCACTGCAAGAACAATCTGTGTAACTCTTACCCGCAGATAATGTTCTTCTCTTTAGAGTTACCCCTGTTCCAGCAACAGCTCCTTCTCTATTAAGATCGAAGCTGTACTCCGTGTAAGGGGTCAGCCCCTTTATGACAATCGATGGTTTGTAAGCTGTGAGTCTGACAGTCTTCTGTCTTCCTTCAGCATCATAAACTTTGTACTCTATGGAATATTTTGCTCCCTTCGATCCAAGCGTATCATTCCAATTGAAAGTTATGCTACGCTTTCCAACATTCACTTTGTCGATTACAAGAACAGCTGGAGCTGTAAAGAAAAGCATAGCATAGGCTTCAAATCATTAAAAAGCTGGGTGTAAAATTCTATGACCTGTTTCTTTGAACTTAACGGCTTCAAAAAACTTGAACTATTTTACAGTAAATCTGCCGTTGGACTTTTCTGAAATCTTCAATATTTTCAGAATTACAGTGTTTTTCCTCTGATTAAAGAATTCAAGAAAATTCCGGAAAAAACTTAAAACTACAGTAATATCTAAAGCTGTCGAAGAAAGGTCAAATAATTTTCAAGATAACCATAGTTAATGGATGCCTACAATATGGTTTCAAGCAAAACTCTTTCACTCTTCTGGTTTGTGATTTAGAAATATGATGACGTCACATCATAAAATGAGCTGAAATATAAAATAGGCTGTAATTTCAACAAATATTTAACATTTCTGAAAAGTCCAACGGTAGAGTAATAGAGAAGTGACTAAAGTTTCTTTCAAGTCATTCAGTTTAATGAAATAGGTCATTGAATTGGACACACGCTTTTTTACATTGATTTAAAGATTTGGAACCTATGCTGAAAAGAATAATGATATCATAATGATTTGATATCGGGTACATCAAAAACAATATTTCTTTTGCTTGTCTGGTGTTAAAGCAGCTTGTTTCTATTGCTAATATGTTCTTCGGACGAAGCGAACGGACGAGTGTGCGACGAAACGCGTGCTTGGTTATTCAACGCGCCTCTCAAAAGAATTTTTAATTGAACTCATTCTGTATGGCAATGAAAGGTTACCATTTGATGTTAATAAACGACTCATAGAGGCTACACTGAAATTCATTCATGCAACTAAGTGCTTTTAAATCTCTGCTGCAAACCCCAATACATGGACACTTCTTTCCCTTGTAAATGTAACCTTAGATTTATATTAGTTAATTTCTTTATGTTTAGATTTATAATTATATGTTAAATGGCCACAGGGTTGATATGCATTTCCGTTCTCCTTGTGGCATCGTTTTTTGTAATCTTTTGTAGTTATGTAGTTGTGTAGTTGTGCAATTGTGTTTTTGTTATGTTTTTATGAGATTATATAAAAAACGTTGCTCTTTAGGTTAAGGCTAAGGTTTCTGTACGGTTGTGTTTAAAATGTAACAAAACATGAATCGTAATAAATTCATGAAATCCTAAAACCATACTTACCCTTAGAGACAGTAATGGTTGTAGATTTGATAGTACTCTTTAAGCCATTGCCGTTAACAGCTTTTACTGTGATTTCATACTCATGACCAGGTTCTGTAACAAAGGTGAAAAGTCAAAAGTCAAAGTAAAAAAGGTGAAAAGTTATGAGTCAAAGTTTAAAGGAGAAGCGATATATCTTTACATCTTTATACGAGAAGTTCGATATGAAAACATACTTTCCTTCCTGCGACCGGTCAAAATATCCTGCTTACATTTTATGCAAGGACAGAAAGGTGACAATATCCTGCTCTTTTTATAAGAAGTCAGGATCCAAAGATAGCTACGCATTTACATGTAAATGCTTGTATGTAAATGTACTGCAGGCATCAGGAAAAATATATTCTGTATCAACTTTGGAGCAATGGAGCTGGGACCACATAAAACAAGCATGAGATCAGTCAACCAAGAGTGAGATCAGTCAACAACGGCTCAGAAAGCATCAGATTTAAAGGTCCGCAGCTATGGCAAACTTTACCACCAACAATACGCAATTCAGAATCCCTTTATCAGTTTAAAACAAAGATAAAGAATTGGTACGGAGAAAATTGTTCATGCAGATTATGCCGCACATTTGTTCCTAACTTGGGCTTTTTGTAATGCACACTTTTAGATATCTGTTTTTATACTGTTTGATATTGACAATTTGTAAATATTTTATCCACCATTTTTATGTAATCTTTGTGTTGTAATATTTCTAGGTTGGAATTAATTAGCTAACTACTTTTAGATATTTTTACTATTGCCCAACTGTAAAGAAATTGATAATAATAATAAAGCAATTCATGATTCTTAAGAAGCATGTACTCACTTATTCCTGTTGCTGTTATATGCGTAAGATGGATTCTTGAGCTTCGTAGAGAAATAAACGAAACACTCACATGTTGTACGATTGCAGAGATTTTGCTGGATTTTTGGAAGCAACTTTCTAGTGGATTCACCCCATCCACCAAAATCTGTGCAGAACACAATGGCCACGTGAGATTATGGAGATAACATGTTTGTTTATGGTTACTTGATCCTGCCCCTTTAAAGAGATCAATTACCCAAATATGGCACAGCACCTGTCAAATGTCCTCCATGTTTATCAAAGGTTGGGGTATGCTTAGATTCCATTTAATTTGTGGCTATGAATGCTAGGAAAATGTACTCACTTATTCCAGTTGCTGTTATATGCGTCAATGTATTCCATCCATTAAGTTTGACAACATCCAATACATTGATAGGATCTGTAATATCCCGGATGTAAACCTCGTAACCAGCAACAAAAACAGATTTGTAAGTCAAAGGGGCATCCCACGTGACAACCAAACCTCGTGGTGATGACAGACTTTTTAGATTCTGGACTGGTCCTGGTCTTGATAGATCTATAAAAACAAAGTAATGATATCAGAGTTGTATTTTCACTTTACGTTAGATCTTGCCTTGCCAGCGCTACCTATAAAACATTTCATTTAAATATAATCAATGAAAAGAATAAAACACAAAAAAGTACAATTACTGTGCCGATCATGGCGGGAATAGATGCTAGGTCATCGAAGTTCCCACCATGAAAGGCACTTACAACTCAATATTTACAATTTCTCAGAAAAAATAACTACAAAGGGAAATTTAATGTCTGTCTCACATCTGATGACAGGCAACAATATCAGCGAGTATCAAGAAATTTGAAAGGACAGAGGTGCTAGGTAATGAAGAGGGGGCCCCATCCCGCTGACGGACAGCCGCCAGCAGGAACCCTATCTCTCCACTATCCCGCACCCGCACCGAAAGATGATTTTAAATAGAAATATTACCTAACATCAAATGTGAGACAGAAATTATCTACAAAAATTACTATGTTACAAGAGATTTTGGGAAAGGGATGCTGCTTTATTTATTTAAAACACTGAAGCGGAGTTGACTTAGCTAAATATTTCCACTTGAGAAGAACTTCATTCCTTCGCGTATATGTTGTTGTCAATATGAGGCTAGACATCCGCAGATATCCTTGGGTCGTATTGCTCCAAGGAAAATAGTACGATAGCACGTAGTTTCACATTCTAAGACACTGGATGGCATTGGTAGGTCATTTAGTTCGACATAAGCCACTTCTAATTTAAGTATCTCAAATTTGTGTGCTCAAAATGGTGTGCTCAAAATTCTTAATTATCTTAAAATTATATGCTCAAAATACAAAATCATGCAACGTTTCATCTAATTCATGTGATCACTGATATTCATCACGTGTAAATACTATACCGGGTGAGCCAGAAAAAAGTTCCCACTTTTGAAAATTCATAACACCAAGACTACTACACAGATTTGAATCATTCAAATTCTATTTAAAAGTCGAAAGATCAAAGTATTTTCGTGATTTTTCTCACTGTCCTACCAGCACTAGAAATATTGGTAAATTCAACTTTATGAAAATTTCATGGTTGCAGAATCACGGGAAAAGGACCTAAAACATTGATCAAATCGTAATGATTCTATTCAAATCGAACAATAGGCCATGGGCGTTTCACCTTCCTCAAGAGCTACAAGACATCGATTTTCAAACAAATACGAAAGATTTTCAATGCCAAAGAAATTAATGCCTAGAGGATATCTCTCACCCATGAGAAGTTGCATTTCCTTCATTATTCTGTGCGAGAGGTCATTTATGCATTGATCGATGTTTTGGGCCATTTTTCAGTAATCAATGAACCATGAAATTTTTGTAAAGTTGAATTTGCCAATATTTGTAGTGCTGGTAGGACAGCGAGAAAAATCACAAAAATACTTTGATCTTTCGGCTTTTAACTAGAATTTGAATGATTCAAATCGGTGAAATAGCCTTGGGGTCATGAATTTTCAAAAGTGGGAACTTTTTTCTGGCTCACCCGGTATATACTCTTACCATCTATAGAAACAATTTTAAGTGTATCAGTATATTCACTCCATGTTAACTGATCATGTGCCTGTATTATCAAATCATGTGATCAAAAATTTATATCACGTGTGCAAACTTACCATCCATAGAAACAATTGTAAATGTATCAGTATATTCACTCCATGTTAACTGATCATGTGCCCTTATTCTGAAATCATATGACGTAGTTGGTGTAGAAGCGGTGACATTAAACTTTGTGACTGTGCCTCCAATCATTACTTTTTGCCATGAGCCCCCACGTACCCTTTCCTGAAGCTCATATCGTTGGATGGCATCTGTAAACACTGCAGGTTTTTCCCATGTAAGGAATAGTTGCCTTGGGTTAGAGGGGTTAACATCAACTGTGAATTTCTGTGGCTTGCCTGGAGGACCTATCAAAATACAATCAGGAATAGACTTTAAAGCTATGCCAGAAAAGAGCCTGGATTGAGCGTAATTTTTATACAGTTTTATGCACGAGGTTCGATTGAGTGACGTTACAGCCTTGATCACTATCGTACACATTCGAAAACTTTACAGAATGCAGCAAAATGTCGTTCGATCCTGATCCTTTTCAGAAGAACCAAAAGGTCTTTGCAGGGGTGTTTGATGCAAGGGGTGGAACAAATCGTGGACCAGAGCACTAACGGTCCCAGAAATTCTTTAACGTCTCCAGAAAAAAACATCGAGGAAGAAGGGATAATTGATGATTCTATTTTGTGTGAAATCCACAGTTTTCTCTTTGCATTCAAAACAAAGACTTTAGGAAAAATGGATTCATGCTCCATCAATAGACCAATTACCTATTCTGATAAGAATATAAGTGAAAATAGAGTAAAATTGTGCTAAAGGATTCCTTTATCAAACGAGCTATCTTCTTAAAGATACACTGTCGTGGTGCTGATTGGATAAACAAGACAATCAAGAAGTAAAGAATTAGGCAAGGTTCAGTAATTTCGCTGTACAGTGAAATTCACGAAGATGATAATGATCTCATTCCCTTTATTCTCGAAACAAAGTATGATCCAAGACCATAAAGGCTTGGTAATTACTCAAAGGCCAGAGCGTTGTTTTTGATTTCAACATCACAACTAGCCAATCACAACCACGACAATGTGCCTTTAAATTACTTTTTCCAATGGTAGAGTTTCTTAACTTTGTAGCGATCTGAGAGTTGTTCTTTTTATTACTGGTTTCTTGCAATACGTGTACTCGAAAGGTGCTCGGGTTAAGTCTAAAAATTGAAAAGACCTAAAAGGCCTTGTTTTTATAATGTTCACGAGAGAAAATGCAGTGAACATGAAGATTGTTATGAACCTTTAAGAAACTCGTAAGAAACTCTGAATACTTAACATCTGATAATTACAAAGGAACTTTCAGTCCTGGCTCAAATTCTTAGTTTCGCATGAAAAATCTACGTAGTCGTCAACAAGTCATTTACAGCTTTAAAAAAATCAAAACCTACTAGCTTCGACCCTATTTCTCGTGTAAAGGATTTGACCTAATATTGGCCCCAACCTAACCCACATGAGCATCTCTCTACTGTTGAAAGAGGACATTTGAGACTTCTGGTGAAGTATTTCTCCTCTCCGAGAAAACATTTTCTTCAATACGTCTTGAATTTGGAAATTTTGCAGCTCAATTTTAACCCTATTCCTGTACGGTGGGGGGTTTTTCCACCCTAAATCCTTAGAGATATGTGACTAAAATTTATCGGTCCTCATTATTATGGTTAAAACAAAAACTTTTGGGACACTTGACATAAATATGACGTCATCCCTCAAGTGACCCAATTTTTGGGAAAAAATTTTTCTCCATTCCGTTGTGTCGCATAGTATTCGAAAGCTAATAGAAAAAGGACTAAGATAACCTAAGAATTTAGCCTCAGCAGCTGTTTTTATAGGATTTAAGTATATTTTTGTCACGTATGACTGAATCATGAGGCCATTGTATACATGCGAAAAATGTGGTTAAAATGAGATAAAGTCCAAAAAGTAATAATATTTCAACTACATGCGACGTGATTTCATCAATAACTTTGCCATTATCCAAACATTTATTGAATTACAGCATGATTTACTATGGGGGAAAAATCCCCCCCCCCCTACAGGAATATGAGCTACCGATTGACCCTACAGTAATAGAGTTAAATATTTCACTGCTTCAACAACAATAGATACCTTGCGCTCTGAGTGTTCTGCCTTTGACAACGGATGAAAATGGTCCGTTCCCTGCAGATGTCGTACCAGCAATGCGTATCGAGTATTCAGTGTCATTTTGTAGCCCTGTGATCTCGTATGATGACAATGAAGGCTGAAGGAGAAAGGTCAATAAGTCAAAGGTGAAACTAAAGCCTGACGGAGAAAGGTCAAATCAAAGATCAAAGATCAAAGGAGAAACTTAAGGCTGAAGGAGAAAGGTCATTAAGACAACGTCCTGGGGAGGGGAACATAACATGTTGAGGGTAGTAGTACGGGATGTACCACCCATATGGGTGGGCTTTTGGGTCCACAATTCTCTAAATAGGGGTCCCTTTTTCGGCAGAGCTTCCCTAAACATGGGTGGGTTTTCCAGAAAATGGCAAAACATTATTAAAAATAGGTTGCCAAAATTCATCATAAAAGTGGGTTTGTTTGTTTTCAATTTGTTCTGAGTGGGCTTGTCAAGGTTTCTAGCTACTGAAAGCTAATTTAGGCCCATTGTGCATGCCGCATCCAGGCATGGGACCCCTAGTTTAACGTCCCTTCCGAAGGACGACGAGGTGAGTTGTAAGGTCAGGCCTCCGAAGTCACTCATCTGGAGTTTGACCTCACTCGACCGAGCTTAACTTCAGTCACCTGACGAAGACTGTTTAAGCCACTCGGCCACTCACCCCGGGTATGATGGCAACTGTCGGTAATAAGAAGAGGGAAGCTTTCTGAAAATATTGATTTAAAGGACAAGTCCGGGGTTGGTATAATTCTCGATAAAATGAAAGATTACGTCATTGTGATTGGTGTGTAGTACTTTTTTCCAACGTTTTCTCTCTTTTCTCTGCGAAATTGCGTGTTTCAATCTGCAAGATGTGCGAAATGACGTCATAATTCATGACATCATTTCGCACACTTCACTTTCGACCTGAACAAAAGTTCCCTGCCAGTTGCATTTTTACATCCTATACACTTCGGCATTTTCCTCCAACTTGCGTACAAGATGTTTTCCCGCAAAAAAAATTTGAAGATTTTCCGATGTCACAATATAGCCTCTAAACCTAGGCTTGTAAACCGAGGCTAACCTCCTTATCGTGCAATCATACAAAATGGCGACGACATTTTGGCCTAACTTACGAATAAAATTATGCGAAGTTACAGCCGGTAGAGATCCTGAAACTCGGAAAGAAGTCTCAATTGGTGTTCAGTAGTTGGTAAGGTTGCTTTTTGACGAAAATCTTATAAACCCCGGACTTGTCCTTTAATGTAAGATTTCGGACCCTGGACAACTCCTTGGGATAATTCTGACAAAGCAACAGTAAACTGTGAACCTAGAATTACCTGAATAGACTTGAATGCAACAGATGACTTTGTCCCTGGTATCTTATATTTCAAGTAATAATGAGAAAGCGGTCCGTTACTTTCATCTTTTGTTAAAGGCGTCCATTTCACCGTCAAACTGTTAATTTTGGTTGATGTTATCTGTAGGTCACGTGGGCCAATGGAAGGAACTGAAAGAAAATATGATTATCATTATTCTAATGCCTGTTTTGATGTAACCAACGATTTGATTTTAGGCAGCTGCTTTCTGCAAATGTACCCTACGGTAGCACTGCAAGTTTGACAATATTTTCTTTACTCTTTCTTCTTCAAAGGATGAATTTCGAGTGTCAGTTTTGTTCAATGAGACTCCGTTTACACGATGCCGGAAGAATTTGAAAACGGCAGAATTTTATGCCGCCTTGGAAAATGCGCAGATCAATTAATTCTTTATAAAATACGACTTTGTACATGAGAAATGATATACACAACGTTTCGAGTATTACTCTTCATCAGGTCCTCTTCATCATTGGAAAATGTGCTCTCGTTTACACGATGCCGGTAGGATTTGAAAACGGCAGAACTTTATGCCGCATTGGAAAATGTGCTCCCGTTTACACGATGCTGGTAGAATTTCATGCTAATTCCATAGACAATAACAACTGATGTCAATAATCAATCAAGATAGATAAAACAATTGCGACAATAGGGACAACAGGGAGGATTAAAAATATTAGCCTCGTGACGAAAGCGGCATAAAATTCTGCCGGCAAGGTGCGTTTACACGATGCCGGCAGAATTTGAAAACGGCAGAATTACAAACTTTGCCGTTTTGCTAACCGAAACAAAATTCTGCTGGCAGAATTTGGAAATTTGGAAATTCTGCCGGCATCGTGTAAACGGGAGGCCAAAACGGCACTTTTTTATGCTGTTTTCAAATTCTACCGGCATCGTGTAAACGGTGTCTGAACCTCCCGAAAGCCATTCTATGACTACAGTACTCTACATAAAAAATGTGATAATGAAAGGGGGTTTCTAACCTCCAACAGCAGTTTTCGTCTGCACTTTATTCGATTCTTTGCCAGCAACTCCTTTTAAATAAGGAACAACCCAAAATCGATAATTCGTCGAAGATTTCAAATTCTGAATAAAGGCTGTCGTAAGCCCAACTCCCGAAACTGTATTCACTTTTGGTTGTTCCGATGGTCTGTCGATATTTTCGTAGTTAATTCGGTAAGAGTCTGGTTTCGGCACCCTGAAAGAGAAAATGCGATTTATGCGATTAAAATTCATCTAAAAATCATCTCAAATTCGCCACACAACAAGGGGTGGAAAAAATGGCTGACCACGGCACCTATGGGCCCAGAAGTATTTTCAAATCTTAAGAAAGAATGAAAAGGAGAAAGGAAAAGGAATAAGTACAGAAAAGTGTACAACTGGAAAGTAAATTATTTTGTTAAATCCTACAGGTTCTCGCAATTGATGGGCATTATCAAATAGATTTAGGCTGTTACCAGACCTAGGAATTGCAAGAAAAAAAAGAAGAAGTTATTTACAAGTCTGGCAGTGGTCAAACGATAAATCACACAAAATTTTCCAGACTAGGCCTAGTCTCATTTACGATTTTGATCAAGGACTGACAGTCATTATTCAAATGCTATCCCATTCATTGCATATCGTGACCTGTCAAAAGTGAATTTGTTCTTGAAGTGATTCTGGCAGAATAAGATTTGTTTTGGTCCCAGAAATTAAGATATCTTTTTCACCCCTGCAAACAAATTCAAATATTTACAATAGTTAAAAAAATATATATACAATACAATTTACATAATGATATTGGTAAATATGAGTTAAAAGAACCTCTCATTATAGTAGCATTCGAGCGAGCGAGTTGACCTTACTTCCATAATGGTCCCGAGAGAGGATGCGCAGTTCTAGTAGAACATATAGATGTCTATTTTCTCTCTCTGTAAATTTTAGAACAAAATGCGAATTCGGCAGATCTTTTAATTATTGGTATCCCCTGTGACTGCATAATTTGTGAAATGAATTATAGCCTCCTTGCGGAGGAAAGCACATGTTTTGATAACATCTTGATGACGGGCTATGCCCGAAACGTCGTCCTCAACTAAATCTCGCATCAGAGTGCTTATATTTTGCATAATTCTTCCTCGCTTATTCTCTTTGCTTTAATGTGAGTCCCAGTTGACTAAGACTTTACCACGCTGATAACAGTGCTTCGAGTAATAAGTGTAGGTTGGACTTACCCTGCTGGAATATTCCAATTTAGAACAACAATGGACGAAGAAGATGGCGTCAATTTAAGATTTTCTATCGCAGTTGTGGGAGCTGTAGCTATAAAATAAATCAAATGTGTAGTTAATGAACACGAAGCCTATAATAACTGTTTTCGAGGGTAATACCAGAAAATATTAACACGAAGCCGTCAGTACAAGACCGAGCTGGCGAAGTTTTGTATAGAGGCCGATGGTTAATATTGTCGATATTGCCCCAAGGAAACAATTACTATTACCCTATTACCGCATGGTCACGGCAGGGCGAAGGCATTCGAGTTTTAAAAGAGCAAAAATATGATTTTTAATGCCAAAATAACCGTTAGCTTAGGTATCATCTCCAATCAGATTCGTATAGGGATTTCAAAGCATCGTACGATATTGATACGATATTCTATAAGCCGCATACGAATTAATTGGTATCAACACCTTTTAGAATTCGTATAAGTTCGTATACGATTTGTATGTGATTCGTATCCAATTCTTATCAAATTCGTATAAGCAATTCGTATACACAATTCGTATCAACATCGTATCAAATTTGTATCAAATTTGTATCATAATTCGTATCGAAATCATATAAGCAATTCGTATACACAATTCGTATCAAAATCGTATCAAGTTGGTATCAAATTCGTATCATAATTCGTATAGAAACCAAACAATTCGTATTCAATTCTTATCTCTTGTGTGGCTATACGAATTAAATCGAATAACATCTTTCACGCATACGATTGAATTCGTATCAATTCGTACAAAAGCAATACAATAATTTGGAGACGATCCCTTAGCATGAAGCCACTGCAGACGAAGTCACTTGTTGCTGCTCGACCTTGTTGGTTGAAGTATTCGCGGCACTCATCTTTCTTTCGAATTCGAAGCCGAGTTGTTGCGTAATGAGCGGGCATTGCCGGATAATAATGGCCTATCATTACGTCAGATTCGAACGATTTCAGCCAATCAGACTGCAAATAACTGAGCCTAGTTTGTGTGGCAACCGTGCAAAGAGCCTGCACCTTCTGAAGACCTTTTAGCTTATCTCTAATTGATTTGAATCGAACGATATTTTAATAGTTCAGTTCAGTTTTCATTTTAAAATTCACAACATACAAGTTTCAATATAAAATACATTAAATACAAGAATACAGATATATATATAAAAAGAAAAAAAAACAATACAAACACCTAAATTAATCTAAGAAAGAGAAACCTGTATGTGGGGAATTCCTTAAAGGAGGAGCTCTCTCAATAGATAAACTAATCGAGGAGAGAGCACCCCCTGTGTTAAAAAATCCATATTTTAGTATATCAAATGATTCCAAAAGTTACGTAATGTGCAAGAGACCCAGAGTGACCGCAGTGACCCCAAGCCCACGGAGCCCACTCCAGGCAAAAAACCCAAATCCACAGCTAACGCCAAGGAAGGGTTCTATACCCAGAGCAGGCCCCAAAAGCAAGAGCCCACCAAAGCCACTCCAAGGTCAGCATGCTTTAGAGAATTGTGAGATTTACAATCTTGACTGAAAAGTGCAACCAGAAACGAATATTTAGTATTTTGTTGAGAACAGATGGACTTTCAATTGCTGGCGAAAACGTAACTTTGAGGGGCATTGCTTGATGA
The DNA here is from genome assembly GCA_964020215.1 of Aurelia sp. 3 sensu Dawson et al. (2005). Taxonomy (NCBI): domain Eukaryota; kingdom Metazoa; phylum Cnidaria; class Scyphozoa; order Semaeostomeae; family Ulmaridae; genus Aurelia; species Aurelia sp. 3 sensu Dawson et al. (2005). Next base: position 322,334 of record OZ026576.1, read on the forward strand.
TGATAGGAAGTTCATTCCAGGATTTCGCACCTGTATATCTGACAGATCTTATTCCATATTGCAACGTATTTCTACGATTTAAGAAAATGCCACCCATACGTGCCTGCCTGGTATCATATTGATGAACAGAAGACAACAAAGTAAAATAATCATGAAAATATGAGGGAGAAGTTTTGTTACATTTTTAGAATTTTCGAACGTGTACGACATCTTTTGATCGTGACCTTCACTTTTCTAATCATTATAGGAAATTTAGGAATGATCTTTTGTCCGGTCATAGGAAGGAAGATACGTTTCCATGTCATGGAAATTGACTGTAACATTAACCATAATACGGTTGCCCAACAAAGTTCGCTGTCTTGGAACACACAGTTTGTAGCAAATATGTTTTTGCTACACATCAGCAGCTTCAGATGAATGCAAACTCTGTTGCACCTATAGCATTGCTACATTTACTGGGTATCGCAACAGTGATAAAAGAAACCTTATTTAAATACTAATTCCTACCTTGTAAAGTTTTCCACTTAAATGTATTAGAAGATGGTCCAGCGGTGTTTCCATTATATGCTTTGATCTGGAATGTATAATCTGTTGCAGGGTTGAGTCCATCGATTACCACTGATGTTGATGTTATCTCCTTTGTTTTAAAAACAGGGACAGAAATGTCTGTAGCATAGTATGTTACAACGTATTTCGTCACTGTTGAGCCACTATGGAAGCAAAGGGATAAGAATTAACTGAAAGGAAATCAACAGAGATAAGGGACAGTGCAAAGTTTATTCTATAACATGACCGGTATAAAACGTATGTCTGTCATGCTTTAAGCCAATACTTTACATATCAAGAACACTGCAAGAACACAAGGAACAATAAATGTATTGTATGCCTTCCACGGATAAGAACTGAATATGCGAGGAAAGGCTTCTTCTACATGGGTGCAAAGACTTTTAATGAATTACCACTTACTGCAAGGATGTCTGACAATGTATTTACTTTTAGGAATGCTATAAACAATATAGATGTGTAAGATTTTACCATGTTAATAAAATAAATCTGCATTTTAGACCTGCAATAGTAATGTATTTATGTTTTCTTTTAAAGGGTCTGTTTCACCCAGAATTCCTTGCACGTGTCATCTCTTAGCTGGCCTTTGTTTGTCACCATTTTCATGGGCCATGAAAATGGCGACAACAAAGGCAAACCAAGAGACGACACGTGCAAGGCATGCTGGATGAAACAGACCCTTTAAAAATGATCTGAGGTGAAAATTTTATTGTTGCCAGTCAATGGTCCTATTGAATGATTTGATACCTTGTCTCGTTTTCGAGTCATCCACTATTTTGTAGGATCGGTGGATGACGTCACTTTGTTTGCACAAAGTGAAGAAAGTATACAAGGTTGACTACGCTTCCAAAGACAAATCGAATAAAAAAAATTGTTTCAAATAGCATGCCTTTCTGAACATTATATAAATTCACTAGACTTCTCAAATTTAATTTGTGTAGCAAAGCTGCAAGGTTCTTTGGATGCATAGCCTTCAAAAGACAAAATACAGCTATATTTCCATACAGTATCCAAGTAATTTGCAAACAAAATGACGTCATCAGTCGCTCCCCTAAATTAGTGGATAACTTCACGACGAAGTGAGGTATCAAGAAAATTGAAGCGGGATGTTTCATCATTTAGCAGTGCTATTTATTTGGAACAATAAAATTTTTCGCTTCAGGCCACCTTTAAGGACCTTTCTTTTTACGGGACAAACATTGATGACAGCAATTTTTTTGGAATTGTTGAAGTTTTTATCCCGTTGAAAAAAAATCGTAACAGGGCAACAACTTTTTTGAGCTTATGCAAAAGAGGGTCAGCATTTTTTTAAAGCAAATATGAACGGGCTTGAACGGGGCAGAAAGTTTTATGAGCTCAAAATAGGAAGAAATTTTACGTATAATTCTGGAACTATGTCAAGCGTCTATGAAAGTATTTTACTATCTTACCTCGGCGTTGGCCAGTTCAAAGAAATACTTGATGACGTAATTGACCCAGCAGAGATACTGGACACAGCTTTCGGGATATTAGTCCCTACACCGGGATTTGTCTTTGCAGAATGCGTGGACCACGATCCACCACCTTGTTTATTTTGAGCACGAAGCCTGAAAGTGTATTCCGTGTCTTCTAATAAATTTGTTATTGTGGTAAATGTTGTGCTGGCATCCACCCGTTGAGTTCCTATAAAAAGATTTCTATGTTTTAGCAAATATGTCATTAGTCTTAGACCCGGGGGGGGGGGTACATGACAAGTTGAGGGTACGGGTATGTGCCGCCCATATGGGTGGGTTTTTGGGCCCCAAATTCTCTAAACAAGGGTCCCTTTTTCGGCAGATTTTCCATAAACAAGGGTGGGTTATCCACAAATTGGCGAAAAATAGCAAAATATGGGTGGTTTTCCGCCAAAATTCATCATAAAAGTGGGTATGACGGCAACTTTCGGTAATTAGAAGAGGGTGCCTTTCTGAAACCGGGCGGCAGACCCCTGTCCATCCGCAAGTCATGTACCCCCCCCCCCCCCCCCCCCGGGGTCTTAGAATCAACCTCCATCTACAGCTTTCGAAAAAATCTCAAAAATGTCCTCTTCACAAACAATTGTCAAAAGACCAAGGGGGGTAACTTAAATAGGCGGGTGATGGGGGTGTGTCATTTTACGTCTGAAATCGCATCCTAAAATCTATGAATTTTTGCGAAAACGATACCCCAAAATTGTGACAGCCATGCAAAATGTTTTTAATCCGATAAAAAAATTTACAATAACGACAATACCTAGAACAGCACTTACAAACTACTTTACTACACTACAAGAACGATGCTATGAGGAGCAGAAGATCATAACTACCCCATGGCCATAACATAGAGACAGGTAGCTAAATCTAAAATTTTAACCAAGTAAGTGAAATTTGACCAAAATCAATACCCTAAAGAGTTATTTTTCTAAAATGACAACCCAAAATTTATGACCACTTGTGATTTTACCGAAAATGATACCCCAAAATTCATTTTCTGCTTGAAAAAAGGCACCCCAAAGATGGCAAATCCTGTACCTGCATATATGGTAGTTACCCCCACCACCCCTTCCCCAACCCCCCAGGTCAAAAGTAATCATGACAAAGTAAACTTGGAGGCCGGATGGATGGGCGTTTTTTTTCGGATGGGCGTTTTTTCGACTGTCTAGTTTCTGAAAGACTAGTTCATCTATTGATTAGTTCATCTATTGAGAGGGCACCTTCATAAGAAATTCTTTGCATACAAATTTATTATCTTCCCGTATCACTGTTATTGTTAGCATTTCACACTTAGCTAATCAATTTTGAAATTGTTTGCATGGAGTGGAATTTTGAAATTAGAAAACTGAACTGAACTGAGCAGTGCAAATTTTGATAATTCTACATGAGCACATATATCGTTCGACTCTGATTCTTTTATAGAACAGCTAAAACGTCTATTGGCAACAGCAAATAACAATAGCTATTGTACAGCAATGGTTTCAAATCTTCACAAAGGTGGGTGTGAAATTCCATAAACTGAACAGCGTCAAAGAAAATTGAAACATTTTACAGTAAATTTGCCATCGGGCATTTCTGAACTTTTCAATATTTAATGAATTACAGTATTTTTCTTCTTTTTAAGAATTCAAGAAAATTTCGAAAATCTTAACACTATCATAATTTCCAAACCTGTTAACGAAAGATCAAATAATTTCAATAAAGCCATTGTTTATAGATGTCAAAAATATGGTATCAAGCCAGGACCGCATTTAAGTCTGTTGGGGCCCTGGGCCTAAAACTGATTGGGGCCCCTTGAAATATACCTAAGAATTTGTGTGTCACGTGCATAGTACTCGGCACCCAGTTAGCATCAAGTTTTATGGATAAGGGCGGGTATTCAGTCACCAAACAAGTTAATATCAACGAATTAGTTTGATGCGGCAAAACTCGAAAAATTGAATACACCGATACAAGAATATGTACATCTTGGTACAATCCCAATAAAACTATCCTTTTCCAAATTGGCAAAGTTCATAGGTTTTTCAAACTTTTGCTCGGGGCCCCCTGACTTTAAGATTTCTAGGGGGCCCCTGGGCCTGGGCCCAGTTGGCCCATGGGTAAATGCGTCACTGTATCAAGCAAAACTCTTTCATTCTTCCGATTTACGATTTGATGACGTCACATCATATATCATAAAATAAGCTGAAATATAAAATAAACTATAATTTCAACAAATATTCAAAATTTCTGAAAGTCCAATGGTAGAATCATAGAAAATTGGCTAAAGTTTATTTCAAGTCATTCAGTTTACAGAAATAGGTCATTGAATTTCACATGCGCCTTTTTATATCGATTTAAAGATTTGAAATCTATGCTTTATTGTATATACTTACTATATTGAGTCAAGTCACTTGGTGGGAAATATACAATCTCATAACCAGTGATGGCACCATTTGTGATATCTGGTGGTTGCCAGGATAAAAACATTTCCGTAGATGACTTTGGATATGCATTGACATTCTTGGGTTTTCCAGGAATCAGGGAACTGCCAGATCCACCTGGCCTACTAGTTGGTATCGGAGTTGTTGGTGACACTGCAAAATAAGAAACATGTTTCAGGGGAAGATCATTTAATAGTTTCTGGGGTAGATCATTTAATAAGTCTATTTCTGTTTCTTATAAAAAATATATGTACTCATTTCAATAGCCTGTGAACAGGCCTTATCTGGGTGCTGCGGAGGAGGGAAAGAGAGGAAAGGGCCTGCAGGAATGGGCAGCATTTTTGAATTCCATATACCCGATTTGAGGTATATGGCTTTCTTTGTAATTTCTCCTTGACATTGACATTCTAGCTTCCCACAATGATAACAGTAATAACAGCTTAAGTAATAACAGATAAGATTGATCAATAACACCAGTTTCATCACTTATGGCATTGAAATTTGGGACAAATAATGATAGCCTCAGATTAGATTTATAGAATTCAAAAATGTAGCCTATTCCTACAGGCTCTGTTCTTCCTTTTCTTATCACTCTAAGCCTGTCCACAGGCTATCATTTCAAGCTCCTTCAAGCGAAAATCATGCTTCAGCTTGTTGCCAGCTGAAATTTGTCTTTACAGTCAACTCCCACATCACTCCCACAAGCAATGTACTCCTACAGCTTCAATAAAATGAAATATGAAACAAGAAGAAACAATGACTCTATGTCTATGGAAAAGAAAAATGTTTAAGTTTAAAACAAAGATTGCATTTGTTTGATAAAGCTTCCTGCTTGACTTGTATCAAATATAATTTCATCCATCACAGTTAATTCCTTGGTTCCTTGGGGTCAATTTTGATTAAACCAGCAGGAATGTATGTGATCTTATCAAGGACCAAAAATTTCAATCAAGAAACATGTTCTGAAATTTGCATGAAATATAATCTTTGATGGTCAAAATATCTGGGATAAATAGTCCTTTTAAGAGAATTGCATATCAAACACATGCAGGACAGTTTGTATCCATAAGCTTGTCATTTCCATGAAGATCTTATCAAGGACCAAAAATCATAATCGAGAATATGTTCTGAAATTTGTATGGAAAACATAATCTTTGGTGGTCAAAGGAGAGTTTGTGTCCAAGACTTGCTCCAAGCCTATTCCATGGCATATCAGCACTGAGGAAAATAATTACCTAGGCCCCTGCAGAGGTAATTATTTTCCTCAGTGGAGCAAGTCTATTCGTGTCCATAATCTTGTCACTTCCATAAAAATTTGAGAATCTTTTCATGACACAGTAACATGGTTTCCTGGACCAAAAATTCTCAAGCTGATTTACTACATTTACAATTATGTTTAGCTTCTTAAGAATTCTTTTCAAAAATCACTGTTTCTCATTGGTACAAGAATTGACAATTGCGCAATGAGAATGTTATTACCAAGGTGCATTGCATTCATTAACTAAATTCCTATAAAATTGTTACAAATCGATATTGATAATCCAGACACATTGCATCTTGGTGAAACCTTCCTTGCTGCCATCTTTACCACAAACACAAATTGTTATCACTGCTAGAATTATCATTACTATTCTTGAGAATATATTCAGTTTCATAAGAATTCTTATAAAAAGGAAGGCAGTCTTTCACATGCCTCAGGAATTCCCACCATATGAAAATTTCTTGAAAATTTCTAAGAATTCTTGAAAATGTCTAAGAATTCTTGAGAATTCTTGTCACACTGATGTGCACTCAGCTTGCACAGTATAGCTTTCTGTGGGGATCGTAACTAGTAATAGGAAGGTGAAAAATTTAAGAAACTGTAATACCATGTTTCAGAAAAACTAAGAAATTTTTTAACAACCAAATCAAAGAAAATTGTTGGCAAATTGTTGTTTGCCCTTTTTTTGGGTAATATTCATAATAATTCTACTTTGGGCCAAAGAATTTGTTGCCTTGATAAAAATTGTGCTTCATGTCAAGAAACAAATACCTGGCAATAGAAATGGAAACCACCTCCATCATCCACGAAATAAGAAACAAATTAAGAAACTTATAGTAGTAAAAAGCATGAGAAGCATTTAGTACTATGGGCTAATCCAAGTTTCTTATAAAAGAAAAAACGTGTAAGACAGCATTTCAAAACGGCTTCAAATAAAACAAAATTGTTAACATGTGGAAGGAAACACTCTGATCTGTTCTCGGGGGGGGGGGGTACCTTAGTACAGTTAGTGGTACGAATATGTGCCATCCTTAGGGGTACTTTTTCAAACCATTACGGAATTATGGGTATCATTTTCACAATTTTTTGACAATTCACGGAATTATGGGTGTCCTTTTCAGGGGATTTTTCATAATTTCCAGAATTATGGCCCAGACATTTATTCGATTCGTAGAATTATGGACCTAAAATCCACCAGAATTTACGGAATTATGGGTACCAATTTTCGGGCAAAATGGCACGTCCCCGTCACATAATAGGTTGAGTTACCCCCCCTCCCCGGAGGATATGTTCAAATCGGTTGAAATACAAAAAAATACTGTCAGCACAACACAAAATTTTCAGCAAACCGGTCATGAATGACCTTAGCCAAAACAATGTCACAATCGAAGGCAAACAGAGTGGATTTTCGAGGCCGCAGACAATCTCTCCCTGCATTTCATTTGAATAAAAAAGACTACGTTTCTTATTCGTAGTGAGAGATAGTTTGACCTAGACTTGACCTAGACTGAGTTTAATTTTCCCTTTCGGAAATAAAGCAACAGATAAAACCTTTCCTTGAGTAAAAGCAGTCAAGCACTTCATTTAGATTTCCTGTGACCAAAAATCTAATGAGACGCGAAGAAACCGTAAGTAATTCAGCACGCTTTCAAATCACAAAGGCACCAGACCGCGAATTTGTCATCACCTTGTTCAAAACACACCATAACTATTTGCCTAGATTTGCTTCGCTCACAACCGCAAAAATCTCTACGAAATTATCAAATCTGGCCTAAAGTTTCTCCCTTTTCTCCCACTTCAGGAGGATTTTGAAAAGTTTTGTAGCATTTCTTGAAAGCTAGGTAATCATTCAAAACAGGGTTTAAAATGTCACACAAAAGGTGTTTTCAGCGACCGCTTCCCTTTTACAACCAGTAAGTTACATGATGGCCTAATGTTGTTCAGGTTTCCATGCGAAAGTTTCCAAAGGATTGCAAACAATTTTACAGGATTTTAGTAAAACTGAAAGCAGGATGATCATACTAAATTTTTATTAAACTGCGAAGCAAACGTTGAATTCTATTTACACTTAGATTTGCTTCGCTCGCAGCTACAAAATATGGCCTTCTGTCTTTCAAGCTTCCCTCCGAAAGTTTCAAGAGGATTTCAAACAATTTTGTAGGATTGTGGTAATTGAAATCTAGATAATAATATCAAATTGGTTTCTGAAAGCCTTATCAATCACATAGATAACAAACAAGTGTTTTGTCCTCTCGACAATAAATGAAATGGACCATGAGATTTGTTTTACGAGAACATGCTGAATTACAATTCCCCAAGGAGTCGCGGGGAAAACTCTTTATTTACGGCAAACGAATGAAATTAGAGACCCATAAACTGATAAAATGACGCTTCAAGTAAGGGTATGTAAGACGTTGAAAACCTTACCAAGTAGAACAGCCAGGAAAAAGAACAGCGAAGCCATTTTGAACACAGATCTCGTTGCTTTCAAAGTAAACATATGCCTCAAGTGAAACCCGCACAATGCTCATCAAATGAAACCTGTACAATGCTCAACACTTGCAGGTTTCTTTTTAGGCCCTTTCAGCTCTCCGAGAAACCCAGTGAATTTCTTTTATTTGCAGCCGTGCTTTCAAGGATAAATCTGTGAATATTTGTGTGTATTTTGCAGCAACCGTTTAGCTACTATTTTTGTCAGGCGTTTAAAAGATTAAAATTCTCTTAATCCTAAATTGGCGTGCTGTTCTTAGTCCATTTCGTGTGACTTGGTCAATCAACAATTTATTCCTATTGAGCTGAATTGCATTTCCGGTTGGGATCGCTGCGGGTAACCCTCCTCCACAGCAACAAATACTCAACAAAAATTTAGAAGATTCTGATTTTGCATGATCTAAGAAATCTTTTTGATTGACTCTAAGAACGAAAGTGTTGCTTTATTTGATTCAAATGGTAACCTTTCATCACCGTATAAGACTTTCAGAGCGTTTTAATCTTTGAAACGCCCTACGATAAAAGTTTTCACTTACCCAAAAACTCTTTGATGATCAGCTCAACAGAAGCCTGACTTTCTCCCGCAGCATTTCTCGCAAAAACTTGATACATTCCTGAGTCACCTCCGATCAGGCCAGTTGCTTTTAGATATCCCTTTCCAGGCTCCAAATAGCTGGCATCCGCAGTCAATGGAACACCATCTCGCAGCCAACTGGTTGATGGTTCCGGGGAACCAATTACTTTATAGTTGAAAGTGACATCGCCGTCGACTTTGCCGTATCTTGGGGAAACTGGGATGACAGTGAACTTTGGAGCAACTGAAGGAGAAGAGAAGTTGCTTAAAGGCTCTGTTTCATCCAGCATTCCTTGCACGTGTCGACTCTTGGTTTCCCTTTGTTTGTCGCCATTTTCATGGGCCATGAAAATGGCGACAACAAAGGCAAACCAAGAGACGACACGTGCAAGGCATGCTGGATGAAACAGAGCCTTTAAGACGGCGGTATTTCATTTCTAACACTCTAAGACACCGTTGGCAAAACCAGGGGGTGATGCAAGGGGGGTTACATCTAAGGGGTATTGTGAGAAGAAATTTGGCAAAATAACGTACGAAAAATTGGTCATTTTTGCCTCCCTGTCGGAAGCTCGAGCCCCTCTATCGGAAGATTTCTGACGCCATCCTTGGGTGAAACTTCCTTATTCCAAAAGAATCCCTTCATTCAGAAAAAATCTCGTACATCTGTTCGAAAAAGTGAGATGCCCATCGGTTTAAATTATCATTCAGTAAAAACATAGACGTGGAAGCCGGGGGTGGGCACAGATTTTGCAATAAACAAAGAAGTGTCCCTCTTATTTTTAGAAAATATCCCCTTTTTCTTAAGGAAAAGGTATCCTCTAAGTGTCGTGCTCCCCACCCCCCCTCCAATTCTAAGATGCTTGCTACATCCGTGGTAAAAATGGGCCTTTCTTTAGTTGTCTGTTGCTTCAACAGAACATCTCAAAAAGGGTAGAATTCCTTGCCGCTGGAGAATTCCAAGGAAACCATTTCAAATAATGAGCCTATCTGCGCATACCACAACAAAGTATGGATCGAGCGATAATTCTATATACATTTTGCAGAAATCTGATGGATTTTCGAATTCCAAATATTCGATTTTCGAAATATTCGATACCACTCAATCGAGCCTCTCGAACTTGATCAAATCCTTAGTTTCTTATAAAAATAATATCTGTGCAAACGTTTCTGGAAGTTTCGGTTACCACTGAGTGAGGTTTGTTAATGAGCAATTTATCAAGAAATATGTGAATATTTCCTTTGAATTTTAAACTCTTGTCAAATTGTTTCAAGAGTACCTCAGTGAGTCTATTTCAAAATTCTAAATTCAATAGATTTACTTGTAAAAATCTATTTCTGCTTCACACGTAACTTTATTCCTGAAACCACACTGAGAAATACATTATGATTTACATTAGCTCGCCTGATGATATAAAAATTCTTAAATTCTATTTCAAGCCTTTGAAATGATGCTATAGGGGGCAACAAAAACCATACAGAATTAGTTGTAAATATGGAAGTTCGGCTATCTGCTACGAAAAAGTCACCTACGCTTAGCATTTTCTCTTGACAGCTCCCCATGAGAGAACGGAGTTGCCTCTCTGGCATCGCCACAGGGGCGTAGAACCCAGAGGGGCGATTTGGTTTTCGTAGCAAAATTAGCATTGCTCTAATAGGCCCAACAACTGTGGGGTAATGCGTTGTGAATGCTTCCTCAAATATTTGGATCTGCTTCACAGAATATCTTGCTGATTTTGTATTACTGTTCAAAACAAAATACACCTTTTAGCTCTTCTAGTGCATGTCACATGAAATTTGCGACTTCGCAAAATTACATATGCAAAATACAACGATTGTTCTTATTTGCGCACATTTTCACGCGATGTCTTATTTGAAACAGACTTTATTACACAAGGCTTGAAACTTCTTGCTCATGAAAACAAAGAAAAAGCTGATCGCAAACGCCTAGATGATTTTGTATTGTTATTCAAAACTATACGCAGTGTTTCCTTTCTAGCATCGCCATAAAGACGTAGAACAAAGTGAAGCAATTTGGTGATTGTAAAAGAGCAAGTCTAGCTTTTAGGCCCTATGAAAATGGGGTGTTACTTTGTGAATGCCTCCCTCAAATATGCGGATCTGCTTCAGAGAACACCTGGTGAAAACAAAAATAGACCTTTTAGCTGTTCTGCAAACGATTCTGGATTGGGAAAAATCTTTATACATTTTCATTGGGAAGGCTCGATAGAGTGATGTTAGAGCTTCCATCACTATTGTGCACATTCGAAATTCTTCGAAATGTATCAAATATCGTTCGATTAAGATTCTTATTTAGAATACCTGAATAGACCTTTTAGCTATTCTGAAAAGAATCAGTATCGAACGGTATTTTGATACAATATGTCGAATTTTCGAATCTGCACAATACTGTTAGAAGCTCTAATGCCACTCGATCGAACGTCGCTCGATCCAGTCACTTTTGCAGAATAGCGAAAAGGTCTATTGTCTATTGGTCTATAAAAACATACATGTAACAGGCGGGGTAATAAGTCCGAAATTTCACTCCTTACCTTGCACTGTGACTCTTGCAGATGCTCTCTTCTCAGCTCCTCCGCTTTGCACTTTACAAGTGTACATTGCAGTGTCCTCTTCCTTCACAGTGCGTATCTTTAAATTCCCTGGTCCAAAAAATGAGTACCTCCCTGTCAGTTGTAATGGTTTGTTGTTCTTTAGCCAGGAATATACGACTGTACCGGGGGCATCAGCTAAGCATTCGAGGATCGTACTTTTACCCCATTTTAAAGTGACGTCACTTGGCTTGCCAATCATATTGATTGATGATGATGATGATTTTGATGGTGGACGCTGATTGGCTGGAATAACAATATGGAGGATTTACAATGGATTTCATTGTTATCATCGTTACCAAAAGTTGGACCGGAAGGTCGAAAGGTCGAAACATGTTTTACAGCGATTTTATAACTGTTTAGGTGACTTTAAGTGTGTCGAAAGAGTATGAAATATTTTATATATTTTATCATTATGCAATACCAAAAGTTGCTCCAGTGGAAATTATTCACATTCAACATTTCACCGATGTACCGATAAAAATAAAGATTCTGTGGCACTTATGGGCTTCCGTGTGAGTCAGTTATTTCATTTCATTTTGAATTCTTCATACACGGTGGCCCCATCAATCAAAGACTGCTTCACAGGGGGCCGTGTTAAAAACTTACAAAATTAATAATATATTGCTAAAATAACTTAAGATCTAAAACCTAAACTAACCTAATACAAGTATATCTAAAAAGTCAAACTAAAGGATATATGATAATAGAAACTAGAAGTAACTATAAGTTATCAACTGCTCGCACTCTAAGATATTTGTGAACTCAAATAAAGCCACACTAAATTCGTAAATGAATGTTTTGGTATCCCCTTGAGGTGGATTTGTTCGTTCCATTACATATTCCATGTTTTATGAACGTAAAAGAGGGTATTGAACGCAGGTTCAACAGCTTATTGTGTTGAGTTAATCCTGTTGAAAATGTGATTGCATGTAAACACTGAATTACGTCAATATCAGTATTGTCCAGTGCAGCAATTGTGAATATTTCGATACCACACTCCGCTATGGCCTCATAACAAGCTAAGTTTCGTTCGGTGAAGTTGAATCATTGAACAAATCGGCCTCACACCAGTATGGAATGAAAGGTGTGTGCGCCGGACATGTCCAGCGCACAGCGTTAGTTGATGGCGCACGAATCGGCGCACAGAATGCGATTTTATGCTGGTGTAATACAACGTCAGGTATGAATCTCCGGGTTCATGGCGCACACAACGTTAGGTCTAAATAACCGTCCGGCGCACGAAAATCGAACAATCCATACTGGGCCTCACAGTTATTTACGCCATGTTTGGTATCTTCGTCTTTTTATGGCCAAACGAAGCGAAATGTGTCGATAGAAGATTTGAAAGTAGTGTGAAGGTGCACAAACTTATTGCCTGTGGCTTGTGTCTCATGAAACGCAAGGGAAGTTCCATTGAGTAGCCCCTTCTCTGGCTTAGGCCCGTCCGCCATCACGGTATCTTTGCAGACAATAGAACATCATGACCATTGTGTATGTGTTCACGAAGACAAACACATACACAATCAAACTGTAGTGACAAAGGAAATGTGGCCAGCGAATCTTTCAATTTAAACTAACCAGCGGCAATAGATAATCAAAAGTAACAAAACAATACAATAAATATATGCGTGGACATCACAGATACTTGGCTGGATCACTTTAGTAATCTCGCTCCTTCGTCGCTCGCAATAAAAGGAGTAAAATCATAACTGGTGAATGGATCGAAATATTTTATTCAAACAGTTGGCTGCAAGTGGCGTTTTAGTTTGCATTTAAAGGAATTAAGCGAACTTGCTTCTTTTATATCATTCGAAAGTTGATTCCAAGTTTTAGCGAGCGCCACGAAAAGATATCGCTTTTTGTCCTTTGCTAGTTGTCATTCTGGGGATGTAAAGATCATCTGAGGCTGTTTTCAAATTCTGTCCCTCAAATCATCTGTTCAAATTTATAACAAACAAACAAACTTTGAAAAATTCGACAAACCTGGCAAAACATTGACCGAAACAAATTTTCCCCTCATTTGAGATCCATCCACAGTATTCCTTGCAATTGCTCGAATCTGACCTTTGTTCTCTGTTCCAATGTTACTTATCTGGATGACACCTTGTGGTAACACTGTATACTTTGGGTCTGTACCTAACAATTTAGAACTGCCACGATACATCCACGCTATTTGAGGTAGAGGCTTGAAGTTGCTGATGTCAACGCTCAAACGAACCGAGCCACCGACGTAGCCAGTCACGGGTAGTGGGCCACTGCTGAATGCGAGGGGGAATTCTGCAAACGAAAATCAAAATTAATCAATACCGAGGGAAATTTGTTGTGATGTCAGAGGTGATAGTTAAAAGGGTGTCGGAGGCTGGAAGAACTTCGGTGACGAGAAAGCAAGTTGAAAATCATGCTGACTTTCCGAGTCAGCGTAAAAAAACAACTGAAAAGTCTTGGCTGATTTAAAAACATCATGACTGGATAAGTATTGAAGAATGTTTTCTGCTTCATTTGCTCCAAGGCACAGGTAAAAGGTGACTTAGTCCCAAGGCACGAGTGAAGACACTAAAAAGATCAGACGCTAAAGATCACATATTTACGAAAATTTGCGCACGTTTTGAGCGATAAATAAGAGAGAAAAACCAGTGCTCTATCGAGAAAATGCTTTGAAATCAGTGGCACAAGAAGAGAGTGGGAAAGGCGGGCGAACGTGAGTGAGGTTGGAATTAAGATCAGCGTAGTGTCTGCATGGAGGCATAATCCGTTCTCTTTAGGTATTTTGGAATCAATTCGAATTCATTGTCTTTCATCCTACTTACATTACCATAATCGGCTTACTTGGCATTTGCAGAGACAATTGCATTGTGGGGTGCATCTGTTGCATGACGGGACATCATTCATGGAGGCAGCATTAAAAGCAACAGACCTGACTGCTGCTATGTGATGGTCTTTATGTTAACGGTTCAGGAAATTTGAAATCCGTTTCGGATAAACATGTTTCTGTTGTTGTTTTTGTTTACTTGGGATTAAATCCTGGAATTTCTGATCGACTTTCAGGCGGAAGAATAATGAGGATTCGATTATTTGCCGTTGTTTTTTTTTCATTCAAGTTTGGAGCTTCCATTTAAAGCTTCCTAATGAATAATCTGCTGTCTGTTAAGAATTCGATTTGTCGTTATCCATTCCAATTTCGAACTTGTATTCAAATCTTTCCCATGAATACTCTCCTGCTTTGAAAGCACTGAATAGGGATGATGAAAAAAATGGTCTCCCATGTTCGTCTCGTTAAAGAAATTAGAAAAATCAGGATTAAAGTTAGCCGGTTAAACGATGTATCAGACATAATACTAATGGACCTAAGCTGCCTGGAAAATAAATCCAAAGCTAAAATTGATTGCAATGTATGAAATCATTAGCTAAATCAATTGATCAATCAATAGACCTTTTAGCTATTCTAAAAAAGAATCTGAATCGAACGATATTTGTGTAGCTATTTTCGAACTTTCGAATGTGAAGAAAAGTAATGGAATCTCTAACGCTACTCAATCGAACTTTGCGTATAAAGATTCATAAAGATATCGTTCGATTCAGACTCCTTTATAGAACGGCTAAAGGGTCCAGTTGAAAATTTTCGAATGAAAGGAGCTCTAACAACACTCAATCTCGTTTTCAAAATCTGCCGGCAAAAATGTGCCGTTTCCGTATGAACGGGAGGCCTATCCGTCACTTTTTGCACCGTTTTCAAAATGTGCCAGGATCGCGTGAAACACTACATTTATTGATAAGGACTTTTCCGTGACACACTACACCAAGCACTGGCTGTTCTGTTACGGTAAATCCCCGCATATAAGAACCTACCAAAATAAGAACCTAGAGGCTGTTCCTACACTATGCACCTTGTAATTAAAGGGTCTGTTTCATCCAACATTCCTTGCACGTGTCGTCTCTTGGTTGGCTTTTGTTTGCCGCCATTTTCATGGCCCATGAAAATGGTGACAACAAAGGCAAACCAAGAGACGACACGTGCAAGGCATGCTGGATGCAGTATGATGAAACATAGGTTCTTATTGTAGGAACAGCAAAGTTGATTTTGATTTTTGCTATAAAGTTCATTTTGGTGCCAATTGGTTGTTACAGTGTGATTAGTTATTAGGTCCATAAAACCCCTTCCAAAACAAATGATGGGGCTTAACATGGGGATCCGTCTTAGCATAGGACTCAAATCTTTAAAAATGTGGGTGTAAAATTATATCACAGTTTTCTTTGAATTTCATGCCTGGATAGGAACTTAGGGCTCTTTGCAGTAAATCTACCTTCGCAACTTTTAATATCTTGATTATTTTCAAAGTGGTGACATTTTGATTATTACTGAAAGAATTCATGGAAAATTTTGAAAAAAATTATTGTAATCGTAGATACTAAATCAATAGAGAAAAATGATAACAATCTTCAAGAAAACACAAAAGTTTATAAGCTCTACAATATGGTCTGGAAGAAGGTTTTGAAAAGGCCTACAAAGAGTATCCTTCAAAGTAGAGCATCTATACCTTCAAATTAACGTTAGTGCCTTTGAAATAAGAACCTATTTCAGCCTCTCTCTCAAAAAGTAGGTTCTTATATGCGGGATTTACTGTACTCCATCAAGATGAAGTTAGAAATGAAGGAGAATGAAGGAGCCCATTATCAAAACAAAAATTCGTCACGAAAGTGAGGCAAAATAGGGTAAGTAAAAAGTGGTGGGTAAATCAGCCAACGAAGTACCTGTTAATCTGATGTGTCCTGATTTGCTCAAAATTGTCAAACTGATTGCAGAATAAATAACTTTGACAACACATTGGTATCTTCCGATGTGTGACTTGTCAACTTTTGAAATCAGCAAATCTCCTTCGCTTGAAATTTTCTCAACACCTCCCGTTGTGAACAAAAGATCAATGCCATTTCGTTTCCAGGAGAATCTGAAATAGATTAGAAAATTGATTGATATATTATCCATGGGAATTTTTGTTTGTCTGTTTGTTAATTGATCAATGTATTCTTTGCATCGAAATATTCAAGACAATCAAAAACTTGAATCCACCTTTTATGCAAAGCATTTTCAGCTCAAGAACTTCAAAGCATCCTTCACCGAATCCGAACAATTTAAATCATTTTCGACCAAATCAAGTGACTTTCGGTTCCATGAGTCTTAAAGCCATTGGACCTCAGATCTGGAACTGTTCACCAAATGAGCTAAAATCAGCTGACAATCTGAACAGCTTCAAACGTATGATAAAACAATGGGATGGTCCTTCCTGCAGATGCAACGTTTGCAAATTTAATCACACCCTTTTAATTCCGTCCATTCACATCCCAGTTCTTTTTAAAATTTAACATTGTAAGTATTTATTTCCTTAGTTATTTCCATTCATTTGTAATATAGCAGATTAGTTTCGATTTAGATTAGTGTAGCTTATATGGTACAGGGTGTCTCAAAAAAATTGTTCGACGTTTGATTAAATACTAAAAAATAACGATACGCTGAATGGACCTTTCGTCAAGTTACCCTTTTCCTGAGATTTAAAATTAATTTTTGACACAAGAATCTTGCAAATCCGATAAAAATTCATGGGGTTACAAGCTTTTGAAGTTCAAGTTTGTGTGAAAGCTGAAACCAGAGGCCTCGAAATGGCATTATTGGTAAAATTCCCATAGGCCGTCGCTTCTGATGTTTCTTGGTTGTGTCAGGGCAAACCAAGTGGGATTCAAACAGGTATTCGATAACCTGACTGTCAAGTTTATGGATGCTTTGAGGAAACAGATTCAGTCTCTTGCCGATTTTGTTTTGAACCACTGTTTTTGGACCTATGCAATGTTAAGGAATTTTGAGAATGATCGCAAGAAATAATTTACTTTAGAAGTCGTATTTGGTTTGCTCTGATATCAACGAGACGTATGACATTGAATAAGCTTCTCTTTCCTCCGTCTTCGAGCTTTATACAATACAAGTAATCTGGGGGGTCTCTGGTTTCAGCTATCGCATATTTTTGATCTTCGAGAGCTCGTAACTCAGTGAATTTTCAACCGATTTGCACGATGTTAGTCATTAAAATTATTTCATAATCTTAGGAACAGGGTTATCTTTCCATGAGCCTGTTCATGTCGTCTTTATTTTTCAATATTTAATCAAACGTCAAACAATTTTTTGAGACACCCTGCATATTAGAGAAGTGAGGTGTATAGAGTCTCTTCCAGGTCGGGGGGAGTGTGTTGGGAAAGGAGTTTTGAAGTATCAATATCGCAAAGAGCAGTAATAAACGGAAAAACATTTGAGGTAGAAAGACAAAAAGAAGGCGTTAAATGATTATATATGTATATATATGATTATATATGATTATATGTATATACACATTTTAATTACGCATTGTAATAGGTAGGACCCGCTTAGGCTATTGTTTTGTAATGTTTTTGTAATTCATTATCTATATTTATGATCCATCTGATTTTGAAAAGTTATACTGATGAAGGCTTTGGCCGAAACGTTTAAAGAATGTGTTTTTACTGAGTTTTTATATACATATGTATGTATAGTTAGGTGCAAAATCGAAATAAAATAAGTTCACAAACAAACAAACAAACAAACAAACAAACAAACGAAAATTGAGGAAATTGATACATCATCAATGGATGGTACAGCTAATCTAACAAAGCGGCTCAGGGGGTACTCATTAACTTTCCATATGGGGGGGGGCGGTCCGTGCCAATGTTGGGGTGGGTCCGAAATCTTACGTTAAATTAATACTTGGGGTCCGCAAATACCAACAAGGCAAAAGTTCAATAGATGGGGTCCAAAAATATGAAGAGAGGAAAAATTGTGCATTTTGGTGCGATTCATTACAATGGCCCATCGAATACTGTCGTTCTGCATAGGGGTACCAGAAATAAAGAACGATATTTGGGGTTTCCAAAACGATAGACGCAAAATTTGCGGTCCAGTAAAAAAATGGTGGTATAGACCCCCGTATTGAAAGTTAGGGAGTACCCACCCTGACTAAAGAGGCTGTATCAGTCGATATCTTTTTGATACAAAGTACCCGAATCTATCTCGGATTCTATCTTTTATCACTGGTGTTCACATTCGAAAATTCTACAAAATGTATGAAAATATCGTTCGATTCGAACTCCTTTGTTGAGCTGTTACAAGGTCTCTTATTGAGGGTCATAATTTGAAAACACGAGTCAGAAGCCAAAGGGTAAAGTTTAAAGCAACATGTTAAAGGCCAAAGTGACGAAACAACGGGTCAAACAAAGCTAATCATCTCTCGCATATTTTGGAAAGGATTAGGCTTTCCAAAACTCAATCATGACCTCATCAAGAGTCAGTTGCTTTATAAAAATAATTTCCCATTTCTGAAAAGGCTCAAAAAATAGGTGTCCCCCTGCTACGTTTGGAACTGGCAATGTTATACAAAATATTTTCCACTTTGCCTAAAGACCAGTTTCAAGTCAGTGGAATTTTCTAAGTGGGTGGAAAAAAATCCTTGTTAACAAGAGCGAATGTCACTTATAGCTGAAATTTAGGGCTGCATCAGCTCTAATCGTGTAAAATTCCTCCCGCACGGAGAATTCCACTGACTGGAAACTGGTACTAACTGACCAATTTGTCAATGAAGCAGTTTCTGAGATTTTAAAGGCGCAGGGTCACGTAATGTAAACAAACTTCTTTCGAAACGAAGATTTTGCAGTATTTCTGATAGACCATATCACAGAGATTTTCCACTATTTTTCTCAAAATAAAGGCTCTATTTTGAAGACGGACTCTTGAATTTCGTCGAGAAACAAACGAAACGTTCATATGTTGTACGATTGCAGAGATATTGGTGGATTCCAAGGAGTAACTTTGTTCTGGATTCACCCCATCCACCAAAATCTGTGCGGAAGACAATGGCTACGTGTGGCCAACAATGTAGATTATAGAGATAACAGATTTGTTTACGGTTACGTGAGCCTACCCCTTTAAAACAACGTGGAAGTTAGAAGATAGAAGCATGATATTCTTACCTAGGTTTAGGATTTCCAATAGCTCGGCATGATAATTTCGCAGGTTTTCCTTCGACAACGTAAACATCATCAGGTTCAGATGTAAACCTTGGAGCTGTGTGTTTCAATGATGAGTCTGCAAATGTATTGAAAATGAAACATATTAGAAACAATGTTTGGGTTAAAGAACAATGTGATGACATAGCCATTATAGATGTTTCTGCGGACAGTTTGAATAAATCAATGTTTTTCGTCAAAGATGGAAAAGATTGTCAACTTGATTAGCAAACAAACATATTCTTCAAACCCAGGTTCAACCCACCTCCGGAGAAGGGTTGGCTTAACCTAGGTTGAACCCAGGTTGGCTGCGTTTAGACTACAAAATCCTAACCCAGGTTAGCGTTAACCCAGGTTCAACCCAGGTTAAAAGTTGTAGTGTAAACAGGGCTTAGAAGATCCTCTTCACGTTCTACGTTAAACAACGAAGAAGTCTATGAACAACACTAAATGCTTTTGTAAAAAGATGCTTCTCGTTCAGTGAGATACTTCAACTTTCATTGGTGAATCTTTTCTGTCCAAAAGTTTGGAGTGAAGAAATGTTTCTCTGCTAGAAGATGGAAAAGCTGTTATGATTTGTGCTGTGTGCAGTTTGAAATGATACAAATTTCTCTGCAACAGTTAAACGATGGTGATGATCAAATGGTATCTTTCCACGGTGCCTTATGGATGCTCTGACAAATACGGAACTGACACTGAGCTTTGACTCTCGTCTTGTCTACCTTAGAATTTGACAGATTTCACCAACGACAACTCTTCGTAATGACGTTGCAGTGTTCAAGCTCTCAAAATGGGTTTGATAATTTCCTCGTCTCTGTTAAGACATCTAGAAGACATCACCGCGAGATTTCTTTGTCAAGAAAGAATAAGCAGATAAGTTTAGAGCCACGTTCGCAGTATTTCTCATCTCAAAGCAATCTTAAATTTGGTGTGAATATCCCGTTTCACTATGGCGACCAAAATGTTTTTTATGACTGCAATACCACGCCTTTGATCTAACTATCTAACTACTCTAAACATAAGTTTATGAGTTCATAAAAATAATCTGAACTTCAGAATATTTTGACTGAAATATTTTCAACTTTCAACTGAATTGTTCCAACATATCAAAGTGATTTCATGGCTCATAATAGTAAATAACCTTTCAAGAACTTTGGCCGATAACTCCGAACATAAAATGCTCTGATACTTGTGCAGACTAATTTTTAACGAATCAAACCTCAGAAGAGAACTGTTAGCAATATTTTGACCAAAAGATCGTATCTTCGTCAAATCGCTAAATATGAATTGCAGAGCTAGAGGGGGCGGGAAGGGGGGCTGCTCGAGGAAAAATCCAATTGTTTGCGAAGAATTTGTTCGACTTTAGGCTGACTTGCACCCGGTTATGGCCGATCTTGCAAAGCCCCTTTGGCCTCGAAAATTCCACAAAATGTATCAAAACATTGTTTCTTTTTCAGAATGAGAAAAAGGTCTATTCCATTGTCAACTATTTCTTTCCCCAAACATCTTCGAATACCCCCCAACCCCTGGACTTGCTACAAGTCTCTCTCGCGGCAAAAACGGGAAAGGGAATAAAAGCGAGAGAGACTTGTAATACTTGGTAGCCTGGGTCGTTGGCTGGACAGGATTCTGTCCAGTCGGCACCCTTTTACAAAAACCCAATACCCAATCATATGCTTAGAGAGAACAATGATACAATAGAGCGAGGCACTGCGATGTTCTTTGACTATGGCCGACTCAAGCTTCGAAGAAACAGTTGACAGCAACCCCGTCATTTTGAAAATGGAAGCAAGGCTCGATAGCTCATGAATGTTAATGAGCATGCCAAGTATTACAAGTCTCTCTAGCCTTTTTTCCTTCTCGTGTTTTTTCCGCGAGAGAGACTCGTAGCAAGTCCACCCAACCCCCAATATTTGTGCGAAAAGATTCAATTCCGAAAATTCGATCAATGCAAAACAAACTTTTCATCACTTAAAACTTCAAAATAATGCTTTCTCCAAAATATTCCAAACTCTTCTTCAATATCGACGAAATCTCTCATTAAATGAATAAATATCCTGTTTAACGGAATTTATTAAAAATCTAGACATCAGTTTTTGTGAGGAACCAGACGACTAAACTGTTTCGATTTCTTAGATTCCACACAAACTTAGAATTCTAAAAATCCTTTTTCGAATTGTTGCTTCAACCAACAATGACGCAATATTTTCAAAATCTACAAATCTCTCCATTGATGATTTGTGGACAGGATATGAACAACGAATCTAGCTACCAAATTTCCAAGTAACCAAATCATTAGAATTTCTCCATTTCTCAGATCCCCCACAAAGTTGGATTTCTAAAAATGTTTCCCTGATGTTCATAGCACAAAGACAAAATATTGCGGCATTCCTCCTTCGCAAAATATATTCACTCCTAAGTGAGGCCTTTCGACTCAAGAGATAAATAGGCAGGCAAGTACTTCGTTAACGTTACAATTTCCGCAGAAAAACATCCTGTTACTCATTCGAATCGCATTGCAGTATTTCTGTTTCCTTGCTTTTAAAATGATCATTGACAAAGAGTTTGGAAGACTAAAACACATGTCATATCTGCAGGAGTTTCGGCGTTAAAAAGTTAACTTTTGTATGATATGAAAGTCAATTCGGGCCTACGTTCTATTTGGTTTGTTTTCATCCTGTGAGCAAAGAATCATGCCTGACGAGATTTTCAAATTCATAAAATCTATTCTGAATAACAAATGTACTTGACAGTGTATAATGCAAAGGATTCTTAGCTTTGGTACAGAATTTACTATACTGCAGACCATGCGACGTAACACACAGATGTACTTAAATTGCTTTAAAAACCCCACAAACCAAACCAAATTCACAAGAAAATACTTGGCACATATCTTTGAAAACCCTGCAAGTTCATTCACAAAACAACTCAGGACTTTTTCACATAATATCTGCGACATCTTGTTTACAATTGGGAACAGGTATATCGATTTGCTATAAAATATCCCGACAATTTACTACCCTTCAACCTTGCTGACATTTCTCTTTCCTTCAAATTTCTCGGACAACCTTTTGTAATAGACGATTACGCTAAAGATGGCGGCGAGGAACTTTTTACCAAGATGCACTGCGTTCTTTAATCGAATTCCTATAGAACCGTTAAGGATTCGTAATTAGAACGCAATGCATCTTGGTAAAAAGTTCCTCGCCGCCATCTTTAGCGTAATCGTCTATTAAATTTCATTGCATCTGTCTTAAACACTGCGTAACATCGAAAACATCATTTTCAAAGCAAAACTCAACCCATCCGCCAAATTTTCCCATAGAACATCAACTTGTCCTCGGAAAGGATTGCAGACAACATGATGAAACAAACTTTATACATCTCAGAGCTCTGACCTTTCACATAAAAACATGACATGTTTTTCCTACTTAATGGACGTTTATTCAATTTGCCTTCCTTCACAACCTATCCGACAATCTTTCCCAGAAAACGTCAAATTTTTCATCAAAGAAAATCTGTTGCAGTTACAGTGACACAATTCTCGGGGAGCCTTACTTTTCTTTGATCTTTATTTGTCGACTAAAAACTCAAAATTTACTATCTGATAAACAAATGTGTTTATTTGGTCACCATATGTGGTTTAAGTAAACAAAATCAGAGGACAGACTTATCTGTATTGGTTTAACAATTGAGATCTGAAAATGGGCAAGGAAAACTCCATTACAAAATTGGATAAAGGCACACCTTCAGTGTAAAATTCTCTTGAAAACAAATCAATATTTTTAAGTTAAATTGATAAAATCGGCTTACGTTTGTTTACACCAATTTTAAATCAAGTGATCAAACTCTGGATAAAACAACGTTTGATTTCTTTGACATATTTCGTATCAAATTGAAAATTTGTGCCATGAATGCAAAGGGCATTATTATGGTCACATGACCTGAAACGGGCAAACCATGTGCCAATGCACAAGAGAAATCAATTTCAACCGGTCATCTCCATCTAAACAAGATGCAGTTTCTTGAGCCCAGTTACTTAGGCCAGACTTCCTAGGATGAAAAACAACCTTGAGACTTTTCCCAAGGTACTTTAAGTCAGTTTTCGCCATTTACGTATCATGTCTGCAAAATCAATCATCCTAAAACAAATATGGCGTCTTTGTATTTCACTGTGATGTATCAGACTTATTCCTTGATTGAACAGAAACATACTATCTCGTATCAAGAAATGACATGTCCTCTGAAGCAATGAAAATCCATTGTCTATAGAAGGGCCTAGCTGGTTTAAGACTAAACAAAATGGCGACTTATTTGTAGCAAGATTAGGCCGAGTTTGTTCAATTTAGGCTCACTTTAACAAGGAATTATAGAGGATCTGATAAACATATACAACAATTAAGTTATTAAATCACATTTCTGTCTACTTTATAGCCAGACTTAACGGTGTCAACAGATATGCTCTGACACAACAGGCCTAAGGCCAGGCTAATTCTGAGAAACTTGGTCCGATTTTTTTTGAGGGATTTTGTTGAAACATAAACTGACCTAAGATAAAATGTTTGCGTCCTATTTCAACAAATAGGCCTTCAATGAAGCTAGCTGAAAAAGCTGTAAAAACAAACCATTAGGGAAAATCTCTAATCTATGTAGAGTGTAGCTACATTAGCAAACGGGAATCGAATGCGCTGTTCTTTCTAAGAAGGTAGCATTCTTATCTCAATTGTCTGCCGTTCGAAACAACCCGCTTTGAAAAATAAAGAGCTGGTTTCTCCCCGACGGTTAGCTTGATTCGATCGTCCAACGTTATCATAAAGGTTTGGAGGTTTTAAAGATAAGATAGGCCTAACCAATGCGAGGTTTTCTGCTTTTATCATTCGCACGCACGCACGCACGCCATTTTTGTTTTGCCAGCTCAGATCTTTTCACATGTGAATTTCAACTGAATGCTGTTATAAACTTTGATAAGTTGCAAACTAAATGTTTCCTACAAAACGATTGAATTCTAGGAAAGCATACCTTTATAAGAAATCTTTACTTGGTATATTTTCTGTCTCTTTCCATAGAGTTCACACTTAGGCCAATTTGCTGACGTGATAACGCTAACGAACTTTTGGCGGGAAAATACTCGTACCCAGGCCACACATTACAAATGGCCCAGACACAGTGCTATTTGTTTTCAGTATTCGTCCTATGCTTCAAAAAGCTTTCTTTTCATAAAACAACGATGGAAACCAACTTTGACAGCAATGAAACTGAATGAAGTCAGAAAATGTTTCAAGCATCTAAAATGCTTTGAAATTGATTCAAACAAAATCAGTTTTCTCTTGTACTCTGTTGAGTTTATCTCGAGTAACTTTTCGACAGAGGGTGTGGTCAACCATTTTAACGACTTGCAGCGTCATTTTGATTGAATTCAAAATTTATCAACTGTGAAACAAATTAACAAATCTTACGAAAGATGCAATTCACAACAACAAAGGCCTTTAAGAAACGAAGAGACAGCGAATTACATATACTATGACTGAGATAAAAGATGGCGAGGAAACAAGCCCTTCTACTCCCTTTCAAAACGCAAGTTATTTGCGTAAATCTAGCAATCACAGCCCCAGATCAATTGTTTCACTGTCTTCTTTAGCCCTCAGTGCTCATCTCATTGGTAACTATGAAATAAACGAATTTAAACTACGCTGTAACAAGACTGAGCAATGAAAGATAGCGAATAATGTGTACTTCGGCTGAGATAAAAGTCAGTTAGGAAACGAACCCTTCCTGTTCCTTTTTCACAAACACTGAAGGCCCAGTTGAACTGTATCCAATTCTGTCTATTATCCCCTGAACTTACTCAGTCCTAACTATGAAATAAGGGTTCTTTGACCACCATGTAATAAGGCTGAACAACTACTCATAAAAGCATCGTACGACAGACCACCCTTCAAAGCTTGCTCTTGTTTGTAAAATTTACTCATTTACTCCTCTGCCATATATTGCTCCCTAGGTAACCTCATTCTTAAAACACTGCAATTTTCACTGAATCAAATTGCTGTTAATTCCGGTTAATTCGTACCGAGTACATTTCAAAAAGTGTTTCAGTTGTGTTTAGAGGAAGCTCCTGAATTTACTGATCAATTTATGCTTCTCAGAAAAAAGTATCAATCATTCTTGGTTTATTTAAGAAGCGAGGGGTGATCATTACTTCAATAAGCGTAAAAGAATTCAGCAAGACTTTCGAGGATTTCTAGAGGACTTCAGGGATTTCTCAGTCATGTAAACAAAATTTCTAGGAAGTAAGTAGTAAGTTGTCCCTTGTTCTGAAGAATATGATCTTCAGTTCTAAAAATCATCCTTCATCTGCTTTATTCTGAATTGGTAACTATTTCAAAATGGAATCCAGCTTCAATGCTGCGAATTTTATGCAAGAAAGCAAGCATTATCTTAAGTCCTTCAATAAAGTTTACTTAAGAACTGAATACTGCAATATACCGACAGAATCACAGAATCTCGACAAAATACGAAACAGGATAATACCATGAATGATTCTCAAGCATTGATTTGCATTTGGAATACCATTTTACAACAATTAATAATTATGTTCCTTGGCCTGACACAACTGAATTGGGATATCAATACTGAATGTACAATTCAAATTCTGAAAAATTCCGACAGAATATCAACAGAATACGAACTTAGGCCCATACTGTGAGAAAACGTGAGATTTAGGGCCTTATCTTGCAAATCGATGCTTTCCACTTTGGATGCTATTTTGTAACAGCTTACCACAAATTTCAATTAATCATTACAAAGTCAAACGCCAATCTATCTACAATTGTCGAGATTGAAAAGCTATTATGAAATTTAAATCGATTTAGGCCCACTGATTTGACGATAAATGGCAACCGCCTTCAATAAAAGTGTCTGCTTAAACCTTATCAATTTGAGGTGGAGACAGCCATCAATTCAAAAATATTACACTTTCATAGCTAATTAATCGCGCTGAATTATCAAATCCTTGCTGAATGGTATTAATTATAAGCCTATTGATGAAACATTAATGAGAAATCATGCCGCCATCTTTAATTCAAGGAGTATCATATTTCTATGGTTACTACATTGCTAGTGAGTATTCAAAATGGCGGCCCGCAACAAAATCAACTTGTATTTCAAGCACACAGTCAATCCGTATTGTGGCCTATTGTCTATTGGTTTGGTTCAAAGAAAATTCCTGCGTGAGATTTCCTGCATTGGCAAACACAACACTGACGAGACCATAAATCCACCATCAATCAGTAGACTGATTGCATATTCGTAGTTATCGCTATTGATAGACTGATGGACGCTCAAACTACGACTTATGGACTTTGATACTAAAATTTGGGATGAAGTTTTCCCCGATCGATTTCATGACAAGATTTGGAAACCATAGCAACACTGTACGAACACCAGGTAATGGCGGATGGGCCTAAGTTGCCGGCTCGAACCTCCAATGTCAAAACAGCTCAGAATTCAAGTTTACAGTGATATTAGCCATGAACAAAAGCCACAAGTATCCATACGAATGTTTCCTCAATCCAAGAATCAACAAACCTTTCACTGTGAATCAGGAGTTCCTCAGTTTTAAGGCCAATTAGCTTCCATGAACTTCACCGCAGCTTTGAGAATTTCCAACTGTCGAGGGTCACTTGCCTCGCTTCCGAGACTACAATGCAGCCTCATTCCAAAGGGCACACGTAAACGTGTGCATCTCCGTCTCAAAAATTTATATCAAAGTCCATAAGGCCCAGATTGAGCAAAAAAAGAAATGTTGTTGTTGTTGCTATTGTTGTTGTTGTCGTTGTTGCTATTTTGCGATATCTGGGACTATGTCGTGAGGCTAATCAATCAGATCAGTGCCAAAACATACCTTTTAGTTACCTATTCTAAAAAAGAATCTGCTATTCTGAAAAAGAATCTGCTATTCTGAAAAAGAATCTGCTATTCTGAAAAAGAATCTGCTATTCTGAAAAAGAATCTGCTATTCTGAAAAAGAATGTGAATCGAACGATATTTTGAGACATTATGTAGAATTTTCGAATGTGCACAGCAATACTCTTCTGTAGAATAGCTAAGGTCAATGAGTCTATGGCCTATGTCTCCCATGAAATGAAATGAAGCATTTAAAATGTATATTCCGGCATGACTTGTCCAGTGAATCAACAGCATTTTTACATGTACCACCAAACAGTTTGGATCGAGCATTCAGAATCTCTGATCTCCAAAGGTTTTAGGGAACAAAAGATCCAAATCAATGCGGGAAAAAGAACAAGGAGAAAGGAACAAACGGTAAAATGACTAGAGAACAAGCAAGCTTTGTCCCTGATACAAGGACCTTTGGAGTGGCTCAAGAATCCGTCCGACAACGGGGCAGCAGCTACTGAAAGAGGGGTTAAAATGGCTAAAAGATGCTGTTTCCGTTTGTTATTTGGCCAGATTTCCTTAGACATAAACCCAAACGCCCTCCGATGGTTCCGATGCTTCCGACGTGGGGGCTGTAGCCTCCCAGCCTTCCCTTCGCGCCACCACTGAAGGGCCGTGAAAACTGAACAAACAGATTCTGCACTGAACACCCACAATTTTACGATCCACCCCTTACTACATGCCACCCAGATCATAACCTTCTTATTGGCAAGTTAGTTTGAAGAGAGAATACAAAGGTATTTTTCATGAGAAATTGGAAACTGCGATACTTTCTCACAGATATCCTGAGATATTACGATTATGATTGAAAAAAGATTGAATGAATAAATAGGTGTGGTTTAGAATGAACAATTACTTTTTATGTTAATGTTTACAAAGCTAGAATTGGCTTTAAAACTAAAAGGTATTACTCCGTGAGAAAAAGATAACAGTTAAATAAAACCAAAATATTAAAGTTTTGGTATTATCCGAAATCTCTCTGGTTGGAAAGAGAATCCCAAAATATCCTCTATCATACACAATGCATCGACTACTTTCGTCGGCATTAAAACCCAAAATATTTTGCTCATACTAAATCGTTTTTTCTTTGATTGAAACCATAGCTTTTCTCATCAACAATGTTGGAACTAAAGCCCAAACCTTTCTCTTAGATACAATATCATTTGGTCGGTATAAAAACCAAAATAATTTGTGTTTTTCTATACTTTGTTATCAAAGCCAAAATATCTTGTTCTGCACACAAGAATGGTCAAATGAAACAACAAGGCAAGGAGTCACCATGGATCTCCCTTGATCTAAACTCTCTGGCTTAGTATTGACATTTGGTCAATTTGTTTTCTGTAAACAGAAATGCCACCGAAAGGCACACCACTACTTTGATTCTCTCCAATGAGGATAGTACTTTGATCTAAGCACTACAATAATATTCATTTGAGACAAAAACCATTTTTACAACTAGGCCCCTCATGCTCATGGTGTTTTATTATTGTCTGAGCGTGCAAAGGAACTCCAAAGGTTGCAAATTGCATCTGTCAAGGTTTTTTGCTACCACGAAACGCAATATTCCAAAGCATTTCCCAAACACCAATCACGATAAGATCATCAGATGATCATCAATAAATCACAAGATAATCACAAGATAATCACTTAATCACGATTTTAAAAGGCTTTTCGCTGCCACGAAATCACCAGAAATTATTGCCAGAACCAGGAAATTTGATTATCCGTGACAAGAAAAATATGACGAAAAACTAACAGATGAAAAGTTACAGGCGAAGTTTCAAAATCAAGTTAACGGCCTCTATGTGGTGAAAAAGGATTTAGGATTTCACGATTTTAAAAACGAGTTGATGTTTTTTCTGCATGATTTCTCAAACAGTAACCACATTGTTATCACCTCGGTGTCCATAAAACAAAAGCCTTTTCTCTTTACTCTTGTTTTCCGACTGCTACATAATTCATCGACTTTTTTCGTATCTTGGTTCTAAAGCAAATAATTCACTATTTCAATTCAACCTGCTTGTTTTTATGAAGATCAGTGTTTACTTTTTGTAAAGTTATGTAAACAAACTTTCTTTTGATGCATCAATAACTTAACTTTGTTTACCACGAAACAATAATTTTTATTTATTATCATCAGAATTAAAGTCTTAGGGTTCGGAATCAATGTAGAGAGCCAGGCCCATCAATGGCCCTTCTGACAAGAGGGGGTCACATCTAGACTTACTCCACTCGTCCTAATGTTACTAATATGTCGTCGTTATTGCGATGACAGGGACTTTTGTAACGAGTCTACGTAGTATTTTCTCTTTAACATGGGTAACCTGTTTTCCCTACATCACGATGCTTATGTGTTGACAAAGGGGAGTACACTTGTTGGCAATTACAATTGACTGCAGTTCAAGTATCCTCATAAAGTTTGCCTCATACCAGATGTGAGTCCCATGATAACGTAAAACCCCCATGCAATGCACTACAATTTCACGTGGCACAAATACTATCCTATGACTAGCTGTGATCAGTGTAATACGAAAATTTTCAACGAAGGGTTCAGTAATAGACCGTATAGCTATTTTACAAAAGAGCCTGGATCGAGCAGAGGTTCGATCGAGTGGCGTTAGAGCTTCTATCACTATTGGCTATTGTGCACATTCAAAAATTCTACAGAATGTGGCAAAATATCATTCGATTCTGATTCTTTTTAAGTCTAACCCAAGCCATAAAGTTTATACCCTGCAGACTCTCTGGTTCCCAAGCCATAAAGTTTATACCCTGCAGACTCTCTGGTTCCCAAGCCATAAAGTTTATACCCTGCAGACTCTCTGGTTCCCAAGCCATAAAGTTTATACCCTGCAGACTCTCTGGTTCCCAAGCCATAAAGTTTATACCCTGCAGACTCTCTGGTTCCCAAGCCATAAAGTTTATACCCTGCAGACTCTCTGGTTCCCAAGCCATAAAGTTTATACAGAAAAAAAAAGTTAGAGTAAGATATTATTATTACCCAGTGCACTGTTTATCTATCAATGTTTAGTTCTTTAATGAAGTAGTTTGTAGTTTACGGTAAAAGCTCTATTAAGCCCCCCTCTCTATTAAGCCCCCCTCTCTATTAAGCCCCCCTCTCTAATAAGCCCCTCCTCTCTGAGTCAAAATTTGAAATAAGCCCCCCCCTCTCTATTAAGCCCCCCCCCACTTATACAAAATTCTAGGATTTACAAATTCTTCAGTTTATTTAGCTATACAACCTTACATGTTAATTTTAGTATGATATGGGATAAAAACTGAGTCGAATCTGTGTATTTGAGTCGGAAAATTGTGTGTTGAATCCGCAAAATATGGAATAAAGGAACTGAAAAGCTACCAAATATATCCTTTTCGCTTGATTTTGTGAATAAGCCCCCCTCTCTAATAAGCCCTCCTCTCTATTAAGCCCCCCCTCTGGAAGGCCCAAAATTAAATAAGCCCCCCGGGGGCTTAATAGAGCTTTTACGGTAGTTGACAATGTATCATTAAATACTGTCTCATTAAATACTATTAAATAATGTATCATTAAATACTGTGTTGACAATGTTAATAAAAAAGAATACTTGACAGGGGAGGGGGGCATTGGGTGGCTACTGGCTACAGAAATGAGAAAGATTTTGGGTCATCAGCATAGAACTTTTGATGCAAAACAGTGTTATGCAAAACTCAAATCACGTTGAAAGGGACTGAAAGTAAAATGGTCTGCACGTTTCACAAGTTTAACATTTTTTGGCATTCCTCATTTCCCTTGCATGTTCTAAGGGGGAAGTGCCCCTTTTGTCTCCATAACAAAGCATTTTTACAGCGAGTTAATCTCGTTGCATTTTCATGAAGGAAGCATTTGGCGGAGGTCATAAGGTGTCAATTGTCACTAGGAAAACGACATGACGGTTTCTCAAGGATTAGATTTCGCTCTTTTCGCAAATGTAAACAAATCATAGTCATGAACAAGCCAAAATGTGACCATTCCAGTAACCTGTTCCAGCCCTTTTGCAGTAAAGGAATAGATCTATCGTAGGCGTATTTTTCGGTTTCGTAACAGACTGTCTTTTAGAAAGGTTCAACGAACCTCAAAATTTCATTAACAGTTCTGCACGTTATGACCTAGAAATCTCTTTGTCCCAAGGTACAATACAATCTAGCAAGTTGTTCTCGACTAAATCATTAGAAACGCGTTGGCTTCTCGGGAATAGTCTCGGGAACAACTTCATTGCTCTTTTCAAGCTTGTGTTCCGAGTTGCTTACTAAACAATTTTGCAAGTTTCTACTTTGAACTCCAAATGTGTTCAGTGTTTTGATGCTTTCTACAGAAATAAAAATATCCCTGTTTGATTACCCCTAATTTCCCACCATCCCCCCACAATTTCTCGAATAAATACATTCCAGGATTAAAACGATGTTTATTCTTCACAAAATCACTAAACCCTAAATAAAAACAAAATTCGATATAAATGAAACAACCGACCAATTCTAAAAAAGAATTTGAATCGAAAGATATTTGGACACATTTTGTAGAATTTTCGAATATGAACAAAAGCGATGGAAGCGCTGACGCCAGTCAATAGAACATTTCATTGAAAAATGTATAAAAATACAGCTCGAATCAGATTCTTTTTTGGAATAGCTAAATTCGAAGTTCGAAGGTAAACAAACACAAACAAGCAAACACACTCACCTGCTCTCGTTATCACTGTTATTTCCAACAGATGAATCAGGAACATGGACATTACCGATATCATAAGGGACTTCTTTTTCATCAACGCCATTTCGTATTCTTGCAGCCTTCAAGACTTCGCTTCCGCTATGTTTGTTTACAAAATGAATTTCTCGTTTCTTGCCAGACACGTCGAGACAGCGATAACGAAATCTCGGCTAAAACACGTCGTTCCAAGAATCCCACCAGTTTTGTGAGTTTAACGGTCACTATGAACTGACCAAAATTTAATTACACGTTTCCATATAATAACCAGATATCTTTCAGTTTCTTCTTAACTAATTTCCAAGTAATTTGATCCCTTATAATACCTACAGAACAGAATGAAATTTGGAGAAACGTTCAAATGACCATAAAGTCCTGAAACGTTCTCTCTCGTTCGCTGTTAGCAAGTTCCACTACACTGCACCCTTTTTCATTTGCCCTTTCCTAACCTTCCAAAACAATTACGATCAAACAAAAGATGACAACACACCCTATTCAATTCACTTATTCCCATACAATTCCATTTGTATCACCTCAATTAGCATATATCCAAACCGGGGGTTGTAACTGATTCTTGACAAATTCTTGTCGCTTCTGTCCACTTCGAACGAATCCCCCGTAGAATTGCTATGATACCCGTCAAATATTTAACACACCAAGGGGGCCAATAACGTTATCTAATGCTTGGTCTTCACAAGGTATCAAAAAATTTGATCGCGTCATTCCCAGTTGTAATAATGCCCCCGTAAAATGCTTGAAAATAAGGCAAACAATAATCAAACCAGGGGGTAATGACTTAACTTATCCTTGTACTGTCTTCGATACAAAGATCCCCCGTAAAATGCTCAAAAATCAAATATATCCCACTGATGACCAGGGGGTAACGTAAGTGATATGAATAATTCATCACACGCACTTTCCTAATCGTATCTTCTTCGCAAACGCGTGAGATAAAGACATGGAAAGGTACACAAATATTACACGGGACAGGTACTTTTCACGAACAACGTTTTATTAGGGACGATTAGGGAGATTATGGACTTCAGGAACCGTCCACACCTAGACTTGTAACGATGAGTCCCTTGTATACCTGCAGTAAACCTTGCTCAACAGGGACTCATAATGAAACAGTTAAAAACCTGGCCCTATTTTCTTCAATCATCAGTGGAATTATGATGGAATCACGGCTTCGAATCTCAATTCCTTGGGGGATGTTTTCAATGCTTCAATCAAATCGAAAATTCTATCACATTTACACTGCAATAATAGTAATTCACAAATCGCGAAGTTCGGGCCTAATTAGGACCAGGTATTTCAGAGCAATGTTATGAGTCTCAGTTGACTGAAGTGCCATCATCATGTCAAAGAGCACAGGGAAACAAGAGACTTATCGTCATAAATGTAAAGATACAATTTTCAAACTGTTTGCAAAGCAGATCAAAAAGTATAATTTTAAACTTTAAATCAGCAGAACCTGAAATAATTAAACAGTCATCGTTTCTGCTTGGACAAAATTTTATTTTCAGAAAGTCTTGAAATTGCAGCGTAGTCGCAAAGGACACTGGGTAACGACGGCGCTTTAATGGGGAATTTCAATGTGGTTTTGAAGACACCGATCGGCTGAAATTGAACATGCATGTGATGTGATATGATGCAGCAAATATGAAGGCAAATTGACCTTTCGGCTGTTCTACAAAAGAACCTGGATCGAGCGATATTTTAAAGCAGTTTGTAGGAAAGGTTCAATCGAAATCGAGTGCGGTTAGAACTTCTATCTCCATTGTCCACATTCGAAAATTCTTCAATATGTATAAAAAGATCGTCAGAGTCGAAAGGCCCCGTTTCCATTACTCCGTTTTCGTATGAAAACGGAGTGGAATGTCTCCGTTTTTGGGTTGGTGTTTCCATTGAAAATGATCGAAAACGGAGACATTTGAAAACGCTGTTCAAAGTGGAGTGATTTGAAAACGGAGACATCTGAAAACGCATCGTTTTCAATGGAAACACCGAAAACGGAGTCATTCGAAAACGCTAAAACAACAATCTATACAACATCCTCGGTTTCAAAACGAGTGCGAACAAAGGAAATGAAAACGAACGAAAACGGAGTAATGGAAACACCCCCTTTTTCGTGCCAGGCGCTCTTGGCGAAAACGGAGTAATGGAAACGGTTTAAGATCATCCGAAAACGGAGTGATATGAAAACGGAGACATTTGAAAACGGAGTAATGGAAACGTAGCAAAGAAGCCTACTTCTTCGTCTTTTTTTCATGAGGTACATATCAATCCAACCTTACGTATGAAGTTGAAAACAATTTCGCTCGATCTAGACTCTCAAGCTGAACAGCAGAAAATTTTTTGGGCAAAGAGTTTCCTCAACATTCTTCTATACCCCCGCTATCTCAGACTTAGGTCACTGAAGTCAAACACCACTAAAACTGTCTTTCTCCATTGTTGACATCATTCTTGCCTTGTCTTCATGAATATGACTCATGAAAGTACTCACGTGAAACTACGCCCAGAGTTTGGAAATACGCGATTTTGCTAAAGATGGCGGCAAGGATATTGTTACCAAGATGCATTGCATTCTTTAATTGAACTGAGGACAAAGGAATTTTCAATGAAATACCCGAAACCCGAGCACAAAGACTGATCAAAACCCGCAATCCGTGACCCATCTCAAAACCCAATTGGCTCTATGGCTAAAATTGGTTAAACCTGCAACTCGTTCAACCTCACAGCCCATCATCCCCATTTTCAAGGCATTCAGAAATCATAGGGTGCCCGCAAGGAAATATGGGTAAGTTTTAACTGGAATGTGCGTTGTTCAGCTGTCAAGCGAGCCCCCCCCCCCGTAATTTAAGAGATAACTTTGCATTTTATGACCATGATAAAACAAAGGACCAAATTACCTCCCCTGGGTTACTATGTAAATCATTTGATTACACATTCTGCAATACAATCAATTTGGCAATACATTTGATTGATGGGTCAGTATACAATGGTATTAACAATTCCAAAATAGAATGCTCCTTCGCAGTTTTAGTTGCTGAGCAAAAAAGGCATTTTGGATTTCCTTCAAAAGGATCTTTTGACATCGAGCGGTAACTCTTTGATAGGAAAGGTTCGATTCGATGAGGACAGTCGGCAGCGGCACCACTGACAAAGTATATCCAGGATGAACGGCAGATTTATGTCTGGTAAATCGTGAATATTCGAGGAAAAAGATGCATTCATTCATTCAATAGGCATTCTTGCTTTATTTCTTCTTCACTCAAATTGATATATTGAAATTTGGTTAAAACACCCAGGCACTGCGCTTGTCACTTATGTCGGCAAAATGACCAGCAATAGACGGGGCGACAAGGAGAACAACAATTTCTTTCATTCATTCATTCATTCATTCATTCATTCATTCATTCCTTCATTCATTCATTCATTCATTCATTCATTCATTCATTCATTCATTCATTCATTCATTCATTTACCCTTAGAGTATCGTTCATTCATTCATTACTTATTTATCTAAAATATCTAAAGACGGCTGCTTGAAAAAAAGCTGATTTCTGAGAAGTCAATCAGTTTAGCACCATTTATGATCAGTAAATTTCTTGGTGGCAAAGGCAACGAATTAAATTGGGTCTAGGGTTTACATTGGGAGCAAAAACAGGAGCAAAAACAGAAATCGAATCAGAACATGGCGTCGAAACACGCAATGAATTTATTACTTTTCTTTTTGCCTTTCGAATGTTGTGTTCCTATTTCGACTTCTAAAAACAAGAAGTCGAGTCCGACTTGAAAGATCGATGACAAGTTTCGATCTTCATTGTTACTATTCGAATATTCGATATTTATCAGAACATGTCACTCGTTCCAGGCTCCGCTGCCATACAGCAAAAACAAGGTCGAGGAAGTAATTTGATACGCAATCCTTTACGCAAAGAACACGTGAAATGTTCGTGTCAGTCAGCCATAAATTCCAAATAAATGAATGCGAAGAAAATCTGGAATACCGTTAAGGGATTTGACTCATTGCAAAAACCACTGTCTGAGTTTTGACCTCTTGGATTGAGATTTTGCCAAGAAACTTTTGTGTTTGTCTGAACGTAAATCTGTCTGTTACTACAGATATGCAGATATCAGAACCACGTGATTAGATCTCCAGGGTTTCCAAAACCTTAAAAAACATTCTTGAGAAGCTTACTGATGGCGCGCCAAACTTGGCCTATCAAAGACTGAGGGGTTTCATGCGAACGCTAACTTTCTCCGGATAAAAAGCTTCGACGACGAGAAAAACAGTTCGGCTAAGACCTTGTAAATTCTGTTATGGGATTTTTAAGGAACTAAGTTTTGTACTTACACATTACAAGGAGTTCTGGTAATCGCTATTCAAAACGAGACTACTGCACCAAACCGAGACCTCTCAAACTGGAGTGTCCAGCAGCTGTTCAAAAACTACGGCCACATAATCTATCCATTTTGAACTGACGAAAAGCGAACAAAACAAAACTTGAAGCAAGGCAAATTTTACGAAATTCTTGCCAAGGATAGACCTTTTAGCTATTCTACAAAAGAGCCTGGAACGAGCGTTGTTTCTATACATTTTTATGCGCAAGGTTCGAACGAGTGGCGTTAGAGCTTCTATCATTATTGTGCACATTCGAAAATTCTACAGAACGCAGCATACTATCGTTCGATTCTGATTCTTTTCGGAATAGCTAAAAAGGTCAATTGTCGTGTACACAGTTTTCACCTGCGATATGCAAATTCGACAATGGAATTCTAAACTCGAATATTCGAACAAGAAAATTCGTCAACTCAAATTCTAAAATCGAGAAATGACGAATGTGTACGATCGCCGAAGCAGATCTCTTCCCAAAGTCACGAAAATGGTAAAGGTAATAATATATTTATAACATCTCATTAACGAACTTCTAAAATAATCCAACATGTCTAAAAATCTACAAGAAGTGAATTTAATTGATAAACAATGAAATAAATAAATCTACGAAGGTTAGAAATAAACCCAGAGATTTGCTCACTCTATTACTTTTTTTTACTAAAATTAACGATCGACAGTGATATAATAATAATAATCATAACCTTTGTCAAATCCCAACCAACTTTTAACTAAAGAAGAGGATGGTGACAGGTAAAATGTACCACAGAACCACAGGAGCAGTACAAGGTACCAAAATGTCCGGTATCCAGAACCATTACGTTAAGTACCAGGGACAATAGGAGCCAAAAAAACAGTACCATTTTGAATAGAAAATTATGAGGAAATACTAGGAAAACATGGAAGTGAAAAAATTGACAATAGACCTTTTAGCTATTCTACAAAATGGCCTGGATCGAGCGTTGTTTTTATACATTATTGCACACGATCGAGTGGCGTTAGAGCTTCTATCACAACTGTGCAAATTCGAAAATTCTACAGAGTGTAACAAAATATCGTTCGATTCTTATTCTTTTCAGAGTAGCTAAAAGGTCTATTTTCGTCTTCCAAATCCTCAAAAAAATGTCCTTGGTACCAAATTAAATCCAGCCAGTATCCACGCATTACCAAAGTTATCAGTACCAGGTAACGTAGGTGCTAGTACCCAATACTTTCAATACCCCCTTTCACCATCCTCAAAGAATATATATTTACTCACGATCTTACAACTTTTAAAATGCTGATCTGAAAACTAATTTGCTGCACTTGTAAAATTAGATTCTGTCTTTTAAATTTTACATTACCTTTGCCCTACAGTTCATTTAAACTGCGATGCATTGACTTCTAAAGACAACTGACTTCTGACTTCTAAGACATCTGACTTCTATGACATCTGACTTCTAAGACATCTGACTTCTAAAGACATCTGATTCATCTCTATATGGAATACGTTCACCTTCAAATTTGTGTTCTTTCTCTACTTTGATCTTTCGCTTACATTGCAATTTAACTGCAGGGAGTAGATTTCTATCGACCAATGAATTCTGAAATATTGCTTTCTAAACTATTTTGTGTCAACTTTAAATTTATGATCTCTCTATTCTTTGACCATGGTATAGCTTTAGGCCTGCATCAAACTCTAGCCGAAGAGCAAAGATATTCTAAAAACCCATGACTTCTGAACTATTCGCCTTTGAAATAGTTAGTTTCCACTCTGACCCTCGTGTAGCCTTTGGCCCTAGTAAAACATTCGCCCTTTGAACCATTCATCTTCAAACAAATTGATGTTTTCTCTACTTTGACCTTGGTATAACCTTTGGACTGTATTAAACTGTGACTTAAGAGCAAAGATTTTCTAACGGCCATTGACTTTCGAACTATTAACATTTAAAATAACTGGCTTCACCTATAAATTTGTGCTTTCCTTTACTTTGACCCCCTATAGCCTTTAGCCTATAGCCTATAGCCTTTGATCCTGGTATCAACCTTGTCTCTCAGTACATTTCGAGTGATGAATAAATATTTTCTTAAGACCAATCACATTTGAAAAATTTGTCTTTAAACTATCTGATTCTTCGTTTACCTTGACCTTCATATAAAGACTTTGGCCTGCAATACATTTCAATTAAAGAGTCATTTTCGAAATAGCCATGACTTATGAACTATTCATCTGAATTCACCTTTGATTTATGATCTTTCATTTCCGACCAGGACATAACCTAAAGAGCACGGTACCTAAATTTCATAGATCTTATAAAGACCTGTGACTTCTAGATAAAAAATATATCTTATAAAGAAATATTGGTGTTAATATTTTGCTGACGACCTTCAGCCCAAAGACAATTTGCGGAAAAACTTTAACACAATTTCTGCAATAGTCATTTGTTGTCCACGAAACAAAGCATATTTTGACTTTCGCTTAAAAAACAATAAACTGTGAAATTTTTGACTTAAAATTTTGAAAATTTTGAAATTTTAAACTGTGAAACAATAAACTGTGAAAAGATTCCGAGTGCTGCAAACGCTTGTGCTTTTTGGCGCTTTGGCAGTCTTGCAGGACAGAAACGTCGTTGCTCAGAATTTTATGAAGTGACTAAAACTGTTTAAAATGTCCCCCGAGCGATGAGAAAATTGCCTCCCATATCACTGGATAACATGAACAATAGCTTTTTTCAACCATTCACTGAATGATAGAAAGAGCGAGAAAGTGAAGTGTTCCAACATCACATAAATGCACTCATGAAAATGGCGACAAACAAAGGCCAACCAAGGGACGACACGTGCAAGGAATGCTGGATGAAACAGACCCTTCAAATTTGCTACAGTTCCAAAACTGGCAAAGACATAATCCTAAGGATTTAAACATCAACTTTTTGACAACTTAAACTAAGTGATGAAACGGAAAACCTGATAACCTGTAACTTAAGGCTTTCTGGGTTAATTTTGGTTCCCTAATACAGCCTAAGAATGAATCATATCACATATCTTTCATAATTTTGAATTCGATTCGTTTATGACGAAAGTGGCACAACTGACAAATCGACAGGGGGGATACAATTGATTTGAACATAATATTTGACCACAATTAAACTTTGACCATCTGGCTTCAATTTCGTTCCATCGTGCAGTCAAATAGACGAATGATCTCAGATTTAAGTGCAGATAGACTTCATAATATTGAAATCGATTCGTTTATTACGAAAGTGAAGTGACAAATCAACAGGGGGAGGGGATACCCTTGATTGGAAAAGAACTTAACGAAATCCAACCTGAGACCTTTCTATGTCCGAGTTCATTCCAGCATACAGCCAAAGGGCTCAGTGATTATCAGATTTACTGCCAGACACATCCTTTTTACTGAGTTGTTCCCTCGGTCCAACAATGGCACTACGTACCCTGCCAAAAGTTTCTGTTCATGCTAAGTTTGACCTTCAAACATTCTGAAATAAAAAACCTTCAACTCAAGAATGAATCCAAAACAAATAATAGGGCTGAACATCTTACGTCAAGACTCTGAAATGGCCTACGTAAGGCACCCTTCAACTAAGAACCTCTATACATTTAAAGTAGTCTTAGTACCTTTGAAATACGAACCAACTTCAGCCTGGCTCTCAAAAAAGCAAAAAAGTAGGTTCTTAAATGCGGGGATCAACTGTATGCGTTTTGGCCCAAACCGTAATAGCCTTTGTCACAAATTTACAAAGATTTATACCTAAAAGTTAGTTGGATTTAACTGATGAGAAAACATTTGCAAGCCAACAATCAGACGTGTGGAGCAGATAGTAACCTGGCAAAACATCATACAAAATGGAGAGATATTT
Organism: Aurelia sp. 3 sensu Dawson et al. (2005); assembly: GCA_964020215.1. Classification (NCBI taxonomy): domain Eukaryota; kingdom Metazoa; phylum Cnidaria; class Scyphozoa; order Semaeostomeae; family Ulmaridae; genus Aurelia; species Aurelia sp. 3 sensu Dawson et al. (2005). Next base: position 362,738 of record OZ026576.1, read on the forward strand.
CGCAACGATAGGGTAGCAGACTGCTGGTATCTTGGGGTCTGTTCCCTGGGTTCAGAGCTTGGGCAGTGTTGTTTGGATGTAACATGTGTCCACATTTCCATCAAAACATAAATTTCAGGTGGCTTGGTCTCGGTCACCTGAATTTCAGGTGGCTTTGTCTCGGTCTTCTCTTTCACTGAGCCCGGTTGATCAACTGCACCTGCCGGCTTTTCCTTCGCGCCACACTGTCCGAATTGCACTTTGGGCAGTAAGGTCCAGGTTTGGGGGCGCGTTCCAGTGGTAGATTTCACTTTTGTCACCCAATGAGGCAGAGCTCAAAGAAACGAAGTAGCGTGGTAGCGGCGCTACCCGGGTGGTAGCTGAAATGCTCAAATTTCCCAGGAAGGAAGAAAGGAAAAGAAGGGAAAGGAGAGTTAGGGAGGAAGGAAAGGAAGGGGCAAGAAAGGAGAGAAAGGTAAAGAAATAGAATGGGTAGCCTGCGTGCAGTCTTTCTTTTGTAAAATTGAAAGAAGGTAAAGTTGAAAGACTGCGCATCACCAAGAGACTTATCGTATGGATGACTCAGGCCCCGTTTACACGATACCGTTTTCATTTCATATCGGATTGGTTTCATATCGGATTGGCGTTCTGTTTACACGATACCGTTTTCATTCCATATCGGATTGGCCTCCTGTTTACACGAGAACGCACCAATCCGATATGCTTCATACCGTTTTCGCGTTTTCAAATGAAGACGCTCTGAAAGTGGCATGAAACCAATCCGATATCGTGTAAACGGTCGAATCCGATATCAACTCAGTACGGAACCTCATTATCAATTCTACTAGCCTCGAATCCATTAGTGGAGCTGCGCAGACGCAGAATGCGTAGTGGAACCATTACCGAATACGGTGAAACCATTACAGTGCAAGGCGAAACGGTATCGTGTAAACAGAACCCCAATCCGCTATGCAATGAAAACGGCATCGTGTAAACAGGAGAAATTTTCATATCGGATTGCCTTACCCAATCCGATATGAAATGAAAACGGTATCGTGTAAACGGGGCCTCAGCAAAGTGAAATCAATGAACATAATCTGGTCTATCAATCTGTTCAATTTCATACGAAAACGAAACAAAGACACGACGTAGGCTATTGTGTTGTGGTTCGGAAAATTCCTAACCAGGCTGTAATTGGCTCATTTTACAATGGATTAATTCATCAAAATACGAAAAATTGTTCACAAATGCGCAGTCTTTCTATTTTCTCGTTCTTTAAATTCACACAAAAGAAAGACTGCACGTAGGCTATAGAATGGGGTGCTTTATTGGGAAAGGAGAAGAAATTGTGTAAAAAGTAATGAAGGTTTGGCTTGCTACCAGGAAGAAAAATATTATCTTGAGCCGTGCAATGAGGTGCAATTTTTAAAAACAATTGGTGTGGCTTTGCCATGTTAAATCGTCCATCAAAAACAAGTAAATTTTGCCTTCTGGTGCGAAATCTTTATTTTCACTGACATATGAGTTGTTGGCTCTCAAGTTATGACTAGTAGGATTATTATTTTGCTATCTATATCTATCGTGATATGATGCAGCAAATATGAAGGCAAATTGACCCTTCGGCTGTTCTACAAAAGAGCCTGGATCGAGCGATATTTTAAAGCAGTGTGTAGGAAAGGTTCAATCGAAATCGAGTGCGGTTAGAACTTCTATCTCTATTGTCCACATTCGAAAATTCTTTAACATGTATAAAAAGATCGTCAAAGCTGAATTCTTTTTTAGAATAGCAAAGAAGCCTACTTCTTCGTCTTTTTTTCATCAGGTACATATCAATCCAACCTTACGTATGAAATTGAAGACAATTTCGCTCGATCTAGACTCTCTAGCTGAACAGCAGACAACTCTTTGAGAAAAGAGCTTCCTCAACATTCTTCTATACCACCTGCTATCTCAGACTTAGGTCACTGAAGTCAAATACCACTAAAACTATCTTTCTCCATTGTTGACATCATTCTTGCCTTGTCTTCATGAATATGACTCCAATTCATGAAGCCGTGATTCCAACAACTGAGTTGTTGGCTCTCAAGTTATGACTAGTAGGATTATTATTTTGCTATCTATATCTATCGATAAAATTCTTCTCAAATAATTAAACGAGTAAAATTAAAATGCCACTTATCAATTTTATACAAATCAAACAATTTGCAGCAAACAAATCCTCTCTCTCTCTCTGATTTGAGAAAATGCTTACCGTAAAAACTCTATGAAGCCGCCGGGAGCCTCTTTAATTTCGGACACTCAGAGGGGGCTCATTAGGGGGGGTTATTAGAGAGGGGGCAATTCACAAAATCAAATGACGTTGATATATATGATAGCTTTTCAGTTCTTTTACCCTATATTTTGCCGATTCAACATAAAATTTTACCAGTCAAATACATAAATTCGACTCATACTGACACAGTTAAACCAGCTTTACTTAAACTAAGTTAGATTCCAACCAATCAAATGCATTGGATTCATTGGATTGCCCAATCAGAAGGCTCCATTCGATAACCTGGTTTAGTTTAAACTGGTTTAACTTGCAGCGTGAATAGGGTAATATTCTCTATCCCTGACACTATTAAAACTAAAAATGCAAGCTGGCCTAGCAAAATATATAGAAAATCGTTGGTAATTTCTGGAATTTGATATCAGTGAGGGGGGGGGCTTAATAGAGAGGGGGGCCTATCAAAATTTGGGCTCAGATGGGAGGGACTTACTAAAGAGGGGGGCTTAATAGAGCTTTTACAGTAAATGAAATAAAAATAAATCTACATCTTCGCCCAAAAAGGTAAATAATAATAATATTTCACATGGCTGCTATTTCTACATAGTCTCGATTTGAAATATAGCCTCGATTAGACAGTATCACTATCGATTTTTCCTATAAGATCTTTTTACCCAAAATAATTTCGTATTGTGTTGTATTCCAACTTGTATTCGTATTACGAACTCCAAGAGCTGATCATAACATTCAAGAACTGGTCACAGCTTCCAGGTCTGATCAAAATTTCCAAGAAACAAAGACACAATATGTGCAAAACAAATCATTCATACCAACCATAATCCTTTGCGACATATACCACAATTCTTTGCAGGCTCATGATTCACCTTTCTCCATTTATTCTCTCATTTTCGTCTGTCAGTTTTGAAGCTTCGGCGCGGGATTTGCGAGCTGTCGTAAAAGAATTTCAAAATTATAAAGAAAGTTCTTTCGACAAATAAGAAAGTAAGAACTTTGACTAATTAATATTAGAGGTTGAGAATTGATGCTAAAAGAATCTTAATCAACTAACTTCTCTTTGCATGCATCTCAGTTTTACATGAATTTATTTTAAGCCAAGCTATTTACACGAAATCTTTTTTTATTGAACTGCATCAGCCAGTGAGAACTTTAGATTTACCTTTCTTCTTCCACTATTAGCATATAACTTCGATTAAAAACCACCCTTCGCTCGCACAAAGCGAGAGTTTGCCTCACTGGTTTCAGGGCAACTTTGCGGCTATGTTTGTTGAATTACTGGTTGAGAGGATTTCTTTTGTTTGCAGTCGCTAACAGCTATTGTATTACAAAATCTGCCCTTGTTGTACTGTGTACAGCCTAGCGTTCTGGAGAGAGGGACTTTCGATTAGCTTGATGAGCTGTTCCCTGGTAAATGCCTGATAAACATGGTGCTTTATGTCCCTGCCTGCTCTACACACAACGAAACCATTTGCTCTGAGCATTTTCATCATTTCTCGACAAGTTAGAGAAGGAATAGATACATGATTAGTATTTCAAACTTTGGCTAGATCTTTTTAACATTTCAGAATGGCAAATAAATGAAATCTTATTGCAGTTGGCCGTGAACGATTTATGTTCATTTTACCGCACACAGAACAATAGACCTTAGAGAATAATAGCTATTCCACAAAAAAGCTTGGATCGAGCGCTATTTTGATAAATTTTTGTAAGCGACCTTCGATCGAGTGGCGTGAGCGTTTCTATCACAATTGTATACATTCGAAAATTCTACACAATGTAGCAAAATATCATTCGATTCCTTTTTAGAATAGCTAAAAGATATCTTCATATATATATATATATATATTGCAAACTATTTAATTTCATTATGTACACTGAATGAAGTTAGGTTTGATTGACAAATAGAATAACTCTCTCTCTAAATGTTATGAAACACAAGCCAATGATAGAGCATAATAAACCTTTTGACGTTCTAAAAAAGAATCCAATCGAACGATATTTTTTACATTCTTAAGAATATTCGAATGCGTACAATAGTGATAGAAGCTCTAACGCCACGCAAATGGAATGTCAAGTATACAAACATCTAAAAATAACGCCCGATCCAGGCCACGGGGGGGGGGGGGGTTCTTCCATAGTAAAGGTACCTGGGAATGTGCCGCCCGCAAGGGTATACTTTTTCGGACTTCTAGTCTAGCCAAGGGTATCATTTTCACAAAATTGGCCTTGCCAACGGTTACATTTTGAAACCGTAGGGTATCATTTTCACAAAATTGGCCTTGCCAACGGTTACATTTTGAAACTGTAGGCGGCACACCCCTACCCGAAATTTAGTCGAGAACCTCACCCCACCCTCGTGATCCAGGCTATTTTGTAGATCAGCTAAAAGGTGTGCCCCTTGTTCCCGAATGCCCCCACCCAGATAAACAGATGTTTTGTATCTGCCAATAATGAATAAAGACATGAATCAATCAACGATCAATATATTAAAACTATTTTTAGTGTTTTTATTGATTCATTTACAATTAATCAGATAAATATCAATTTGATGTAATAACGTATTTAATTATCTTCTAAATGCTTACAATCTAACGACTTTTAAATAACTCAGTTTATTACTTCTTCTTTACTTTTAAATAACTCATTTTATTATTTCTTCTGTACTACTAAGACCCATTGCCAACCATAGACTTTTGCCAGCCGAAATCTAACTTCCCTATGAAACGAAGATCGTTTTTGCTAGAATATCTTTGTTCTGCTTTTCATAAATCATGGAAAGGATCATGGTCTTTAACATCTGTCAGCTTAAATATTTAAACATTTATTGGGGTTAAAAAGGTTAAAAACGGACCCACTGAGTTTTATTCGTTTCCGCACACTGAGGCCCTTCAAACTTATGTTATCGTGACTAACTGAGAAATGCGCTGAAATGCTGTCTGTTATTTGCATCCGTTTTCTTTCAGTACATTATTTTTATATATCCATCTAAAATTTTACAATACAAGGTTATAAGCCACTATACCGGTTGTCTCAAAAAAGTACCCCCTTTTGACTGGATATAGGAAAGAAGCGATAAGATATCATTACTCTCCGAGTAGTTAGCTAAATTTATCAATCTTCAACTTAGATTCACATACCTTGCATTTAAGAATCGTCCACCAAACACCTGAGATACGAGCTTGCAAAGACAAAATTTACAGTGTACCCAAAACCAGAGGTTTTGTAAAAGGGCCTAGCCATGATTTGTATTATGGATCTTTTCCAAAGCACCTGTAAACTTTAACTTTCAGTTTTTCGCGTTTGAAAAGGATAAAAAAGACTCGTGGAAATCGCCCTGATCAAACAAATATAACAAAAATGTGGTAAGAATGATGAAGTCGTGCAACATCTCCCAAATGAGCATGCATGTATTCCTGTTCTTCTTCTTTGACACTTGGAGTGGAATGCAATGCACGGATCGATTCCTCAAAGGAATAACTATTTGTAGAACAATTGAAGCATTTCAAGGTATAATTCTTTTCAATAGAGAAAGCTAAAGGTCAAAGTCGAAATTCCTGTGCAACATGCCTGTGATAGCAAATCATGGCTAGGCCCTTTTACAAAACCTCTGGTTTCGGGTGCACTGTAAATTTTGACTTTCCAATCTTGTATCTCCAGTCTTTGGTGGCCAATTTTTAAATGCAAGGTATGTGGATCTTAGTTGAAGATTGATAAATTTAGCTGTCCACTCGGAGAGTAATGATATCTTATCGTTTCGTTCCTATTTCCAGTCAAAAGGGGGTACTTTTTTTTGAGACACCCGGTGCATTCTAATTACTTCCTGCCTCTCCGGGCCGGTCTTTCCTTTTTTTAATCACAGTTTCTTATAAAAGACCCATTGACATACAATTAACGGGGCTGGATCACGTAATGAAAAACAAACTTCTTTCGAAATGACGATTTTGCAGCAGTTTTGATCGGCCAAATCAAAGAGATTTTCCACTACTTTTCTCAAAATGAAGGCGTTATTTTGATGATGGACTCTTGAGATTCGTAGAGAAACAAACGAAACACTCATATGTTATAGGATTGCAGAGATATTGGTGGATTTTTGGAAGTAACTTTCTTGTGGATTCGCCCCATCCACCAAAATCTGTGCAGAACACAATGGCCACGTGCGGGCAACAATATAGATTATAGAGATAACAGGTTTGTTTACGGTTACGTGACCCTGTCCCCTTAAGAAATACTTTTTTGAGATCTTAATCTATCAGCTTTATCCACGGCTGTTTCTTTGGAAGACGGAATATTAACATTAACATTTCTGTTGTTAGAAAAGAATGTGGATTTTATCTTCGGTGGATTTTAAAACGTTATTCCTCGTCTTACAAATTGTAAAGCCTGGCCTGAAAAACTAAGTTCCTTATATGTGGTTTATACTAGAATATTATTTTATATTAGAATAAACTAAAATATACTAAAATTACTTGAAAATCTAAATTGGTATGTTCTGTTTCTACCATTAATTTAAATACTCATTAATTCATATCTAAAATCAAGAATTTTATCATTTCAAATCCAAGTCACTTCTTTATCTTCAAACAAAAACTTCTTTCCGTACGGTTCTCTTTTTCTGTCGAGCTGGAAAATACATAGCAAGTTAAGTTGATTTATCTTTTAAATATAGATTCTATAAAAATTTTAGCTATTCTACTAAAAGTCTTGATTGAACGACATTCTCACTTGCTTTAGAATGAGCTGTTCAATTAACTAAGGACTTCCGTCACTGTTAAGGCCGGTTTACACGATCATCTTCACGTAAAATTTGCTTCACATTTTTTATGTGATCACAGAAAGTGATCGTGTAAATTGGCTTCACAAGTTGCTTGATTTTATGTAAAGCAATTAAAATGAATCCTCTTTAATTTGCTATTACAGATTTTTCATTTCACCAGCCTTCAAATGAAAAATCTGTCATGGCAAATTAAAGGGGATTAATATTCGTCACTTCACATAACTTCAAGCAACTTGTGAAACCCGTGTACATGATCACATTCTATGATCACATAAAAAATGTGAAGCAAATTTTACGTGAAGATGTAAACCGGCCTTTATGCACATTGGAAATTCGATAGACATCAACAAATGTACAAAATATCTTTCTATTCACATTCTTCTTGGTAATAGCTGCAGGACCTTCTATGTGACATATATATATATAAAATCAGCCAAAATTTATTTTAAGTATTTTTAGCAAAATTGACTCTTACCATCCCCGTCACTTCCCTAGTCAAGTGCCCCACCCCGGGCATTTTTCAAACTAGGACTCAGAGTTTCACAGGACTCATAATATTACCGGACTCATAATATCACAGGACTTCAAAGGACAAATAAACTAAGACTCTTAATTCTTCGGTTTGTTTTGATTTTCTGTCGCGCCAATCACTGCACAGGTTTGCACATGTTACAGTGAAGATTTTCCAATTCACGAGTAAAGAAGCAAAGCGCTTTCCTCTCACAGTCTGGTTCCCCATCTTCCAAACATCATAACTTTACATAAACAAAAAATCTGATCAATTTTCGGAACTGTTTTGATGTTCTTGCGCACAAATCAGATAAGAATACTTCCATTTCACGACCATTTAAATCGCTCCTTCCTTTCGCAGTTCGTTTTCCCATCTACCGGCTGTGAAAACATGAATTTTGAGCTGATTTGCGATCGGGATCTTACTTAGACCATCCGCCATTAATGTGAAAATGACTGTTCCGAAATTGCAAATTTAGTCCAATTTCATGTATGAATGATTACATTTGACTATGATGACCACAAGTAGCAGTGAGAGAGTGTGGTTTGCCTATTAACAGCGATAACTACGGTGTTGTGATTAGTCTATTTCTCTTCCTATGAAGTCTTAGAGGAAAATTATTGAGAAATCATTCCAGGGCTCAAAAAACGAAGTAGCACGGTAGCTGGAAATCCTCAAAGATCCTAGGAAGGAAGAAGGGGATAAGGAGAAAGAAACGAAAAGAGGAGAAAAGAAGGGAAAGATAGCAAGGGAGGAAGGAAATGAGGAAAGAAACAAGGAGAGAAAGGTAAAGGGATAGAATAGGGTGGTATATTGGAAAAGAAGAAGAAAGTGTGTAAAGGGAAATGATAGTGCTTGGCTTGTAGGCCTCAATTAGCTGTGATTTAGCTATTTGTTTTCTACTTTTCATAGCCTAGTTAAAATAAATTGATGATGATGATGATGATGATGATGATGATGATGATGATGATGATGATGATGATGATGATGATGATGATGATGATGATGATGATGATGATGATGATGATGATGATGATGATGATGATGATGATGATGATGATGATGATGATGATGATGATGATGGCTTGCTACCAGGAAAAAAAAATTTGAGCCCTGGGTCATTCGGTCATTGATTCAAAAAACGCATCATGTGAGCGATATTTTGCTTTACCACATTTGCAAAATGAAGGAAAACAGTGTCAAAGCAACTGTGCTCTCTCCTTCTAGCAAGGCTTGCCGGCACGCTAACGCCGATGGGTCACCAATGAGTAGTTTTTGCCAGCAGGATTGACACAGTGACGAAAAATAGCTAATTGAAATTTGCTAGCTTTAAAATAAAATTTAGCTCCGTTTGGATTCACATGTGAATGATGCAATATTTTATTCTGGTTTTATTTATTTCTGTCTTTATTGATAGTGGTTTAGTTTATCGTAAGTATCTTACAATCATTCCGTAAAAGCCCTATAAAGCCCCCCGCGGGGCTAAAGTTATTTTGGACACTCCAGATGGGGGCTTAATAGAGAGGGGGGCTTATGAACAAAATCAGATGACAAGGATATGTAAAATAGTTTTTCAGTTCTTTTACGTCATATTTTGCGGGATTCAACATACAATTTTACGAGTCAAACATATACAACAAGGGCAGATTTTGTAATACAATAGCATCAGTCGCTTTGGTTCATACCTCAATTCAAAGCGATTAGCGAATGCAGACAAAAGAAATTCTCTCAAGCAGAAATTGAAAACAAACGAAGCCGCAAAATTGCCCTGAAACCAGTATGGCAAACTCTCGTTTGGTGCGGCCGAAGGGAGGTTTTTAAGAGAAGGTATGTGCTTATAACGACGCGGATTTTGTTTATTTGATTCAGGAGCTGAGGAATAACTGCGTACGTCTGAGCAATAGATATGCAAAAATTGTAATGCCCTATGCTCGGTTTCTGAATCAAATAAACAAAATCCGCGAGACAGAACTTTAGATTTACCCTTCTTCTTTTGTTATAAGCACATACCTTCTCTTAAAAACCTCCCTTCGCCCGCATCAAACGAGAGTTTGCCGTACTGGTTTCAGGGCAACTTTGCGGCTTCGTTTGTTTTCAATTTCTGCTTGAGAGAATTTCTTTTGTCTACATTGGTTAATCGCTTTGAATTGAGGTGTGAACCAAAGCGACTGATGCTATTGTATTACAAAATCTGCCCTTGTTAACATAAATTCGACACAGTTTTATATTTTGTTAGACAAAGTCTTACAAAAGTTAGTAGGAAAAACAAAAACATAAATAACAAATAAATGATTTGTAATTTGCATCATACCTTCATCATTGTTTCTCAGAATGTATTTATTGGCAAGATGTCGAGCTTGGCGTGTCTCAAATGTGAACCCAAATCGAAGAAGGGTGTGGTTCCTCTCTAATGTCTTTGCAATTTCCATCTCTAATTGGTGTCCTGTTGTTTGAGCCTGTTAGAAAAAACACGATTGGCTATCAAAATGGATTAAATACATGAGATTTAACGAATAACAATATTGGCAAATAGTGACTTTCATGTACATACCAAAAATTCCTTCCTCACTGTATCCCACTAAATTGGTTCTTTTTCAGTGAACTTGAATTTGAATAAAATTATCCGCATGACAATCTTTTATTGTTTGAAAAAAATGCAATCCGCCAGGAAAATTCTACTGAATGGAAATTACCCTTAAAGTCGTGGTTTTGTTTAGTTCAAACCCTGACAAAACTTTGTCAAAATTTTAAGTCCTCACTCAAGCAGTTTTTCAAAAAGAACAAAATCACAAAATCATTCGCAGCTTTCGAAAACCATGATTATTGTCAATGAAAGAAAGCTCACATCTATCTTAAGTCTGGTTTCCACATGATCGTAACAGTCGGGGACGCATCGCCGAGACAGGCTCGGGGACACATCGGGGATGGTTGCGTTAAATGGAAAGATTTTCTGAACGACGTCGCTGCCGATCAGACGGGGACAGTACGGGGATGCATTGAAAGAGTTGAGATAAGTTTAAAGCCTGGTTTCCATATGATCGTAACAGTGATCGTTTCCATATGTTGCCGACTGATAGGGGACACTTCGCCGATGTGTTGCAGTAGGTCGCCGACTGTTACGATCATATAGAAACCAGGCTTTAGCCTCTCCTCCCCAATTATATTATGTATCATTTGATGGTTCTCATTAACGTTCTTGGTAACACAAAATATAAATTTGGAAGAGAATTTTTCAAAATGAAATAATATAAATAACGCTCACCTGGTTTGCAAGTTTGAATTCTTTCAATGTTGTGTTATCTTTCAGCATTCGCAATAATTCCTGGAAGGAAGCAGGAAGTAAGTTATCACGGAAGTTAATCATTACAATTTTAAAATAAATTGGTGAAATTTGCGTAACTGATTTAATTTTGAATTGGCATGAAATCCATCAATCTGCAATTCGACACATCAACAACCTTGAAGGGTGGGTGATATGCAAGGTGTCCCCAAAATAACTGTGCCTTGTTTGTTTCGCTGCTGTGGAGGAGCTGTAGATTACATTATCTCGGTTTTTACACAGTTGCATAGGTCAAGCTTCAGCTTAGAATTGAAGACATTGTTTGAGTTAATCTGACACGTGGTTGCTGATTTATGGCAGAGAAAAGGCAAAATTAGTGATTGCTTCAAAAACAGCATTTCTATTGTTCTCCAGCAATGTCAAAATAAAGTAAGTTTTCAAAGAAAGGTTCCAGCTTGGTGTTACAGTCGCCACCACAGTCCACATTTATGGCAAAGGGACTTTCTCGTGACAATCATTGACACAGTCTGACGAGGGTGACTGATTTCCGCTAGGAAGAATATAAAATAATTGAACATTTTCCCTTATTCAATCAGATACTTCAAATATCATTGCTTGTGTATCTAGAGAATGCGGCCTTTCAAAAAGCAGGCATCTTCTCAGATTTACCAAGCATATTTCATTATCCGGTGATCTGTGTAAAGAAACCTCTTAAAGTATGCAATAAAACAAGACCAATAGCAAGTCAGGGAAAACAGACCTTACTAAATGATCAAATCAATAGACCTTTTAGCTATTCTGAAAAAGAATCTCAATCGAACGATACTTTGCTACAGTTTGTAGAATTTTCGAATGTGCACAATAGTGACAAAAGCTCTAACGCCACTCGATCGAATCTCGTGTATAAAAATGTATACAAATAACGCTCGATCCAGGCTCTTTTGCTGAATAGCTAAAAGGTCTATTGCTAGACTGATTCCTCGAGTCTGGAGTTTTTCAAATTGAATTGGATGATGTTTATGGCTTCAAAATGAGACTCATGACAAGACAGCTTCAAAACGAGGATTAATTTAGGCTAAGTCTGCCGCCTTTATGGCGTGAACAATCAGATCACTATTTTCTCAATATGTTCAACCCACTTGCCTTTTGTGTTTGATTGGCTTATTAGTTCGAATTCTCGAAGCGAAGTGATATTCGAAGAGATGTTCGAAGCAACGTTCGAATTTTCTTTCGACATTCGAAGGATTGACGACAACGTTCAATGTTTCTTCAAATTTTTCGTAAGATTTTAGTCTAAGTTTAGAATCAGTTTGGTCGTGAGTCCTTGTATGAGCGAAAATAAAAACAAATTAAAAATATTGAGCGAATACAAGGAACCACGTTGTAAGTCTAATTAAGTGTTCCAATGAATCTGATTTTTACTTACAGTGATACTATCCTTGGTGAGGAAATTTGATTCCAAGTTCAATTCTTCCAATGTTGAATTCGCTTTCATTGCTTCTGCAATTTCCTAAAACCAAATGACAAAAAGTCCTTTTAGCTACCTCTCAAAAGATTATGAGAAGAGGACATTCTTCTCGAAACTGGTAAGTCTTTTAAACGCAGAAATAATAAGTTAAAGATGTTTTAAAATTTTTCAAACTGGAATTGAGGCATGCACTTTAATCCCCTTGATCTTTGTGCACCTCTCATCTTTGACCTTCAGATGGTGTGCAAAGATGAAAGGAATTGAGATAAATGATCAAAATGGCCTGTCAAAATTGCGTAGTTTAGTTTTTTGGCACACCCAGTATCATTTTCATTTTTTATCCATCCTGTACATAACAGGCAAAAAAAGCATATCACCACATACCTTTCCAGCAGGATCTGTCATTCGACAATTTGCAAGATATAGCCTCTTCAGATGTCTATTTGTTTTTAGTTGCTTTGCAACAGAGCATAGCACTTCCTGAGTGACGTCTTTATGATTGTTAAGGTTTAATTCTTCAAGGCAAGGATCCTTGTCTTCAAGTTGACCCATCGCTTTTTCTAGGTCCAGTTCATTAACAGCATTTATATCAGTGTATTTCTTGAACTTTGTGCTCTTCACAACTCCTGTTTGTAGATTAGAGTATCACATTATATCTAGTGGGTAAAAAAGCAAAGGTGTTTGAAAGGCTAGGAAAAGGCACACTGGGTAAAAAAGCAAAGGTGTTTGAAAGGCTAGGAAAAGGCACACTGGGTAAATAAGCAAAAGTGTTTGAAAGGCTAGGAAAAGGCACACTGGGTAAAAAAGCAAAGGTGTTTGAAAGACTAGGAAAAGGCACACTGGGTAAATAAGCCAAGGTGTTTGAAAGGCTAGGAAAAGGCACACTGGGTAAATAAGCAAAGGTGTTTGAAAGGCCAGGAAAAGGCACACTGGGTAAATAAGCAAAGATATTTTGCATTATCTGAGTGAATAATTAAGATGTTGAATTATTTAAAAAAAATTTTGTGGCTAAAATTGGTCACTTGGCTCAGATTTTGCATGGAATTTTTCTAAAAATTTCACTTCAAGAAACCTTAGAAAACATGCTAAAATTACGAAAAAAATTCTCTGATATGTTAACCTCATAGCAATGATGTGGGCAAGCTTTAGCACATACTTTTTTCCAGTGGAATTAGAAGTTCTTCTCCCTAGTATGAATCACTTATTCAGAGGGATTCCATTTTTCGCAGGAGGACAAAATACATAATGATATTCATGTGAATCAATCGCTAGGAAGGACAAGAAAGGTAAACCTTCCTGGTTGAGGGGGCTTTCTGGAGATAAGTCTCAATTCCGACAGATCGGAACGGTCCATTAAAGCCAGGTGAATAACTGAACCTAACTGGGCATATCGGTTTTCAATATCATTGCTTTGATATTTGGGTAGCAGTGTTTTTCCAAATGTGTTGCCTATTTATTGACTTACCAAGTAGAAAAGGCACTTCAGAAAGGAAATGAAATGATTTAAGAACTTTTAGGAGAGAAATTAATACAGTTAAGTCTCGCCTTTAAGAAACTCATTTCACAAAAACAGCTTGATTGGCTTCTTATGTTAGAATATATTTCCTCAAAACAGGGTGTGTATACCATGGTATAAGAAACACTTTTGTATTCCAAACAGCTGTCAATATTGTTAAGAAAACCTTTTTTAAATAGGCGCAGTTGAACAAGAAGCTGATAGTTTGGGTCAGTACGGAAAGGCCCTTGAAATTATAATAATTTGGGCTTAAAACTTTCATTCTTATTTCTAGAGAACTGAGACTTATTGGAGCCATATTCAAATATATGCCATAAAATATTACTATGTACCATTGTAAAAGAAACTGAAGATGAATCAGCCTGGATAGTTTCTTGTAGACAGGTATTTTATTTAGCAAAATCAGGCCTGAGTTTCTTATAATGCAGTTTCTTAAAGGCGGGACTTTACTGTAGACTTTTTAGCCGTTGTAGAAAGACTTGTTTGTCACTTTATTTTCCATTGATCTTCTCCCTAGCTTACCATATACACTTACACTTACAGAGTATAATTATACTAATCTAAATCAATGAAATCTATGAACTAAATGATAATTTTCGTTCAGTTTTACAAAGGTTTGAATGTGTCCACATGTACAAATATCTGCGTACTGCATACAGTCATTATTTTGTGTAAGATTGAAAGAATGAGGCAATAGATAGACTACACATTGGTAAGCAACTATCTGTATTGTATTTTGATGAAAAGTTTGGTAATTTGAAACAACTACAGCCTGGACAATTAGCTTCTGTAACATCTTTGTTTTCCGTTTTTTTTTCCGTTTGAAGGTGTTGTGGCGCAGTGGTGTAACCCTCTGACATTGCAGCCAGAATAGTCAGGTGGAGTGGGTTCGAGTCCCGGTAGGGCCCCACCACTTGAGCGTCATGACAAGGGGTCGCAGACTCGATTAGGTCTGCTCTACTTCTGTAATCCCAGCGCTTGGCACTGAAAAACGCAACTTCACCTTCAACTTCATTTCATTTTCATTTCATTTTTCATTTTAAAATTCTTTACCCAGGGATAAAATTCAGTTTGAATAACTGTTTTACAATGTACCCTGCAACTAAAAATAAAAATAACCTAATAACAATAATCGTCTAATCCTATAAATATACAAAACACCTATTAATAAAAACTTGAATAGAAAAAACGGAATATAAAAACCAGCTTTCCTTGAATATTTTCAATTATGAGCTTTGAGTTTGGCTTTAAACGACTGGATGGAAGGAGCTAACTTGATATCAGAATGCTCAAACCCACTCCGCCTGACTATTCTGGCTGCAATGACAGAGGATTACACCACGGCGCCGCAACACCTTCAAACGGAAAAAAAACGGAAAACAAAGATTTTACAGAAGCTAATTGTCCAAGAACCTTTCACAAATTAAAACGTTGAAAGAACAAGCTACGTTTGTAGATTTTAATTTTGATTCAGCCATACAAGCAGAAACCTCTTGCAGATGCGCAGTATTTCATTTTCCCTCTACTTTCAATTTTACAAAGAAAAACTATGCACAGGCTGCAGAAGTAGCTGTTATATACCTGGTTTATATTTTCTGAGTCCAGATCCCTTGAGTGACTTCCACATTTTATCAGCATCAGCCTGCTCACTTTGTTGTTGGTTCAGCATGCCATGAATGCCAAGTACAGCTGTGGGTGGAACAAAGAATTAAATGAATAAACCCTAAATATGTATGTAGATTTAAAGGTGGGTCATGTAACCACAAACAAACTTTTTTTCTCTATCTATATATATTGCTCCTCACACGTGCCCATTATGTTCTGCACAGATTTTGTTGAATGGCATGAATCCACAATAAAGTTACTTTTAAAAATCTACCAACATCTCTGCAATAATACCGGGTGAGTCAAAAAAAAGTTTCGGCGTTTGGAGGGCTTTGGAATAAAAAGTATGTGACCGATATTCAAAACTGAAATGTTCGTCTATCAGTCAAAGGTTAACGTAGATGAGAAAATTTTGTTTGGTAAAATCAAACATCTTTAAGACCCAACAACAATCAAAATGCTTGTAAGGGGTTTGTATGGGAATCGAGAATTCCACATTCCGTTCTGGTCCATGATTTATGTGACATTGAAGTTTACACAGCCAGTTTAAGATGGTGAATTCGAATTTCAAAAGAAGGTAAATCATGGACCAGAATGGAATGTGGAATTTTTGTTCCCAAACATGCCCTTTGCCAGCATTTTCCTAATTTCTGGGTCTGTAAGATGAGGGATACTACCAAACAATATTTTCTCATCTAAGTTGACCTTTGGCTGATAGATGAACATTTCAATTTTGAATATTGACCACATACTTTTTATTCCACAGCCGTTCAAACGCCTAAACATTTTTTTGACTCACCCGTTACAACATATGACTGTTTTGTTTGTTTCTCTGTGAAATACAATTGAGTCCATCTTCAAAATAACACTTTCATTTCGAGAAAAGTAGTGGAAAATCTCTGTGATAGTGCCTATCAAAATATTGCAAAAGAAGTTTGTTTCCATTTCAAAAGAAGTTTGTTTACATTAAATGTGACCCTGCCCCTTTAAACAGCTGAAGATTTATACAATAGGTATGGTAAAGCTCGTTGTTCCAAAATGATGCTAAAAAATTTGGAATAACCTTCAATGGACAAAATCGGCTAAGGTTTATTTGAATCCATTTCAAGTCATGTGATCAGTCACTTGATAGAACATCTTTTGATTTCTCTAACATATTTCGTGCCATGCAAAGTTGTGCCATGAATGCAAAAAGTAGCATAATGCTAAAATTTCTCAAGAGAATGGTCAGGGGAGTACCATAATGCTAAAATTTCCCAAGAGTATGGTCAGGGGTGGCGCCAGCCCAGAAAAAGTGGGGTGGAAAAGAGATAGAATTGATGGCCAGAAGGTATACCTAACAATTTTTATGTCGTTTTGCTAAGGAATGAATACCTACTTGAAGAAAGTGGGGTACCTTTATGTTTTGGCTGCAGGGTAGACTAAATGCTTTTGCTCCTTGCGGTATCGTTCTAGTAGTATAGTAGAGTAATTTTGTAAGTAGAGTAGTTAGTAAAGTAATTTGTTAGTAGAGTATTAAGTAAAATATCATTGTAAATTTTAACTGGAATAAAAAAAAACAAAAAAACAAAAAAAAAAGAAAGTGGGGTGGACATGTCCACCCCAGTCCACCCCATGGCGCCGCCCTTGAGTATGGTCACATGACTTGAAATGGGTAAAACAAACCTTAGCCGATTAGTTCTATAGGTGAACTATTGTATATTATACCAAATCTAGTTTGTCACAGGGAAAGTGTTAGAACTAATAGGATGGCACTCTTATCAAAAAGGTGCCTATCAAATATCAAAGAAGTTCACGCACAAATGTATTGATCCATCTTGCTTTGTAGGAAAGGTTAAAAGCAAAGATTATACCTGCAAGTTCCATGAGCTCAGATTCAGAAGCATTCTCAAGAACATCCGTCAACTCATTTGGCAAAATATTCTTATCATCTGTTGTCTCCTTCTTTGGTTTTGCTTTCCACACTTTTCCTCTTGTTTTCTTTTCAAATGGCATCCAATCCTTACCAACTTCAGATGTCAAGGCCTCCTGTTTCATGTGATCAAGCAAATGTTGTCTGTTGTATGGACCAGTTGGGGCCTTGTCTGTTTGGCTTTTGTTTCGCTGATTTGCAGGAAGCAGTTCATTCTGCAAAAGATGGATACAAATTCAGTGATAGTTGGGTGGATAAATCTGCTAGAGGTCTCTATCTTTACAGCCAACAAAAATCTTACTTACACAACACTGGTATGAACCAGCAACAGTGGAGGAATTGCATTATTTATATACTGTACTCTAAATATGGCTCAATTTTTGTGATGCAATTACTGTAAGTTAAATTGATACGTAACTTTTAATTCCAGTTGCGTTTATTACCCCCATCACATGGAAAAAAACAATGTTTTCGAGCATTTTGGCATTAGTACTGTGTTAGAGGAAAACCACTCACCATTGTGATTCTATGCCAATTTTATTTTGCACTACTTTGTGTTCTGAACACAAAGTAGTGCAAAATAAAATTGGCATAAAATACACAGCAGGTAATGAAAACAAAGTTTGGTTATTTCTACATTTTGCATTGGAAAATTGGAAAAAATTGCAAATGGGCGGGCATCCACTTAAAGATTGCTTTGTGGAGCATGGATGTAATATTCTGACTTTGCAGCCAGAACAGTCAGGCAGAGTGAGTTTGATACCTAACTGGACCCCACCTCTTGAGCGTCACTTCTTGAGTGACAAGAGGTGAAAGACACAATTATGTTGGCTCTGTTTCTGTGATCCCAGTGCTTGGCACTGAAAGATGCAACTTCACCTTCATCTCTTTGTAATTACTCATTTTCAACACCCCAAAGAAATAAGCCCCTTGGGGCTCATAAAAGCTTTAATAATTTGTCTCCACTGGAGATAAAAAGTTTATTTATCACCACTCTTAGTCATGACTCCAAGCAGACCACCTTCTGAAATGAAAACCCTTTAACAAAACCATAATCCGTTTTATTTAATTTTCATGCTGTTGAGAAGCATTTCACATCAAGACAGACAAAAACTTTTAAATACAGTAACAAAAACAATCTTCAAGAACAAAGATTAGGCCTAATTCATCCCAAAACCACAAAACAAAGTCACAGTGAGTGCAAAGAATTCCTCAGGTAACCCAGACAAAAGGCCATCCTAGTCTCATAGAATATGGTTTCCACTATGGAGATCTACGATATGAAAACAATAAGTCAGCTCCAAAGATTTTTAACAAGATGGTAGTTGCTAGCTACCCTAACAATGCACAGGCTTAACTATAAAATAATATGCTTCATAACAGAAACATGAGTTTTAAGAGGAAGCAGAGCAGAAGCAAGGATGTCAACCCCAATCTTCTCTGTGTGGCATTTATTCATAAGCAAAGTGGTGCAAAAATGACAGGGTTCCCCTCTCAGAATGCAAATCCTGATCAAGTCCACTACAGTTTTTGGGTCCGTAAGGACCCCCTGTAGAAGGGTGCAAAAGCTGTGGCTTGACTCAAAGGCCTATTATCAAGTATAGAGAAGTTATTTTCTGAACTACTGTAAAAAGTATGTTTCATTCTTGAAAAATCTTACAAAATGTAGAAGATGATTCGAAAATGTCTTTTAAACAAACTCAATCAGTTTTAAGTTGAAAGAGAACCATTTTTACAACAAAAGGAAATCACAACTTATCAACCACCAAGTTCCTTTGCGTAAATGTTCTTGTTACTTCCCTTGTAAATTCTGTTTCATATTAGATGTCAGATCCCTTAGTCATCTAAAACCATGATGAGCTTCCGCTCGCGACTTTTCCATCTTTTCTCATCCGAACCCTGATCCAACATTTAATATGAGACAGAACCCTAGTAGTGTATCCTGTAGTCTTAGCTTAATGTTGTGTGTCTCTATGTTTTTGGCCTTGGGGTAGTCGTTGTTTTTTTCCGCTCCCCTTGGTATCGTCTCCGTGGTGTCGTCTAGTAGTTTTGGATAGGTATAGTAGAACGTATAAATTGTTTGTAAATTATTTTATATGAATATAAAAAAAAATGTATTTTCATGACACATTACCATTTTGATGAAATAGTCATTGAAAAGAATATGCCTGCTGTGTAATACCAATACAAAGATCTAGTAAATATTGTGAATGGTGCAAACTACAAAGACAGCTTAGCAAACTCTGGTGAAATAAAAGTATACATTGCAACATGTATGGGTAAATATTATGAGAAAATCATGGAGAATTTTAAGGAGTTCACTAGTGCCTATCACAAGGATCCTGGTTCTATGTCTGTGCATTTAGCCAGGGGGCACTCACTACAAAAGGTATATAACAGTTAACTCGTTGTTTTATCCAAGGCTGGTATGTAGCTTCATGAATTTTAAGCCACTTTTGCCACCCAAATTTTTCTCATTCATTTCTTACATTTTTAATGCAAGAAGTGTATAATCTATTTATGTAAGAGAGGCTTCCAAATTATTTACGATAGTAAGATCTTAAACAAGTAACATGAAATTCACACTAAATTCAATGTCCAAACATTTGCCATTAACTTTTTGAGGGAAAGTTACAAAAGTTTCTTGGCTGTTTTGATTCAAATACATACAGTATATATTTAGAGCATGCTTCTTAAAGGGTCTTTTTCATCCGGCTTGCCTTGCAAGTGTTATCTCTTGGTTTGCCTTTGTTGTCACCATTTTAATGGGCCATGAAATGGCAACAACGAAGGCCAACCAAGAGATGACATGCACAAGGAATGCTGGATGAGGCAGACTACTGAAGTTTCAAAAAATTGAGCCTGCCATTTCTTGTAAGCTGCTTCTTATAACAAAATGAGTGTATGTCAAAATAAAGAACCAGTAGTACTCATCAGTACTGAATAAATGGGGGTGAGAATAACTGGGGGTTGGAAATGGTTCAATATAATGATCATTGGGGGCATCGGAACAATTTGTGGGAGGTTGGAAAAATAAAATCTTTTTTATATTCATTCAAAAACTGTGTTCACTATTCTTGCAATTCTTCAAGAATTGATAAAGGGAGCAGCAATTAAAGTCAGGGAGGGGTTGGAAAGTTTTCAAAAATTAATAAGGAGGGGGGCAGCAATTATTCCATATTCAAACATAAATGATCTTGGGACTAGCAAATGATGGCAACATGTCATTGGGTGTGTCTTAGCTACAATAAAATGCCTCCATGATACAAAGCTGGACACCAACAACTTCATGAAAAGCAAATTAGTTTAGGTGTGCAAAAGTCTTTCCTAAATACAGACAAAACATAAAATTGTGTCATGTCAAATTGGAAAAGTCTTCCAAAACAGATTAAAATAGTTTGGCTTCCATGAAAATAGGGATATGACTTTAAATCTCATCAAAACTTGTCTAAACTAATTGTGAATTAATCTGATCCAATATAGAGGAAGGATGTCTACAAACCAAAAATTGACCTACAGACAAAAATGATAGCCTCTATGACAAATAAGTCTTTCTGACACTGGACACCAATGTACCTTTTCAATAGACCTTTTAGCCATTCAGCAAAAGAGCCTGGATTGAGCGTTATTTTTATACATTTTTATATACGAGATTCGACTGAGTGGCGTCAGAGCTTCTATCGCTATTGTGGACATTCAAAAATTCTACAAAATGTAGCAAAGTATGGTTCAATTGGGATTCTTTTTAAGAATAGCTAAAAGGTCTATTATATATATAATCTGCCTGTTTTGGAACTTTCCAAAATTTCTTCATTTAAACTTTTTGATCGTGAATTGGATTCAGCTGCCAAAGTTTTGTCTAGATTCACATTTCATGATCAAGGCCTTTGCAATTTTGTTCTTATTACCATACTGTGATATATTTGAAATTTATAATGGACTTAGTGACTGAGCGTGCAAAGTAACACCCTAAAAAACTTTAACATTTACATGCTGCAAACATCAGGATTATAGGATTATGGAATTTGAATCTGGACAAACCTTTGCCTCCTGAATCAAAATTTGTGGTAAAATTTTCACATGAAGAAATTCTCAAAAGTTTCCAAAGCTCTTACTCTGTAATTGAAAAGTGTGTACAATTATGTGAGAACATAGAAAGATCCAAACTGAGACAAAGAAGTCTGGCTGTGCTAAAGGAAAAACCTAAAATATTTATATATAGAGAGCTGTCTAGTTTTTGCTCAAATCTTTGGCAGTTCTGCATTAATTCCAAGTACTATAATCCTTGCCAAAACGTCTTGCCAAAAGTAAAGATTGTAAAAAAGTGAAAAAATTCATGCAAAGCCAATGGCTCTAATTTTTTACTTTGTGTCTTAAAAGACGTTTACAAGTTCCTGGATTTTTAAAAGTTTAAAAATTTCTTTGAGTAGTTTTGAGCAAGAATAATAAGTGAGACATTCAAAGAATATTGCAACAATTGTTTTTGCTAACTCTTTAGCAGTTCTCAGGGTATCCTCTTGAGAGTCTAAGCACTTCTGCCACACCTCACTTCACGACCACACATATTGTCTCCTTCCAAAAAATTCAGTATCAGGTAGCCAAATAGACCTATTTTGCAGGAATGTTTTGTAATAAGTTTCCTTAGTTCAATTTTGGCCCTCCTCCAACACCAAAGGAAATAACTTGAAAATCAATTCACTAATCAGCACATCTTTCTACCTTTTCTAGAATCAGTTCCTCATTTGAATTTGATGACAAACATTTTACTTTGCTTTCAAGTGTAAAAAAACCCAGTTCTTTTTCTTTTCATCACATTTGCTTACTACGTTGTGGGGCATATCATTCCCTGCAAAAGCAAGCAAGACTTCCAGGAGAACAAAATTATTTCTAGAGGACTTCTTAGGAAGGTAAGGAATTTCCATTAAAAACGTGTATGAGATTTCTGGTGAGTTGTTAGCCCCTCATATTAGGTGATCTGATGTAGCTGGTGTTCAATGAAAAATTCAGTTTTACTTCAAAAACAATTTACCATCAAAACTGTTTTGCATGTTTCTCCTTCATGAAAAGTGGATTTTCATCAGGGGAAAAATGGAAACGTTGGAAAACTTGCAAAAATCTGCCATGATCAGGCAGAAATCCACCTCAATTCAGGCGAACTTTTTGCAAACAGTAGATCTTTTATTGAGTAGCCTGAAATCTTATCTTCCATATGCTTATGTTCATTCTATCCTTTCAACTCTGTTTGATTTTGGAACTCCTTTGAAATTAAATCTATTTCTGCCACAGCTAATTTTCCCTGGGAAATTTTGATAACCAGTCAAGAACTAAGATGTAATTACAAAAGAATTCATAAAGTGATCATCAAATACAATATTTGCATATCCATTTTGGTGCTTGTATTTATTTCCTTGTCTTCGAAACAATCAAGGTGAAGATACATTTGTCAACAAAATGTTTGACAGAAATTCAAGAAGATGCATTACAAAATTGTCGGCCTGTTTTGACTTGTAGGTTGGGCAAATGACAACATGACACCTTCCGTTTCAGCATATTGCAGCATTAAACACGAAAATCCGACAGGTTATGAAAGTTCATCAGCTATTCAATTTGTGGTCACGTTAAATAATGCAACAGATAATTCAGAAATTAAGGATGGGCTGCAACCTACAACCACAAGGAAAAGGCTCAACCATGATAACCTTGGAAAGATTTTGTTGTGCACACTCCAACACTCCATACATCGAACAATTTAGCATTTCCCTTTATACTCTCGATTCAAGAGGAAAGACATTTCATCTCCTTAGAGACTTTCGTGTTATTGAGCTGAAGTTCTGCAGGTTGCAGGCTGAAATTGATAATCTGAGCATGATTTGAATCGTGCAAACTCTGTCTAGTCCACCCATTGGAAATTTTCACACTTTCCTTTATGACAACAAAGAACCGACATATAAACAGTGGATACCTCTCATGGGAAATAACATTTTGTATCCCTTGACAGTACGTCCTGTCATCATGAAAGTTCTGCAGAATGGCACAAATTCGTGCAGGCAAACCTTCCCCAGAAATCTTATCTCCATTACCTAAAGACAATCAAAATTACATCGCCTGTCAAATATTCTTGTTGTCAATTGTAATCAAATACAAGATTAGGGTATTGGCATGGATATAGGATTCGTCATTCTTTAGAATTGTCAACTAATGTAATTAATGACGTCTCCGACAACGTGGGCGAAAATAACGGGCAACTATCTTTGGGTCAGCATCCGACCGATCAGAGAAATATACATCCCTCCAATCCTCTCTTTTCTTGCATCGGCAAAACGAATAAACTTGAAAATAAACTAGCTAGAGTTTACGACTTTTACACCTTTACGTTTCCAGTTCTGAATACGATTACCGAGGTGTTAATCCAAGGGGTTAAAGCGGCTATAATTTCAGTCCATCAACCATTCCTCCCTTCAATAGCAAGGCAAACAAAACCGGCCTAAGTTTAGGCCTTGCTCTATTATGGGCGTAAACAAACTTTACACACATATTTAACTAAAGATACAATACTGAATATCTAACTAAATGTATGAATAATGATTCAGAAGGTATGCTTACCTCAGGATCAAAGTCTGACTTTAAAGATTCGAGTTCTTCGGCTGTTAGTTGGTCCAACTCATCGAGAGCTTCTTGGTCCAAGCCCATGTCGCCAGTAGCCATAACAGTGTGTAGTCTTGAAAACAACCAAACTTCACGTGAAATAAGAAAAGGCAGGGATTTGCCCTTCAATAAACAATCAAATCTTAATATACAAAAGTTTTTACTATTATTTAGAGTTGGTTTATTAGCTTAAATCCGTCTAAAAGTCTACTATATATCGCAGCAAATCCTTTGTGATGGTTGTCTTGATCCAGGCGGGAAGTGAGTTCCTCATGCAGAACAACATTCGACTCGTCACGTGATACCATCCTCTATTCTTATTGGCCAAATTAATTGTTCGCAGAAGAAACGGTTCGAATTAAAAGTCACGTGCTTAGCAAAGCGTCAGTTGATTGGTCTGATTTTTAGCACAATACAGCGCTCCTTCGCAGTTGATCCCTTTCGGGATTTTCATTGAGTGACTTTGTGAAGTTGCAAAATTCCTTCGCAGCTGCAATATTTCTCGAAACTTGTTATCACCAGAAATCACACATTTGCAATGTGAAAACATAGAAATTGGAACTCAGTTATTAATTCCTTACTGTTCTCTAATAGTCTCTCAGTTTCATGACTTAAAGGGGCTACTTGTAAGAGGCTACTTGTACATAAGTAGCCTGTGTTCCTTGTAAGTAACATCCCTAAGGGGGCCTCTTACCTCTCTACTCTATTCACGAGAAACTCGACAAGGGAGACTGTAAATTTGAGAAATTCTGAGACTGACTTGCTTGCTCCACGAATGAAAACAAGTAATGGCCAAGGATCCAAGGTTTGGAATGAATTAGAACATGAGGTCAAGCTAGCCCCATCTCTGTCTACTTTTAAATGTAGACTGAAATGTAAATAGATTTTAATTTTTCATTTATTCTAATTTAACATTGTAAATATTCTTTTTTTATTTATTGTAAGTAGGTTTTGCCACGGCTCCCTGAAAAGCAGCCACTCTTGGCTGATGGGGCCACTGTGTTTAAAGAATTTAAAATGAAAATAAAATGACTGTTCTCTTAGTTTCATATCATATACACCAAGGGCTTTGATTCTGAAAACAGGACACTTTTCAAATTCAAAACTTTTAAATGTTGTCTTCGCTTTTTTGTCACACTTTCGTTTATTGTTTCGCTTGCTTGTTCTCGATATTAGTTTGTGCGACCATGTATTTAAGAAATATTTCGTCATTGACTGAAATATCGAGAGAATAGAGCCCCAGAAAAGTTCAAAGAGAAAGTCTCAAAAATAGTCCATACTTTTTACTATGCTACCATATTCAAATTTATAAGGAACATGATTCATTAGTTATATATCCAATGATTTAGTTTTCCTTAGAGCTCTTATATATGCTTGAATAAATCAAAAGCATGCATTTATTAAAGCCATGATTTTGCAGAGTACAAATGCAAGAATTAATGTCCAATGGAGACAAGGATTTCATGAGTTTTATTATTCGTTTGACACTTGCCACATAGTTGATCAAGCATTGTCATAGCAACATTTAGGGGAAGGGGTCATCCTTTGCCCAATCTTGGTTTGCAAGAGACCCTCCAGTCCTCCAAACATCTAAAAGAAATGCCATTCAATCGATGAGAAGGTTGCAGCGGACCTAAATGAATCCTCTTCATGTCATGGCTAATTTCAAACCAAGATGTCGGTCGCACAAATGGTTTATATCAACGCATTCCTCGTCCCTTGCACCATGACATTCAGCATATCTCTAAACGAACTTGATCCAGTTCCCTTTTCAGCACGTACAAGATACTTTACGGCAATCCCAAGATGCAAAGCTCTGAAAGCAGCGACAGCATTTACGCAAGCGTTAAAAGCTGCGACAGTTTGTGCATAATCAGAATCATATCTCATTTTCAAAATAATATCTCTCACAGATCCCAATCTCGTCACCAGTTCCCTGAAATCAGTAATCATTTGGCGATGTTGCCATGGCATATAATTCAGCATCTCAGTTTGAAACTCTTTCCCAGCCCCCACATGATGTATCCCTAGCAACAAGTCAAAGAGCAAAATCATAGTGCTTTGTCCTGCGCTGGGGCCTTTTGGGTTGACGATCAATTTGCTATCTGTTAACCTCTCTTTGATCACTGAAAAGAAGGCTTGGCGGTTGCTCTCTAAATTTTCGTGACCCCCTTGATAGTAGCTCTCCTTTACCCTCTTGTGTTTCAAATTTTTATGAGTGGATGCATCAGGCAACTTTGGATGACGTTCGCGGTCGGAAATTCCATTTCCTGTCATAGATGACTCGATGAACTTCGAATCTGTTGCAACTCCCTTACCATCACCAACTCTGTGATCCACTTGCACTTTCATATTGACTAGTTTTGCAGACGTCATCGATTCCTTTAAATCTTTCACCTCAAACTCTTCAGCTTTCTCTCCTCCACATAAATCTAAGACAACTCCATCAGGCCAAAAACCAGAAAGTAGTGGTCTATAAATATCATAAAACGTGTCTTTATCAACAAGATCCTTAATCTGCTTCGCAATTTCTTTGAATTCTTCAAATACAGCTGCCACATCGTTCAATAACTTTATCAAGACCGAAACATCAAAGATATCATTTATCGGAGTATATCTATCATGCTCCTGGCACTCTGAAGCTTTGTTATCTGCTTCATTGGCTCCGCTATCTATCTTTGCTCCCTTTGATGCCGCAGTTCTTCTTGGACTTGTTTCATTCATTTTGATATCATGTTTCTCCGGATCTTTTGTGCCTCTCTGTTTCATCTTGTCGTAAAACGCAAACACTCTTGGAATCACTGGTCCAGCTACCATCTGCATCGCACATGGAACCATATGAAAAGAAGTCTCACTTTCAGTTCCAGTCATTGAAGATATCTGTGTCAAATTTGACAAATTTATTGCTTTCCTAGGATCTTTCAGCCTCCAGTTCCACAAATCAAGAGCTGCTGTTAGGATGAAAGGAAGATCTAGTTTACAGCAGATTATGAACCATGGTATTGCGAGTTGAGGAGGTATCGTAAATAGGCCATTCTCATGGTCTATCCCTGCCTCGTCTGATTTAGCTTTTCCTTCAACGTTTTCTGGGTTGCCTTTAATGCCTTTTCCAACAGTGTCTCGTCTTTTTGTGATTTCTTCACCACAGTCATTGATATCTTCTTCAGCATTCTCATCCTCTATCTCTACCTTACCTGCCAGAGTGTCTGGTCTACCTTCTTCCTCCGTGCTTTCTTTATCATCAATACTGACACTGTCAAAATTACAATCCATTCGACATGTATCATTTTCCAATTTCTCCTCCTTTAGACATCCATTCTTGGGTGAATATTCACCAATCCTATCCCATGGTACCTTTCCCCCATTCACATATGAATGAAGTAACATGCCTAGAATTATATAAGCTCTTCTTAGAAAAGTTTCATCTTCAAGATTGTCACAGCTTAGCAATTTCATGTTTGCTACCTCCTCTTGTAGTTTTCCAGTTCTGTTTAGCTCAGGCAACGCAGCTGCAATGTTTTCCCAAGTATTATAATAAGTGGGCAATCTTTCAAGACATTTTTCTGGCAAAAAACCATTTCTTGTCAAACTGTATTTTCTACAGATTTCAGAAATGTCCACTCCTCCGTTTGTTTTTCTCCTTTCAAAACAACCTGCAACTTTTTCCACGCTATATCCTCTCCTAAATTCAAGATGTGAAAATAGTCCATAACACAAAATAATGAAGCAAATTGTTACTAGAATCAGTCTCCAATGTTGATCTTCCAAAATCCATAGCAGAGTTGTGGAGTCCATTGCATCCTCTCTGAAATGGAAAGATGTGAATGAATGGCTGCAGATCGACTGTAAATGAAACAGAACATGTACTGAAAGTCCTGTCCAAAAACTCATTCTTGCTGCAGCAATAAGAATTTTCAATACGTGGGGGCAATACTGGCAGCTGGCCAGGTAAATCAATCTGTGGTTGTCTCGGTATGCCTTATCAACGTCTCTGGCAAACCACTGTAACAAAGTTTTTCGAGGAAAACAAGAAGATAAGAAAGGGCCTATTATAATTTCCCTGCTGAATGATTAAAAAAGAAACAAATGCAGTATTTGTAATCACGGTAATGCTACGCTGCAAAAGTCTCTATTTCTATCTCTGCACATTGCAATTCTAATTTCGAAATCAAACAGAAATAAAATTATCGAAAATAGACAAAAGCTTACCCATAAGTTCGCAGCATTCACTTCCTTGATCATCGACTTCCTCGTTTGAAAAAATTTGCAACAACATCAAACTGAGGTTAGATCAACATGGTTGCTCTGTGTTTCTATGGAGATCTAATCAATTGCTAGGCAACAGACACAAAATGGCCGCCAATAACAAGCTGTTCATTTGAAATTTACCGAAGAATGGACTGATTTCTGGATGCAAATAATACCAGATAGCAAATGCAATTAATCTCGCGATAGCAGCTTATTCGAAGAATAATTCTGAGTAATTTTACTTTCAGAGAAAATTAAAATCGCAAAGGGTCTTGCAGTGGAAAGTTGACAGAATCCTGGGCCTAAATAGTCCGAAGACAAATGAACACTGGAAATGCCGATTACAAGAGTACCGATTGTTCATAGATTTGGGATTATCTCACACAGTAAACGTTTAGAATTACAAGAAAGACTCGCAAGAAAAGTGATCGATGAAAGCACAACTTTGACATTGCCAAGAACTGCTGAAGGAGACAGGTTGGTGCTGGAGACAAAAAGTTAATATGTGATTGTGAATGAAATTGAATCTTGAATCAATCAACGTATTAAGTCAAAAAGGTGCTAGCAGTAAATTTTGCAAGGTTCTGAAGGACTGAGTCCCCTTTAACAACACTTTCAAAGTTATATTATAACGATATTAAGGATGACAACATCAATATTTGACATTAATATTAATACCAAAGTTTACACTTTTATAAAAAGCAACTCAAGTTTGTTGGCTCAAAGGCTAAATAGGAAATCCGTGCAGCCTATGCAGGGAAACTCCAGCCTGAAGTCATGATAATCTATCATTCTTCTATTATTTTTGGCAAAAGTCTCTAGCATGGACTTTGCATGCTTTCCACCAAGGCCCAAAGATCTTTATTGATTGTTATTTCAATAATTTCATCTCTTCAACAGAAGCAATCAATATGGGATCAATGAAGCATTTGTACAGCAGGTAATGTTCAACAAATTTATGTCCAATTTCAATTATTGCCCCTTGATCTGGATGTATCATGGGAAGACATCAGGCAATCAGGTAGACCGTGTCCAAAAGAGAGCTTTAAGAATTTTGCACAATGACTTCAATATGCAATTTGAAGTACTTCTCAAAAGAACAGATGAACAAAGGGTGCACACAAAGAATCTGCAAAAATTGATGCTACAAATCTTTAAGTGCCTTTCAGAAGAAAATCCATCATTTATGTGGACATTCTTTGAAAGGAAACACTTAACGTAAATTACGAAATGAGAACCTATTGCAATTACGGAAAAGATGTGCGAACAAAATTGGAGCCAATTCACTCATTTTCAAAGGCGCTCTCCTCTGGAACACTCTACCAAATACTTTAAAAAACGTTGACTCAACAGCGATATTTAAAAGAATGATCAAAGGATGGAGTGGGCAAAACTGTACATGCAAGATCTGCAGTTAGATTAAAAAAGAGGTGACAATGAGGATCCCAGATTTTAACTTTTTAACTTTTGTAGTATTTATTGTAAATAGTTGGTTTGAATTAGTTTACCACTATGTATTATACCAACTGTAAATAATTTGATAATAATAATATAAATGGCCATCTCAAATAAAATTATCCAGTTTACAAGAAAAATTGTTATCCACTAGGTTCTCCAAATAACATGCCAAAGTATCATACAATACTGTACATTGAAGACCATACGGAATTTTCACTGATTTTCAACAAATTCTCATTCTCATTCTTCATTCTTGATAAGAGCATCATTCTTTCTTTCAGTATAATGAAACAGAAGCAAACTCAGAAAAGAAACTTGACCTACATGAAAAGGCCAAGAAGATTTTCTTGAGAGCAAAGGTAAAATTTTCAGCTATCTATTGGAGGTTGCACCACAGTTATTGAATCTCAGACCATGCTTCGGCAAAGCTTACGCAAGCTGGTTCTAAGCTGAGCTTTTTCTTAAGGGTTCTTTCACCTGGAAACCACAGTAAGTAAGTAAGGTAGGTAAAATTTGCCACTTTAAATAGAAAAAATTGAAAATGAATAAGATTATTCAAGGATTTTATCATTCAAAGAAAAAGGATTCAATGAAGATACGGTTCTATTTTGAATATTGAAAACCTAGATGTTACACTTCCTGAGCTTTGACTGTAAGAAACAGGCTTTTGGAAGCTTGCAAGAAGCATGATTTTGACTTGAAGAAACTTGAATTGAGTATATGTCAATACAATTTTGGCAAGTTTGCACATCTGATTAGAGCTTGATCAAGCCTGACAATGATCCCATGCTAGAATTATTCTCAAAGGTACTACATTCATGCTTGATTGAGTTTGCCTTTAGTTCAGGGGTTGCATGCTGCAAGCTTTCGCAAGTTGTGCAAAATACTTACTTGAATTAAGCTCTCAAACATACCCAGAACATACTCAAAACAAGTTAGTATCAAGCTTGAAGCATGCTGCCAACATACTTTAGTATTGTGCTGAGAGTATATGCTTGAATTTGTTTTATAGAGAAAAGCTGGATTACGAGATGGTGGAATTGGAAATCATGTCACTTTGCATCAAGCATGGATTGAGCTGTCACTATTAGCACAGTGTAATTCAAGACCATTGCAAGAAGGTATGATCCAAGCTCTAATTTTTTTATCAATCTTATGCCAGTGATATTTTGTAACTTCAATAATCAGCAAATTTGTCATTTTCTTCCTGTAAATTTCCCTAGAAGGTTCTTTACTGCTTTGGTTTGGATGTTTTTCTTCATAATCTACTGTAGGTTGCTTCCAGCCTAAGAATACAGTAAAAGCTCTATCTAGCAACCCCTCTCTACAAAACCCCCTAGCTTCTGAAGTGAAATTTTAAATAAGCCTCCACATACAACAGATCATGGAGGCTTCCAAAAGGTTTTCCATTCATTTTGTTCAGAAAGTTTATGGTTTGGGATAAAACTGTGTCAGATCTCTTTAGCCCTATTAATTTGGCTTGTAAAGTTGAGAAAATTGCAAAGTATAATTTTGACTGAGGATTAAACTATCATTGAATTATCATTTGTCATTAGGCTTTTCCTTTCTTCTGGTGCACCAGTTATCCACAACTGATTTAGATAGATTTTGTATGTATTTCAGACTTCTTACATCCTAGATTTGGAAATTAATGGAGCAACAACAACAAAATAATACATTTCTCTCTGTTTGACAGGAGCATTGAGTGCCTTATATCATTCACTTTACCATGCACCCATACAGAGGGCACAGATTGCCAGGTTAGATTAGACTTCTAAACCGTGTTTCCCTGTATTCTTTTATTTGCTGACATGACTTAGCCAAAAGGGACTCATAACATTACCACAAAAAAGTGGCATAAAAGTTAGATCTTTTACACTTCTTCAAGTGAAATTTGTTGAGAATCAGCATGAAAAATAAAATACTTTATGTCCGGGATGGAAAAACTAAATGAGCATGCTAGCCAAGGGCAGCACCACAGGGTGGACTGGGAGGGGGGGACATGTCCATATTTATTGCTAAGCAGAAATGATATAAAAAACATTTAGGTACCTTCTGGCAATCAATTTTACCGCTTGTCCACCCCACTTTCTTAGGGCTGATGCCACCTCTGATGGCAGCACCATTTGCAGGATATGCAGTTATAACATCCTGATATTTTAAACAATTTTACAGAAAATTCTCTCTGGTAAAGTTGTTTTAGAACAATAGGAATAGACTTAGACTTCAAAACTAAACAGCTCCTACCAGGAAGTTTTGTTTCACAGGAGTAAATTTTTTTCACCACTCACAGGAAGAAAATTGTTATTTACATTTCATCAACAAAAGTTTTCAACCAAAGTTAACACTGTGTACTTTGTAATTATTTTTTTCATCAAGATTTGTTAAAGTGAGATATTGATCTATCATCTGAAATGATTAACTGTCTCATCAATATTAATAACTTTCCTAACATTTTGCTCCTAGCCTTCTCCAATTGGCATATATATCAATACAGTGGCTGGCAGAAAGTGCAATTGGCCAACCATATTTGAGATCAGGAGAACTTGGTCTCCTAAAGGTAATAGATCTAATGAATTTAAGGGGTTGGGTCATGTAACCATAAACAGTCCTGCTATCCCTATAATTACTTCTAAAAATCCACCAGCGTCTCTGTAATCTTACAAGGGATGAATGTTTTGTTGGTTTTTTTACAATATTAAAGAATTCATCTTCCGGATAACACTTTCATTTTAGGACGATGGTGAAACATCTGTGTAACATTGCTAATTAAAGAATTGCGGATCATTGGTTCCAAGGACGTTTGTTTACTTTATGTGACCAGCTGCTTAACAGAAATCAACTGCGATAAGGAAGGCATCAGCACATTCTCTCATTGTTTGGGTGCAGAAAACCATCTTGGATTTCACTAATTCTTTGAACCAGAGATGAACAGGCCTCTGGCTAAAGCCATTTTTAACCACGTCAGCTATTCTTTAGAGGTTCTAAAAAATTCTCCAAGAATGTTTCCGAGAGCAAACAAGGCTATTTACAAAGCGCTTCTAATCTTTAAATTTTGTTTGATGAACATCTCAACAAAAGTGACTTTGTGTTGAGGTGTTCATCAAACCTGGACCAAATTGCTCTTCGCGTGGTAGCAAAATCTAGTTGAGGATTATATCTATTAAGTGACACTTGTTTGTTTGTTTTGAACGTAAATTCTACTTGAAATCATTTGCAATTCGATAGTTAAATGCCTTTTGCTAATAGATGTGATCTTAAAGTAACCTTTGACCATTGGCCTCAAAGAAGTAACTGTTGACCTTTGTCCTGCAGGTTTCTCATTTGGTTTTCCTCCGCTTGTACTACCACCATCTCGCTGGAGATATCAAGGTGGGTTTTGGAAACATCGAGCCAGAAAACTATTCATTTTCTAATTTTAAAGTTTTTGAAATGGAGTACAGGTCTTTATCATTCTTTACTTTAAGTTTGTTGCCATAAATAGTTGCACTGAATGGTTGATTGGTTCTTACGTTTGTTGAAAGACAGTCTTTTCAATTAGAGACAATAAGAAATAAATATTTGCATGTTTGTGATAATAGCTGCCTCTTCTATTTATGTTTAGGGGTTTACTACAGAAAGGATTGAGTTGTTTGACATTGTTCAAGGTAAGAATTATAGATCATATCTGACTTGATATCTCATTCGTAGACGTAGGAACAGGGGGGCACTGGGGGCACGTGCCTCCCCAAGATTTTGCAATAAACAAAGAAGTGCCCTTTTTACAGTTAGAAAATGGCCCCTTTTCTTGAGGAAAAAAGTTCCCTCGAAGTGTCGTGCCTCCTCAAGTTTGAGATGTTTCCTACGTCCCTGATTCTCATTAGCAATAAAACTAGCTATTGGTACACTCCTAGGATTAATAGCAGTGGTGGTCTTAATGACTGGCGAGAGGGAGAGGGGGGTGGTGCTCATGAACGTATCATTTTTAGCCGCTCTTAACTGATTTCGCTTTTGCTTCTTCAACGAACTTTTTGCTCACAATTTCATTCAAATTAATTAGAATGCATCCTGGCGAAGTTTAGTGAGAAGGCAGCTTGATGAGATAGAATAAAGTTTTAATTTCGTTAGGAATAATTTTGCTCACTTTCTTTCATAGCATTTGAAGAAAAGCAAGAAAATTATCGACCCTTTCCATCATCTCTTCTTCTTGTACGAATCATATGTCGAATAGTAAGTATTACTTTTCCAAGCACTTGAATTTGCTTATACCATACTATTGTTACACCACCATCAGCTCTTTCCTTTATCAACACATATTTGTCAGTTAAAAAGGCTGTCTTAGAACGAAATCGTATTATTAATGGCTGAGCTTGAAACTTCAAACATTCTTATGCAAGGGATCCAAAAAATTGTTCCCTGTTTGTGTGGCTACTGTGGAGGAGCTGTAGGTTTAATTATCTCAATTTTGACACATTTGCATAGGCCAGGCTTCAACTTTAAAATTTGAGACCTTGTTTGAGTCAATCTGACAAATGGTTGTTGATTTATGGCAGAGAAAAGGCAGAATAAGTCGTTGCTTCAAAGACAGAACTTCTGTTGTTCTACAGCAGTGTCAACATAAAGTATGTCTTAAAAGAACGGGTTCTGGTATCGTATTAGAATTTTCACTACATTTCTAAAAGGTAGAAAGTTGCTCTTTTATGAATAGACAACACTGCTAAACCTTTAAAAAATTTAGCAAAAAATTTATACGACGCTAGAACCCTTTCTTTGAAAACATACTTTATTTTAACATTGCTGTTGAACCATAGAAGTGCTGTTTTTGAAGCAACCACTTATTTTGCCTTTTCTCTGCCATAAATCAGCAACCACTTTTCAGAATGATTCATACAAGGTGTCAAACTCTAAGTTGAAGCCTGACCTATGCAGCTATTTAAAAATTGAGATGATTGAGCCTACAGCTCCTCCACAGCAGCAACACAAAGGGCACATGTTTTTCTGGATACCCTGTAGACAAGTTTATATTTGATTTTACCACCCAAATATCCTGAATCTACAAGAATAAACCGCTCATTTCATGCCCTTTCTTGAAGAGCGCAACTGTAGTTCTGGAACCAAACAAGATTTAGCTCTTCTGATTAAGGATTTAGAAATTTGATGACATCACAGCCTCAAAATTAATGAATGCCTCCATTTTGAGAAACGAAGAGATCAAAAATTGCCGTGGCTGATTTACAACAAATTTTCCTTTCAAGAACTTTAATTCAAAGAAAAATGCAATAGAATTTTACCCTCACTCTTATAAAGATTTGAGTTCTATGCTTGCTACTGTTCAATATCCTGACAAAATGTTCGGTTCAAATACGACTGAAAATTACTTCCAACTTTCCTACAGACTGACCAGCTGAAGATTGCGTTCGATGATGAACTTAGACACATGGCAGAAATAGAATTGACGAAAAATTCAAAAAGAAACCAAAAGAATTTTAAATTTGATCGTAGCAGCAAAACAGCCAATCACATTCAACCTGCAGTTGAAGTGAATATTGGCTATGAAGAAAGTGCACGAAGGAAATCGAAGGAATTCTCAGAAAGAGAAGCAAGGAGGCTTGTGGAAGAAACAGGAGGGAAAGAAGTACAATTCCAGAACATGGATTTAGATGAGCAGGTAACTATGCATTGGTCGTCGCGTTTGATGAGGCAAAACCAAGCTTCGTAGTTTTTCAAATCTTCTCTAATAATCAGGGAGGGCTCTCTACTTGATTAGCCTACAATCCTGGACATAATATGTTGAGAAAATCTGCGCCCCCCTTCCCCCGTTCAATGAAAGTTATGTTCAGCTGACATCTAACACTTTCACCTTTCCCATTTAGTAAAGGGCCTGTACATTTACATTTACATTTAGTAAAGGGCCATCATGAACAGTGTCTAAAATTTCGAGAATCTCAACTCTAAGCATTGTCTTTTGATACATCGACCTTTCACCTTTAACTTATCTCCCTAGACAATGCATGACGTAATGAAAGAGCGATCACAAGAAAGATCAATACCAACTGTCCCAAGCATTCATGACACTTCACCAACTCTTTGGCATTCATTAGACCTTTGGCGAATCCTGACCCATACAAAACAAAATCTAAAAGATGGATTGAAAGAACTAGTCACGTGCAGTTTGGATGTTGCATCACAACCAATGTAAGTGTGGATGAGATTCCCCCCCTCCCCCCGATTTAGTTAATTTTTATGGGATCTGTGCCAAGGGTGGCGCCAGGGGAGGGCTAGGGGGGCTACAGCCCCCCGTTGGAGGCATCTAGCCCCCCATCGGAGGAAATTTTGGGTTCTCGTCGGAGGAAATTTGGCAAAATAACGCACAAAAGCACCATTTTTCAGTCATTTTAGCCCCCCTGTCGGAAGCTCCAGCCCCTCTGTCGGAAAGTTTCTGGCGCCACCCCTGATCTGTGCAAGCAGTCCCCTAAAAGACTGGTACAGTAGTCTGCTAAAAGGCTCCGAGGGATCTTCAGATGTACTGTAGAATTTTTTACAAGATCGTTTGTTACCACTGAACGATACAACCAATACAACCGAGTCCGGATTTGCAGAGTCCGGAAATGCTCACGGTAGAACCAATAGAGCGATGAACTGAAAAGCTCCGTCAGATGTTTTTTTCGTAACTTTTGGGCCTAATTGCGTTGGACAATAACGCGCAGGAGATGCCAAAGGGGAAACTTAGGCCCAAACATTACGAAAAGCACATGTGACGGAGCTCTTTAGTTCAAGCCCAGGAAACATTTCTGAGGAAGGCTACCAATGTCAAGGCAGAGAATGTTATTGCATTTCAAAGTAGGCAGCGAGCCTAATCCAATCTAATTCAACCTGATTTTGTCCTACCGCTCATGCAAAAATATGCTACAATTTGTCTTCTGATATGAAGCGTTTATTTCAAAATTGGTCGACGAAAGACAAGGAATAAATTTGAGGAAATCGCCGACTGCTATTTGAGAATTGTCCTCATAATTTGAAGCCATCCCCAGACAATGTACATTCGATATCAGTCTATCAAACCACCAAATGATTGACTACCCTAAATGCCAGAAACATCAGGGTACTGATCGCCTAATAAGTCAACTAATCACTAATCAGCTAATCATTAATCAGCTAATCACTGCTCATTAAATCCACATCTTTTCTAGGCTAAATTCAATCCTCGCACTCCACACCTTAACAGAAGTCGCAAAAATGCATTACGAAACACTAAATGTTCTTCAGTTCATTGCCAAACAAGAAATTCTCGGCTTTGAGGAGAATTTTACAGCGAATCAACAAAAACATCGAACTACGAAGCTCAAACCAACTGGAAGCTCAAACCAACGAGATGACCTTGGTAAATCCAAAGAACCAGAGAAACTTCTTCATATGAACGAGGAGCATACAACAGCACCGATTGGTCAAATGCCTACTATGGGACGGCGCACGGCCTCTCTTGATTCTGTGCCTAGCTTCATGACAGATTTAGACAATTTTCTCGATCCGAAACCAATTGGCAGCAATGAAGTTTTAGTTGAAGGTGATCATTTATTTGAAGCTGAACGCAAGGCAGATAATTTCAAGCAGGAAAGATATTCTCCGTTTGCGGCAAACACAGAAAGTCTTATAGCAACTTGTGAACAAGAGACTGATAATTTCAAGGAAGAAAGATGTTTTCCAGTTACGATAAGAGAGGAAAGTAGCTTTGAACTAAAATCGTCAAATGCTGGAGAACAACCTGAAATAAACGTGGCCGCAACAGAGAGTATCAATGACAGAATTAGCCAATCACAGGGCAAGTTTGATGCTATAGACCAATCAGAACAGGGAATTGAAACTAAGAACTCAGGAACAAAACAGCGGTTTGACATCATAGGCCAGTCAGAACAGAGAGTTGACCAGGGGAACCTAAGTTCAAAACAACAAACTATCGGTTCTGTGACAACCGAAGTCCAGGCTCTGGCAGT
The DNA here is from genome assembly GCA_964020215.1 of Aurelia sp. 3 sensu Dawson et al. (2005). Taxonomy (NCBI): domain Eukaryota; kingdom Metazoa; phylum Cnidaria; class Scyphozoa; order Semaeostomeae; family Ulmaridae; genus Aurelia; species Aurelia sp. 3 sensu Dawson et al. (2005). Next base: position 400,388 of record OZ026576.1, read on the forward strand.
TGAGGACACCAATGTAAAAGTAGCATCTGAAGATGCCGAATCACTTTCGTTGTCAGGGGGAAGTTTAGCTGACGTCAGCAGTCTGGCTAGCAACCAACCACGTGATGATCTAAAAACGCGTAGCAGTAAGAGAAAAATGCGGAGGAGGGCTAAGAGTAATGAAATGGAAATGTCAGCAAGTTCTACTTCTGATGAAAGTGAGGATGAATTGATGATGAGGTTGCAGAAAGGTGAAGATGATGGATTGGAGTTTCCGAAGAGAGAAAGTTCTGTGTCACTTGTGTTTTCAGAAGCAAATCTTGGTAGGTTGTTATAAAAATTTTTGGTTTTATCTAAACTAGAGCAGCCTTGAAATGCTATTTGGCTTTGAAGATTCTTTGTGTCTAATCAGTGAATCATATTTGGAAAGATGATCTCATTGGATGATTGGGATGATTGATGATTAGGATTAGGATGATTTATGATTGGATGATTAGATAACTGATAAGGCTTGCTACTTAAAAGTACAACATTCTTTTATCTTTTTATCCTACCATTAACCCAACAGGTACACCATAAAACTTAACGCCCTTTTTGAAGAGCGTTTTCGAAAATATCCCCATCTACATGAAAACACTGTGACATTCGAAATTCGCTATTCGATAATGAAATTCGATATTCGATAACGATATTCGACATTCGAATTTCGATAAAAGAAACAAACAAACAAAATGCTTGATCCCCCGAAGAACCGAGCGCATGCTGTAGGACGTATAGCACTGCATGAATTTGAATATAAAATCGAACATTTAGTTCATAGCCAAAAGACCGACGCGGTTTTTATGATTCTTGGTTTTTCGAGGAGCGTGAAAAATGGCATACACTCAAGTACAGCTAATATACTTCAAGAGATGAGGGTCCATAGTTTCCACTTAGGACAAATTCCATTTTCAGATAATCCGACATAGGATGTGCGTGCAAAGAATCGTTTCATTTCATTTCATTTAATCATATTTACCTACAAATCCCTATCAGCTTATACAACAACAAGATAATAGTTTGAAAAATAACAATAGTAAAAAGAAAAGTAAAAAAAAAGAACAACGTACTATATTATATCTACAAAGAATAATATGGAATGTAACCGTGGTAAGTGCTGCTCTTCCTAGGGATCGTGCTTTGGGTTAAATGCTAGTGTAGCAAGTAGTCCTTCAGTTTCTTTTTAAATGTGAGAACTGTGGGGCTATTCCTTATATCAAGAGGTATATCATTCTTAAGTAAGCAGATATTTGAGATCTCATGGTGAATTTTCCTTGAAGGCTGTTTGGGCATAAATTATTCATTATCTCATATGCCTTGTCATATTTGATAAGGTTAGAGACAGAGAGCCAATTGCCTTTGCATTGGAGCTTTCAATCAGTGGTTGACAATAACCCTTTAATTACGATATTCTTCATTCATAGCGCTCAAAGCTAGCTCCACTTTGACAATCACGAGACCCAATACAAACGAAGAAATAGCAACAACAAGGACGAAATGGCCCTGGGAACTTATTGTCACGTATGCAAGATGTATGGGTGATATTTGTATCCATGGAAACAACTCACAAATACAAAGGGATGCGCTGATTGGTTGTAAAGACAATGAGGCAGGACTGACACAATTGCTGAAATTTCAGCTGAAAACTGAAAGAGGTGAGCGACAGATTGACTTGACCGATAAAAATATGTAAGAACAGGACTGTGTCTTTCTTAGGGCGTGAACCTTCCTAACTTTGAAACAAGAAAGGGTGAAGCAAAATGCGTTCAAATAGAAAGAGGGTCCGTTTTGCCCGTGGCATGAAGCGCTCTTTTAGTTTGAGACCTCCTTCTGGTCAATGACAATGTAACTATTGCATTTTCGTAACTCTGGGAGATCCATGTTACATCTCAACGAACGCCTAGTACCATGTGTTCCAGACCACTTGAAACGAAAAGTGGTCTGGAACACAGGCTAACGCCTAGTCGTTCCTCTGAGTCATTCGATGATATAGTCATAAAAGTGTAACAGAGGTTTACTATTGATATCAATGTTATCAATGTTTACTATCGTTTACTTACAGAGGTTTACTATCGTTATCAATGTCAGCTTCCTGATTTTTTTCCTTCTTAGAAAACACAGATTGGTCATGGCGGGTTCGTCACGTAACTGTTCAAGAACTGATGCGCGTTTGTCATTGGAGGGATGAGGAACCAATCAAAGACGGTTTACGAAATACAGCATGGGGTGCTTTGCTATCTCATCATTCTGTTGAAACTGACAGGAGGGTCATCGAGGCTTACAAAATAGCAAGGGTATGTTTAGACGTTGCTTTTCATTCATTTTTTCATTTTAGACTGCGTTCACACGATGCCGGCACATTTTGAAAACGATGAAAAATGTGACGGTAGCAAAATCTGAGCTAGCGTTCACACGATGCCGGAACAATTTGAAAACGGTCGGAAATTTGTCAGTAAAAAGCTGCTTACAAGACTTTGATGCCATAGAAAGGTACCTACAACCCAAGTGTCAATCAGTCTTCTTCCAAAAACGTCGAAAATTGTTCTATTTCAAAATGTTCAAGTGTTTACACGATGCCGTTTCCAAAATGTGCCGATTAGAGTTCGTTTTCAAAATCTACCGTTTTCAAAATCTGCCGGCAAAAAATTTGCCGTTTTCGTGTGAACAGGAGGCCTATCCGTCGAATTTTTCACCGTTTTCAAAATGTGCCGGCATCGTGTGAACGCAGTCTTATATTCTTTAAACACGGTAACACCGTCGGCAAACCCCGTCGGCAAAGGCTTCGACCGGGTGAGCCACAAAAAAGTTCCCACTTTTGAAAATTCATTGGACCATCAGTACTGCACAGATCTGTATCATTCAAATTCTAGTTAAAAACCGAAAGACGGAGTATTTGTGTGATTTTTCCTGCTGCCTTACCAGCACTAGATGCATCGGTAAATTTAACTTTATAAAAATTTCATGATTGCAAAATGGCTGAAAAAGGGCCTAAAACATTGATCACATTGTAAGGGCTCCCATGACGCAGAACAATATACAATGATGGGTGCTTCATCTCTCTCAAGAGTTCAGATAAATCAGTTGTCAAACAAATACTAAAGACTTTCAGTCCCATGGCAATAAAAGTGTGAAGTGGATTTCTCTGCATTTTGCCAATGTTTTATCTTTCGATTCCCGAAAATATTGGAGCTCAAAACGTAACTAATTTCTACTAAGTTCACTGATCGGTATTAGCACTTGTAATTTGGTTATTTTTAGGTTTTAACTCTTATACTTTAGTTATCTTAGCAATGCATTATTAATTTTGTAAGTTTTTAACACGACCCCCTGTAAAGCAGTCTTGGATTGATGAGGCTACCGCGTATAAATAATTTAAAATGAAAATGAAAATGAAGTACGCATGTTCAACTAAGTTGCTTCTAGTTACATCCTGTTTTTGTGTTATGTATGTGGATGATAATTTCAATTTCGGTGCCATTCAATGACTTTGATGCTCGTCTTATGCCATTCAATGACTTTGATGCTCGTCTTATGCCATTCAATGACTTTGATGCTCGTCTTATCTTTGCAGACCGAAGTGAGTCTAGATCTCAATACAGAAATCTTAGACGATCAAAAACCAAATTCAAAGGTATCCTCCATCTACTCAAGAATCTGCACAAATTTGGCAATAATTCATTTCACGATGCCATGTGATACCGAAGCTCCTTCTAAGGATCAAAATACATCCCCCAGGAAAAACAAGAAGGCACAAAAAGGCCAGAATCTTCTGGTCATCAGTCAAGGGCCAACTGAACAGCAAAGGAGGTCAAAAGTCAATCAGAAAGATCAAATAGGAAGAGTTTCAATACGGTAGGAGTAGTAAAATGATTAATTGATCCTTCAGAATGATTTTCCAGTTGATTAGCACCCTGCCATTAATTTGTAAAGATGATCGTCAATAGACGGCAAGATGAACTGCAGATGGCGGAAAGATGAACTGCGCTCTTTAATCGAATTCCTATAGAATCGTTAAAGATTTGTAATTCAAAGGCAATGCATCTCAGCAAGTAATTCCTTGCCACCATCTTTAGCGCAATCCTCTATTCTGTGAGACATGGTATGATTGATTTCAAGTACTTTTTTCTATGATTTAAATATTTACAAACATTCAAATCCTTGTTGACTTTGTCAAAAATCCGCATTCAAGCCGCGCTTTGGTCAAAGATGGAGTTACGATCCCAGAGGCACACATGACAATCCAATGATTAATCAGTTTAGAAGGGTCTACGTTGATATACAAGTTGATTGATTGATTGATTGATTGATTGATTGATTGATTGATTGACTGATTGATTGATTGATGATTGATTGATTGATGATTGATGACGAAATAGGACTGAGTCTAAGAAATGAGTATAAAACTTAATTAGTTAGTTCAGACAACGATTGGTTGATCGGTCCTTTGATTGTTTTGATCACTAATGATCTAATTCTAATCAACAGAGATGAAATCACGATTGCAACAGCATTACAAGAACAAATGCAATCATATAATAATCGATCATGGCAGACTGTTCAAGAAGTTGTTGAAGACCAATGGAGGAAAGAATTAATGGAGGAATATGAACTAGTTGAAAGACAGAGACAGGATGATATCAATAAGGAAGTGAAAAATATTGAAAGATCAATCAATAAAAAATCACTTCAAAACAGGGTTTAATAGTTGGTATTGGCCTATGACATATGACCTATTGGCCTTTCATGAATGAACAATCAGTAATTGTAAAATTACTTCAAAATAGACTGACTTTAATTGTTACTAATGTGTTGGTACTTGGTTATGACATTTTACCTATAGCCTTTGTCCTATGGCCCATTATGTTATCAATGAAGAAGTGGAAAATATTGTGCAGTCAAAAACAATAAAATTACTTCAAAAGTAGAGTCTAATAGTTGAGAGGGTATTTAGCCCAGTCCTGCGTCCTTTGACGTTTCGGATTCTTGGTTGCAGTTAGTAAAAATCCACCAACATTGCCATTTTTATTCATAAATTCAAAGTTTATAAATGGACTTTGTTCTTTGACATTCCTGATTCTTATTCCCTTGGCAGCTGCTCATTAATAATTGCTATTTCATTAGTGGATCCCTCTTCTAAAACTGGACCAGCCATAGACAGTTTTGATGGCAAACTTTCACCTTTGTCCCTTTGCATCCCAGATTCTTGATCAAAGGATTTGGTGCCAACTTCATTCGTCACTTCCCTTGAAAGGTACAGTTGGACAAGTGCATCACTTTTGCCTGCCTTCAGTGAGCAATCTTCACCTATATCCTTTGACCTTCCCACTTCTGGGTCTGCAGACTTTGGTAAGTCTCCATTTACGACCTCATTAACTTTGCCAAGTTCGGAAACTTCATCAGATCTGATCCTGGGGCTTGGTGATGTGACGTCATGCTTGCTTTTAGTGACAACTACCTCATGATCGCGAGATGTTACAATAGTTTGCCTGAAAAGTCTTTTCTCAATGTAGCCTTTAAAGAAGTAGATGAGAGGGTTCAAAACGGCATTTAGGTTTGAAAGAAGAACACTCCAAAGACTAAGTTTTGCACGAAGCAAATCCACAATCATTGGCACATTGCATGCAAGAAATGAAACAAGCACGATCCAACAGACGACAATAGTAGCCTTTTCTTTCTTCATTGCACGTTTCATAATCTTCGGGTTTAGTCTGTAATCTTCTTTATCGACATTAAGCAGTTGTGTGGCACGCATGACGATGATATGAAGCAACCAGAGGTAACAAACCAAAACAGCTGTAACTCCAAAGGTCATATAGCCAGCTAATGCATATCCAACTGCAAGCGACGGATTGCTACTCTGACTTTCATTACTTTGACCTGTGCTTCTTTGACCTGTGCTACTTTGACCTCTGGCTTTCTGGACAAAATAATCAGAGAGAACCGCGCTGGCAATGACTAACGCAGTTATGAACCAAGCAGCAAAAATCTGTCTGTACAAAGTCTTGCGACTTATATGCCACAAACGATGTTTTAACGGAACTTTGATCGCCAAAAGTCGTTCTACACCGATCACTAGAACAATTTTCATTGATACTGTATAAAAGAACCCGAGGAGACCAAAACTGAACCATATATACACAGTGTTTGTAGACTTTCTAATGATAAAATAAGCAAGGAAAATGCTCGTAATTAGGTTTCCAATTGAACTCAAAAGATCAGCTATTGCAAGATGAAGCAGTATCACTTCGAAGTTGGTGGCTTTTTTCCATTTTCGTGAAATCAGGCGAATTTCAACTGAGTTTAATGCTATTGCACATATTGCAAAAATGCATGAAATGATGACGAATGTCACATCTGGAATAAATACATTGACTCCTGTAGACGTATTACTTGATCCTGTCGCATTTGCCATTCCTAAGCACTGACTTCAACCTGGACTCAACCTTATTCGTGGCCCTAGAATCTTGATTTTTCACCCTCTGAAAACTCTTGATTTTTGACTTTTCACCTTTCACCTAAATAGGATGATTTCTTCAAAATACGTTCTTGAAAATACGTTGGTTCCTGGTGATGTATTGCTTGATCCTGTTACATTTGCTATTTCTAGCTGCTGACTCAACTGGGACTCGACCTTTTCACCGTGCACGACTCTTGACTTTTCACCTCCCAACAACTCTTGCTTTCTGACAGTTCACCTTTGAGCTGAAGAGGATAATCTCCTAATTTCTTGAAAATACCTTGATTCCTGTTGATGTATTGTGCTGTCCTGCCATTTCTGGCTGCTGATCAATCTTTCATGAGATCCCTGACCCTTGTCTACTTTTGGCCTTTCACCTTTGAATTTCTAACAACCAACAAGAAGATAATTTCTAATTCGGTGAAACTATGTATGTAGACTGCTGATTATTTTGTGCTCGATCCTGTTATATTTTGCAATCCCCGAGTCTTGATTTCGTAGCCCTAACGACAACTTTGATACCTGTCACCTTTGAGTTTATGACACATAACCAGGTTACTTTCCAATTTATTGAAAATGAAAATGGTTCAATTGTTGTCAAAGTATTGTATGGTCTTGTGATGTTCACTATTTACAACTTCGAACTTCAAAAATCTTGACTTGCCATGCCTGACGACAACTTTGTGATAGGAGAATTTTACCTCACTGTTGACTTTGACTTTTCACTCTTCATACACTCATCTTCCACTTTTAAATTCGCGAATCTGTTGAGAGGCACAAAAATGAACTCCAATCAGAACAGTAAAATGACATTTGAAAATTGAAGAGAGAGGTTGTGAAGATGTGAAAGTGAAAATGACGTCATAAGTTGCTGAACGCTCACTTCGAACCATAGGTTATCCGGTAATCCCCACTCAACAAGACCATCTTGGAGAAAACAATACATAATTATTGGTTCATTCTTTGACAGAAAAGAACCAGGTAAGCATTTTTGGAATGAACTGTAAATGCTATGCAAGCCAAGTTCAAGGTGACGTTCCCGTTGCAAAATTTAGGGTCTCAAATTCTGCGATTTGTTACCTCTTAGGGTCATAAAATTTTAAAATTTACTACCGCTTTAGGGTTGTGAAAATTGATGTGATTAGTTCGTGGAGATTTAAGGTTTGACGAACTGAATTGTTGTTAGTAAGATTCTGTAACGACAGAAATAACCAGTTATTCAGTCTCCTAATGTTGTGCAAACTTATCTAAGCAAATCGCAATGATCAATGATTGACCATTGACGTCACTGTCATATCCTCACGCTAGGAGAAGGTTCCTGCACCTGTACTATTTCAAAGCACATTGAGGTCATTTTCTTGCTTGCTATACAATAGCACTATTGTTTCTGGAACAATCAACCTATTGTTATTGCTGCTTATCACTGAGAAACTTACTACCGCTCAGGCTAAAAGCTACTACCGCTAAGGGTTCAGGGTTTTGCAACATTTTGCAACGGGTACGTCACCTTGAAATGCGAAGTCCCCCCCCCCTGGGTATGCAAGCTATTCAGCGATTCCCAGAGTAGCGACGTGAGCCTCAGTCTGCCACCAGACTATGATTATATTCAGTTCAAGAAGGCGAAAATGATCATTTCATTTCATTTTCAATTTATGAAGGAGGGAGCTATAAATTTATCGTGTAATTTAGGCCGTTTGGCCAACTTTCAGTTTGGCTCAAATACTAACGCAAGGGCATGCAAATATAGAAGACTGTTGAGCAATGGAGATAAAAAAAGTCCACTTAGAAAGTTTATGGATCATAATACTTACATTTAGCAACGAAAAGAACATCCTGTGTGATCGTGAATAGTAAATTGATGGACTCTTCCGCTCCTTGTTCTCCCTCAGCTGGTTTTGTAGAAGTGGCATGCAATCTTGGTATTTCTCTTTGCGTTGAGAGTAGTAATTCGCCACACAAATTACGCTTTTCAAACAGCATTATGATTACAATACGAACGAAAACAATCAGGACACAGCCGTTTCCATATGAGTGCACGTCAATTCGCATGATGCAAAAAGGCGGACCAACAGCCTTGAAGATCGTAGGACAATAGTGGCACAAAAATAGACCCAAAAACAATTTTTCTCACATGACAAGAGGGTGCACAAAAGGGTTTAGCGGGATGCAGGATCGGCCGTTTTTGACCGATCGGCCAAATTATCCAGGATCGGATCCGTATGGCAGGATCGGCCAAATTATCCATTTTTGACGAGCGGGATAAGTGATGTACGGTTCTTGGCTAACGGGATACGGAATAGATAAGGGCAGCTGCATGGGGATTTGAGCATTTTGTTCGACGGGAAGCGGGATCTGCTGAAAAAATGATGTGGGGTGGCGGGTTGAAGGGCCCCTATTAAGATAATAACAACAAATAAAGAAATTGAACAAATTTCAAAATGAAGATCCATAATATAAACTCATACAGCAGCCCCCCCCCACCCCCCACGACCCACCCCTAGTCAAATTTCAGCGTTTTCAAATTTCTTTACAATGCTTTGTCTTGATCTGGCGTATTTGCAGAACCGTCATTTGTACCATCTGCCAGCATCTGTACCCTTCTCGACAGCCAGTTTCCTGGCATCTGATGCGATTTAATCTCCATGGCTTCGGTTTATCTGAAACGAAAACGTCACCTCTTGTCCATTGAATTCCCTGGCTGTTTTGCTTCATTTAGAAGCAGTCTCTCACCGCCCACTGGTACAAATGTAACACTGTTAGATGGTGTTACTGCAAAACTATCACCTTTTTGGTAAAATGTCTTGATAGCTGCGGTTGAGATACTCTCACTATTGTCCCTAGACCCCTCTTCTACTTGGTCGTATTGAGCTGATTTCAAGCCACCCAGTTCCAAAAATGTATCACTGCTAGATGGTTTCGTAGAGGTATTGTCATTGTATTGATCAAATGCCTCTGCTTTAGCAGGATAGTTTCGCCACACCTTTTCCCCTTAACCCTTCTGATGCTTACTCATTTTCGAATTGGTTTGGTGCCATCTGGTTCCAAAACAGTATCACTCTTAGATGTTTTCTTTGCAGAACCAGCATCGTTTCGATTAAAAGTCTCGGATTGTTTTGGCAGGGAACTTTCACCTTTGTCTTTAGAACTTTCTAGTGCTTCGTTAGTGGATGTATGTAAATCAACATTTGCTCCCATATTTAGAATACCCAATTCTATTCCTGTATCAGATGTAACTGGGTAAGTTGAGACGAGATCACCTCCATCTTTAGGGCCCCCTGATTCAAGTGAAGTCAGAACCAGCTTTTTCCTTGACAGCCTGTCCTCTATGTACCCCTTGAAGAAATAAATCAGGGGGTTGAAAATAGCATTTGAATTTGATGCGTTTATAGTCCATCCATCTATCTTTCCACGATACAGGGCAACAATCATTGGAACGTTACACGCCAGGAAGGTAAACACAACGATTCTGCATATGATTATTGTTGCACTTTCTTTTTTCACAGCCAATTTTATAATTTTCGGGTTAAGTTTGTAATCTTTCTTATCGGCCTTCAGTAAATTTGTAGCTCGCATAAAAATGACATGCAGTAACCATGTATAACAAATCAATACAACTGTTACCCCAACCGTCATGTAGGTAGCCAATATATAACTAAGGTCACGTGATGGAACGATACCTATGTCACCCTGAACTGTGCCATTTTGACTTGTGCTACTTTGACCTGTGCTACTCTGACCTCTGTTACTTTGCCTTGTGATACTTTGCCCTAAGATACTTTGACCTTTGGCTTTTTGGATGAAATAATCAGCGAGAGTACAACTGTCAACGAATACTGCACTTACAAGCCAGGCAGCCATAATCTGTCTGTACAACATTTTCCGACTTGTGTGCCATAAACGATGTTTCAGAGGTAGCTTGATAGCAAAAAGTCGCTCTATACCAATAACAAGAACTAACTTCATTGACACTGAATAAAAGAATCCTAGAAGACCAAAACTGACCCAATAACAGACATTTATTAACAAATTTCTTGACAGAAAACTGGACATTGTACGCGAGAATACTGGACATTGATAGGTTTCCAATAGAATTCAGTAGATCAGCTATTGCCAGATGAAACAAAATAACTTCAAAATCTGTTGCTTTTTTCCATTTTCGCAAAATCAGGCGAATTTCTGCGCAATTTAGAATAATTGCTGTTACAGCAATTATAAATGAGAAAATCAGGAATACCAAATGGAGAGAATTCACATCAACTACGTTCGATGTAATGCTCGATGCTGCCATTTGTGACACACTTCTCTGTGACCTTCGACTCTTCACCTTAAACAATCACCACTATGACCTTTCACCTTATGAGGACGTGATCACTTGATTCCTGGGATGGAGATACTTGGACTATTCTCGATGTTCCATTTGATCTTGTAATATTTGCTATTTCAAACAGCCAACTTCCGAAGTTTGTGTGACCCTTGACTCTTCAACTCTTGACACTTGCTATTATGACCAATCACCTTTGTATTTATCAGACTCAGCTGATAATCACCAATTTGTTCCTTACGGTTCTTCTAATATCTGTTGTATCTAGCTACTGACTTTCAATATTTTGTCCTCCTTGATTCATCACAATACTGTGTCTCTCTGTGTGTTTCATCACAATTCTTTCACCTTTGAGCTAGTCGCACCTCATGAAACCAAGAAGTATCAGTCAAGTGGCCTCACCAATGAGCAGCCACTCACCTTCCATTTTTGAAAATCCTAACGAAAAGAAAAGATCAGATCTTTATGAGAAGAATTATCAAAGAAATTGCACAGTGACCAAAACAGTGGTGGTGCTAGGGGAAGGCTATAGGAGGCTGCAGCCCCCCCTGTCGGAAATATCTAGTCCCCCTGTCGTATGAAATTTTGGGTTTCTGTCGGAGAAAATTTGGCAAAATGATGTACGAAAACTGCATTTTTTAAACCATTTCAGCCCCCTAGTCGGAAGTTCCAGCCCTTCCATCGGAGGAAGATATCTGGCACCACCCTGCAAAATGAAGTAAGACGGTGGTCGCAACGATAAAATAAGGTCATTGTTTTTACTCCGCATAACACTGAACATGCATTACATATATTTCATTTCGTAACAAGGATAGGAAGTTGCGACGTTTACTTGGCGATAAAGCACTTTGTGAATATGCAACGAAAACAGATAAATGGGAGAGAGTACTCTGACCCGTTAGGCCAATTTCATCAAAATTGAACAAAAAAACACAAAGATAAGACAAAGGAAGGGGAATTTCTAACAGCAATTGTGAATATTTGAACCAGATACTCACTGCTTCTTTAGGTCTTGCTTGAAGCTTCAGCCGAAAAACCGATCGAGAGGTATTATTTGCCTTCTTCTCCTTGCAACAGCTGCGTCTGTTCGTGGTCAAATATTGCATCTGTCTTCTTGCATCGAAACAATACTGTTCGTATTTCCTCTTAATATCAGGAACACAAATGATTGTTTTCAAATGACTGTCTTTATGAATGAAACAAGAGAAACATAGCCAGCCGTTGTCTTTGGAGCATGCATCAATGCACCCCATCCAAAATGCGGACCATCGTGTCTTCTCATCTCAATCACGTAAAAGTTTTCTGTTTACCTTACCTAGCCCCGTAAGCTCAGTGACTTCTTGAGTGACGACGGAAATTTGTATCATGAGCTCAGCTCATGCATCTGAAATCATCACTTAGATCTCAACGCCTAAGCCAGGGTACTTCTGCAGAATACAGCTCCCAGAGGGGGAAGGGGTACTCTCATTATGGCCTAACGGGGATAATAAATTCATGTCAAAAGACACATAATCATCAACATTTGGTACCATCTCGAAACGAAGGCTGGAAGCCATGAGCTTCCATTGCACACTTTCTGCAGCTATTCTTTTCGATGTATAGAGAGTTTTCATATCTGTCCAATCTTTCAGTCGTCAGTGCAAGTCTCAAAAAGACACAACAATGATGTAAACATTAACGATTCTAAATTCCAAGTTCCTCTTGAGCGGCATTTCACTCCCAAAAAAATCCTTTTGTTTTCAAGAAAAATCGATCAAAAGCCCTTCAAAATTATTTTGATCTGAAAAATCTGGTACGCTTTTTAGAACAAGTTAAGTGCCCATCGGTTCCTCCGTTAAAGGTTACCGTCGTTCCCGGTCCATTTTTTGAGAGAAGGTATTCCTGCACATAGTTATCATTGCGTGGTAATCACTTTAACCACGTTTATCTCACCATTCAATTTGATAATCTCAACGACTTGCGAGACAAAGGATGTAAAGAAGTTTCAGACCAATTGCTACCAAACAAGGCAAGGAAGAGATTGACGCAGGCAGGCCATAACGAAGACAGAAGCAAGAAGGATGGCCGTAATGTAAACAGAAGCAAGAAGGATGACATAACAGTTCAAGCAGAAGACATCAAGAGCAACAAGTAAACAAAGAATCTGAAGTGCTGAGGTAAGTAATTGAACTTGCCAACGGGGCAATTCCAGTTCAGTCTGATAACTCATCATCAACATTGGAAGCCAAACTTGAGATCGAATGATTATCGAATTTCATCCTAGGGGGGCACTCACCATAGCACATATGGGCAGTCGAGTCCGATATTTGTGGGTCAAAGATCTGTGAGAGGCAATCCTGGCGCGTAATTTGCATCGATCGTTTCAAGTTTCAAGGTTTTTATGTAGGTGTTGAAGCACAAGATTAGCTGATATTTTTGGGTTTCAGTGAAGCTGATCTGATATTTTTGAGTATCCAGAAAATTTCTTGGACTGAACTGACCCTCTGTATACGTGTGTGCAGAGTGCCCTCTTGGGATGTCATCCTCGATCATTTGCCTGAGAGAGAATCGACCTTTCGAGTCGAATATTGTTTTATCTTTCAGTCAAATACAGAACCAAGATTAAATGTAGGGAACTCTAGCATGCATAAATTTTAGATTCTGAAAATCAAACTTGGCCCGGTCGAAAATCGTGGATTCAAAGGGCAGGGTGACGTAATGTAAACAAACTTCTTTCGAAACAACGATTTTGCAGTATTTTTGATAGGCCATTAGCACAGTGATTTTCCACTACTTTTCTCAAAATGAAAGTGTTATTTTGAAAATGGACTCTAGAACTTCGCAGAGAAACAAACGAAACACTCATATGCTGTACAATTGCAGAGATATTGGTGGATTCTTAGAAGTAACTTTAGTGTGGATTCACCCCATCCACCAAAATATGTACAGAACACAATCGCCACGTGTAGGCAACAATATAGATTCTAGAGGTAACATAACAGGTTTGTTTCGTGTTATGTGACCCTGCCCCTTATGTTGTATTTGTGGCCTTAAACACAGACTGAACTCATGAAACATGAAGAGTTAAGCCATGCCCTATAAATTCAGTCAATGACTCATCAACAGGAAGACTTTCAACCAACCGTCTGGCAAGTAAGGCAGCTCATCACAAAGAGGCCATTTAATAATCATCATAATACTACATCTTTAACTGACGCTTCTGTAAGCTCAACAACTGCATCATTTTATTTATATGGTGCATCATTTAGGCCAAATTTGATTTTGAGAAAGTCTAAAATTGTAGGATGCCTGCAAAGGATTTTGGGTCACAATGGTATATTGCATATTGAATTTTTGGAGCATTAAGTTCAGAAAACGAACGATCATTAATTTACGAATGTTTTCCAGATCAAAGGTAACAACATGTTAGATGTCTCAAAATGAAAAAGGCAGAACGTGATAGGCAAGGAAGATGAGCTAAAGGTAAGGTGTTACAACAGTAATAGAGGCAAATGTCAACAAAGGAACAGGTTTCCAGAATACCAGTTCAAAGGTCAGGCATCGCAGTGCAAAGGCCTGGGCAATCAAAGGTCAGAGCCCACAGAAGAGTGTAAAAGTCGGGGATACCAAATTTCAAAGGTCACAGGAGAGTTCAAAGGTCAGGGAGATTAAAGGTCAGAGGTCATAAAAAGAGTTCAAACGTCAGGAGTCACAAAGTTTAAACTTTTCTGTAGCTCCCGTCAAGATGTCAAGTACTGTATTATACAAATTAGTTACACCGACAATTGCATTTTTCGTTTTCTCATATCTCGCTGCAGCTGCAGCAATCATTCTCAATATAGTAGAAATACACATGATCGTAAAAAAATGGAAAAAAGCATCAGACTTCGAAATAGTCCTGTTGAATCTTGCTGTGGCAGATCTACTGAGCGGGTTTGGATTTCTTGGAACTACAGGAGTAACAACATGGAGTTATGTCATTGGTAGGCAGGGAACACATATGATGACCTTTGCAGGGCTGATTGTCCTATTTTCAGTGTCTTCCTCAATGACATTTGTTATTGTAATAGCAGGGGAGAGATTATCCGCAGTTAAACATCCGCTCAAACATCGAATATGGCATTCGAATCGAAGGAACTTATTCAAAGCTTGTATTCTGACTTGGTTCTTTAACATTTTGGTTGTTGGTGTTGCGGTTCTCACTGATCAATTCATAACAGGGGTACGAGGATCTAAAAATTTGGCATTTGCAACAGGCGGTTATATGACGTTAGGAATTGCTATTGTTTTCGTTCTATACACGTGGTTAGGACATTTGGTAATGAGACAATCTACAAGATTTCTTGCAGTGGATAAGAATGATTTTGCAGCAAATGCAAAAGGGATGAAGCGTGCATTAAAGAAAGAACGTGCAACAATAGTCGTGTGTACACTCGTGGTCGTGCTGTTTCTTATGTGTAATATTCCGTTCATAGTTGGAATTTATCAGTTAAAGATGGAAGTAGCACAAAGTATTTTTTTGAAGCTGAGTGCAATTGTTAATCCTTTGATTTACTTTTTCAAAGGTCGTTTGGAGAAATATTACGCCAAGAGGAAAATTAATCTTAGTTCTGGAATGGAAAAACCAAAACTGAAGCAAAAACATGTCAGAAATGGAAATGTTAGAAATGGAAATGGTAGAAGTGGAAATGCCGAAACAACGATTGATATTTCAAGCACTGGGCAAAGTTTGGGGGCGAAAGTGGCATCAAATGAGGAGGCAAATTCTACGAATAAAACATTCCATAGATCTGATACTCTGAAAGTTGGGAAGGCTTGTGAAATGGAAAAGATGGAGGCACATATGGGGTCGAGCATTGGTGGGGATGATACCGATGAAACTCTCCATACTGCTTCTGAGTCTTTGAAGATTGAACTTAGTTTAAAGACAGGCACTGGGGTAAAGAGGAGAGAGAATGGTAATGGGACGTTAGAAATAAGGGGTGAGTCCTTTCAGAGTGAAAAATTATCAGAAATGCAGACGGGGTCGAATAAGAATGGAGATGATACCATTAAAACTGTGTGCAAGTCTTTCAAGATTGAACAAAGTTTACAGATAGAGACGGGGCCAAATATGGAAGAAAATAATGCTACTGGAAAGTTTCAAGGAAGAGTTGATGATAATTTGAGAGAAGGTTTTGATCAGGGTATTGTTAATATGGCTTATGATGTGGATAGTTTGAACATAGAGACCACAAAGCTTTGACTATCTACTTTCACTATGGGGCGACAAACAAAAATTTTCCGACGATGGTATCATCAAAAACAACATCAACAACAACAACAAAAACAGTAGTAGGAACATACGCTAAATGTATGCATTATATGACCGATCTAACTCCTCAGTAACTAAAATTTGGCCATATGTCGCAATCCAACCATGAAATCAACACAATTGGTGAATATCAATATGGCATAAATTCAATAATTTCTGCTGGAATTTATATTTCAACACCAATAGATTCATGTTTTTATGCATTATTTCTCCTCAGAGTCCTCCAAATCTAGTCATTTAAATCGCAAAAATTCCGACAAGAGAGCAAAATTTTCCGACAAATGGTCTCTTGGAGGGCGCTCCGCGCCCCCCCCCCCCCGACCCGCCATTGACTTCGGCCCTGACTCTTGAATTTTCTAGCAAAATAAACCAAACACTCATACGTTATAGGATTGTAGAGATATTGGTGGATTTTTAGGAGTAACTTTATTGTGGATTCACCCCATCCAACAAAATCTGGGCGGAACACAATGGCCACGTGTAGAGATGACAGGTTTGTTTACGGTTACGACGGAAATTTGTATCGTGAGCTCAGCCCATGCATCTGAAATCATAACTTAGATCTCAAAGCCTAAACCAGGCTACTTCTGCAGAATGCAGCTCCCGGAGGGGTGGGGGGTACTCTCATTATGTCCTAACTGGGATAACAAATTCATATCAAAAGGACACATAATCATCAACATTTGGTGACATCTCGATACGAAGGCTGGAAGCCATGAGCTTTCATTTCACACGTTCTTCAGCTATTCGTTTTCAATGTATTGAGAGCTTTTATATCTGCTCAATCTTTCAGTCGTCAGTTCAAGTCTCTAGAATGATGTAAACATTAATGATTCTAAATTCCAAGTTCCTCTCGAGGGGCATTTCACCCTCAAAAAATCTCGTGCACCTTTATCAAAGATGCTTTTGTTTTCAAGAAAACTCCATCAAAAGTTTCCCAAAATTATTTTGAACTGAAAAATCTCGTACGCTTTTTCTGACAAGTTAAGTGCCCATCAGTTCCTCCATTACAGGTTGCCGTCATTCCTGGTCCATCTCTTGAGAGAAGGTGTTCCTGCACATAGCTACCCAATTCCACATAGTTACCCAGTTCTTGGAATTCCCAAGGAAAATACAGAATGATTTGAGAAAACACGAAATAATTCGTGAAAACGAATTATTTACTCGATTATCTTGATTTTCTGACCCGCAAACTGTTACTTGAAAGCAAAATGAACATCTTATTGACATTTAAGATACAAATTCCTAATATTAAACAGCTATTCCGTAATTCCATCATTCCATTCCGACATTCCTCATTCCGTGTTTTAAAGATAGCCATTATGCAACACTGCAAACACCATGCTTACCCTTCCATTCAATTTGATGACATGAAACGACTTGAGAGACAAAGGATGTAAAGAAGTTTCAAACCAATTGGTACTCAACATAGCAATGTGTGAGTAAATTTGTGTGAGTAACAGATTGACGCAGGCAGGTCACGATGTAAACAGAAGCAAGAAGGAAGGCATGACAGTTCATGCGGAAGACATCAAGAGCAACAGGTAAGCGAAGTATCTGAAGCGCTGAGGTAAGTGATTGAACTTCCCAGCGGCGCAATTCCAGTTCAGTCTGATAACTCATCAACAGTCGAAGCCAAACTTAAGATCGAATGATTATCGAATGTCACCCCCGGGGGGGGGGGCACTCAGGACAGCACACACGGTGTGTGCTACACGGGAAGTTAAGTCCGATATCTTTGGGTCAAAACTAACTGAAATTATGACCATGATATTATTTGCGCATAAAACATGGTCAGACTGATGTTTCTGGGTTTTGCAGAGGCAATCCTGGCCGCGCAGTTTGCATTGTTTCAAGATTTTGATGAAGGGAAGGTGTTGAAATACAAGATTAGCTGATATTTTTGGGTTGTCAGTGAAGGTGATCTGATATTTTCGGGTTATCAGAAGATTTCTTGGACTGAACTGACCCCCTATTTGCATGTGTGCTGAGTGTCCACTTGGGATGTCATCCTCGATCATTTGCCTGAGATGGCCTGAGAGAGAATCGATCTTTCGAATCGGATGTTCTTTTATCTTTCGGTCAAATACAGAACCAAGGTAAAATGTTAGGTACCTCTAGCATGCATAAATTTAGATTCTGAAAGTCAAACTTGGCCTGGTCGGAAATCATGGGTCCAAATGCTGTAGCTGAACTGATAAAAATGTTTTCCTTTAGCTGAAACTTCTGTCAGTTCAAGTTCAACAACTGTAGTGTGGATAATATGATGCATCATTTAGGCCAATTGATTTTCAGAAAGTCTAAAATTGTAGGGTGCCTGCAAAGGATCTTGGGTCACAGTGACTCTCTAATCTTTGCATATTGAATTTTGGAGAATTCAGTTCAGAAAACGAACGATCATTAATTTACAAATGTTTTCCAGATCGATGGTAACAACATGTCAGATGTCTCAAAATGAAAAAGGCAGAACGTGATAGGCAAGGAAGATGAGCTAAAGGTAAGCTCTTACAACAGTAATAGAGACAAATGTCAACAAAGCAACAGGTTTCCAGGATACCAGTTCAAAGGTCAGACATCAAAGTGCGAAGGGTAGGGCAATCAAAGGTCAGAAGCGACAGAAGAGTGCAAAAGTCGGAGAGACCAAAGTTCAGAGGTCTTAGGAGAGTTCAAAGTTCGGTAAGATTAAAGGTCAGAGGTCATAAAAGAGTTCAAAGGTCAGGCTTCAGAAAATTAAAACTTTTCTACAGTTCCTCTCAAGATGTCTCAGTTCAGTGGAAGTGTATTATATAGAGTAGTTACGCCGACAATCGCATTTCTCGTTTTCTCATATATCGCTGCAGTTGCAGCGATCATTCTGAATATAGTAGAAATACACATGATCGTAAAAAAATGGAAAAAAGCATCAGACTTCGAAATAGTCCTGTTGAATCTTGCTGTGGCAGATCTACTGAGCGGGTTTGGATTTCTCGCAGCTACAGGAGTAACAACATGGAGTTATGTCATTGGTCGGCGGGAAACACATATGATAACCTTTGTAGGACTGATTGTCCTATTTTCAGTGTCTTCCTCGATGACATTTGTTATTGTAATAGCTGGCGAGAGATTATCCGCAGTCAAACATCCTCTCAAACATCGAATATGGCATTCGAATCGAAGGAACTTATTCAAAGCGTGTCTTCTAACTTGGTTATTTAATATTTTCGTTATCTGTGGTGCAGTTCTCACTGATCGATTCATAACAGGGGTAAAAGGATCTGAAAATTTAACGTATGCAACAGGAGGGTATATGACATTAGGAATCGCTATTGTTTTCGTTCTATACACGTGGTTAGGACATTTGGTAATGAGACAATCTACAAGATTTCTTGCAGTGGATAAGAACGATTTGGCAGCAAATGCTAAAGGTATGAAGCGTGCATTAAAGAAAGAACGTGCAACAATAGTCGTGTGTACACTCGTGGTCGTGTTATTCTTAACGTGTAATATTCCATTCACAGTTGGAATTTATCAATTGAAAATGGAAGCAGCACAAACTGTTCTTTTGAAACTGAGTGCAACTGTTAATCCTTTGATCTATTTTTTCAAAGGTCGTTTGGAGAAATATTACGCCAAGAGGAAAATTAATCTTAGTTCTGGAATGAAAACACGAGAACTCCAGCAAAAACATCTTAGAAATGGAAATGTTAGAAATGGAAATGCCGAAACAATGATTGATATTTCAAGCACTGGGCAAAGTTTGGGGGCGAAAGTGAAAGCAAATAAAGAGGCAAATTCTACGAATAAAACATTCCATAGATCTGATACTTTGAAGGTTGGGAAGGCTTGTGAAATTGAAAAGATGGAGGCACATATGGGGTCGAGCATTGGTGGGGATGATACCGATGAAAACTCTGAAGACTCTCCATACTGCTTCTGAGTCTTTGAAGATTGAACTTAGTTTAAAGACAGGCACTGAGGTAAAGAGGAGAGAGAATGGTAATGGGACGTTAAAAATAAGGGGTAAGTCCTTTCAGAGGGAACAAATATCAGAAATGCAGACGGGGTCGAATAAGAATGGAGATGATACCGATAAAACTGCGTGCGAGTCTTTAAAG
The DNA here is from genome assembly GCA_964020215.1 of Aurelia sp. 3 sensu Dawson et al. (2005). Taxonomy (NCBI): domain Eukaryota; kingdom Metazoa; phylum Cnidaria; class Scyphozoa; order Semaeostomeae; family Ulmaridae; genus Aurelia; species Aurelia sp. 3 sensu Dawson et al. (2005). Next base: position 420,571 of record OZ026576.1, read on the forward strand.
ATTGAACAAAGTTTACAGACAAAGACGGGGCCAAATATGGAAGAAAATAATGGTACTGGAAAGTTTCAAGAAAGAGTTGATGATAATTTGAGAGAAGGTTTTAACCAGGGTATTGTTAATATGGCTTATGATGTGGATACTTTGAACATAGGGAACACAAAGCTTTGACTATCTGCCTCTGCCAAAGAAAACTTGAACAAGGTCCTGATAACAGTAGGGGCAAGTCAAGGGCAGATTAGAAATCTCAAAACAAAGTAATTGAGAAAAGGATAGCTTGGAAGGAGGAAGAACATGGCAGTAGACCTTTTACCTATTCTGAAAAAGAATCTCAATCGAACGATACTTTTGCTACATTTTGTAGATTTTTCGATGTGCACAATAGTGATAGAATCTCTAACGCCACGCGATCGAACATCGAGCATAAAATTGTATACAATTAACGATCGATCCAGGCTCTTTTGTAGAATAGCTGAAAGGTCTATTTATTGAACTGCACGAGGTTGGTCAAGAAAATTTACGCATTTGGCAAGCTGTGAGCCAAGAAGTATGTGGCCGATATTCAAAACTGAAAGAACTTGAAGGTAGTGTGGAATGATGCAGATGTGTCCTATCTATAAGAAGCCAAAATTTGTAGCAATAAATGCAGATATGTTTCAAACTCTCTTTAAACAAAGTGGACATTTTATGTTGATTCATTTTACAGAAGCTTGGAGATACTGAAGAAAAGGCGAGAAAGGTAAAGTTTGATTCCTTGGACCGATAGCTGAATTATTTGGATTTATGAAAAGACAGTGTTTGAATGTAAACCAGGAGAGTCAAGAATGTTTCGAATTTCTTGATCTCGCCAAGGCTGCAGCTTACAGTTTTGAGATTTTCTAAAAGAAATAGACCTTTTTACTTCTTTTAACCTTCCATTTTTCTTGAAGATAACACGTCGGTAAGAACCACATGACTTTGACCTATGTTGGCCTCGTAACCCTGATAGATGAACTAGACTTACGCAATGAGTCCCTTGTATCCCTGCCGTAAACCATGCTCAAGAGGGACTCATAACGAAACAGTAAAAGCTGGCCCTATTTTCTTCAATCATCAATTGAATTATGATGGAATCACGGGTTCGAATCTCAATCCCGTGGGAGTGTTTTCAATAGACGATTACGCTAAAGATGGCGGCGAGGAACTTTTTACCAAGATGCATTGCGTTCTAATTACGAATCCTTAAAGATTCTATAGGAATTCGATTAAAGAACGCAATGCATCTTGGTAAAAAGTTCCTTGCCACCATCTTTAGCGTAATCGTCTATTCCTTAATCGAATCGAAATATCTATCACATTTACACCATAACAATAATGATTCACAAATCTTGCAATCTGTTTGGTACTGTAGGAATTGCGAATATGGGCCTAAATAGGGCCAGATTTTTCAGAGCAAATTATGAGTCTCTGTTGACCGAAGGGCCATCATCAAGTCAAAGAGCACAGGGAAACAACAGACTCGTCGTAATAAGTCTATGGATGAACATTGCAGCTTTGAATATCGTCCGCATACTTTTTACCCCAGAGCTTGCCAAACGGGCAAGCTTTTTTCGGCCGCACCCATTACAAATGAGGATGCTGAAAAGTGAAACCTGAAGCTTTGAGACAGAGCAATAAAATTTGTTCTTTTAAAAGTATTATTATATAAAGGATTTTATGATCTTTCGTAGAGTAAAAATATGTAATCTTACGTTTGTAGACCTATGTAACGTTGCATTCATGATTATGACAGGGCTGCTGAAAGGGGGGAGCAGAGGGGGCTGTAAATAGCTTTTTCATGAAGTGGGATCATCAATTAATATTGAGAAGGGCTAGTCTTAGCCTCGTTTTGTGTGTTTTTTGCATATCATTAAAATGAACTTGTTACCAGATCCCTTTAACGAAAGGGTAATGTTCTGGGTGTTGTCATCGAGTTGTCATCATGTAAGGAGAGGGTTAAGTCATGAGAAATAAAATGTAAATAGTTAAGGTTTTGTTGTTGTTATTGTAAAAATGGAAAACCCAACACATGCGTTATCATTGCTCCGGATCTTCTGCCAAGGTTCAAAATAAATGGCGCCCAACGTGGGGCAAGAGACGAATACAAGAGACATTGCAGTTTGAGTTATGGGTGACGAAGAGAGTGGTGGAGAAGATTCTGGAGAAAATTATGTCCGTCTGAGAAACGTACGAGCCGGCAATCGCGCCGTAGTAACGAGATTCGAGAGAGAAGCCATTCAACTCATCGATTCAAAAGAAGAATATGAAGAAGCAGAGATCCTGCGTTTAAGAGTAAAACTTAGTACATTAGAAGATAAATTAACAGAATTGTCGCGACTGGACCAAGATATTTTACGAGTCATAGACCCTAACGAAATTGTTAACGAAATCGAGCAAGCGTCAGAAATTGAGTTACGGCTGAAAGAAGCCATCGCCAAAATCAAGAGTGTGGTAGACAAGTATCAGACATCAGAACATGGCTCTATAATATCCAATAGTTCAAGAAGAACGAGAAATAGTCGAGTAAACAGCCAACAGTCGCAGACAAGGTCATCTTCGCCCGCAGCCTCGGAAGATGGACAGTCTGTTCAGTCAAGGATCCCTTCAGAAGGGAGTCGCTCAAGTAGGAACGGAAATTCCTTTGCCAAGGTCAAGTTACCGAAAATCCCGTTACCTCGATTCAATGGAGACATTACAAAGTTCTTTACATTTTGGGACAGCTTCGAAAGTATGGTGGATATGAATGAAGATTTGTCCTCCATTGATAAGTTCAATTATTTGCAGCGAGCTTTGGATGGTGCAGCAGCCCGAGCTCTGGAAGGTCTTCCACTTCGAGAACGCACTTATGTCTCAGCAGTAAAATTGTTAAAGGAACGGTTTGGAAATAAACAGAAGATTATAAGTGCACACATGGATGAACTTTTAGATCTCAAAGCATGTGGAAAGGAAGATCCAACACAACTAAGGAAGGTTTACGACAAGATAAACATACAAATTCGTGGTCTCGAGGCTTTAGATGTCACATCTGACACTTATGGGGTACTTTTAGTTCCAGTTATCATGTCGAGATTGCCAAGTCAAATCCGTTTACAAATTACAAGACAGACTACGCAAGAAATGTGGTCCCTTACCGAACTGATGGAATTACTTCGAAAGGAAGTTGAAGCGAGAGAACTGAACCAAGATATTGCGTTGAAAGATAAAGGGAAATCTTACAGCGATCGAAAGGAAGCTCACAGTGGATTCACGCCTTCGGCTTCAGCTTTAGCAAGTTTTGGAGAGACCAAAACAAATTGGCCAAATTGTATATTTTGCAAGGGCAATCACTTCTCTTCCAGCTGTACAAAGGTTTCTAGTATCAAGGATAGATCGGATCATTTGCTTCGAGAGAAACGTTGCTTTCGTTGTTTACGTGGTGGACATTTTGTTCGAGAATGTCGTGGAAGAAAATGTAGGAAATGTGATGGAAATCACCACCAATCGTTGTGTGAGAAAGAGATGGCTGGAAAAAACCAAGCGAAGAAAGAAGACCGAACGAAGAGAGATACTGATGCAGACACTGAAAGGCAGGACAATCATAGTGTTACTGCCACAAACAAGAAACATAAGCCAGGGATTTTGTTGCAGACTGCAAGAACTTATGCGTTTAAGGACGATCAAGATGCGAAGGTACCCATTCGTATTTTATTTGACTCAGGTAGCCAATTGAGTTATGTTTCAGAGAATCTTAGGCAAAAATTAGATCTCCGCCCTATTGGTAATGAAGTCATAAATATCAACACGTTCGGTACTGAGAAATATCGTAAGCATAATTGTGCACAAGTAGAAGTCAGTTTAGAAACGGCAGGTAACAATCACGTTAAGATCAAAGCATTAAGTTATCCGACTATTTGTTCGCCTGTAAAATCAAACGTAACAATCGAATCGTTTGAGCATCTCTTAGGTCTCGAATTAGCAGATGATCCTTGTAGAGTTGAGAGCGAGGATGAATCGATAGATCTATTAATCGGTTTGAATTATTATTACGATTTCGTAATAGGAGACGTGATTCGAGGGGAACATGGTCCCGTCGCAGTTAGAAGTAAGTTAGGTTGGCTTATTTCAGGGTCAGTTGAAGCCAACACGGAAACAGATTCGCATGTTTATACATCGTCGAATTTGATAGTTGAAGAAGGTAATCAGGTAGTATCGGAAGGTCGGCAAAATGATGAATTGTTAAAGACGTTTCAAAAGGTTTTTGAAGTAGAGCCGATAGAATCTGCTAAGGATTTAGAGGTAGGAAAGGTCGAATTTATTAAATCTTGTGATGTCAAATTTAACGGAGAACGCTACGAAGTAGGCCTTCCGTGGCGTAAAGATATCACTGAACCTTTATCTTCTGATTATACACTTTGTCTTGAACGCCTAAAATCTCTATATTCTCGTTTGCACAGGGATCCAGAGCTTCTGGATCAATATGATTCTTATTTTCATGAACAGGTCAAAAATGGAATAATCGAGAGAGTTGCAGAACCAGAAGAGGGTAAACAAGTACATTTTATCGCTCATCATGGTGTTTTTCGTACAAAGAGACAAACGAGCAAATTGCGCATAGTTTTTGATGCAAGCGCAAAATCAAAGCCAGATTCATTATCTTTGAATGATATGTTAGAAAATGGCCCCAATTTCGTCCCTTCTTTGTTTGACACATTGATTGATTTTAGGTGTCATAGAATCGCGTTGACAGCAGACATTGAAAAGGCATTCCTGCAGGTAAGCATCAAAGAAAGCGACCGTGATTTTTTACGCTTTCTGTGGTTTGATAGTGTAAAAGGAGACAATCCTTCTATTGTGCAGTATCGCTTTTGTCGGCTTCCTTTTGGATTAAAACCAAGTCCCTCGATACTTGGTGCAACCATGCACAAACATGTCAATGAATACAGGGAAAAATATCCGCTTGTCTCAGGTGTACTGGATCATTGTTACGTCGATGACGTAACCTCTGGTTCTGATAGTGTTGAAGAGGGATTAGAGATTTATCGTGCGGCCAAAGAAATCACCAATGCTGCTGGTTTCAATCTGCGAAAATGGAACACAAACTCCAAGGAGTTATTATCTCACGTTGAACAGTTAGAACATGGTAATGTGTCTAATCATGAAATTGCTATTGATTCCTTTTCAGCACCAGGTACTGAGTCGTCTTCGGAGACTAGCACTCAGTCACAATCAACAAACAATCAGGTAAAGGTTTTAGGAGTCAGTTGGGACACTGAACTAGATGAATTGAAATTCAGTGTTTGTGATGTCCTTGACTATGCAAACAAGTTGCCAACAACAAAACGTTCAGTGTTGAAAATATCCGCCAAAATTTTCGATCCTTTAGGTGTATTGAGTCCTTTTGTAATCAAATTGAAATCCTTTTTTCAGCAGCTTTGTGTTGAGAAAGTAGACTGGGACGAGGACCTGCAAGGTCAATTACGTCTCAAGTATCGCAGCCTTTTGTCCGAGTTGAATGAGATTACTGACATTTCTTTCCCCAGGTATCTTTTTCAGGATGAAAAGGTTGTGAGTGTACAACTTCATGGGTTTTCAGATGCAAGTGAAACTGCATTTGCATCAGTTGTATATCTGAGGGTGGAGTATGAGGACGGGAAAATAGAAGTTAAATTTCTTTCTTCAAAGGCCAGAGTATCCCCCATAAAAGGGCAAAGTATTCCAAGGCTGGAGCTTTTAGGTGCATGTTTACTTGCCAAGCATCTAGATTCTGTTCGACAAGCATTATCATTCGAAGATTCAAATCGTGTAATCGAAACCACGCTATGGACAGATTCGTACACTGTGCTCTGTTGGATTCGTAATCCTAAGCCTTGGAAACAGTATGTACGATCAAGAGTAGAGCAAATTCTCAACGTTTCGTCGAGGGGTCAGTGGAGATTTTGCCCAGGTTCCCTAAATCCAGCCGATATACCCTCGAGAGGTTTCCGGAGGAGTGGGCCTTCCCAAAACAAGGTATGGCTAGAAGGGCCTGAATTTCTCAAATTACCGCAAAATCAATGGCCTAAGGATATACCTACAAGTAATGTCGAAAACGAAGAGGCTTTGAAAGAAATCACACGTAATCAGGCAGAACCGACATTCGCTCTTCTGAATCGTAAGGTAGTCGGTAATTCGAAATTGAAAGATATCGTAGATATCAACAGATTTAGCAGTAAGACAAAGCTATTGCGAGTAGTCGCTTGGATTTTCAGATTCATAAATAATTTGAGGTCAAAACAGAAGGTACAAGGTAAGTGTATGAATGCATCAGAGTTAGAGAAGGCCGAAAACTTTGTAATTCGTCACATCCAAGAAGAATCATTTCCGTCAGAATTAGAATTTTTGACAATATCAGAGCAGCGAAGGTTAGAGTAGCTACGAATAGAGGAACATCTATATTGACTAGATCGCTTAAACATTTAGTACCGTTAGAAATTTCGTGTAATGCAAATGTTATTATTCCTAAACCACCAGAGTCGCAGGAACCTATAGTTCCAACGGTATCAAATATTGATAGACCTCGTCGTAATGCCGCTATTATCGGAGAACTTAATAGAAGAGACAATATGTAGCTATTTATATGGACAATGAGCTATGACACTTTAGAGTTAGCAGTATTAATTTTAGTAGTTGACTAATTGCATAAGTCAACCCGGGGGAGTGTATTGAGAAGGGCTAGTCTTAGCCTCGTTTTGTGTGTTTTTTGCATATCATTAAAATGAACTTGTTACCAGATCCCTTTAACGAAAGGGTAATGTTCTGGGTGTTGTCATCGAGTTGTCATCATGTAAGGAGAGGGTTAAGTCATGAGAAATAAAATGTAAATAGTTAAGGTTTTGTTGTTGTTATTGTAAAAATGGAAAACCCAACACATGCGTTATCATTGCTCCGGATCTTCTGCCAAGGTTCAAAATAATTAATATCATCATCAGTTTCTGTGAAATCTATCTCCGTGGAAGGATGGAAGGAAATTTAATCAAATTTGAAAAATGGAAAATGGATGGTTGAAAATAATTTGCTTTAATTCGATGAAACAATTGGTCTATTGTTGCTAAACAATGTAATTTTTCTTCTGTGCCGTTTACCGAAAACCGTACCCTAAATTTGGCTAAATACTGGCCTCGTTTGCAACCATGTTTGGCAACTGCTGACCAGTAGGGTCTGGCAACCAGGACAAGATTTGTTTACATAGGCCTAAACAAAAAAGTGGTTGCTGATCAAAACATGACAGAAAACGTTAGACTAGATTCGTCGCTGGTGGAGTTTATGAGAAACATTTCTGCATAAATCAAAAGTATACAGCTTCAAGAAAGTTGGCCTGAGAAAATGGCTGCATCTTTGCCAGGATACTTGCACCGGACTCACATTTTGTTTTTGTTGTAAGGTTGTGTGGTTGAGATGGGTGACTGATATCTGGAACGGACGATGAAATGCAGAGTTGTTTTCAAAATGTGTTAATTTTAAAACCGCAAGATGAAACTGAGTGTAGTCAATATCCAAGATGGCCTACGTCATGTTTAGGGTTAGACCTTGCCCACAATGACGAATGGGTCAGAAGAAATCACCCATCAATAGTCTCTCCTCCTATGGATGGGGATTTAGACAAGCAAAAAAAGACCAGTGTGGCAAACTGTTGCATGTGAACAGTTTCAGCCATTTTATGGGTCTTCTAATTCTGTAATTTATAAGTTCCAAAGAGTGCCACCCTCTGTCTCTCTAAGATGCGATAGTTCAATGCCTTTAACACATCATGCAAAATATGGCCAAGAAAGACCAGAGAGCTTCATCTCACCTCTTACGCAGAGGATGCTTTATGAAGCCAAACAAAGATCACAGGAACATTGTAAAGGGAAAGCCCTGTTAAAAGAACTTTGGTGCACATGTAAAGGAAAGAGAATATTGTCAGAGGATCAGGAAAAAGATTGTGGATTGAGATGTACAGCAATGCTATGCATAGGTGATGCTGATCTGAGAACAGTTTGGAAGAGGCTGTCAAACGCTATTGCAAATGGCAGCCTTGGTGACTGCAACTCATGTTTTAAAAGAAGTGAAAATATGATCTACCTGTTCTTTTATGAACACAGGAGACAATTGATTGAGCAATGGCTAGAAAGTGTATTCCATAAAACAGTAGAGCTGAAAGTAATTTAGGAACGAGCCATTACTTCTTCCTGGGAAGGGGGTGGAAGACATTTACAAATATTTCATGAAATCTTTGTAGCCCCTCTATGATCTTCCTGAAAATTTTGGTGCCCCTTCAACATTGTAGACAATATTTTCAGCCCCCCCTCCCAGTGCATGTATATGTATATGGTAACAGTATCATCATGCTGTCATGCAGATGAAGACTCACATGATGATTGACACATTAATACCATTTCAATTGCAGTGAGGATACAAATAGATAGCAGTTGCATTATTTAAGGCGCAGGGTCACGTAATGTAAACAAGCTTCTTTCGAAACAATGATTTTTCAAGATTTTTGATAGTCCATATCACTGAGATTTTCCACTACTTTTCTCAAATATAGGCATTATTTTGAAGATGGACTCTTGAATTTTCTAGCAAAATAAACCAACCACTCATATGTTGTAGGAATGCAGAGATATTGGTGGATTTTTGAAGTAACTTTATTGTGGATTCACCCCATCCACCAAAATTGCTTCAGTCAACTGAGACTCATAATTTGCTCTGAAAAACCTGGCCCTATTTAGGCCCATATTCGCAATTCCCGCAGTACCAATTGGATTGCGAGATTTGTGAATTACTATTGTTACGGTTTAAATGTGACAGAATTTTCGTTCCAATTCAAGAATTGAAAAGACTAACAAGGAAATTTAGATTCAAAGCCGTGATTCCATCATAATTCTATTTGATGATTGAAGAAAATAGGGCCAAGTTTTCCACTGTTTCATTAAGAGTCCCTCTTGAGCAAGGATTACTGCGGGGATACAAGGACTCATTGTCATAACTCATAAGTCTAGAAATAATTACCAGTGTCTTAATGGCGACATGTTAGATGACAGTAATTGATGAAGATTATGATATTTCATTTGTTGGTTTCTTGATACAGCAGGTTTCTTGAATCCACAGTTTAGGGAAGTGTCATTTTAAATGCTGGGTATAGGGGTTGAAAAAGTTCTTGTACAAACAGCAAAAGTTTCTTACCCCATTCACAAAGTTGCATGAAATTTGACACCCCCATTTCAACATAGCAAAAAATGTTATACCCCATTATTGAGTTATTTAGCTTGGATATATTACAAGAAACTAAGAAATACAATCTACTCTCTGGTCTCTAATAGACGGGGGGCTTGGAATAGTAGGGGGGTTGGAAAAATCTCAAAAATTAATAGCCGGGGGGGTTGGAATAATAGGGGGGGTTGGAAAAAATCTCAGAAATTAATAGCAATGACATCACAGATTTCGCTCGAAAGTCTTAATCTTAGTTGGGTGCATAGAATTTTGTTGTGTAGCTTTTGTCTTCCTTGGAACTCGTTGCCAGAATTAATAAGCATATTGGAATAAGAATGTCCTGGGTGGAAAATTTTCCAAAAATTAATAAGCGGGGGGGACGTCTATTAGAGACCAGAGAGTAGACATAACATGAATCAAATGGAAACAATTGGAAGAATCACCATCACTATTTCAAATAACTTCTTTCTTGCCTAACGAATATAGCAGAAACAGATGAAGCTTTTTTTATGAAAGAATACATAATTCTTACTTCAGTCTGAAATGTTTGCCAAGAATTTCACAGCCCATCAGATATTTTACAATTTTTACCGAAATATTTGATACCCCAATAAAACGAGGCCAAAAAATTTGGTACCCCTCCAAAAATTCTTCCACCCCTGTACCCAGCTTTAAAAATGACAGCTCCCTTAGACTCTTCATAAATTTGCAGTTATTTGGGAATTTGGGATGTGTTTGAACACTGCCCGGGATTGCTGTTTGATTGACTCCCAAATTCTGAAAACGGCAGGTTTGGCAGGCCTGCTGAGCCTTCTGCTCCAACAGGCAGGAGGTTTGGCAGATTTAGAAGAGATTCTACTTATTACCATAGCATGAAACTTTAAATGTTAGAGATTCGTTTAAACGTTCAAAAGGTTTTTTTGGGGAGGGTGGGAGGGGAAATCACACAGAGAAGCTTGCTACGTTTCATTGGGTCTTTTATACTATTTTACAAGTGAGCCTCATTGGGATTCCTGTTTGGCATGCAATTCTCAAAGAGCAGCATCTCCCAATCCTTGAACAAAGCTGCTTATTGTCCCCTTTTAAGCTGTGATGTGTGAATAAATTCATTTTCAAAACCGAGATCGCTTCGAAATCCAAGGATCCTGACTCCATTCCATACTTTGCAGCTCTATCTGTTATTCCGCATTCTGCCTTTGACAGACATCCAAACTTCGTCAATCTTCTTGAGAGGACTTCCTCTCAAGCAGTCGTGCATGACTCATTAGTCTGGTTCTGCGAACATTCGAATTGTTTGTTTGTTTTAATTCGACTTAACAAAAGATGGAGAATGCGATCTTCGTTGCGCTCTTTGTTGGCAGCTTTTCAATTCAGGCCATCCGTCTTTTGTAAATAACAAATATGATTCTGTCATTAGATGAATATTATTAGTACGCCTGTGAAGATGTTTTGTAATGCTGATAGGATTTACGTAGCCCAAGCAACAAGGTGGTTGCCGCTCAAAAACATCGGAGAAAGGGTGAGATTCGTCGTTGGTGGAGTGTACAAGAAACAGTTCTGGATAAATTCATTTGTTTCCGCATCCTTGTAATGCAAGACTGGTTTCCATTTCAAACCTGAAGTATCATCTCAAAAGCAACAGCGAAAGAAACATCTCCAGTAACAAGCGCAAAAGCAAAACTGTACTTTGATTTATAACATTTGACTTTTTGAACCCTGACTCTTGATCTTCATCTAATCAATTTGTAAGGAAGAAGACGATAAACCTGAAGGATCTGGAAGCAACAAGTAGCAGCAACCTCGTCAACATTTGAAATCCTTCGCACGGTGATTTTTTATCTGTCTTTGCGGAAGCCAGTTGATCAACTAAAAGAAATGTTACATGAAAAATCTAGAGGCATTCGCCAGCAACCAGGATTATCATTTGTACCAAAAACTGCATTGTGATTTTTAACGGTTCACTTCTTGTTTTCTGCCCTTTATCATTTCACCTCTGGTACTCTGCCCTCCATTTCGTTTACCAGCAACGAAGAGTGACGTTCAGCAATATTTGCAATATTTGCATCGTGAGTTTTAACCGTTAACACTTGACCTTTCAAACTCCAACCTTTAGCTTTTGAACTGCAATTCCGAACATGGCATCTTTGAACACAGTAACGTTAAACTCAACAAATTCAACAAATCCAGTTCTTCATGGCAAATTGAAAGTATCTTACATTGGACTAAACATACAGAGCTGTATTGTCATTGGTTTAAATATCATCGAACTACATTTGATCCGTCTCCGGTGGACCAGTAAAAAGATCACGAATTTTGAGATAATTTTGATGAATTTGGCATTAGCGGATTTACTTGCTGGAGTAGGCATGTTGGCGGCCAGTTTGTTTGGTATGCTGTCCGGAACATCAAGACACAAATATGAATTATTGGCAATAATTGTTGTGGTCCTGATTCTAGGAGTTGTATCCTCTATCTTTTACGTGGTAAGTTGTTTATACCGCGTGAGCCAGAAAAAAGTTCCCACTTTTGAAAATTCATAACAGCAAGAGTATTTCACAGATTCAAATGATGTCAATTCTAGTTAAAAGCCAAAAGGTTGAAGTATTTTTGTGATTTTTGTTGTTGTCTCGCGAGCACTACAAATATATGTAAATGCAACTTTACAAAAATTTCATGGTTGCAAAATGACTGAAAAATGGCCTAAAACATCGATCAAAGCATAGATGACTCCTCGCACAAAATAATGAAGGAAATGCAATTTCTCATGGATGAGAGATATCCCCTGCACATTAATTGCCATGGGATTGAAAATCTTTATTATTTGTTTGAAAGTCGATGTCTTATCACACTTGTGGGGGTGAAACGCACATTGCCTATTGTTCGTTGTGAATAGAGTCCTTACAATTTGATCAACATTTTAGGCCTTTTGTAACCATAAAATTTTTACAAAGTTGAATTTTCCAATACTTCTAGTGCTGGTAGGAGAGCGAGAAAAGTCACAAAAATACTTTGATCTTTCGGCTTTTAACTAGAATTTGAATGATTCAAATCTGTGGAGTAATCTTGGTGCTATGAATTTTCAAAAGTGGGAACTTTTTTCTGGCTCACCCAGTATTAAAGGTGATTTGGAATGCGCAGTTCAGTTGACATTTCAATAATGGTTTAGGCCAATTGAGATTAGGAGAGTATGTGTTTCTAGCCCAAATTCACTCACATGTATCGGTGCTTGTTTGCTACGAGAAGTTGTTCATAACTTATTGCCAAAACTTCAAACTCTAAATGGCATTTAATGTCCTTATGGCTCTGTAAACATCATCTTTCTCCCAATTTTAATGGCCTAAAGTTTGCTATTAACATTCAAGAATAAAATTAATCGTACCTTGAGCAGAGTTGGTTGTTTTAAATCCCAGGGGGGGGGGTACTCCCTAACTTTCAATACGGGGGGATCCGTGCCAATATTTGGGGTCCAAAAATTTACGTTAATTCAATATTTGGGGTTTGTGAATGACAACATGCACAAAAATTCATTATTTGGGGTCCACAAATCTGAAGATAGGAAGGATCGTGGAATTTGTCTTGCATTGACTTCACGTGGAATGCAGTATGACCCTCAAGTTGCGAATCATGAAATAAATGTTTTGGTATTATTTAAAAACTTAGAAAGGTCAAGAAGCTCAAGTTGAGATCATTAAAAAACATTATAGGGGTCCCAGAAATAGATAACAATATTTGGGGTCTCCAAAATATTAGACTCAATATTTGGGGTTCCCAAAACATTAGGCTTAATTTTTAGGGCTCAGCAAAGAAATTGTGGCACGGACCCCCCGTATTGAAAGTTAGGGAGTAACCCCCCTGGGTTTTAAATACGACGTTTCGAGCAGAGCCCGTTATCAAGTGAAGTCAAAAAGTGTAAAGTTTGCCTCTGTAGACTGTTTCTCTCACAGCATTTTCCCAAACAGAGGGTTTTCATTTCGACAGAATTTGACATTTGAAGCCGTGATTCGGGATTAAGGACAGTGATTCGAGATTTGAAGCTGTGATCCCATCATAATTCCATTGACGATTGCAGATGATAATAGGGTCAGCTTTTTTACTGTTTCATTATGAGTCCCAGTTGAGCAAGGTTTACGGCAAGGATACAGAGAACTCATTGTCATAAGTCTTGACATCTGCCCTAGTGCACATCGCTTCATATGCTACCTACCCTGGAAATCATTTTTCTGATGTAAATAATTGATTAAATTTTTTTGCAGCTTTTGATTGGTATTGAAAGACTTCTTGCAATCAAATTACCCTTTAAAATGCGAGAGTGGCAATCAGAAAGAGGAACTATGGCAAAATTCATGATTTTCACATGGGTACTTAATTTGTCTTTCACAGTCATTGGTGGAACATTGGATGAAGTCTTCCGCAAGAAGGGTGAACAACAAACTTTATTCGGTTCAAGAACAGTCACTTACTTTATGAGTGCTTACATTATCATAGCTACTGCAGCCATTCTTTGTTTGTACTCGTGGATCTCCTATCTTGTACTTTTGCGACATGAAAAATTTGACAGATCTCTTAAAAATGCTGATAAAATGAGCAAGGTGAAATTATTTACAAAAGCAATACGCAGAGAGAAAGCTACTCTGGTGATCTGTGTACTTGTCATGGTTTCATTTGTTTCCTGCAATTTGCCTATTGCAATTCGGTATCTGGTTGGCGCAAAGGAAGGAAATCCTGAAGTATTTCTTGTCATGGCAAACTCCTCACTTAACCCCCTGATATATTTCTTCAAAGGATACTTAGAAAAGGAATATGCTAATAGAAAAGCAGCTACTAGCTCAAGTTCTGGACAGGGGGTTGAGCTTAGGACTCCAAATTTGGTGAGGAAAACGACATCTGAAACTAAATTGGATGTCACCAGAAAGGAGAGTTATGGAGCACTGGAAAATGGGACACGACATGAGGAACATGGAAAGACTGAAAGCAATGAGGAAGTAGAACTGGACGATTTTGGGGGAACAGATGAGGCTTATGTCGACAGAGAATAAAGGATTATATGAACTCAGCGATAATAACAGAACTTAAAGGGGCTGGATAAGACACTGTTGGGAAACTTTTTATTTGGATGTTTTCTGATGAGCTACTAGTTTGTTGGGACTGTTCACTGAAAATTGAAAATGAATGTCTCATCTGGAAGATTGGCCTTTGCGCTTTATTCTGATGCAAGTTGAACCTCTATATGTTTTGGGATTGCTGCGATATGAATTGATTTCAAACAAGTATTTTCGTTGATCTTTCACCCAAAGATCAGCCTGTATCTATACAGGATGTCTCAAAAAAATTGTTCGACGTTTGATTAAATATTGAAAAATAACGATGACATGAACAGACGCATGGGCAGGTAAACCTGTTCCTAAGATTATGAAATAATTTTAGAGACCAGGATCTTGCAAATCGGTTGAAAATTCACTGAGTTGCGAGCTTTCAAATATCAAAAATATACGATAGCTGAAACCAGAGACCCACAGATAACCTGTAATGCAAAAAACCTCAACGACTGAGGTAAAAGAAGCTTGTCTCATACCTGTCGTTGATATCAGAGCAAACCAAATATACTTCCAAAGTAATTAGATCCTTGCGATCAGTGTCAAAATTTGCTTAACATTGCATATGACCAAAAACAGTGGTTCAAAACATAATCAACGAGAGATTGAATCTGTTTCCTCAAAGCATCCATATGCTTGAAAGTTAGGTTATGAAAAACCTGTTCAAATCCCATTTGGTTCGCCCTGAAAGAATTGAGAAATAGCAGAAACGATGGGCTATTAGATGTTTACAAAAATTGCCATCTCGAGGCTTCTGGCTTCAATTTTCGCACAAACTTGAACTTCAAAGTCTCGTAACTCCATGAATTTTTAGCGGATTTGCAAGATTCTGGTGTCAAAAATTAATCTAAAATCTCAGGAAAAGGGTCGCCTGACCCAGTGTTTATTGAGCGTATCGTTATTTTTTAGTATTTAATTAAACATCGAACAATTTTTTTGAGACACCTTGTATAAGGATCTTTCCTTTGATTATAGCGAAATACGAAGGAGTTTCTTCTTTCAAAATGCGATATTTGATGCACCAAATGAGCATTTGTTTACGCATTTCTTTTTAAGCTCCTTTAACATGGAAGCGAAGATAGTTGATAGAATCGAGAAAGCTGTAACACAGATAGTTTAAGATGGAAAGAGAGATTGGTGTAACTTTGATGAAACAAATGATGAGACTGTGTTGTACTGTGATGTTAAATTGTTATCATCATATCATGGTTGTTATTAACTTATTTTGAAAATTCACAAATAATTCCTTGTTGTACATTTCTACAGAGCAGAAACCACGGACACATGCGCAAAGGCTCACAACTCTGAGCTTCCAAATTCCCTGCAACAGATCCCAAAATTAGGCAACACTCGATATTTCCGTCATTCTGGACCGCACTCAGTGAGTCAACCGCACGTTCCCTTTGATTCATCTTCCCTGTTGTTTTGAAACTCCCATTCGTGTGATCCCATCATGCTCTGTGCCTCTTCATCAATAACCTGGTGCTTCCATGGGTACACATTTTCGTGTGGTTTTGTTGTAAAACCTGACCCTCTGCACGATTCTTGGCGCAGCGTCTTGGCATTGCCATTGACTTCAACAAATGGAATTTCGTAGGATGGAAGAGGAGAAGTTTAAGATGCGCGACCTCTTACTTGACAGTTTGATGACATTGGGCTATTTTGTTTGTCTGTGCATGGGCAATAGTGCATTGTGTTTGTAGCTTGAAAATTAAAGTTGTTACCTCGATATTACCATAGTTTTCTTCGTTGTTTTCCCTCTGGCCCAAGCCGAACCAGTGCTAGAAATAAAATTCAAATGGCTCCTGCGCGTCTGAACTGTTGGCTCCTTTTTCATCCTCAATTCATACTGCCTGTTATATGAGGAAGTTTGAAACAAGGATGAATGCTGTGTAGGAACTAACTGTTCAGACGCGCAGGAGCCATTTGAATTTGATTCAGCCAAAGAGAAAGCAACAAGGTCAAACAGTAATATGGATGTAATAAACTTTAATTTCTTGGCTCCAAGTGCGTTGTATTATTCCCTATTGTCTGTGGTTATGATCCTCAGTTATTCTACCCTGCGTGCACTGCACCCAGGCTACAGTTGTTCTGGGCTATGTTTCATATTTCAGCTAATTCATAAATGTTCCAAGGGTCTGAGGGGTGCTAGGATCCTAAGGTCCGGCTTTTACAAGATGCCATATCCTTTGGAATATAATTGTCATGAAATTGAAAATAAATTATTTCTCATTGATCAAACACCATTGAATTTTTAAGGTTCATTGGTCTCTTTGTTGTTTTTCTGTTTATTTCTTTGCAATTTAAAGCATCTGGCTCAAACTATTATTCTCCCATGAAGAGACGAGATTACAAGGTAAAGGAAGCAATGTTTCGTAATGCTATTTATTTTCATATGGCCTAAGCAACAAATGTCATCGCAAACACAAAATTAGAGATCAAGAGGCAGTCTTGTCAAGAAATCATTAATCAGCAAATGAAAAAGGAGAATTTTAGAGTTCTTACACGATCATAAATCGTTTCTGGCCAAACCCTGCGGTTAGGATTACGAACTCTTATCATGAAACACTCATGTACAGTACAAGAAGACAGTTTCCAAATTGAAGAGCTAGCGTCGTCTGAGATACTCTGAACTGGCAAAAAACAAAATCAGTATCTGTTTGCACATTCCCAGGTGAGACAGGACAAGAAAGAACAAGAGATGAGAGAAATTCGACCAGAAGAACCTTCAGCCCTAAACTGGATTCGCTTCGTTAGATTTTCATATTTTTAGCCTGAATAAGAAATTGCAAACGAAATGCTAAATAGAGACTTCGTTCATTGGGTTTAAATTTTGAGGTGATGCACACTTGAAGTGGGATTCTGATATTTGTCTTGAACTCTGACTCTTTCAATTAACATTCCTTTCAGTCATTCAGCTGTGAAGGCAATTGGTAAAGAAGTGAAGGCGGACATGAAGAATTTGGAACTATTCTCCATCAACTGTGGGTAATGTTCGCAACATATGAACTGTTGAACGCTGCCCCTGTTCCATAATGGCATCGTTAAATGTTTGAAGTGATCCACACATGAACTGTGACTTTTAACATTTGATCTCTTGAACTCTGCCACTTTCGAGGCAGGCCCATCCCATAGTTATTCTGATAATGACATCGTTACACAACACAAATGCAACACATCCATCTCATCACCAGCACCATGATGAACCAAAAATATCCTTCATTGGATTAAACATACAAAGCTGTATTGTCGTTGCTTTGAACATCACCGAACTATATTTGATCCGGCGCCGGTGGACCAGGAAAAAGATAACGAATTTTGAGATCATTTTGATGAACTTAGCGATCGCTGATCTGCTAGTAGCCGTTGGCATGTTGGCAGCCAGTACTTATGGCATGGCTTCATCAAACACTAAACTGAATTCGGCGATTTCAGTGACTATTGTTGTTGTACTTATTCTTGGAGTTGTCTCCTCAATATTTTATGTGGTAAGTCTTCAAATATTTATTGTCACACACGGGAGTATCTGATAGCAGTTTAAAGCCCGGGGGGGGGGGGGGTTACTCCCATAATTGACTTGACGGGATGTGCCGCTCAACAGGGTGTCCTTTTACGGTAAAAATTATGCGACAGGGTGTCCTTTTCTGATAAAAATTATGCAACAGGGTATTACAATTGATAAGAAAATTATGCGACAGGGTATCATGTGGAAGGAAATTTTTTAGATTTCTCTTGAAACAATGGATTTTGGCAAAATTTTTATGCGACAGGGTATACTTTTGGGCCATTTTTTATGCGACAGGGTACAGGGTGTGGAGAGCTTTGCCACACACCCCCGTCACTTCCCTAGTCAAGTACCCCCCCCCCCGGGGTTTAAAGGCATTGAATCCGCATAGCGCTCTCATGACAAATATCAACTTCTTTTCAATTATGAAACAAAAGTTGTCATTTAATCCCTATTGAAATTAAACCAAAGAAATTCATCAGAATAATGCAAGGATTAAGAAGACTTTGGTCTCCACTGCTATTGACTTTAGCATTATTGTGTGATAACAAAGGGGCATCAGCGGTTTGTCAGCAAAAATTCAGGACAGCGTTAACGCTCAACTATTTATATGGACTCAATTCCTTTAAGGGGACAGGACCTAAAACAAGCAGTCAATGCTTATGGCATGACTTTATCAGACACCAAAATTAGTGTCAATGAGTACTGTTGTTGAATTCTGTGATGTAATTCTGGACATAAACAAAGAACTGTATGGCGTGTGGGGGATTTATAGCAATAGTGAATTTTCATGGCAAAACGTCTTTAAGGGCCCTGGACCTTTCACCCCTCTATCCCCCTTCTTAATGTTCCTGCAGGAAGGTAGCTGAAATGCTCTAATTTCCCAAAAGGAAAAACGAACGGAAGAAAGGGGAAATGAAAGGAAAGAACGGGAGAAAGGAAAGGGGAAAAAACGGGAGAAAAAGGTAAAGGGATAGAATGGGATTGTTTATTGGGAAAGGAGAAAAAAGTGTGGAAAAGGTAATAAAGGTACTTAGCTTGCTACTGGGAAGAAAAATATTTTGTTGAACCCTGTTTTCAGAATAGCTTAAAGGTCTATTCATAAAAGATAGAGCTTGTTGGAGAAGTTTTTTACGAGTTTTTAAACCATATTTTTTATTTTCTTTGTAGATCTTGATTGGCATTGAACGACTTCTAGCAATCAAACTTCCCTTCAAAGTCAGACAATGGCAAGCACATAAAGGACGCGCAAGGATATTTATGATCTCAGCTTGGGTAATAAATTTATCCATCACAATAACCGCTGGAACACTTGACCACGTTTTCCGCAAAAAGAATGGACCACAAAGTTTATTTGGTTCCAAACTTGTCACATATGTCATGAGTGGTTATGTCCTAATGGCCACTGCTGCGATGATTTTCTTGTATACGTGGATCTCCTATCTTGTTCTCATAAGACATCAGAAATTTGACAGATCAGCTAATAATGGTGAAAACATCAGCAAAGTCAAATTATTCACCAAGGCTATACGCAGAGAACGAGCTACCTTGACGATCTGTATACTCGTCAAAATTTCATTTGTTTCCTGTAATTTGCCAGTTGCCGTTCGATTCTTAGTTGGTGCAAATGAAGGGAATGCTGAAGTGTTTCTCGTCTTGGCAAACTCCTCATTGAACCCCCTGATTTACTTCTTTAAAGGGTACTTGGAGAAGGAATATGCGAATAGAAAAGCAGCTATTAACTCCAATTCTGGTCAGGGGGTTGAGCTGAAAAGTCCAAATTTGATAAGAAAACAAACATTTGAGACTGAACTGGATGCTTATGAAAAGAAGGATGGGAAATTGGAAAATGGAGATTATAGAAGGCGTGGTGGGGACAGTGGAGAACTGAGGACAGGGGGCTGTAACGAAATTGAGCTGGAAGACTTAGGAGAACAGGATAGGGACAAATTGACACAAGATAAAAAGAATAGTTCAAAAGTTGAATTTGAAACTGAAAATATGGGGGTGCAAAGACAAGACAGTCCACAGAGCAGTGAAAGCTCAGTTGTTTTAGGTGGGGATAAAAAAGAACCTGACCAAAAGAGCTTCAAATTTCAAAATAAATGGCTGCTAGAAAACGACAATTTGGAGAGTACACTGAGCTCATTTCTACTGGATGGAGAGGAAAACAAGATTCCAGAAAATAGTGGACAATCTCAAACAGATAGAGAAGTGATCTCAAATTATGATGAGAATGTTGAAGAAGGATTTATAGAGGAGAATGTTACAGAAAATGCAAGCAAAGAAAATGAAAGGTTAAGGATTGCTGTGCAAGAAATTGGAATTGCAAATGAAACAGTAGATATTGATGAAGTAGACAGTATGAGAACATTGGTTGTAGCTTATCTGTAGGTGTATTACTTGGAGTTCCGTGTTTATCTGTTCTCTCTGCATTGATAATAGTGCTTCGGTCAACAGAGACTCATAATATTACTCTGAAAAACCTGACCATATTCATGCCCAAACTCTGAGCTTCCTAGAGTACCAATCAGATTGCGAGATTTGTGAATAACTATGGTTACCGAAAATGTGATAGAATGTTCGATTCGATTGAAGAACTGATAAGATTCAGACAAGATTTGAGATTTGAGGCCGTGATTCGAGATTCGAAAACGTGGTTCCATCATAATTCGACTGATGAATGCAGAAAACACAGTCAGTTTAGCTAATCTATAGAAATATGAACTAGAAGTAACTAAGTTATCAACTGCGTGCACTCTAAGATATTTCTGAACTCAAATAAAGCCACACTAAATTCGTAAATGACTTTTTCGCCGTTCCCTTGAACTGGATTTAATTGTTCCATTATTCCCTATTCCATGTTTTATGACCACAAGGACGGTGATGAAAGCAGGGTCAACAGATTATTGACAAGCATTTATTTGCTCGATTTGCTGCGTCGTCGCCAATCAATGCATGTGATCAGGAAAGTTGTACTGTTGGTATGCGAACGTTTTGAACAGCGGCAATGAAGCAATAGACAAAACAAATATGCGTGGCCAGCAAACGAAAATTCACTCCCTCGCAATAAGTAAGCACGCTCATTCGTCGCGCGCGATAACTTACACTAAATATCTACTGCATCTGGGGCAGCAAAATGACAACAACTGATGGCAAATGAAGAAACAATATTTCTGATTGAAACAAACATAGACTTTTACAGTTGCTACATCCAGTATTAAAGGGGTCATGAGAAAGATGGCATCATGGGGCACGTGACAAGGATGCAGAGCGTTTAGAAATCAAATTTTTATCAAATGACCCTCCGCATAGAAGTAATGAATCTTGGTCAAATATGTAACATTGCATGAGTCAAATGCCCAATAGCACCATCTTTCCTATGATTATCTGATGACAGATACTTCACAAGGTAAAACTACTGAGGTACAATATATTGAAATGAAATGAAATGAAATGAAATGAAACAATAAAGATAAAAAATCTACAAACATAAGTCATAACTAAGTAAAACCAAGTGAAAACAAAGTAAACAGTAAAGAAACACAGATGAACAAGGCTTGAAACAAATGGACATTGAAATCAAACCTCCTGTAGTAAAGATCCATTGTGCTTTTAAAAGATTCTTTTTTTGGGTCTTCATTTATCAGGTTGAATACTTCATTTTGTCCAGATTGTTGATTATTTGCATTATTTTCTGACTCCAGCTATTGTCGCCTTAAATTTTGGTACGCACTACAGCCGATTAACACCTTGTCCTCAATGCGATTAGGGGATAATTTTTAATGAAATGTTGTGTCAGTGCTTGCATTTGTGCAGCACTGGATTCCTGATTCATTTCCAGGTATGTTGAAATGAAGTTTGATGTGAGGAGAAATGGAGGTACAGCATCTGGAGTTCAAGAATTTTCCAAGTCAGACATAAATTTCATGTCACAAGGTGTAGTTTTGAAAACAAGCCAGAGTCGACTTTTGATCAAACATAGGTTACATGTATCATTTTATGGGCTTACTAAGACCTATTAAACCAACAATTTTCATTGATAACATGAAAAGTGGGAACTCTTATCCCAGAAGGAAATTTACTGTGTGTAGGTAGCAAGCAGAAGTTTGCTGATGTTGGTAAATGAAAGAACAACTGCAGTTTCACTAAACTGGATAGAAAAATGCTCTCTGCATACATCAAAGATTCCACTCTGCCTCTATCTCCACTGTGAGGACTTCCACTCTACCATGGCCAATAATGCATCGTGTTTGTAGCTTGAAAATTAAAGTTGTTACCTCGATAATACCATAGTTTTTTTTGTTATTTTCCCTTTGGCCCAAGCTTAACTAGTGGTAGAATTCAAATTCAAATGGCTGCTGAGCATTGAAACTGTTGGCTCCAACACAGCATTCATTCTCATTACACACTGATTGCTGGAAATTTTTCCGCCTCAACATTTTTCAGCTTAGTGGGGATCTGGCTTAAGTGGAAATCTGAATGTGGATGAACACTGTGTAGGAACTAACTGTTCAGACATGCGGGATGAACACTGCGCAGGAACTAACTGTTCAGACATCCTGGAAGAACGCTGTGCAGGAACTAACTGTTCAGACATGCAGGAGCCATCTGAATTTGATTCCTAGCATTGGTTAGGCTTCAGCTAAAGAGAAAGCAACAAAGTAAAATAGTAATATAGAGGTAATAAACTTTAATTTCTTAGCTACAAACACGATGCATTATTGCCCATGGTATACCACTACTCTCCATCACTATATACCTATACTTTCACCTGGTATTTTCAAAACAAACCTGCTGAATTAAAGCAGTTTCTAGTATGATTAGTTGTTGGTTGAGTTCATTGATTGAATCTCATAACCCATGAAGACATGGTTTTCTTTTTCCTTTATGTATTTGACATGTGATGGATTGATTATGTGAAAACCCATGAATGCAAATGCTTTCAACGCCTCCTCTAAAAACAAAACAGAAAACAAGAAACATTAAAATTTTATAATCTTAGTGTTTCTTATTTATATAACTACATGATACAATACAATGCACATGAACACAAGTGTTGCCCAGATGCAAATGACTATTTGTTACGCATGGGGCTTTCACGGTCAGCAATTAAAGCGCACGACCAAACACTCGTGTGAACTATGTTGGGTGAGCAAAAGAAACATCAAACGGCAACAAAGATATGTGTCATACTTCCTGAGACCCAGTGAGTGTGACACAGACAAGCGCAAATCAGCTAACACAAGCTGCTTGAGGAGTCTAACATTTAAGACAGCATGAATCTCTTGCAAGAAGATGGCCTAAAATGAGGCTGATTGAACTAGGGTGGAAGGAGAAAACAAAGTACAGTAACTCAGCTGCATCCAATGAATGAAATCAGCATCCGGGAGTTACAAGGTATGTTTTATAGCAAAAATTTGCCCACAAAGTTTTCCAGTATGAACCCAAGTGGGACATGGCTCTCTTCAAGGGGAATATTTCATTATCGGATACACAATCGCTCCTAAACGGATGTTTGGGCACCACGTGCCTGTGTGCGTGCAAGCTATCGTGCACCCCCCCCCCCTGAAAGCCCTGCATACATATGTATATCATAAGTGCTGGCATATTCTGTAGTTTCCAATACACTGCTGCGAGAAGTAGCTACATATCTGGGATGGGATTTGTTGTGAGAAAGATGGAGTATTTAATGTGATCAATGTCAGGAATTAGGTTCAATGTAAACTGGAACCATAACATAAATTACTAATGACCATGACAGCAGAAATTATGTTCTAATGCATGAAAACTTGTAACTTGGAGCGCCCATAGCCCCCTCCAACAAATCCCGAAATAAGGCAACACTTGATACTTTGTTCCTTGAGGCCTTGAACTCTTGATTTATCATTTCAAAAAGCTTAGATTTCTAAACACTTCTTTATCTAAGATTCCTCAATGATGCAATTTTAAGCAATGTCTTCTCTGTTGATGACCAAGTAAAACTCCAATCAGCGCAGGTAACACTGCAATCCCTCTTTTGGCTGTACCTCAGACCTTTGGCCAATTTAACAAATTAAATATCAGCCGCAAATAAAATGAAACATATATACCTTGTCTTTGCATGGTCTTTGGGACACAAATCACAACTGTCTTTGCTTTCAATGTCTCTTCAGCATAATCCAGAAGAGTGACAAATCTGTGACAAAAATGGGACAAAATTATAAACTTATCTACTGAATCAATAAACAATCTATCAATAACCAGGGCTCAAAAAAACAAAGTAGCATGGTCGCGGCGCTACCAGGAAGACAGCTGAAATGGTCCAATTTTCCAGGAAGGAAGAAGGAAAAAAGGAAAAAGAAATGGAAGAAAAGGGAAAAAAGAAAGAAAGGAATGAATGGAAAGAAAGAAGGAAAAGGGGTAGAATGGTGCCACATGTAGGGAAAGAAGAGTAACATGTCTGTAAGAAGAAAGGAAAGTGGTTGACTTGAAACCAGGAAGGAAAAAAATTTTTGAGCCCTGTCAATAAGTGAACAAAATTAGCAGTTAAGTATGATTTTCTGGCAAACGAAAAAGCTGTAATGGATTGCCGTTTATTTCAGGAGCTGCCTAATTCCCCCTTTCCTACCATCTCACAGTGAAGGTTTCTTTTTGATTTGACTAAATGTTTCAAGATGTTTTCCAGGCATTAGGTTAGCAATAACTCCATTACACATATTGCAGGTGTCCTGATGAAAACATCGGACAAACAACAAATTTAAAAAAAACTCCAATCACATTTCTGAATCAAGGACTGGCATTTTGTTTTGCAAATTCCCAAAACACATCTACAGATGCGGCAAAAAGAACAGTAACGTAAGGGAACCTTTCTTTAGAGCCTACGCATTTTTCGCATAAACAGATCCAAGAATGCTACTACGTGAAGAGAACAAACTATTCAAAGCCAGACAAAGCCTAGTACTTAACAGCTTAAGTACACAATCCTCAAACAGGAAACATAAATTTTTTACAGTTTTTGCATATATAAATCATTACAATAGAATTTTACTTTAGTCACACTCTGAAGAGAAATTATGTTTGAAAAGCCATAAGTGTGCGGGTTTAAAGTCTCGTTTTTTGCCTTCATCTCCTTACAATTTTTTTCTTTCAGTCAAAATGCAATATGACGTCACTTCAGCAGTTTCTGTTCTGTCATGCTAATCTCAGTAAACACATACCCTTCTCTGATGCCAGTCAGGATGGATCCCTGTGGAATCTCAATGAACAGTTCATTCTGCACTTGAGCTCCTTCCCATTGGTCAATCAAATGTTGGCCATCTTGAAAGACAAACTTGAATGATGTGGCATCTTTTGCTGTCTCATCTAGACACTGAAATCAAACAATTCAAAATGAATGACGAACACGGGGCAAAATGGTCTCTCCTATACAGGACCCAAAATTTGGAACAGTCTAAAGTTGGGCCTAAAATCTTTTAATAATGTCAACAGTTTTAAGCATTATAAGATCAAGGATAAATTCTTTAATGATCTTCAGAATCCAGAAAATAGCCCTTATATATATATATCATTAAATTTCTAAAAGCTTTAAGAGAAATTATCCATCAACAATATCAAAAATGCAGCATTACTGTCAACTTTTCAGCAATAAACTTTTTTTTTCTGAAAACCTTTCTTTCATAGACACCTCTGGGGGGACCATTATGGAAACAAGGTTTATTGACCTTTTAATGCCATCCCTGCCATTTTTAAACTGGGGGTGTTTTTAATCTACATTTTGCCTTTTAAATTTTTATTACAATGTGCATTTGTAATTCGATTATTTTTTCCTTTAATTTTTCATGATCTTTTTCGTTTTTTACTAATTTGATGGCAAATTTTTACTTACTTATATACAGTATTTACTTAATGAACAGATATGAATACCGGGTGAGTCAAAAAAAACGCCCGGCGTTTGGAAGGCTACTGCTCCCTAACCTTATAAGCAACGATGTTTTGCAATATCTGATTAAATAGATAACATGTTCAATTATTTTTAGAAATTTTCCTGGCTAGAATCGGTCACTCCGTTCAGATTCTGTAGGCAATTTTCTAAAATGAATCCCTTTGAGAAACCTTAAAAACGTGCTAAGATTACAAGCAAAATTCCCAAATGTGGTTACCTCACAACGATGACATTCAGCACGCTTTAGCGCGTGCTTTTGTTTTGGTGGAGTGAAAAGTCTTCCCCCTGGTGTGAATAACTTATTCGGGGGGATTCCATTCTCCCATGAGGACAAAATACATGAGCACATCCAGGAGTCATTATTGCTAGGAAGGAGAACAAAGGGAAATTTTGCTTGCTGTTTTCGCTTGTTTTTGCAGGTTTTCGAAAGGGGCTTTCTGCAGAAAATCTCCTATTTCGATGGGAAGGAATGAGCAATTAAAACCGGGTAAATTACTGAACATAATTTGACATATCGGGGATAAAACAAAACGGTTTTGAATATCATTGCTTTCATATTCAGGGATCAGGATTTTTTCAAACGCCGCGCGTTTTTATTGACTCACCCGGTAGAGCAATCAATATGCAGGCCAAAGAAAACAGCAAAAAATCTACTTAGGACTACAAGTACGTCACAAACAGCCTCTCTATCACATCAATTCTAATTTATGGAATTTCTATTTCACCTTCATTCTGTTGTATATATTGTATGGACGTCCGTGGAAGAAGTTTTTCTTGACCTAGTGCTGCCAACGTGTTTATGAATGATCAGGACAGGAATTGAACAAGACACAAATGCCCCAATGTTAACCTTCATACTTACATCAGAGAATCTCTTTGGGACTTTTTGAGGGTCAGTTCCACCTCCATAGTCAATGTTGCTTATCGGCTCTGCGATCTTTTCAAAACGGACATCAGGAATACCAATCCACTGTGACGAGCACTCGATTATAACAGAAGCAAAGGGCAACCCTACAACAAAATTATATCATCAATTCCAGCATCAAGCCAAGGTGGCATTCCAAGCAAAGTCTTCTGTGCGAATTCTCTCCAACATGGAAAAACTTTATGGTCTGAGAAAATAACCATTACAAATATAAAATTGAAGTGGATGCTCTGGATTTGCAAGTTCTAATACCTCCAAAAGTCCTTCATCATATAGACATGGAAAGGACAAATATTTTTGCATATAAAATTGCTTATTTTTGGCAAAGGTCTTTTCATCTAAATTTATCCTTGTTCTTCTGTATGCTTTACTGCATCAGCTAAAAAGTTTTGAGACCAGAAAACAAAGACAAAGCAAGGCCTTTTAGCAAACAAATTATTTGATGACCTTGCCTCAGTCAAGAGGCTCAAACCACATTCATAACAATGTTCCTTTCATATGAAGTTCTTTCCAATCCCTTCCATAGTGGTATGCGACTTTAGCACTATTCAATAGCACCAGGGGACGTAGGAAACATCTCAAATTGGGGGGGGGCAACACTTTGAGTGCACTTTTTCCTTAAGAAAAAGGGGGCATTTTCTAAAAATAAAAAGGGCACTTCTTTTTTATTGCAAAATCTTTGAGGGCACTTGCCCCAATGCCCCTGTGGCGGCTGCTCCTACTTCTATGGATAGCACTTCCCTGCAACAGGCACAAAGAAAATGTTGTACAACCTAGGATAGGTGGTGAATTTAAATAAAATGTGAATTTGTATTTTTAGCATAAATTGTATGGGGGTAAATCTGAATAAAATGAAACTGGAAATAAAACTAGTACTTGCGCAACAACAGCACAATACACAATAAGCCTTGGGCAAATTTGAAAAGGGCCTGAACTAAAACTTTTCTGTCAGCGAATGCCAGGTCCAAACCGTCCAAAAAACACCGTTCCTGTTATGTTCAAATTCCCTCTCATAGCAATATGATACTGCTTCTTGCAATTGGCAAAGTTTTTGTAATGAATGGATACAAATTCAAATAGTATTTACGACCTAGAAGGAACTTACGCGACGACACACAAAAGACCTTTAGGCCAAATTTAGAAGGGCCTAAAAAATCGAAGCCCCTCTTCGAAACTGATTCGAAAAAAGAATTGCATTCATACTTACATCCCTTATTTAGCGTTGTACTAATGCTTCTTGCAACGGGCGAAATGTTTAGGCAGTAGCCGGCTTCGGCAGCAAATGAATTGATGCAAAAATGTTGCGAGAAAAAACTCGCAAAAATCTTCAAAGCGAAGAGGAAACGCCAAAATGGCCGCTTTGAAAAAATTCTTGAAACTTCGTTTGTTTTTTGGCAAGATAGGATCTGACGTCAGCTGCCCATGCGCACTCTAATCCCTTGTTGATAGTTTCATCACGTGGTCTGACCTTCGGGGATGCATGGCAATTTTGAGGGCACTTTTTCCACAATTTTCCAAAAACTATTTCGGGGTTTGGAAATAATTTTTCCACATTTAGCGAGAACTGCAGAGAGAGATTTACTAAGTACGTATAGAAGGAGGTGTAAATGGTGAGAATCTAAAGTTTTCTTGTTCCCTTTGATAATAAGGCCTAAAAACTCAACATGACAAATTTGAGTTTCACACCTCCAGACCAGGATACAAATCGAATTTTAGTGTTAAGTGGACCAAAAGAACTTGAAAATGTTTTTCTTTTTCTTGTATATTGGATTTTAAAGCTGTTTTTTAAATAATTCATCTAACGAGGCAAGTTAGGAATTTAAGGAAGTTCAGAGGTCGAAATCTTTAAAAAAGTCGTAATAGTTTTTTGATGATAGCCTGCCTTGGAAAAGCCATTATCGAAAGGAAATTACTTTATCTCGCTCCCGAGTGACAGACATGGTACTTAGTTTGATCCTGGTTACTCCAATCGCGGGGAAATTTTGGTATTGATGCCTAATTTTCTTGATCTAAGCAGGGATTGATTTAAGCAGGGCACATTGCAAAACAGCAGTTTTCTATATACACCGAATGTATTTACCCTGTTGAAATAAACCAAAATGAAATGAAATAAAGCATTCTTATCATCTTCACCTTTTATCTGTACTCAAATAAGGCAACATGACTGATCAATAATACGAAAATAACCTATTTTCGTTGGATTCTGTAACTCGGCTGCAAGAATCTAAGAATATGACGCAGCCTAACTTCATTTTTATTCTTCGCAGAAACACTTTCAAGAAAGTTTTATCCAGTGTTCAACACTTTGTTAAAATCTAAATCTTCCTGGAGCTGAGTATAGAATCACGTTTCACTTGCTAGAAAATCTTCTCAAGAATTTACATGATACATTGGTTGGGGGATACGAACAGGCTAAGTTGTAGGCCTCAAGGAATGCCCCCAAAAGGGCTCCAGATCGCATGCGTCGTAAAGAATTACTTCAATGACGTAATATGCAAATTGGCTTGACCGTTGAGAACAAGAGAAGAGAACAAAAGCGACGATGCGCATGAAAACGTGAGCCATAACGTTGATTCGCTCTCAACAACGCTGAAACACAATTTGTCTAAACGATAAGGTCAGCACTTCATCTCCCCAACAAATACTGAGGTTCTAAGGAACGGGAAACAATTCTCTCCTGTTGCACTCCCAGATCAAGTAAGAATCTGAGCATTTGAGTAAGTATTTGAAACACTCGTCGTCGTCGTATGGTGCCTTGTCAGATTCTGACATTGGCTGTCACAGCATGATACAAAGTCTTGTTATCTGCCAGTCGAATAATGTCCACCCCACTTTCGTCAAAGCATTTGCCTATCCAACCGAGAAATGTCTGTCTTTGTCTTCCTCTATCTCTTTTTCCTTCTACTTTTCCTGTTACCACTTCGTATTCGATGCCTCTCTTCCTCAGTACATGTCCCAAGAAGCTACATTGTCTGTTCACTATTTGCTTCATTATTTGTCTTTCAGTCTGGGCTCTTCTCAATACATCTTCATTAGTTATCTTCTTTGTCCAGGAGATCTTCATCATCCTTCGTAAAAACCACATTTCGGCTGCCTCGAGTTGCTTCTTCATTGTTTCACTTATTGTCCACGAATCATATCGATACATCATTGTACTCCATATATAGCACTTCGATCCAGTAAAGATTTAGAACATCAAACAGACTAGAAACTACAACTTAAAACCAGCTACCTCATCAAGGATGATCACATGATCAATAGCTTAAAAATAATAATAATAATACAAGGGTTTCTGGAATGTTTCGCTACGTCTTTCCCCTACTGACTCCCCCGCTATCTTGTCATCGAACTTGGCTTGGCTAGCCTAGCTGCATACATAAAATGTTCAGTTCTAACGCCGAGTTCTGTCAAGATAGTTTCTTGCTTTTCAAGTCTCTGAAATGAAAGAAAGAATATTCTTAAAAAAGAAATTTGAAACACATATTCAGCATCTTCAAGAAAATTCTTCAATATTAAGTTGAACTCTGTTAAAGCTGCTAGCATGTTTATCTGGCACAAATTTGCAAAGTTAAAATACCAAACAAAACAACAAATTTACCTCTGATGGAAATAATTACAGTTAAGTCTCGCCTTTAAGAAATTGCATTACAAGAAACCAAGGCCTGATTTTGCTTTGTAAGAAAATTTTTGACTCTGCTATTCTGCTGATCATAATCCCGGATGAAATGGAAGGCCTTGCAAACATCTATACGTCCAAGGATTCTTAAGAATTTTCAAGAATTCTTCACTCAAGTAAATGAAG
Organism: Aurelia sp. 3 sensu Dawson et al. (2005); assembly: GCA_964020215.1. Taxonomy (NCBI): domain Eukaryota; kingdom Metazoa; phylum Cnidaria; class Scyphozoa; order Semaeostomeae; family Ulmaridae; genus Aurelia; species Aurelia sp. 3 sensu Dawson et al. (2005). Next base: position 451,045 of record OZ026576.1, read on the forward strand.
AGAGCCTGTGAATGATAATTTTGACTCTCCAGTTGGTTGGAAAATGTATTAGAACTTTTCCGGACATCATGGTCAGAAAACACAATATGCATAACATAATTTGACTTCACAAAAATTTTCCCCGTTTGCAAGGTTCCCGGAACGTAAAATATTTTTGCATCTCTGTCCAGACTTCAGAACCTCAAAAGTATTGTCCTATTAAATTCAATTCAATCCAACAAAATGTTACCTTGAGAATCTATTTCTTTTCTTAAGATTCCATCTTTTCTTCAGCCTCTTCTCCAGTCTCTTCACCAGCCTCTTTCTGACCCTCTTCAACCTCCTCTGCTGCCATATCTTGTTTCTTGTGCTCTTCTTTACTGTATGCTAGCATACCTGGAGTAACTATTGTTCCACCCCATGATGTAATGTCTGAATCCAATGCTGCGGAAAGGACACATAACTAACAGTCAGAAAAACCACACGAAAAAGATTCCTAACAACATGCCCAAAATTCATCATGCTCTATTTCAACTTGAAGAAAGTTCCAGCAAAGGGTAAACTACTTCAGAGAGGCTAAGAGATTTCGGGCTTTTGAAAAAAAACTGTTGGCATTTAGCCCCAAATAACATAAGGTAATACATTACGGTAAAGAGCTTAAGCTAAAAACCCTTCGAGGTTTGCAAGCAGAGTGCTCGAATCTTAAAAAGGTATGTATAAAATTTTATTACATTTTCCTTGAACGGAGCCTCAGATAATTTACAGTAAATTTGCCGTCAGATATTTTTGATATCTTAATTAGCCTCAAAATGTCGGCATTTATTAATTTTGAAGCTGTGACTTCATCATATTTCTAAATCCTTAAACCAGCAGAGCTACAGATTTCTGCTAGCAACCATATTGTATACCTTCATAAACTATGGTTTTCTTGAAAATTGTATCAACTTTCCTCGAGTAATTTAAGATTTACGATGATTTCAATCTTTTCAAAATCTTCGCTGATTTTTTAAAAATATAATCAAAATGCCACCAGTTTTAAAATAATCAAGATATCAAAAAATTGCCAAGGTAGATTTACAGAAAACTACCCAAAGATCCTTTCAACTTGCTCAATTCATAGAAATATGTAATAAGTAAAACCCTGCAAACAAGAACATAGCAAAATAAGAACCTGCAGTGGAGAAAATTTTGTGGAGAAAGACACCCAAAGATAAAGACCAACAACAGACTGATTTACTTTAATGTTCTTATGAGATGTTCTTATGAATTAAGAAATTTCATTATATCAGCGTGAACAAAATCCCAACTATTGATAACTGAACACCTCTAACAGTTTTCAGGGATTTCTCACACCTCAAATTTTTTCAAAGATATACAAAGGAAGGAAGATGATATATATGTGTATTATTAACACCTCACACACTCTCTTACTACTGATTTGGTTCAAAATAAAAATATTTCAACATCTACTATAATTTTCTTTTCTTCCATTAAAATCTTTCTTTCATTGACACCTTTGAAGGGACCATTATGGAATCAAGGTCGCACTGACCTTTTAATGCTATCCCTGCCATTTTACCTAAGAGTGTTTTTAAGGTTACTGTAACCCTTCAGGCAGTGATTAAGAAACTCTGTTTACCACGGCCTTTTGTTAAGATATACCAAACAAGGTTATATATCATTCGATGCAGAATTAAACGCAGAATATCATAAAAATATATGCTATTGATTTTGCAAAAGCACAAATGATTTATTCCAAATTTTAGGCGAAATCGACCACCCTCGCGAAAAACTCTTTGTGTACCCCAGCGAGCACTGTAGGACCACGACTATCTGTTTACCATAGACTCAAGGTCCTGAACTGCAAAACCGTGTCACGAATTTTTGATAAAACGTACTGACTAAAAATAATACCATTTTAAACTTTGTATTAATGTATGGAATGTCTTTTTTAACTTTCAAACCTATGTAAAAAACGGACTCGTGGATCTATCGAAAATCGCTGACACGGTTTCGTAGGTATATGCTCTGTGACCCTGTGTACCAAGTTTCAAGCGATTTCATTGGCCCGTTGGGTACACAAAGATTTTTTAGTACGCACCAGTACTCCAGAATCCTGTTTCGAGAAATCAGGCTTTTAACAAATTCGGTCAAAAAGTGCGGGAAAAACGATTATGCTTGTGCGTGCAGACACGAAACCACAGGTCAAGCAATAAAGATTTAGCGCGGTCTTTATAAATCTTTTTGTCAATAAAACTGCAACGAGTGACTTACAGATGTAACTATCACGAAATTCCGCTAGCGATAGCCCGTCGTTAGGACTCGTTGGAAATGACTTCTTTGTGCTTTTTGATGGGCAGTTTTGATGATGCAGAAAATTTTCCAGCTGCCACCGAGGCCTTTTATTGTCAAATATTTTCAAATCGCTGTGGCATTCCTTGCAAACCGAGGGCAAAGAATACAGTAAACTTTTTGAGTAAAGATTTGCTGATGATTCGGTTGTACTTTCTTGGTTCAAGTCCTTTTTCGTCTGATTCTTCCGATTCTGATCCCTCATTGTCAAAACCTTCCTGGTCAAACCACGACCCCTTATCTGATAACGCAAGATTTGTATCTTTGTCTTTTCCAAAAGGTTTTTGAATCCTTTTTCCTAAACTCTGGTCTTTTTCTGCTCCATAACAACAGAGCAAACATTACATCCGTGCGGATTACACTTACTGCCTTCTAAACCACAGAACTGTGCGAATCATTCGCAAGGTCAAGTGAGTTTACCTTAATCCCCTAATGCCTGTTCACGCAATTTCTGAAAAATATGAGTGCTTCTTTTAAAATACTCAAATTTGCAAGTAATTGGGTTTGTTTTGTGAAGCGAGGTGGCTAAAACGGTGCTTAAATACTTGAAGCATCAGAATATAGCAAAATTGAAAAATCGAAAAATTCTTGCTTTAAGGGTTACAGTAACCTTAATTTAGATAGCTGTATTTATTTAATATCACACGCCTGTTATTAGATTTTTCTTTTCTTTTTAAATAGATTTTATTGCATTTCAATATTCAATAGTTTTTATTTTGGCTAAATTATGCATACATACATGCAATATAGTACAGAAATAGCAGATGCAAGAAACGAAAAAAGGTCTAAGAACTTGGCACACTGAGGCCTTTCAAACCTATGTTATCATCAGAGTGTGTGTGAGTGTGTGTGAGAGTGTGTGTGAGTGTGTGAGGCCTTTCAAACCTATGTTATCACACTCTGATGATAACATAGGTTTGAAAGGCCTCAGTGTGCCAAGTTCTTAGACCTTTTTTCGTTTCTTGCATCTGCTATTTCTATACTATATTTTATCGTACTACGTTTACCAAATATATATATATATACATACATACATAGGGATATGGAAATTGTTTTATCAAGCTGTATGATATAAATTGCTTTTTTCAACAACAAAATACCATATGCTCTAATATTTCAATGCAGTCATTCCACTCTCAAGTTTATTTAACACATACTATATATACTATATATATAGCTATATATACATTCATCATAGTCACAAGTGTCCTTGTGATAAGAACCACACATTGAAAATGTCATCAGTACCTCATTTGTAAGAACATAGTCAGTTTTTTTTAGAAAAGTATGTTCTTGCTTGCGGGATTTTACTGTATGTGATAAAATCACATCTTTTCAACACAATCACACCCAACTTTTTACATATTTGACAAATTTTGAGTCCTATTCTAGGTTTACACATAGTGGCCAGTTCAAACGATGTGCGAGGCAACTCCATCAACGCATAGCGACAAGAAAGGACGTTGCAAATGTTTGATTGCTAGAATGTATAGCATAGCGGCTACAAGTATTTTGAGAGGTCAACTTACAAATTGGCGTGGCTCCAGCAACACTCTGGAAAGAAAAAAAAGATCATTCAAGTTAAGTTACCTTTAATTTCATCAAATAGACAGAAAACTACAGAGACAATTAACTTGAGAGAAAACTGTTGGATCCTGCAATAGAAAAATGAATCTACGCATGAACCTAACTGATGAGTGTGTGAGGAAACATGTTTTTGGTTATTCAACGTCGTCCTTTATTGCAGTTACTAAGTTATTTCTTTCCTTTCAGGTTTTATGGTTTTTAGTCTTTTCTCTTGCAGGATCCAACAGTTTTCTTTCTAGTTGAAGGTTTACTGTGATTGTTGTTCTTTCATAGGAGATGACATGACAGTTTTTCCTAAAGATTGCAATGTTTTTGTTGCATTTACTATGATGAAATCAGTCCTTTACTCGAAGCAATTTTCAATAAAAAACTTACCAAGCCTAGGATTTCGTTGAACGCGCCATGTGACAGACATCGTAGCAATGTTTGTGCAGTAAGGCAAACTGCATCCTACGGTCAAAATATTATGATTCAGCTGCAGAAATTACAATCTCTTACAAAAGTGTAGAATTCCCGTTGAACAAATCGAGTTGTTGCCCTCCTCCCCTCGTTTCAATGTTGATTAATATGCAAGGAATTACGTCTTTGAAAAATAGGTCCTTAAAAACTGAGGACTCTCCAACACTTCTATAAGAGATTGTTGAAATAAAGAACAACATATTCTATTTCACTTGTTTCAGTTGAGATTGCTAGATTGCTCAAGCAGAAATGAATTCGCTACTTTCAAATCTGAGAAGGCTTTGACCCAGAAATACTTCAAAATTTTAACCATGAAACTAACAAAAAAATACAAACAAACTACAAAATAAATTTCCAAGAAGCAAAACTAAAAACGGAAGGTTACTTGATCTTCCAATGGTAGGACGCTATGAGCACGAACTTGGCCAGTCTGCAATAAAATGAAGAAGCTCACGATTAAAATATTGCTGTAATTGTTGATATGACTTAATAAGCTATCAATGTTTTTCCCAGGGTGCTCTTACGTCATACACTGATCACGAAGCCGAATAAGCACACTGGTACACTTCGATCAAATACGCCCAGAAAAAAAATGGGCAGATTTGCAGCCATTATGGATTGTACTGTTGGCAGGGTAACGCTGATTATGCGACCTCAATTTCAAACAACAAAGCAATGTTGTAATGGCTGTTGCTTATTAACAAGATTACATTGTTTTCATTCGACTTATTAGGAAGGTTTCGTAATAATTTGACATTGTTATTGTTATCAATAGCCAATCAAATTGCAGAATGCCCTCTTGCATTCCAGCGTAGAGGTACAGCAACAAACTCACTCTGGGAACGAGACTGCGCAGCTACCTTTGATGAATCATAATCTAATGTTTAAAACGCGAAAAAAATTTCCTGCGGTCAAACAACTTCCGGAAAATCTTCTAGGAGCACTGCTCCCGTGCTCTAGCACTTTCTCCATTTCTGCAAGAAATATTAAACTACTTAAGATCTTTTCATCCTTAGTATCTCAAACACAACCGAACATAATCGACGTTTTAGCTATTCTAAAAAAGAATCTGAATCGAACGATATTATGGTAGTTTTGGTAGAACTTTCGAATATGCAAATTAGTAACAGAAACTCTAACGCCTACTTTTGGTAGAACTTTCGAATATGCAAATTAGAAATAGAACCTCTTACGCCACTCAATCGAACCTTTTGTAACAAAATGTATCAAAATATCTATCGATCCAGGCTCTTTTGCATAATAGCTGATAGGTAATGGCTCTTGTGACAACAATCCATATGACGAAAGACAATAGATAAAGGTTGACGTAAATTTGATGTCATACCTCACAGGGATCGATGATACCAACTGATCCAGGCAGGAAAAGACCAGAAGCTAACAGCTGTAGGACACGCCTAGAGAAAGATGGCATTTAAGTAAGATCTTCGAAACCACTAACATTGCAGATCGTTATGGAAAAGAAAATATTTCCAAAAAGAATTTTTTTAGAACCAATATCTCTAAAAACTATTCTGTGTTGAAATATAGACTTTCCGCAAAGGATCAGGATACCAAATAACCCACGACTGAATCAAGTGGACCAGAATCGAGCACAGAATTCTCTTTCCCTTGCCAACAATCTCTTATTTGGGTCTAAAAGAAAGTGCTTTCACCAGACACAATTTGCACATCTAACATTGCCTTTAGGAGTACTGAATCACATCTTATTTTTGAATGCTTTTCGCGCACTTTCTATTCAAAAGTTCACCAAACATGTTAACACTTCTTGCCTCTCCAACTACAAAGAACAGAAGAACATAGAGCTCTGAGTTAGAGGAGGTGCGTGGCGTTACCTCCTTTGGCACAAACAGAAAGCTGAAATGATGCCCACCAGCCACCTTGAAACATGGTTATTTTTAGAAAAGGAGACAAGCAAAGACTTACCTAAATGCAGCATTGATAGGAAGAGGTTCCCTGGAGTTTGTCGACATTGAGGCCCTGTGTGACTAATGAACATAAGTTAATTAATAATAACATAAGTTAATTGATGCAGTCGAATTGAATCAGTTCCTTATAGATGTTGGAGTAATCTAAGCCAATTGAGCCGCAATGGCAAAAAACAACACGAGACAACATATGACAGAAAAGAACTAAAGCAAACATGCTTTTCAACTTGGTCTGTGGACTAAAGATTGATTCGTGCCCTTGTGGATGATAAAGAAATAAATTTGAACACTTACCAGTAAATCAATCAGCCAAGGTGTGAGGCCTTGAAGCCCCTCAAATCTTCTTCGCATGTCTTTCAATATACGAACCAAAACACGAACCCTAAAAAAGCAACAATTTATCAAACTGTTGTTGGCTGCTGGCTATGACTATCTTTAAGTCAGGGGCCCTCTGTTAATGACTAATGTAAGCTGCGTACTTGGAAATGAGACAAGACTTGCGTACATCAACGCCACAAAAGTTTTCAAGAAAACCAAAGAATTCGTAAATATTTCAGGAAACAATCAGGTATCACACTAGCCACAAGAATTACGAATAAGAATTGTGAATTCAAATATATTTAGCCAAATATTCTAGTGCCTAACTTTCTGTACTATACCATAAACCATTCTGACATTTAGAAAAAGGTCTGTGGCAGCAATTTACGAATAAACATTGCTCTCCCAAGACCCTTTTTCCAAACGTAAAAATGTCCTATTTAGCCATTCCAAAGAAGAATTTGAATCGAACGTTAAATTGACACAATTTGTTAAATTTTCGAATGTGAACGATAGCGATAGAAGGTCTTACGCCACTCAATCGAGCATTCCACGTAAAAATGTATAAAATATCGCTCGATCCAGACTCTTTTGTAAACCTGCTACAAGATCTAGTCCTCCCAAAAAGATTAGTTTAATCTTTTATGACGAAACCATCAAGAAACGTTAATAGAAGTGAATCTTACTTACGTAGTATGGAAAGCATTTTCTTCAAACCAACGAGCATGCCTGATCGTCGCTAGTGCACCTTCTAATAATTTCACATCAACTAGAGACAAAATGAAAAACATGTTTATTTCTTTTACTTAAAAAATGTAACAATCATCCATAATCTATAAATAAATGATTCCTATAAACAGTCATATAATGAATAAAAAGAAATGATTTCTTTCTTCACATTTGTCGCAGAATCTATCTTGTCTTGTCTAGTCTATGCGTAAACCAATTACAATAAAAACCCGCATATAAGAACCTTCATTTATTAATAACCTACAGCCTGAACTGATACGTTTTGCACCCGATAAATAAGGACCATTTCAGCCTGATATTTCAATCAGGTTCTTAATATAAAGGGTATAAAATTTCATTCTTTTATTCATTGGGAAATAAATTCAGCTAGGATGAGAAAAGTTTTGATGACTAAATGGACTCATGGCAGGACCTAAGGGAAGACAAGGAATTCTTCACCAAGCTCTTAGACAAAACTGGTTGTCTGATGACTGTGGATGGGTCAGGAGATGAGAAAATTCAGGACTAATGGACTATGTTTTTTAAAGTAGAGCTTTGCATTGCTAGCCATGTTGCCATCATGTTCACCTTCAACTATCCTTTGTTTTCTGGCATTTGTTTTGAACCTTATGTTAAGAACCTACACCCTGATTATGGGATGTACCTCATAGCATAAGAACCTAAACAGGCTGAGTTCAAAATTTTAGGTTCTTATGTGCGGGTTTTTACTGTATTCCAAAAGAAGAAGGGGTATATGAAACAAAGACCAAAAGCTTGCTACGACTTTTCCAGATTTCTAGAAACTGGAAAACTCTTAAATAAGCCCCCGTCTCTATTTAGCCTCCCACTTGCATGCTTGCATGTTATTTTTGACTTTTTTTGGGATGAAGAATGCGTCGAATTTATGCACTTGACTCGTTAAATTGTATGTCGAATCCCTCAATATATATCTATATATATATGCGGTAAACAAACTGAAGTTATCATCTATGTCCTTGTCATTTGATTTTGTGAAAAAGCCCCCCTCTCTAATAAGCCTCCCTCTGGAGTGCCCCCAAGGGCTTAATAGAGCTTTCACGGCAGAAGTCTTCAAATCCCGAGGGGTAACTACCATACATTCTGGCACGGGATGTGCCATTTCTTCAGGTAGAAAACATTTATGGTAAAATCACAAAAGAATTAGGGCATATATGTCGTAATTTCTGAAATGTTTGTTTGGAAAATCAACGAATTTTAGAGTGTGATTGAACAAGTTAAATGGAACACCCCCGTCATCTGCCTATTGAACATACCCCCCCCCCCGGGATTCAGATAAAATTAAAAGTTAAATATCATACCATGCTTGTCCTCTGTTCTCAATAGATTCTTTGGCTGTGTGGTGACAAGACAACGGATCAAAGCTCCTTCGCTGCTGCTTACATTAAAACCTATAACGAAAGAGCAAAATGAATTAATAGCGAACGTTAGGAGACTTTGTTCTTGTCTAATTATGTTTAATTAAAGGTAATGTGTCCTGTCCATGAAAGTACAGCTGTGTATACACTCTGCCAAAATATGCTGACAAGATGCTGACAAAAAGACTCAAACAGCGCACTGTGATTGGTAGAATTTAACTGATCACATGCAAACTAATTCCATAACAAGGCTGCTTGCTGTGGTTCAACTCCAAAAGTGCAACCATGATTAAGTCATCAATCTGCTTGTATTAAACTTTGCTATTGCATGGTTGTATTTCATTGAGTGATCACATGAAATTCAACGTGAAATTGGCATACCCCCGCAAATCTGCTATACTTACATGGACTCATTACCTTCAACTACAGTATATAAATTATCAAAATTAATCATAAAAAACTCTTGATTAAGGCTTACAAACCAGTAACACCCCTTACTAACAAAAATATAGCTTATCGTTGTATCCCTTGCTTTGTATTATGATGTAATCTTATTTTTCACTTTCTTATAGCCTTTTATAGATTTTTTTTTTTTTTTAATTTACGGCCCAAGCCAGATAAGCTCTGCTTCTTTTGGGTCGTGTAGAATACATATATTTTTATCTTACATTGTATCAGGCTGTTGTATTCTACGAATAAAATTGAATTGAATTGAATTGAATATAAGTGAAGCAACAAGCTTCAGCTTCCTGGTACAGAGAATAATTTTCTGAAATATTGAAGTGATCTTACGTTATCATTTATCACTGAAATTTGTTTCACAAGCTTCTCAAAAGCAATCTGAAAACAAAACATGCTCTTACCTCCTTCGTTGGCTTGCACAGGATATTCTGGAAAAAGACAACGAAATTAGTATCAGCTTTAATCAAGAAATTTTCAGCATCAACTAAGAATAACAACAATTTAATTCCAGGATACAAATAATTCAATAAATCACAAAGCACAACGTAAATTTCAAGCATTCGACAATGCTCTTTCTCTGTGAAAAATACGAACAAATATGGCCAGTTTGCTTCCCAAGACCTGTAAATTTAATTCACTGAGGTTTAAAACTCATTTACTCAGCATCATTTGAAATAAATTTTCTCACAAAGGCAACATATATGTTCCTTTATCCCGTTAACGACTTTCCCCCTCACAAACAAGCATTGTACAAAGAAGAGGATCATGTTTAAACTGATTAGCTTAGCTTCATTTCATTTTCATTTTCAATTTTTTAGGCCCTCAGTTAGAGAAAACTGATTTACAGGGGGCCATGTAAGCTGCGAGTTGGAACTAACACATTTAATTACACGTTTCAAGTGGCTTCAAATGTTATTCTTTCGTCAACAGCAGCAGCATATTCTGTTACTTTAGTCAGCATATTCCATCCTTTCAGCCCTTCAACTTAAGTTTCACATTTCATAGACATGGCATTTGATTTTAAGCAGAGCATACCTTCCCCTTTTTCTAAAGCATCTAGCTTCTCCTTCACTTTCAGTGCTAGTTGCTCAATGTCCTCAGCTGTTGGTGAAAGATAAAAAAATATTTCATCAAAGAAAAAATGCAACACAGAAATAAATGCAGGAAATGAGGTCCCATCTACCACTTGAGCACTTACAGTAAATAACAAGGTTTTGTAACTATCAGTAAATATTGAGGTAAAAGGTAAAATATGAGCATGCGTTTAGCATGCAACTCAATATAACAAATGTACAAGAACTGGTTACAACTTGTGTGGCATGAGAACTTCTTGATTATAAGGTTCTCAGGAACTGCAAAATTATCTGCTTTTGTTTTTGTGAATTTCAACCAGTAAGTTGACCTGGAAACTGTTCAGAGCAAGTCACTGACTTTGCCCAAAACATACTGGTCTTTGCACACCCATTAAGCTTAACATAATTACATATAAATGCAAATTTCAGTAGAGGCAATAAATTGAAAATTAGCTGCATGATTTACCTGTGGGAATTGCTTTGAGAATAATAACAACATCAGCTACAGGGTGTCCAGTGAGCATTGTTCCTTTTTTGAAGGATCCAACTGTACGCATTTCTTCAAGGGCCTAAATACAAAAGAGAGGCACTTAAGAACTGCTTTCAGCATCTCTTACCTTTGAGGGCAACAAAACTTCCCCTTGATGACAGCTGGCCTTTCAAATAGCAGTGACAGTTCAAGGAGCAAAAACCTGTACAAGGTACACTTCTCTTCTAACAAAAAGCCATTTTCTTGACCGACCAATTTTCCTGCCCTTTTTAGTGATGCTTTGTATACTGTTTATTCTGATCTGTTTGGTTGCTGTTTGAAGTTAAATTTAATAAGACAAATAGATAAATATATATTCAGTGAAATTGTGTGTGGCAAAGATAACACAGCTATCAATTTATTGGCCCAACTACCGCACCCTGGACAGGCCATGCTAATGTGAGGTCACTCAAAATTTTCTCTTAAGTGAAAGTTAGCCATGTCCTCATCCATTGGGGTAATATTCTTCTGTGAATGGGAGGTAACAGCTCATGTTTAACCCTGCTTAAAGCACTGGGGGTTTAAAAGTTGTAAGCTTTGGGGAGAAGCAAATCATCCAATATCTCCCTGCTCTCCCCAGCAAAATTTTCAGTGAACAGGAGGTAAATAGCTTCATGTGGGCCCCAGCTATCCGGGGATGGAGGGGTTGGGGGGGGTTGGGCAACAAAATGATAGTTGCATTTAGCATTGATAAAATGTGATAAAAATATTCATACCACATTTAGGCCATCAGAAGAAAGGATCAAGTTCTCAACAATGATTTCAAGCTTGCCATGTAAATTCTGAACTGCAGCCTGAAATAAAGGCAAAGAGAGGTTAGATTCTGAAAGAATTGTGGGTATTTAGAACTTTCTCTATTGCTTATCTTGTACTGACTATCAATTTGATATCTGTTTGATAGTCTTTGTGCGCAAAACAAAATGTTCTTTTATGAATATGATTTATCCTATGATTTAAAGTTCTATCATAGAGCATCTTAGTACTGTAGGTATTCTCAAGTACCAAATAAACGGGGGGGGGGGGAGCATAATCAGGGGGTTGGCAATGGTTTGATATAATAATACTAGAGGGGGTTGGAACAATCAGGGGGGTCTTTGGAGAAATTGAAAATAGCGTTTTCTTAGCTAAACACACAACTTTTAAATATATATTTATGTGTTGATGTTACTGATACATTGATCTACAAACTCTGGTTCCGTTGAATGCACTTCTTGAGACTTTTTCTTGTGTTTATTCAGAAATTGTGTTTACTATCATTTCATTTTTCCAAAAATTAATAAAAGGGGGGTTGGAATAAAAGCATGGGGTTGGAAAATTTTCAAAAATTAATAAGTGGGGGGATGATTATATATGTATTTGGTACTCAAGAGTACTTTAAACATTAGGGTACTGGGGATGTGCCACCCAAAAGGGTCAAATTTTACATCATTTATCAAAATCAAGAAATTAAACAAGAAAGAAACGTCCATACCTGTTCAGCAGTTGATGGTGCAAGTACTTGGTTTCTCTTTAGAAGAGCCTACAGTAGAAAAGTAACAGAACATAAGTATAAAGCAAATTATATCTGACGTCAGGCAGGCTTCCTTCTTTTGACTGGACAAAGAAACAAAATAATGCAATAATGGAACTTTGTGAGTGCAGAATTGGTAATCTTGAACAATGTTTAATTCATATCTCATTGTTGTTGGCAAACATTTGAAACAGAGGCAAATTTGCTTGTATTGCTTATCGGTAACTTTACTTGTTGCCAAGCACCAGACTTGTCTCTCCCTATTTTTTGGTGCTTTCACCAGGATGAATGTGAAACCTGCTGTTTTGAAGAATTTTTTTGATTGGGAAATGTGTTTTCAATGCTGTGAAGTCTAAATTTTCAGAAGTTAGTAGATTTAGAATTACCAATCAAACACACCCATTAATCTTGTTCTGATATCCTTGAATGTGATATTATTGTGAAAAGAAAAACACATCTTATCAAAAGCCGTCTCACCTGAGTTAATGCAGAATCATCTCCTTCTGGGCTTACCCTTGGAAAGAAACCTTCAGCCTGAAAGAACGGCAAGATAGAAATAATTAGGGAAGTTTAAAAATTGTAGCTGAACCATTGAACAAGAATTACAAACTCAGACCAAGATTCCAAAACTAGGGTGTATGAGATGAACAGTTCCAGCTTTTGAAGCTGGTCTTAATATATCTTCTTTGAGATTTTTCATCCTATTTTGGAATGTTTTCTGGCGAATTCACTTGCAGTCAAAAGTTACTCAAGCATTTATTCATAGAAATTTTTCTTGATTGATAAAACAGCAAAGAATTCCTTTTCCATATTTGGTATCTTTTGAGGTTGGATGTCAACTTTTTTGTTGAAGGGCAACCCTCCCTAAATCAATGAAATATGAAGTATGACACAGTAGCCCTCTACTTTTCTTGGCCCGTTGCTTTTCCAAGAATCTCAATGCTGACAAATTTGCTCAATAATGAAAAGTAGAAATTTCTGAAAATTCCAATGGTAGAATTTTAGAAAAATGGCTAAAGTTTCTTTCAAGCCATTCAGCTTAAAGAAATAGGTCATTGAATTTTAAACCCGCCTTGTCAAACCAGTGGCGGACTGGCTCAGAATTTATCACCGGCCATTGTGGACTGAAGGGGGCCCTAATGGGTGTGGCCTGAGAAATGAGGGTGAGGTCAAAGACAAATGCCGTTGCGATTCCCTGATTTCTTAATAAAATTATGGCATAATTAAATCCGATTTAAATGTTTACAAAAATATAAACTTGCATGTATGAGTCTGATTTTAGTATATAGCTACTTTACAACAGCAACTTTGACATCTCTTGAGAACTATGAGCTAAGCGATCTATTATGCTTTCATTTTTCAAGTTGTTAAGCAACGCTTTCTCGATGCTCATCAACATAGTGGCTTCCAGCCTATATTGTTTAATAGTACAGTAAAACCCCGCAAACAAGAACATAGCAAAATAAGAACCTGCAGACTGATTTTGTGAAAAAAGACACCCAAAGATAAGAACCAAAAACAGATTGATTTACTCCAATGTTCTTAAGAGATGGTACACTTAATTAAGAAATGTCATCATGTCAGTGTAAACAAACTCCCACCTATTGATAACTGAACACCTCTAACAGTTTTCAGGGATATGCAAATTATCTTATGAAGCTGTATGATGTAAATTGTTTGGTTCACAACAAAATACCATTCCCTCTAATATCTAAATACAGTCGTTCTACCCTCAAGTTTTCTTAACACATAGCTATGTATTCATCATAGTAAGAACTGTCCTTGCAATAAGAACCACACCTTGAAAATGTTGTAAGTACCTCATTTATAAGAACCTAGTCAGTCTGTTGTGTAGAAAAGTATGTTCTTGTTTGCAGGGTTTTACTGTACTCCGTAAACGAGTTTTTATCATCTTTAACTTCGAGAACGACCTTTCACAATTAACTTGAGTGACAGACAACGTGCATAACACTTTGTACGCCAAGTACAGGTTGTCATACGTCCTCTGGTGGAGTCGATATTTTGATAAAAGCCTTAAGGCACATATTGAACAGTCCTTGCAAGCCACCTTTACTCTAGACTTGCCCCAAGTCTATTTTGTCAATGAAAAAAATTGGGCAAGGGAAAATTAGGAAAGGGATAAGCGAAATTCACTGTTTCAGGCAGACTTATTGCAGATGATGAAATAGACTTGGGGCAAGTCTAGCTTTACTCTTTCTGTGACGCTACTCTCTTCCTCGCCATCCGAACCTTCAATGTCGTGTGTACTCACACGATAACAGAAATATTTTGTTAGTAATTATATACTTGTCGGAATTGATGTCTAGTCTATGATACTTTAAATTGGTGATCACTCGATACTTAACGGAAATCAATTACGCGCTATGTGCAATTTCACTTCATTTCTTGGGGTTCATTTCATTTCATTGACATAATTTACTAGCACTGAGAGATTCAAATGTATTTTTGCAAAAGGGGCCTTTTTAGCAAAAAGGGGGCCCTTTTTGCAAGATTTTGAGGGGGGCCCACCGGCCACGGGCCGGTGGGCCAGTCCGCACTGTGTCAAACCAATTTAAAGATTTTGAACTTATGCTCTAATGAATATAACTGAAGAAATGATAGAAAATGATAGAAAATGATAGAAATTCAACTCACATGCATATAATCAAATGTTTGATGAGTGACAACAAATTTTTGGTGATGTGGCTGTGGATGTCTTGATGGTGGCAACCCCATAATTGGGGGTGGGGGCCCATGGGGACCACCTCTGAATCCACCATGACCCATCATACCTCTTCTTGGATGTCTGCAATGAAATAATGCTGCATTTACAATTGATAGCAATTTCCTTTCATTTATCCAATAAAAACTGAATTAGATATCTGATTGACCATAAACAATGAAAGAATTATGAATCATTGGGTCAGACAGATGACTGTCTTCTATTCTTGGAGGAGGGCTCCCAAATTTTAATGCCTGAGTATACACTACCGAAATACTTTTGTGTTCTCCCTTTATCAGATTTCTTGAAGAGAATAGATTGATAAGCTCTCTATTTTGAGTTCAACTATATACAGTCCAAAAGATATAAATTTCTCCCATGTTTTTACTGTCAATCTTTCCTTGATGCTAACACAGAAAACATGCTCTTCCAGAGTAGAGAATGAAAAAACGTGGAATGGAGTGGGAAGGAAACCACATAAAAAAACTGCAGTGCAGATCTAAATTTGACCCCTGGTTAGACATAAGACATAGACTGCCACCCGGGTACCAGAAAAGTACCCCGTCACATACCTATACCCTCAACATGTTTTGTACCCCCCATTTCCACCCGGGACTAGGGTATCGGCGGCATTTGTCGGACGGCGGCATTTGTCGGACACTTTCGGAATCACTTCCGCTAAACAGATGCAAGCACTCGCAAAATAAGCATGAATCGCACTCACCACCCTCATCATGATATACTCTGACCGTTTTGTACAAATAGAATTTAAATGACAAACTTTAGACCGGGCCAACATGCCCACGAAGGCCAGAAACCCTTCGTGCGAACCTTCAAAATGGCGACGAACACTCACATGAACAACAACATGCCTCGAAATCGGGATCTCTCGGGAGGTCAGCTTGAGCGCGAAGACTGGACCAGTGATTGTTATGCATTGTTTAACTTGTAATAAATTACATAAACTAACGATGAACTCGATCGGAAGTGACAATCGCATTGACGGAGGGGTCTTGAAGGCAGAGGTTTCAAAAAACGTTGGCGGCATTTGTCGGACACCAATGAAATAATCCATCGTCATTCTCACAGAATTAGTTACTTTTATGCATGGTAATGATGTTCACTGCCTTATTGAATTTATTGAATGAGAATCGATGATATTTAGTTGCCAAATAAAATATGATAATTCACTTTTCATTTCCAACCGGTGCATGGTTAATTTATTCATAGCAGGAATTTCTGCCATGGGCCTAAGGTAAACACGTCTAGCAAAGGGGAATTTCAAGCGCAGAGAAGAATTACCTTGCAGTTAGAATAACTCAAGATAACTCAAGATAAACATTTCATTGATAATGATGGTGGCTGGAAGATTTTGTCTCCATCAAAAGGGTCAAATTCATGTTTAAGATACATGTCCGACAAATGCCGTCACAGGGCGATAAATGACGCCACGATAATCGCGGGTAAAAACTGATGCATATAACTAACGAGGAGAGATATTTTCAGGAAAATCGGGTAATATGCCGATGAAAGAGCAACACCACACCTGAATACCTTAACTTCTCGTTCTTCGTTTTGGTTTCGGAGTCGTAAATGCGAAAACCTAAACCGTCCGACAAATGCCGCCGATACCCTAAAACTTCCAAGGCCGGAACAAATGCTAGGCCATGATAGGCCCTTCCTCACTGCAACCACATGAGAAAACGAGTCTTGTTTCTTGCTCTCTGTGTGCCTACAATTTGACATAATTTTTGTTTCAAATTTGCGCATATGATAATTCACATATCAGGATTGTTTCATACCTCATTTTTCTTTCTTTTCTCTGCAAAATCTTCAAAGAACTTTGCTGTATTTTGTGAACTTCTGCACTTCACTTGAAAGGCCAGGAGAAGAAAACGGATGGCATGAGAATTGGAATACGAGGCTGCTGCTGAAAGAGGCTAGTACATCATGGCAGAATGCAGCATCGCCTGCGCAGCGGCCAAAAGCAGCAAAAAGAAACAGGAAGGTGCATTGAACTATAATGGAACGGTGTACAAAACATGCGGAGGAATACTCGAGCCATCTTCTACCGTTCCTTGTCCAAGATGCGCAATAGGGTAAGACGGGGTAAAGTGAACTATTTTGCAGGTTTTCGTAGAATTAAATTTTTATCACGGGGGGGGGGGGTTCTCGGCTAAATTTCGGTTAGGGGGGTGCCGCCCACAGTTTCAAAATGTAACCGTTGGCTAGACCAATTTTTGTGAAAATGACACCCTTGGCTAGACTAATTTTTCCTTCAGAAGTGCTCTGAATTGGCATTTTCTAGGCAAAACTTGCCAAATTTTCGCATTTTCTCGACCAAAATTCCAAAAAAGTTGGGTTTTTTACCAAAATTACCGAATTTTAACATCTCTTTGACCAAAATTCCCAAAAAGCATACCCTTGCCTAGACTTAACTCGATTAAAATTGCCAAAAAGTACACCCTTGGCTAGACTAGAAGGCCGAAAAAGTATACCCTCGCGGGCGGCACATCCCCAGGTACCTTTACTATGGAAGAACCCCCCCCCCGTGATTTTCATTTCGATAAAAATATCAAATCTGCTTGCGTTAAAGTGACATTGTGGCCTTTGCTGAAATATTGATGCGTCTTTTATATTTTTAATGATTGGCGTTTCCACGCATCAGCGTGGCAAGCAGTTGGGTAGTTCACTTTACCCCGCAAAACGGGGTAAAGTGAACTAGTTAAATGATGGTCAAAACTCGGTCGTTTTATCGACTTTGAACTGCTTTGGAGATCAATCTATGTATTTCTAAGTGGAACATAGTTCAGACAGGGCCTAGCAAAGATTTTTGACGCCCCAGGAGAACCTTTGGAATTGGCAAGTCGAAATATTCATGCATGGAGCATAAGTGATAGAGACATTCTGATCCTTGTTGATGTTTCATCATGTGCTCTAACCTATGGCATTTCTTGACCACAACACTTTTGCCAGAGTCGTGCGTTTCTCATATTTTCACACACAATGTTCCAATGAATGATCAGCTCGGTAAAAACCAGCAGAGAACTACATGTATTTTTATACTTGTAGAAACTCAAATCCACGGGGGGGGGGTTCTTCCATAGTAAAGGTCCCTGGGGATGTGCCGCCCGCGAGGGTATACTTTTTCGGACTTCTAGTCTAGCCAAGGGTGTACTTTTTGGGAATTTTGGTCAAAGAGATGTCAAAATTCGGTAATTTTTGTAAAAAAAACCCAACTTCTTAAAAATTTTGGTCTAGAAAATGCGAAAATTTGGCAAGTTTTGCCTAGAAAATGCCAATTCAGAGCACTTCTGAATGAAAAATTAGTCTAGCCAAGGGTATCATTTTCACAAAAATTGGTCTAGCCAACGGTTACATTTTCAAACTGTGGGCGGCACCCCCCTACCCGAAATTTAGCCGAGAACCCCCCCGTGCTCAAATCTCAGATGGTCAAAAAATTAAGAATCTCCAGTACTGGGAAAACATAAAAGAAACGATTTATTTTTAAAAATTAAATCCTTAACGTATTTCACTTTCTTTCACCTGTTTCCTTCACACTTTTCTTCATCATATTTCTCGGCAGAGATGGCACCAGAGATGAAATTCTGGGGGGGGGGGCAAATACTGTCAGAGTGCTGACAGCGATTGAAGCAAAAAAATTTTTAAGGACCTTTCAGGTTGGCTTAAAATGCAACCAAATTCTCTGAAAACATGACATAGAAGTTTTGGAGGTGCCGACAGTGGATAGAAATTTTCAGAAAATTAAATGCCAATGGGGCAAAATGAATTTGCCGGGGGCTCTTGCCCCCAAGGACACCCGCTGGTGATATCATCTCGGTTTCTTGGCATGTACTTGAGTGGTGTCTAAACATCGGAAAGGCTTCAAATAACGTCGTTTTGAAAAATTCACAAGGTTGCAATTAGTGAACACGAAGATTTTCATGAACCCTTACAGAAACTCAAATCAGGGACATAAATTATGAGACAAAGTCATTTTTTCAGATAATTTGACCTTTTGAGCATCATTGCCCCCTCGTTCCCCCTCAATAAATGTTGAAAACTCAGAGACCCTCCTTGACACATCACCGACATTGAATAAAGGGGAGAGGGGCATCTTCATCGTCAGGTCTTAAATTCTGAATTTGTCCAAGTTATTTTGTCTATGATTGTCGTAAGAGATTCTCCCCCAAGATACCCCTTTGCGGAGATTAGGATTCTTTTCAATTTCATACCAAAAACTGAAATTGAATCAATTTTATGAATATAAAATTTTACACAGAGAAGGGACTCTTTAAGTAAAGAAATTCCCATTAGATCAATTGCTATTGCTTCTGAAGTGTTAACATTTAGTGCTGAAATATGATTCTTTGCAAGCCTGACAAAGAAGCCCTACATTAGTCATAATAAGTTGAAATACGCAGAAATTGGTTTAATTTGAGAAAATCTGGGAAAGGCTACGCTTTCTCACATGAAGGAAGCTTGGAATGCATCAAAACTCCAGTTTCATGCATGCAATGCAGGTAGTTCACTTTACCCCGGTCAAGGCAAAATCTCCACTGAACGGTGGGTCTTTCAAAATGCCAGGCTAGCGAACTAGAAAGTCTTTCTTGGTTATCTTTTTTCTGGAAAAAGGAACCACATGGTGTGAGCTTTTAATCAACAAAAAAATCTCCGAAAATAATTTCATCTTGGAGTCAAAAATCAAGACTGAAAAAGAGGGGCTAAACCTAAAAATGCAATTTTCCAAAGTTGTTTTCACTACCTCGGATTACGGGATTTTTTGTAACAACAGAAGTAACCCTTTAGCAAAAATTTTTTGATTTTCCGTCAGCTTATATAATCAAGCATCCGTCATAAATTATGTTTTATCATAGCGCTTCTACGTTCGGAGCAAAGCGTGAATGTTCTGAGTAGTTCACTTTACCCCGTAGTTCACTTTACCCCGTCTTACCCTACATCCAGCAAAAAAGCGGAAACTTTTCAACTTTTTCTCGAAGCCTAAGGAAAATGTGTTTTTCGTGCAGTAACGGGAACGAGGTACCACACGTACACATATTTAGTATACAGTACATCGTTCCCGTTACAGCGTGAATCAAAAACGGAAAATTTGCTACCTTTTTAGAGGTCAGTGGAAATGCGTTTCTAAGGAGCGAGATTTCGAGACAATGATGGCATGGCCCCGCCCGGTGGGTGCAATGTTAATGAAAAAATGACACCACGCTCATCCATGATTTCGCTGAGAAAGGGGTATATTTGAAAAAATCCTAGGACCTAGAATCTCCAGATAAGGGCTATTTTTCTCTGGAAAATAACTAAAAAAACAGTTAAATGCTGTTGGAGTCGAGACCCTGAAAAATGGTGAACTTCAACTGGCCTGAAAACAATTTGATATCCAAAGTTTTGTGGGTTTCTACTGTTTTCCAATAAAACATATCAGTAAAATGAATGGCAGTACAGTGCAGAAACCACAGTCTTCTCTAAGAACCATTGTTTCTACAGTACAGATTTCTTTCGGGTTCAGTGATACTCCTTTACGAGTGGGCTACCTTCAAATATTTTCCGTGATAAGGGGTCTTTCGCCAACAAGAAAGTCAGAGAAAAGGGTGTTCTATGAAATAGCATGGACAAGCATGGTGTACCTTTTACTATTGAATTGCACCCACCGGGGGCATGGCATGGTGAAATACACGTTTTTTTTATAAGAAACTAGGATCAGACCATAGTACTAAAAGTTTCTTAATTTAACATGAAATTTTGTCCATTTTAGTACTAAAAGTTTCTTGATTGGTTTCTTATTTTTTGAATGCATGAATTGTCAATGTGGTCGCTAACACTGCTGCAGATATGTTTCTTGATATTTAAAACATCATATAGGAATAAACAGTGTTCTGTTATGTTGAAAACACAAATGGTTAGATAATATTGCCCAATAATAGAGGTTCAACGATCAAGTTGCTATAAAATTCATGCATTTAACTTTGAAAAGTTTCTTAGTACTTCTCAGACATAGTACTAGAGTTTCTTAAAATTTTGGCCATCTTAGTACTAGTTTCTTATAAACCAGTTTCTTATAAAAAAAAACGTGTAACCAATGAGACAAACACAAACCCATCTTTAACGATTACTGTATATATCTATCAATGCTTATGAATGCTCCATTTTAACATTGTCTATTTTCTTTTACTACAAGTATAAAAATATCGAATACTCATGGTGCAACACCAGTACAAATATATAAATTTTGCATATATATATATGAAAGGAATAAGTAAATAGCTAAAGCAGGGCCGCCGAGGGGGGGGGGCAGGAGGGGCAGTTTGCTCCAGGACCTCAGGGTCTAAGGGGCCTCATAAATGAAGAATTTTAACATTCTGACTGCAAGAAATGCTCTGAAATGCATTTTAAGCCAATCTAAATGGCGTGATCGAGAAAGTTTTCTCCTCGCTTCGCTCGCAGGGGGCCTTAACTACCAGCTTTACCCCTGGGCCTCCCAAAGTTCTCAGCGGCCCTGAGCTACAGCGAAATTTCACTTTGCGAGCCGTAGTGCTGCAGGCCCACATCAACTATATGGCTGCCACATAACCAGCCTACATTACCAAATAAATATTTGCTGCCTGCTTCCTTACTGGATTATATTTTACTTTAATTTAATCGTTTATCTTTGTAAAATTGCACTACACGCAACAAGAAGACTTTTTATATATGTAATAGTCTTGGATGATGCGGAGACACTCATAACTATTCCTACAAACAGGGCTGCTGAGAGGTTTTTGGCGGCCCGGGGACAAAATTGCGAAATGGGGCTCCCTGTGAGCGAAGTGAGAAGAAAACTTTTCGACCGAGCCTTTAAGGCTGGATTAAAATGTATTTCAGAACATTTCCCGCAGTAATTTGTTAAAAATCTTCAATCATGAGGCCCTCTAGACCCTGAGACCCTAGAGCAAATTGCCCCTGCTGCCCTCCTCTCGACGGCCCTGCCTACAATTACGGGTTCCTGCAGAAATCTAATAATAAATGCTTGGGAAGAATAACACTACACAATGGACAAGAATGCAAAACACTTTAGAAGACTTCGGGGTAAAAATGACAAGAAACTAAAATAACACCCAATCATGCCCAAATTACACTCAGTGCAGGACACTTTGGAGAGTTAGGGGCTGCAATCGCTCCCCGATGTTGATTTGAAAAAAGATCTTTTGTTTGAAAACAATAGAAATAAACAATGTATTTTACTGAAACAATAGCTTTGCACCCATATTTGGCAACGTCTCGGCCACTGAGAACATTGAAAAGACTATGTCCTGGAAAGAACTATTTCCTGTCTAAAAAGGAATCTGATCGAACGATATTCGAATCATTTTGTAGAGTTTTCGAATGCGCACAATCCCGGGGGGGGGGGTACTATACATAATTTGGGTACGGGGACGTGCCATCGGGAAGGGTATCGTTTTTCACGATTTTGGTATAAGGAACGGTATCGATTTTCATGATTTTGGTATAAGGAACGGTATCGATTTTCGCAATTTTTGCAATTGGTATAGGATCGGGTATGCATTTTTGGAAAATTGGTATAAAGTCGGGTATATATTTTTGAAAAATTGGTATAAAATTGGGTATACATTTTGGAAAAATTGGAATGAGGAACGGGTATGTTTTTGAAACCTCGATGGCACGTCCCCGTCCAAAATCAGGTCAAGTAGACCCCCCCCGGGCGCACAATAGCCTTTTTCACTAACCCAATGCAAAATTTGTAACAATACTAGGCTGGCCGCGCGTCGCCTGCGGTGCCGCGCTCGCCCGCCGTCGTACTTCGCTTTCATTACGATAGCGAAAGGAAAGAGAAGCTCTGTTCAGTCCTGCTCTATTACGTCCTTTCCTTAATAAACTCCTTCCTTCGAAGGCAAAATTATGGATACGCCCTTTCTATTTTCTCCTCCTACCCATGTGAAACACAAAAGGCTATTATCCATCGTCCTAAATGTTTCCGATGTTTGTAACTTGGGTACCGGACTCCCCAAGGGATGGAGTCTGAGAGGCAACATTTATTAAAATAAGATAATTTCGATCTTGATGTTCGTGCAATCATACACGCTCAATTTGCGTGTTTTTTTCCAGATTCGTTTTGTAATAATATCGTTTGATAAAGACCAGAGATGGCGCCAGGGAAGAAATGCTGGGGGGACAAAAACTATCAGAGTGCCGACGGCGAACGAAGCGAGCAAAATTTTTACGGGCCACATCTTTCAGATTGGCTTAAAATGCGACTACACTCTCTAAAAGAATAACAAGCAAGTTACGAGAGTGCCGACATTGCACAGAAACTTTCAAAAATTCAAGTGCCGACGGGGGGGGGGGGCTCAGTGACTTTTTGGGGGGCTCCTGCCCCCCCCCCCCAAGCAGACTCGTTTTTTAAATAGCTAAAAGGTTTACTGACTATATCATTAAACTGAAATTCTACTTCACTGTTGCTCTATTTGCAAAAATATTATGCCAGGAATATGACAACAAAACTCCTACAAAACGATTACAGAACATGTCAAAGACAATGACGAAACGAAACCCCGTCATATTCCATTTACTTCAGCGTAGGTCACCTCCTATCGACAAGCTCTAACCTCTTTGCTCATTATCATCGACACCTGAGACTTTCGAGGGGCTCGGCATTCTCTCTGTATTTTCATCTTTAACAAGAACATCTTCCACTTTCGTGTTCCTTTCTTCGGTTTTTTCATCTTGTTTTGAAAAGTCTTGTGAATATAATTCTGTTTCCAGCTCACTTTCAGCGAACTGTCTTTTCAGATCCGGATTTTCTTGTTCAATTACCCTGATGAAAAAGTAAAAGGACATACAACATAATCTCTGCATTTGTATGAATTAATAGCCATTATTTGGGAACAATCATTCCTGCAATCTTTCGGGCATTTGTCATTCAAATTTACGACGTATTTCTAAAAGGACTGAGCAGCCAAATATTGCAGGCTTCCGAATATTGTATCTTGGCACTTTATTTCACTTGAAAAATAGTTTCTGAATCAAAATTGTTGCATTTTTCATGCACTTCCTAGTGCAAAAGAGTGGTTTTCATAATTTTCTGACAGGAAATAAATAGTTTTCATTGTATGAAAAGTAACCCTCCATCAAACATAAACAGAACATAGAACATAAAAACACAACTATTTATTGAAATTTATACGTTCCAATTTAAAAATCTCCTTCAGTTCTAGACAGTACAGACAACTTTTTCCATTGTATTTACTACACGTTCTCCGAAGAATTTCCTCGATGAAAATGGACAGGAGTTTCAAGGGGACATTTTTTATGGATGGCTAATTTCTATATATTTTAGCCATTTTCTTGCTCAAAAATTTGGAACAACTTAAGTTATTGTTTCGATTAAGTTGGTCTGTTTACATTCAGATAAAAATTTACAATATTTGTTACATTCTACCATACTTTCTAATTATAACTATACGACACTACAGGGACGATACCAAGAGGAGCGAAATTACACGACTACCCCATGGTTACATGAAACAAGACGAGGACAATACAAGAAACTGTACGCAAAGGAACAAGGGGGGAGGGGCAGGCGAAAAACATAGACGAACAACAGACTACAAGTAAATACAACGTTAAGCTGCGAGTTTAGGTAGCTTGCAAGCAAGTAATTTGCAGATTAAAAATTTGAAACTTCAAACCCAAAGATGTAGGTTGGTTCTCAATAAGCAGAGACAACTAGAACTTTGGTATAGCCTTTTGTATTTGCACTGTTGTTGATTAAGATCATTTAGGGCTTCCATGCCTATCATGCTCCCAATCGTATCTTCTCTGCAAATGCTTTTATTAAAGACTTCTCTGCAAATGCTTTTATTAAAGACTATAAGAAAGAAGTTTTGGGACGGTAACGGCTATGATGTTTTAAACAATAGACAATTGTGCTAAAGATAATAGCAAGGAACTTGTTACAAAAATGCATTGCGCTCTTTAATCGAATTCCCATAGAATCGTTAAGGATTCGTAATTAGAACGCAGTGCATCTTGGTGAAAAGTTCTTCGCCGCCATCTTTACTGTTATCATCTATTGTACATTTCTGAAGCAACTTGACAGGCTCAACTTTTTCTCCCCCTTTATTTTTCACCTCGAATTGAAAGAATTCTCAGCTCACCTCCAAAAATATTCTGACTGCGTATTAGCTTGAGATTCAGTTCGATCCTGGAATTCACGAGATGGTGATTGTGGTTGCCTTGGTGATGAAGGCATCGATGATTGGCTGCTTGGTTCATCTTTGACAGCCTCGTCATGATGTGGTGAAGGTGATCTGGTAGGTTGAGGGGTACCAGGTTGCTAGGAGACAAATTCAAAAATTGCTTTAAAATTACTGCTACGTGCCATCATCAAATCAACGAGTACATGGGAAGCAAGGGAATCCAAGTATAAGTCTACAACAGGATATAGCATTTGTTATCAATCAAAGGGTTTTTGGTTTCACGGGTTGGTCCTGGTAGTCTCTTGAAGTTGCTTAATAAGAAACTCATCAGCCCCGGAAGGGGGGGGGGGGTAACATAACATGCTGAGGGTATGGGTATGTGCCGCCCATATGGGTGGGTTTTTGGGTCCAAAAATCTCTAAATGAGGGTCCCTTGTTAAGAAAAATCGGCAAAAAATTGTAAAAAATGGGTAGTTTTCCGCCAAAATTCATCATAAAAGTGGGTTTGACGGCAACTGTCGGTAATTAGAAGAGGATAGCTTTCTGAAAAACGGGCAGCAGACCCCCGTCCATGTACCCCCACCCCCAGGTCATCAACCAGTTTTCAAAATGTTTTCCATTTATAAGAAAGTGCACAGCCTGATCCAAAAAAAGAAATCTTTTATATGCGAGCTTTTACTGTATGCAAAATAATTTCAAACAATAGGCCTTTTAGCTATTCTACAAAAGAGCCTGGGTCGAGTGTTATTTTTATACAATTTTACACGCGAGGTTCGATCGAATGGTGTTAGAGCTTCTTTCTCAGTTGTGCACATTCGAAAATTCTTCAAAATGTATCATAACATCGCTCGATTCCGATTCTTTCATAGAATAGCTAAAAGGTCTATTGATGATTTGTTGAATGACTCAAAATATTACATTAGGCCTTCTAGCTATTCTGAAAAAGAATCTCAATCGAACGATACTTCGCTACATTTGTAGAATTTTCGAATGTGCACATTAGTGATAGAAGCTCTAACGCCACTCGATGGAATTTCGTGTATAAAAATGTATAAAATAACGCTCGATCCAGGCTCTTTTGCTGAATAGCTAAAAGGTCTATTCTTGATAAGACATACCTGTTGAGTTTCAAGTTGTTGTTGTAGTTGTTTATAAATGAGTTCCTGCAAATGCGGAAGTGCTTGATTACTCGAGAGAACGGTTGATCCTGGTGGAGCATCATTCGTAGAATTTGCAGGAATTCCTGGAAAACGAATACGGAAGAAAAAGTTTATGCAATTACTCTACATAAGATTTGGATGCCAGTGGCCCTCGGGGGATCCTCATATATATTTCCGTATGGGAACGTGCCGCTGAACACGGTATCATTTTTAGGATTCTGAATCCGGGACTCGGTATATTGTCAATATAGTTGGCTCCATGACAGGGTCCATAGTTTTATTATTGACCCCAGAAAGTGGTTGTAGACCATCTGCACTTCGCGAATGGGCTTTAAACCGTTATGATGGCGAAATTTTCGCATTTTCTGATATATTTCGTACATACAAATTTCTAGGACAGCGCACAATTTTGTTTGAAGAAATTTAAGGGCAGGTTATAGTTTATGAAAACTTTACTCCGGGACAGGATATCACTTGTAGGTATCGACTCCGGGACAGGATAGTTTTCAGATTTTCCAGCGGCAGTTCCATGTTTGTTCGTAGACCACGTACCCCCTCCCTCTCGGGAGTGGCCCCTTTGATGCCCCGGAATAGTTTAGTAAATTCCTCCATTGCCTGTAATAGCAGCTAACAATATTTTGATAAAAGTTGAACGAATTAAAACAAGATAGAAACAATAGATTATGAATTATACAAACAAAAAATTTAGCCTTTCCTATTTACTAAGTCTCGTTACATTATAAATTTCATAGAAATTAATAAAGCTTCCTTTACCCATGGTAGTAGCTAGCTTGGGAATCATCTGATCATTTCCTGCATCCACGTGATCAGTTCCTGCAATCACATGTTCACCTTTAGTTGCAGCATCACTAACTGGGGTTCTGGCTTTTGTTGGGCTAATTCGTGATGGTGAAATCCCTGTTATGGATGATGCAAATCACATATATTAAGAAATGAATTTATTAGCAGTACAATAAGGAAGTGTTTTGAAGTAGCATCGTTAAGTTTCTTAAGTTTCTGTTGCACGATCTCCGTGGAAGCATGCTTAAATATAAAAAGCTCTTCAAAGCTCACAGGATCACAGCACAATCACAGGTCGATAGCAAGTACTTTTACGAAAGATAGGATCCCTCTCACCCATTCTCTCCCTATTTTCAGGGAGATTCAGATTACATGTATCGAATGATCATACGAGCAATAGGAGTAATGTGCTTTCAGTTTTGCTTTATTGGGCACACCAGACACACCTTTCTATTTGGCAACTTTTTAATTCCATTCGAAATGGGTGTGATATGATAACTGTTAACTGATAACTGATAACTGTTATGATGTGCACGATAACTTGATCACAGTAACTTGCTTACAAACAATTTCATTTCATCTTTCTGCCACCTCGTTTTGTTGCAGCCTGGTTGAATGCAGCCTCGCTGCAGCAAAAATTGATTCATTTTGAGACATAATCGAGGCTTGTTTCCAATCTTGACATCACAACTGTTTAATTCCATTCGAAGTATGATATGGCTTGGCCGCAACAAATAGTGATGATTTTCAGTCCGAATGTACAGCAGAAAATCATCATCATCATCATTAACATTATTTAAAGTTGGGTTTTAACCTAGTACATGGTACTAATTCATTCCAACTGTAAAGTAAACTAATTCAATAATATAATAAATGAGTCGTATATATCTATAAACAAAAACGCTATAAACATAGTCTGCAGGTGCATTTGTCACCAGTCCATGATTTTATTTGATTCTTAAATGCTGCAAGGGATGGACTTTTCTTGATTTTGTCACTAAATGTGTGTTCCAGAGGAGACTTCCTCAGAAAAGAAAGTGACTCCGCGCCATAACGTTTCTTGATTTTTGGAAGTTTACACAGGCCTTTAGTTCTTAGGTCATACGTTACTTCTTTCCTCTGAGTTCAAATCCTCGGAGACTGTTAATATATTCAAACGATTGATAAAGCAATGGTCTGGCATTCAGTGCAATTGTAATGTGTGTAGATATGAAGATCCCTGATATATATGCTTGAAGCGAATTTCAGCATCAACTAGTGAAAAGTCAGTTCTCTCTGCATACTCAAATCAGGGGGGGGGAGGGTTTTGGAATTTATTTAGTTTTTAGAATGTATATCTAATTTCTGTCAATTTCCATTTTTATTTAATTTTGTATTTTTGTATTCCAATTAGATTAGGTTCTTTTTATTTTGTAATTAGAAACTAGAATGTAATGTTTCAAATTAAAATAAGATCACATCACATCACATCTCTCGTAAACTTCCCATAAATACGAGGGGCTTAACTTTTTGGTTAACTCGTAGATTTCAGTCATTAATTTCTGGAGAAAATCTTAAAAAATAAAAACCAGTTACCTTGCATATCATCATCCTTCTGCATAAGATTACTCGGTGACATAGGCATTCTAGGACTATGTGCACTAGTTACCATTAGCGATGATGGCGACTTTCCTTCCACTGTTGTTATGGTTAACTGCGAAAGAATCGAGGGCTGCTCTTTAGCAACCTCTTGTTCAGTACGAGGCTCTGATTTTGGTGTAGTTTGTTGATGTTTTTGCATAGCAGCAACAACTGGTTGCGAATTAGTTACATCAACAAAATGAGGCTGCATAACCTGTTCGGCACTTAATGCTATTTGGGCTACTGAAACTGCTTTCTGTTGTGTACTGTTCGAGGTGCCCATACCACTATGGGCACCTATATTTTGATTAACTGTCGGCGTATCTTGTTGTAGCCTTGCTTGGGCATTGTATATTTGCTGCATTAGACCCTGCGGTGGCTGATCCTGCTTACTGGTTTCCTGGGCACCTTCAGTGTGTTGGGCACTTGCAGTGCTATGGGCATTCAATGCGTTCTGAACTGCTATGGCTTGCTGGGCAGCTAAGATCTGTTGTACGTGCGCTCCTGAGAATATGACTCTTTGATCATGGCTTAACGTACTAACACCAGCTTCTGCAACTTGAGTAACTGGCCCATGTTGTGATGGTTTGGACGGACTGTCTGTTTGGGCACCTCCTAATACAAGGCTTTGGTGGGTTGCTTTAATATTTGGTTGCGAGCCTGCAACGACTGATCTCTGCGCGTTTCCAAGAGTGGTCTGCAAGGCACCAGCTTCTTGTTGGGTCAGTATGTTAGCTAAAGCTTGTTGTGACAACGAGGTGCCCATGTGTTGTTGGGCCAGAGTGTTGATACCTTGTTGCGCAACAGGGAGCTGTGATAAGGACAGAGCTGTTGGAAGGATGCTAGACAGGTTTAAAGGGGACATTGGGATAGTGTAAGCGCCCCCAGGGGCCACAAATTGGGGCTGAAGGTGTGGTGACGAAGGAGAGCCAGCTCGAATAGCACTGAGAACTTGGGTCGGTAACAACGCCTACAATGAGAATAGTGAAGATATAAAGAATCGCTCATTCGAATACTCCAATTCTAGAAAATTGAGATCGAAAGAATTCCTCATTTGAATCTCCTATTTTTCTTGGTAAAAAGGTGCATAAATTGATCGGTCTATCAGTATGATACAAACAGAACTAATCCTACCTGTGGAACCAACTGTATTCCACCTAACCCTGCAACAGGTACAAGAGGAATTGGAGCTAAACCTGGTCCAATGTTCGCATATGGAATTGCGGAGGCTAGTTGCGCAGGAGTGAGTGGTTGTTGTTGTGCAGTTCCTGGTTGTGAAGGAGATGTAATACCATGCTGTATCCCAGCATGCGTTGCAGGTGATGCTTTAGAAGGTCCGTGCCTCGTTTCGCTTTGGTACGTTGCTGCTGTTGTGCTGCTTGGCAACTGTTGAGGGCTTGCAAGCGTGGAATGATGTCCAATGTTCATTGGGAGAGTGGCTGGAATACTGTTTGTGGTTAAGACGGGGGTTAAACCTTGGCTGACCTGTAAAAAAATTGTATCCATGCTTACATAGTGAAATTGGCAATCTAACAAACATGGTCCCAGGATTTTTCTATGAGCGTACTGTGACTTTCCGGGCAAGTTGCTTCATATTTAAACATCATGTTGTTGGTTGCTTCATATTCAAATCATTTCAGTTTCATTTTCATTTTGACAAATCCATGTTTTGATAATAAGTAGCGTCCAATGATAATTAAGTTGACAAGTCCATGTTAAAATTAAAGTTAATAAGTAAATGACAAAAATCGAGTGGCTAAGCCATATTAGTAGAACGTTTCGAACCTTCCTAGGTCCATCCTCAGCAAATTGACTGGGTGAAATTGCAATAAATACTAATTAAGATACACGCTAAAGGGAATTGGGAATAATTCCAAACATGGGCAAAATCGCCATATAAAGATGAAGTGTGTGTGAAATGGAAAAAAAACAACTAGGGAAAACCAGTAAAACCAGTTATACTGGTGGAAGTACGGAAAAAACAACGGAGAAAAACAACTGTGACTTATAATCTGAGACACAATAATGAATTTTTGCTACCAATGGTAAGAACTACAAGTTATGGATCTGAAACCATCAAATATAGAGCGAGGCGCCTGTGGCTATCTCTACCTCAACACCTAAGGAATGCTCAATCTATCAATGAGTTTAAGAAAGAAATTAAAAGCTGGAATGGCACTGAATGCACGTGCAGATTATGTAGGACGTTCATACCACAACTTGGATTTTTGTGATATCATGAAACACCAGAGGTAGTTTGATTAACATAGCATCTGACCAACAAATCCATTTTATGTTGTACTCAGAAAAAATGACAAGCTCAAAGGTAAACAAAAAATACACTGATATCGTTACTCAACACGTCTGAGTAAAGACATTTCTACCTAAATGACCCTTGGGATAGTCATGGTTTCTTGCTTCCCGGGTTATCGTTCTTGTTATATAGTTTAGTAGTTTGTAGTCCAATAGTCTTAAGTACCTCGTTTTGTAAATTTTCATATTGAATAAAAAAAAAAGTAAAGACATACCGGTGACATGACGACCCCCGGCCGACTTGGTGTCGTATCAGTAGCATTAGCAAGCCTTGGAGCCATTTGACCGGGTGGTAATCCACCAATAAAGGTAACATTTTGTCCATGAGCATTTGTGACAGCAACCAGATGACTTCCTGGGACCCCTGTGTGTTGTAGTGGCATTTGAATAGGGACGCCCAACGGATGTCCGGGAACCACTGACTGACCAATCTGGAAAAGAATAAAAGGCAACATTTTAAAGGACAAATCCGGGGTTGATAAAATTATTGTTAAAAAGCAACCTTACCAACTGCTGAACACCAATCGTGAGTTCTTTCCAAGTTTTGATGCCTCCAACTTTCATAAATTGGTTAATGAATCTTCGTAAGTTAGGCCAAATATCGTCGCCATTTTGTATTTTGTCGAGAGACGACACGTGAAAGGCATGCTGGATAAAACAGACCTTTTAAGATAAAGAACTAACGGTAGCATGAAAAGAAACAAAAATGTCCTGTAAACAATTACCTGAAATCTTCCGCCAGGAACAAAATTAAACGCCAATGGCGACGCCAATTGAATCATTCCCGCCGGAAGCCCCGATGCCAGTGATCCAGGATGTATGAAACCGGGTTGATTAGCACCCGCATGAACGATCTGAACCGGACCTTGCACACCAGGTATTGAGATATAGCTAGGAGCAACAGCTGTGCTTGGTAAAGAGGCTACTTTCTGAGCTTGGAGATTTGTCTCGCTTCCAGACGTCGCCATCTGAGTGGAGGCTGTTGCCAAGGTAGCAAGGGTGTCAAGGACACTGGCCTCTGTGACGATAGTAGGTCTTCTTCTGGTGGCTTCGCCTGCAGCCAAGGCTAAAATTTAAAAAAGATTGTATAAAGATAAAGTAATTTTTGTATGAATAATTTCAAATCTTTTAAAGAGGGTTTCCACTCACTGCAGCATATTTCAAGGTCAAACCACAAAGCCACTTTAAATTGTATTTAACTATATATACAAGGGTTGTGCGATGCTAAAAGCTTGCATTTGCAGAGAGCAATTTATATAAGAATGATGTCATATATTTAAAGAGGGTTTCAACTCACTGCAGCATTTCACGGCAACGTCACAAAACGACTTTTAAGTGTGATAAGACATTTGGTAAACAGCATGTAATCATATATACAAGGGTTGTGCGATGCTAAAAGCTTGCATTTGCAGAAAGCAATTTATATAAGAATGATGTCATATATTTAAAGAGGGTTTCAACTCACTGCAGCGTATTTCAAGGCAACGTCACAAAACGACTTTTAAGGCCCCGTCCACACGTTCACGTTTACGTTTTGTAAACGCATAGAATGTTTTCCGTCCACACTGATCCACTAATCGTTTATGGAGCGTTTTAGCCTGTCCACACGTAAACGCCAAAACAATTGAAAATGAATGATGAGAATGACATCTATGACGTCATCGTTTACAAAAGTATGCGTTTACAACCGTCCACATGCAAACGCGAAAATAGTGTTTTCAAGGATACTGAAAATGAGTGGTGAATATAAAGTCTGTGACGTCACCGTTTACGAAAGTATGCGTTTACGACCGTCCACACGAAGACGTGAAACAGCGTTTTCAAAAGTATCCACTTTGGAAAGCGTTTTGGAATGTATGCGTTTAGGATAACTTGAAACGCCGTTTACATGTGGACGCAAGGTGTAAACGTATAAGAAAGTATGCGTTTACAGACGTAAACGTATACGTGTGGACGGGGCCTAAGTGTGATAAGACATTTGGTAAACAGTATGTAATCATATATACAAGGGTTGTGCGAGGTTTAAAGCTTGCATTTGCAAATAGCAATTTACATAAGAGTGATGACATATCTTTTAAAGAGGGTTTCCACTAACTGTAGCATATTTCAAGGCCATACCACAAAACGACTTTTAAGTGTAATAAGACATTTGGTTAACAGCATGCAATCATATATGCAAGGATTGTGCGAGGCTAAAGCTTGCATTTGCAAAGAGCAATTTATATAAGAGTGATGACAGATCTTTTAAAGAGGGTTTCCACTCACTGTAGCATATTTCAAGGCCATACCACAAAACGACTTTTAAGTGTAATAAGACATTTGGTAAACAGTATGTAATCATATATACAAGGGTTGTGTGAGGTTTAAAGCTTGCATTTGCAAATAGCAATTTACATAAGAGTGATGACATATCTTTTAAAGAGGACTTCCACTAACTGTAGCATATTTCAAGGCCATACCACAAAACGACTTTTAAATGTAATAAGACATTTGGTTAACAGCATGCAATCATATATGCAAGGATTGTGCGAGGCTAAAGCTTGCATTTGTGAAGAGCAATTTATATAAGAGTGATGACAGATCTTTTAAAGAGGGTTTCCACCCACTGTAGCATATTTCAAGGCCATACCACAAAACGACTTTTAAGTGTAATAAGACATTTGGTTAACAGCATGCAATCATATATGCAAGGATTGTGCGAGGCTAAAGCTTGCATTTGCAAATAGCAATTTACATAAGAGTGATGACAGATCTTTTAAAGAGGGTTTCCACCCACTGTAGCATATTTCAAGGCCATACCACAAAACGACTTTTAAGTGTAATAAGACATTTGGTTAACAGCATGCAATCATATATGCAAGGATTGTGCGAGGCTAAAGCTTGCATTTGTGAAGAGCAATTTATATAAGAGTGATGACAGATCTT
The DNA here is from genome assembly GCA_964020215.1 of Aurelia sp. 3 sensu Dawson et al. (2005). Lineage (NCBI taxonomy): Eukaryota > Metazoa > Cnidaria > Scyphozoa > Semaeostomeae > Ulmaridae > Aurelia > Aurelia sp. 3 sensu Dawson et al. (2005). Next base: position 485,135 of record OZ026576.1, read on the forward strand.
TTAAAGAGGGTTTCCACTCACTGTAGCATATTTCAAGGCCATACCACAAAACGACTTTTAAGTGTAATAAGACATTTGGTTAACAGCATGCAATCATATATGCAAGGATTGTGCGAGGCTAAAGCTTGCATTTGTGAAGAGCAATTTATATAAGAGTGATGACAGATCTTTTAAAGAGGGTTTCCACTCACTGTAGCATATTTCAAGGCCATACCACAAAACGACTTTTAAGTGTAATAAGACATTTGGTTAACAGCATGCAATCATATATGCAAGGATTGTGCGAGGCTAAAGCTTGCATTTGTGAAGAGCAATTTATATAAGAGTGATGACAGATCTTTTAAAGAGGGTTTCCACTCACTGTAGCATATTTCAAGGCCATACCACAAAACGACTTTTAAGTGTAATAAGACATTTGGTTAACAGCATGCAATCATATATGCAAGGATTGTGCGAGGCTAAAGCTTGCATTTGCGAAGAGCAATTTATATAAGAGTGATGACAGATCTTTTAAAGAGGGTTTCCACTCACTGTAGCATATTTCAAGGCCATACCACAAAACGACTTTTAAGTGTAATAAGACATTTGGTTAACAGCATGCCATCATATATGCAAGGATTGTGCGAGGCTAAAGCTTGCATTTGCGAAGAGCAATTTATATAAGAGTGATGACAGATCTTTTAAAGAGGGTTTCCACTCACTGTAGCATATTTCAAGGCCATACCACAAAACGACTTTTAAATGTAATAAGACATTTGGTTAACAGCATGCAATCATATATACAAGTGTTGTCCGAGGTTAAAGCTTGCATTTGCAAAGAGCAAAATAATCTAAAAATATCCCTTTCAAATTGAGTGGCGTTTGAGTTTTGAAAAGTCTTCAAGAAGTATCACAATATTCAAAAAAATCTTCTTGCTGCGTGTAGTGCCACAATACAAAGACAAACAAGTAAATTACATAAAATATAAGCACTTTGATGCGAATTGAAAGTAGCGACGTTTCGAGCATAGCCCGTTTTCAAGCCAACGGGCCAACGGGCTTGATAACGGGCTATGCTCGAAACGTCGCTACTTTCAATTCGCATCAAAGTGCTTATATTTTATGTAATTTACTTGTTTATCACAATATCCGTCGAAACAGGGGGTAATAACAACAACAAAAAACTCACTGGTGATTCGTTTGCTGTTGCCATTCGAACTCTGCACCTTCGATCTCACCAAGGCGGCAGCGTCAACCAATGAGGATAAGTTATTCGCTGCTTCTGCTTCGGATTTCGAATCATCGATGATGCCTTGTTTCGACTGAGCCTCGTTTGGAGAGGCTAGTCTAAGTTCCTTCGGCTTCAATCTTTCTTCTTTCTCTGCTGAATATTAATTACAGGTGAAATTACAACCAACAAGGACTGCACAAAAGAATTTATAATCTTAATAGTAACTAGACACGCACAAGAGAGAGGTGCCTTAAAATCTCTTTTTACAATGATATCAATACCATCATGATACCATCTCTTTTTGCAGAAACGAACTTATCTGAGAGGACTTCTCATGGTTAAAACAAGGATAAATCTTTCAGCTACTCTACAAAAGAGCCTTGATCAGGCCTGGTAATTTTCATACATTTTCATATGCGATGCTCGATTGAGCAGTGGGAGCACCAGGGGGAATTCAGGGGGGCTTCTTCCCCCAGATTCCAAAAGTCGGCGAAAGTTGTCAAAGAAGAAAATGACAAAAAAATTGGTTAGGTATGCCTTTAGACAGAAAAATTACGTCACAATTAATCCCCCCCCACATCTTTTGATTATTTAGAGTTGGCGTAGACACTGCGGTTGAGTGGCATCAGATCTTCTATCACTATGGTCCACATTCGGAAATTCTTCAAAACATAAAATCTCCCTCGATTAAGATTCTTTTTTGGAACAACTATAAAGCTATTTGTGAAACAAGACAATTAATAAAGATGAAATTCCAGTCACTGGTATTGAAAGTTTTATTTATTCATTAGATACTTCTTTCTGTACATTCACTAGACTTCTGACGATGAGTCCCTTGTATCCCTGCGGTAAACCTTGCTCAACAGGGACTCATAATAAAACCTTGAAAAAGCTGACCCTATTTTCTACAATCATCAAAGGAATTATAATGGAATCACGGCTTCAAACTCGAATCCTGTGGGAATATTATCAGTTTTTCCATCAAATCAAAAATTCTGTCACATTTGCCGTAACCATAGTAATTTGCAATCCGATTGGTACTCTAAGAAGCTCAGAGTTTGGGCCTAAATAGGGTTAGGTTTTTCAGAGTAATGTTATTGGTCTCTGTTGACTGAAGCACCATCATCAAGTTCAGGGAAAAAAGGGACTCCAGATCAAAAGTCTAAATTCTCACCTGATTGCATTTCTCCAACTGTCCACGATCCAGCAGTCATTGGAAATTTGCGTGTACGTGCTCGTTTTTTCGACTCGATAAATAAACTGTCTTCATTTTTTGCTGAAATTTAGAAAACTTAAATCAACTTAGGGCTGATACAAGCCATAACTGCATAGAGGGGCGAAGAAACAAAATTTTCCAACGATAAAACCATCAACAACAACAGCAACAACATTGATGATTGCAGAAAAAGTTTCAAACTTCATTTCGACAGAAAAACGATCGAAACAGAAAATTTCAAAAGCCAGAACTGTCTACTTACAAAGTCTTTTTGTACCGTTTTCTTGTTGTGCCTGTAAATAAAATCGTCCATTAAATAAAGTTGCCTTGCCTTACAAAATCATTTAAAAACTTTCCAATCATTGCAGAGGAAACTTAAGGGTCTTTCTCTATCAGAGAACACAAATCAGTTCAGTTCAGCTCAGTTTTATTTTAAATTCCACTACATACAAAAAATTTTCTAAAATACAATACAATAAACTAAATGACAAATTACAACAGATGACAAAGATAGATGACAAATTTTAGAATAAGAGTACATAAAATTTTGTATGGAGGGGAATTTCTTACGGGGGGATTTCGTTTCAAATTTCGTTCAAATTTCATTAACTCATGACAACGATCAGACAAAAACAAGAAATACAATCAACTCCGTTTGCAAAAATTTCAAAATTATGTACAACCACAATCAATGATGTAAACCACAAATATAAAAATTGATGTGAACTTACAAATTCGCTTGAGAGAAGTATTTCCAGCAAATCGATATATCCCTTGTATCTGACAATATCGACTGGAGTTTTTCCAAACTGTGAGAAAAGAAGAAAAGATATGGCTGATGACTTGACACTCTCCCTTAATCATTTTATGAAAGTTTCAAGAATATAAGACAAAGCTACATTCTGATATTGAGTAGGTTCTCGTCGCATCAAAAACACTGATTCCTCCGAAATTTTGGAATTCCGTAAAGAGCAATATTCTTACACTACATTACATAAGTCCCTCTAACTTACGCTCATTGTTGTTGTTGTTTTTATCGCTTCACGTCGTCAGTCTACAATATTCTCAGAAAAAATATTACCTTATTTCGAATGTCAATCTGTGCACCTTGTTCCATCAACAATTTGCAAATCACGGGGCTGTGTGCCTCAACTGCCCAATGTAAGGGGGTCATATTCAGCTAAGAAGAAAAATTATTCATATCAATAACAATGAAATTATCAACTAAAAGCAGGAAAAGCATTTGGAAAAGTTTGCTGAAAAGTTACTGCTTCAAAATCCGATATAACAAAGCTTCACCCCCTCAGGGGGGGGGGGGAGGTACATGACTTGCTAATGGACAAGTGATGTTAATGATACTTGCACTGATGAACTCTGGTTCTGTTGAATGCACTTCTTGAGACATAATGAAATGAAAGAAGGAAAAGCATTTGCAAAAAGTTTGCTGAAAAGTTACTGCTTCAAAATCTGATATAACAAAGCTTTACCCCCTCAGGGGGGGGGGAGGTACATGACTTGCTGATGGACAAGTGATGTTAATGATACATGCACTGATGAACTCTGGTTCTGTTGAATGCACTTCTTGAGACATAATGAAATGAAAGAAGGAAAAGCATTTGCAAAAAGTTTGCTGAAAAGTTACTGCTTCAAAATCCGATATAACAAAGCTTCACCCCCTCAGGGGGGGGGGGTACATGACTTGCAGATGGACGAGTGATGTTAATGATACATGCACTGATGAACTCTGGTTCTGTTGAATGCACTTCTTGAGACATAATGAAATGAAAGAAGGAAAAGCATTTGCAAAAAGTTTGCTGAAAAGTTACTGCTTCAAAATCTGATATAACAAAGCTTCACCCCCTCAGGGGGGGGGGAGGTACATGACTTGCTGATGGACAAGTGATGTTAATGATACATGCACTGATGAACTCTGGTTCTGTTGAATGCACTTCTTGAGACATAATGAAATGAAAGAAGGAAAAGCATTTGCAAAAAGTTTGCTGAAAAGTTACTGCTTCAAAATCCGATATAACAAAGCTTCACCCCCTCAGGGGGGGGGGGTACATGACTTGCAGATGGACGAGTGATGTTAATGATACATGCACTGATGAACTTTGGTTCTGTTGAATGCACTTCTTGAGACTTATATTGTAAGAAGTGGGTATGTTGTAAGAAGTGTAACTAAGTAATAAGTTTTTAGATGGAATGCATAAAAAATATAAAATCTCACCATATCAACAGCATTGATTGTTGCACCACATTTTACTAACATTTGAGCTATTTCTATGTGGCCTTGCTGTGCCGCTAAATGAAGGGGTGTCTTTTCAACCTGAAAAAGTAAAGCATGTCAACCTAAACAATGACTGTCCAGCAAATACCGGGTGAGTGAAAAAAGTAACGTGTTTGGCAGGCTATAGAATAAAAGATGTATGTGACCTGAGACTGATGTTCAAAACTAAAATGTTAATTTGAAAGACCCTGTGCTAACCAGCAGCCTTTGTGTGAAAGAGAAGTAAAACAACATTGTACAAGGTGACATGTATAAGGAATTGAAATATCGAATAATTGGACTCTACGGCTTTGTCTAAGTTAACAGGCTATTCATTTAAAAACTTGCCGCAATGATTTGTTTCATTATCAGAAAGAAATGCTTGTTCTCATGCGTGCAGTTAACAGGCAGCAAAGAATTGAAAACAAGTCAGCATGTGACAAAATGGCAAGTCTCGTAGGGATTCCTAATAGTCTACAAGATGTTGGGATTCCTTTGTTTTCTGGGGGACTGGAAATTATTCACAAAGATCTATGGGATTTTTAGGGTCCCTGAAAATGCATCGTGGGATAGGTGACAAGCACAGAGGCCCATGGTTAGCACAGGGTCTTTAAATCAAGGGCTAACTTACAGTAGCTGAGAATATTTTGTTTGGCAAAATCACACATCTTTGGGGGCCAACAATTGGAAAATGCCTGTAGGGGGTTTGTATGGGAATCAAAAGTTCCACATTTCATTCTGGTCCATGATTTATGAGGCATTGGAGTTTAAATCTAATACCATTGTCAGTTTCAGAGATAGAATGGTAATTTTATAGCAAGTAAATCATAGGCTAGAATGGAATGTGGAATTCTTGTTTTCCGAAAGATGCAATTTGCCAAATTTGATTTTTTAAGTTGACAAAAAGCAAGCTGTAAATTGTCCGTTTCTGATTCACAGACATTACCAACCACTGTATCCTTTATCCAATATCTTACAAGAAATTTGTAAGATTCTGCCATAAACTTACTTTTGTTTTTCCATCTCGGCTGACTCCAGCTCTGAGTAAGACTTCTGCCGTTACAGTATGGCCGTATTGAGCAGCAAGATGAAGAGGAGATGTGCCAAGCTAAAAATATAGAACATTGAAATGTATTTTTGTCCCTAAAATTTGACAATAGCCCAGTGTTTGGCAAATCACTGACTGGAGAGGAACTGAACCTAATTTCAGGCATTTTTGACTAAACTGTGTTGTCACATATTCTTTACGGTATAAGAAAAAGAATTTTGGACAATACCAAAAGTTTCTTAAATCATCAGATCTGGTTCCTCCTGAACATTTCAAAACAAAGTATCTTTGAATTCTTTCCACATGCTTATACATTACTCAAGTACTTTACAAGTAATATGATACAGGAAGCAAGTGACAATGAGTAAAAAGATGTTGGGGTTTCTTAATTTTTGGTGATCTTAGCCTCTTATAAGCAGTTTCCTATGCAACTGTGATTTCCCGCTCCCAAAAAAAAACGTTTTGAACATTACTTGAAAGTTTAGCGTTGGAATTTCATGCAGTTGAAATATCTTGTGGCCTAGGCACAATCTTGCTAGATTGACCTTACTACTACCTATGTACTTGAGTACTTCTTGTTGTCAATAAATAAAGTTATTTTTGTTTGAATTAAATGAATGAGAAAATAAATTACTCTTTTTTCGTGAGGCCATGCATGACCCTCTGTACTGAATTTCCGATAAAATACGCACCCAGTCAGTTGTTATTGGTGCTCCTGTTGCCATTAGTTGACGCACTTCTTCAGCATTGCCTTTTCGCGATGCCTCAAGGAGACGTTTTCCCAGATCGGCAACTGCCAATGAAGTTGCCATTATCCTAGATATGAAGGAATGGATTTAGAATGAAACTAAGAAACGGTTGGAACTTGGAATGTTAACAGAAATAGAGGGTTAAGTCCTGGGGGGGGGGGTACATAACATGTTGAGGGTACGGGTATGTGCCGCCCATATGGGTGGGTTTTTGGGCCCCAAATTCTCTAAACAAGGGTCCCTTTTTCGGCAGATTTTCCATAAACAAGGGTGGGTTATCCAGAAATTGGCGAAAAATAGCAAAAAATGGGTGGTTTTCCACCAAAATTCATCATAAAAGTGGGTATGACGGCAACTTTTGATAATTAGAAGAGGGTACCTTTCTGAAAACCGGGCGGCAGACCCCCGTCCATCCGCAAGTCATGTACCCCCCCCCCCGGGGGTTAAGTGGGGCTCTTTTGCTAGGGGACCATGCATGCTTGAAACCAAGTCCACTTTTCAACAAGAAGATTTGAAGTGGGAAAACAATGTTTTCTGCATTATGTGACCAGTTTGCATGTGCAAGTTTGATTCACAACTAAAAATGTATTACATGAACACGTTGCAGCAGTTTCTAATTGCTTGTAAAAATAATTCTTCTAATTCTGTGTGCATTTCGGGTACGACTGGGCCAGAAAACATGGTTTTACGAGTATTTCTTGCATGGTAAGGCCAGAAAGCATAATTTTAAGGGATTTTGAATGGTTGAAAGACAAATGCTGAAAGAATGTCTGCCACAATTTTGCTCTGATTTGGTCTGATGTTTCCTGTACCCAAATTTGTCCTACTTTTTGTAAATTATGTAAATTATCAGGTTGCTGCAGAATCCTTCTCATTACTGACATAGCGGAGGTGTTTGGAATCCTTAGTGAAGTAGGGGAACTGGGACCTTGTATCCCTATGTCTATGACGTACAGAAATTTGACAGTTCAGCCCCCTTATCATTGGGGGCACTTAGTGGTTACTGTGCCCTAAAGGTGACCACCATCGGCTACCCACCACTGCCTATCATCTTGCTCATACATTACCATTATGATCAAAGAAAGTACCAAAGACCTGGAATCCCTACAGATTTTGATGTACTTTTGATTTCAAGGATACTTCAGACTTCAAGTTATAACCTTTCAAAAGTTTTAATAAATAATGTTGTTGGTATTGAATATGAGAAAACATGCAACACAGGGACTGGTTTGATTTCATTACTCTCACTTGCCGGATTCAAAATAATTTTTTTGTGGTGACACAGCACCATCTTATATTTCACACTGTCATTTCTTGACCCTCAAAAACTTCTGTTCAAAACAACACTGTGTATTTTTGACCTTTTTGTACGACTTTGGACGGGATTGGATGACCTAGTAAAGAATGTTGACAAGAAGACCGCAATATTTGATGAAATTCAGCCAAAGAATTAGGCCCTGAGGCAATCTATTTCCATGATCGCTCTTGAAATCAAAATATTTCACATAAAAGAACGTTTTGGAAATGGCCTAAACGAGAAGAAGGTCTCTAAGTGGGCGTGTTCGTGTATGAGAGTTCATTGCACAGGTTTCTTTCCTACAATTCAGAGAATTTGGCGCCAAATATTTGGTTTGAGCATGGTGCCGACTTCCTTCGAGTCCTCGACGGAAATAGGACATCGGGTGTTTGAAGCCTACGGAATATCATTTACAAGGGAGCATTCTTCGTGATGTTTTGGAAGTTAGGAGGAACATTAGTTTTCAGGATATAATGGAAGAATTATGGGGTTATTTTTCTTATAAATATAAGATTGTCAGATGTCATGCAGACAAGGAGCGGCGTGCAACTAAATTCAAACCTTCTTTGGGCCTAAAAAAGTTGACATACGAAACCGCAAGCTATAATTTAGCTGGCTGCCAAACTCCTCGGCCTAAAATTACCAAAACTAGCCATCTAAAGTTGGATATTATTGCTGCATAAAACTAAAAGGAAATGCTTACCTCAAGAGGAAGTTATTAAAGCAATTTGATGAATTTTTCGCAATGTATTTCGAAGGAAACGCACAGACATATCCGGTCAACTCGCTCACAGGAAACGAACGTGCTCAAAAATTCCACGACTTCCTGAATAGCGACTTCAAGACTTTAAGGGAGTACTGACATAGCTAAAGGGAAATCTGATTGGATCAATGAGGTGATTGATTTATGGAAGGATGAACAATAGCTATTATTTCACTTCTTTTGTTTAGAACAAAAAGATAATGCTACAGATCTAGGGGAAGCACTGACGCGGAAACTGGTGGAGGATTGGGGGGGGATTGGGGTATTGGGGGCGACTAATTCCAAATTTCCCCCAAAAGTTGGCAAATTCATCACAAGATTCTTTGGACCTTTTCCAGGCCTCTGTAAGGAAGTCTGGCTTTAAAATTTAGATCTTCACATTCGATGGAAAAATCTCAATTTTAGATTTCGACAACAAGATTGTGGGTTCAAATCCTTTTGGGACACAAATCACACCCAAATTTAAGTCAAAATTTGATCCAGTCCAATAACTTCGGAAATAATGACATTTTCTCTTACAGCAAATTAAATCCCCGCATATGAAAACCTACAAAAATTAAAACAGAGATGCTGTTTTTCCTAAATTATCCACCTTGTAATAAAAAACCTTTTTCAGTTTGATGATACATAGGTTCTCATTGCAGGGGTAGCAAAGCTGATTTTTGACTGTCGCTGGTAAGTTAATTTTAGTCTCAGTTGGCTGACTACGTTTGATTCTCCTTCCAATTAGTTATTAGGTCCATAAGAACGCTTCCACAACAATTAACAGGGCTGAACATCTTCGTAAGAGGCCTACACAAGGCACCCTTCAAATAAGAACCTTCCTACCTTGAAATTAGCCCTTAGTACCTTTGAAATAAGAACCTATTTCAGCCTGGCTCTCAAAGAAGTAGGTTCTCATTTGCATGAATTTACTGTACACAAGAGAAAGATATTCTTGCAGCTCGATACAGACAACTGTCCTTCCAATGAAAACTTTGAGTCAACTTTGAAGCTTCCTTCAGTCCTACTGACACACTAAATTACAAGCCAACTTTCCTTTCTAACCTGAATAATTACTTGTAACTTCAAAATGACGGAAGGTAACATTTCTGTAGCTTAAAAAATACGGCACGAGAACCTTCATTTGCAAGAAAAATTAAGCTAAAATTAAGAAAGTCTTCTAAGGCCCTCATCTCCAAAGTCAATTTCCATAGACTCAAACTTAGCTACTGACCACAAACGTATGTCACTAAAACACCGTAATTGTATCCTTCTTAACCAACGAGCTTTGTTGTATATTAGACAAGACAAGAAGTTTAGTTCCGAAGGAGCCATCACAAACTCTGAGTTTAGACAATAGACTTTTAGCTATTCTAAAGAAAAGTCTGGATTGAGCAATATTTTGATAAATTTTGACATGGGAAGTTCGACTGAGTGGCGTCAGAGCTTCTATCACTATTGTTCACATTCGAAAATTCTAAAAAATGTATCAAAATATCGTTCGATTCAGATTCTTTTTTAGAATAGCTAAAAAGATGATTTTATCTGTCTGTAACGACGATCGCTCTAAACATTCCTGCAAAGGTTTCTCCGTCCTTGATGAGATCAGTATGTTAACGATATCCAAATTAAAAGACTACTTGGCTCATCAAAACTATGGTTTGAGCAGCTTCAGTGTTCCATCTTCACTAAAAGTAGCTACAAGATTTTGATGCGGATGATGTTGGATTCCTAGGACTTCTTTGTCATGCACCTGGAAGATCAAAATAAAACCATCACGAGTTGCTACGAATGTCTAGGCAAGACATGAAACTTTACAAAATAGCTAACAATACATTTACATTTACAAAAATCATTTACAACATTTACATTAAATATATTCAAACATGCATTACATCCAAATACGCCAAGTTATCAAAATCCGTCCTATTTTGTTGGGGAGATGAACCTCAGCCTGCATTGTTCAAAACAATCAGAAATCGTGTAAGTCCTGGCCAATGAAAACTTGAGTCTTTGAAGCATGCGCAGAACGTAGGATTTTACAGACTGATAACCTGATTTTAAGGTTCGTCCCTGCGCAGTAACTGACAGATTTGGGACTGCTTGTTTGAAGGAGCAACAGCCTTGACTCATAGTAATCAGTCCATTCCCGTTAAAATCACAGGATAAATAATTCCATTTCGCAGTTCAATTGGCAAGGCTAAATTGGATTTTGTTTTCTTTGCATGCCTAAAATCCTTGAATGTTTTTATTCAATGGGGTTTCCAAGAGGAAACAACTCTTATTGTAATTCACTAAGCTCCGCCCAACCCAGCGGAAGCACTATTCGAACAGAACAGATAACAAAAGCAACACCATGGTATGGCACGCCGTTACTGTCAAAAGGTATTCGAGAATAAGTTTGTTGTCGAGCTGACGATACAGCAATCGAGTTTTAAAATTAGGAGTCAAGTTTTGAACAACAGGGTCAAGATTCATCAGAAAGGATCTAGCTTCAGAGCTACGGATCAAAAATTGAAAATTTTGCGCGATCGAGTTTTACATTTTGCGCGATCGAGTTTTACATTTTGCGCGATCGAGTTTTATGCTTTGCGCGATCGAGTTTTACAGTTTGCGCGATCGAGTTTTATGCTTTGCGCGATCGAGTTTTATACTTCGCGCGATCGAGTTTTACAGTTTGCGCGATCGAGTTTTATGCTTTGCGCGATCGAGTTTTACATTTTCCGTCACCCATATCTATCACGGGGGGGGGGGGGGGGGCTTGCATGGTAAAGGTTAAAGTACATGGGGATGCTGTCCGTAAGGGCATCCTTTATCTGACATCTGGTGTAACCAAGCGTATGCTTTTCAGCAGTTGTGTTTCATTTTCATTCATTCATTTTATCATATTTAAACACAAAACCCTATCAGCTAAAAAAAGAAAAGAGAAACTATACAAATGTCTATTTACATATATATAAAATCTTACAACTTTGCTGGTCTTCCTAGGGATCGTGCTTCGGGAAGGATGCTAATTTTGTAGGAATTCCTTCAGTTTCCTTTTGAATAGGGTGATAGTGGAACTTGTTCTGATTTCTAATGGGATTTCATTCCACGTCTTTGCACCAGAATAGAAAAAACTGTTTTTGGAGAATTCTAGGTTCTGCCTTGGAGTGTCAATATCTAACTGATTTCTTGTTTGATAACTAGATATTTGAGATCTGGTAACAAGTCTCCCTCTTAAGTTGTCCGGGCAGAGGCCATTCATTATTTTATAGATCATCACGGCCCTGTCAAATTTTATCAAGTTTTGGACTGAAAGCCAATTGCATCTCCATCCATCCTTTAATCTAGAGCCTTCTATTAGCGTTCGTGCTCTAGTTTGCAGACGCTGAAGATGATCAAGCTTTGTGTTTGACAAACTGCCCCATAGTTCATCACTGTATCTCAGATGACTCTCAAGCAGTGCCTTGTACACCTGATCCAATTTTGATTGCGGTAGTATGTTCTTTAATTTCCGCAGGGACGAGAGAGCATTTTTAATTTTACCTTTGAGGTTTTTATATTGCTCATTCCATGTAAGGTTTTCGTCCACTGTAATTCCAAGGTATTTGACTTTTTTGACCCGTTTGATTGGTCCTCCATTTATGTTTACCTCTAATGGACCTTGGATACGGTTCGTTTGTCTTTTGTGACCAACAACCATGTATTCTGTTTTATCAGTGTTCAGACTGAGCTTATTCTGCCGTAACCATTCTGCAATATTGTCAACCTCAGTTCTTAGATCATTGCAGAGTTCGTCAATATCTTCAGCAGAGCAAGTTACGCTGGTGTCGTCCGCATACATGTTTGTGGTGCATTTATTGAGGCACTGCTCAAAGTCATTGACATACAGAATGAAGAGGAGAGGCCCCAAGCACGAACCCTGAGGAATACCGCAGTGAACAGTTTTTAGGCTAGATTTGTGGCCATTCACTTGACAGTATTGTTTCAGCAAATTTTTCTTCTTTATGCCTGCAATTTAGACACTGCAATTTTGCGGTTTTGGCCTGGTGGTAGGGTAACTACATCTGGGCACAAAACACAACAACAAAAACCAACCAATACAACAACCGCGACCGCAGGAAAAATATTGGTTGTATGTGAATAGGGTTTCAGCAGAAAATAGCAAATTTTCTAGAGTCAGTTTGTCAGAACTTTACACAGAGTCTTTACACAGGTATGTCGAGCCCCACTTTCGATATTGTTGTTCTGTCTGGGGTTGTGCTGGGTCTAGAGACATCAACCAGTTGCAAAAACTTCAAAATCGTGCTGCTAGGATCATAACAAACAGCAGCTTTGATACCCCAAGCAGACCACTTATTACAGAGTTGGGCTGGAAGACCGTTGAAGAACTCATTGGAAATGAGTCCAAAACAATGGTCTTCAAGTCGCTCAATGATTTGGCTCCTCAATACTTGTGTAATCTCTTTACCAAAAACTCAGCATGCTCCTCCCGCAGTCTCCGGAACACTGAGACTGATTTGAGGTTGCCAAAGAAAAGATCAGCAAATGGACAAAAATGCTTTTCTTTCCGGGGAGCTAAACTATGGAATAGCCTTCCTGCTGAGTCTAAGACGGCATCCTCCCTGGGTAGTTTCAAAAAATCAATACAGGGTTGATTATTTCCTTTTTATTGTAAATATCATATAGTTGTAAATAGGTTTTTAATATTATGGGTTCTTATTTTTTGGCATTTTAATTGTATATTGTAATTAGTTTTCTTTTTTTTATTGGAGGGCCCCTTGAAAAGCAACTTCGGTTGAAGGGCAACCCTCCCTAAACAAATGAAATATGAAATATATATAAATATAAGAACACGTTATCTCTATTTTGGTTGGGGGGGGGGCAAAGTTGCCCTCGCATGAAACTTCTCAAATTTCGCAACTACCTATTAAGCAGCTTTTCAGAAAGTTTCATTTTGAAATATTGTAACAAATGAGGAGGAAGGAGACAATTTTCTGGTACTAACTCTGGAAAATGGCAAATTCGCAGATCTCAGTTGTCGCGAAAAAAGTAGCAAAATTTGAATATTTTGCCCATTCCTTTTATAGGGTGCTAGTGTTAATTGTGCTCCAAATTTAATCCTATCACGATTTTCCCGATTTTGGCGAATTTTGCCGCGTTTCCTGACCACACAAAGGAAAATGCTGACATGAGCAAAACTGATGGCTAACTTTGAGTAAAAATTGTCATTAGCACACCAAATCAACCCGCCGAAGTTGGTTCCTCTTCCTATTCCCAGCCAAGTATTAGGTCAGGGGGGGGGTATTTTTCCCCAACCAAAATAGAACGTATCAAATAGCCTACTACAGGGTATCATTCCATGTTCGGGCCTATACTTTTGACTGATACTTTCTTGACCTGAAAATTAAATCCTTGAATCAATAAATCATTGGTGTCCCTTTTTCAGCAGCAGCATGAAAAGCAATGGAAAACAAGGGGTCTGGGACACAAGCTAAGAGCTAAGGATAAAGGTGATAAGTCTAATGGTGTCCAAAGCGCGCCAAAATAGCACTGATGTCAGCAGGGATCTATATCTCCCTGCTGACAGGGATCAAAAAGATTCGACTTTATCGACTCTATGTCATTGACTCAGCGTAAAACTCGATCGCGCGAAGTATAAAACTCGATAGCGCAAAGCATAAAACTCGATCGCGCAAACTGTAAAACTCGATCGCGCAAAGCATAAAACTCGATCGCGCAAAATGTAAAACTCGATCGCGCAAAATTTTCAATTTTTGATCCGTAGCTCTGAAGCTAGATCCTTTCTGATGAATCTTGACCCTGTTGTTCAAAACTTGACAACTAATTTTAAAACTCGATTGCTGTATCGTCAGCTCGACAATAAACTTATTCTCGAATACCTTTTGACAGTAACGGCGTGCCATACCATGGTCTCGAATTTCATGAAACTATTGAGAAATATCTTCTTTCTAATAGTCTAAAATTTATGGTAGAGAAATTAGTTGCAAAATGCTTACTGTAAACTCGGCTACAGAAGGCCTATCAGCCAAGGTTCTCTGGGTTGATCAGTTGAATGGCCTAATTTCTTTTCGTTGCTTTCACATTTCTGTATCTTTTCATTGTGTTCGTATGAAAACAAAACTTGCTGATGGATCGTGATAACTAAAACGGTACACAGACAGAATTTATGTTATCCCTTGATTCATTTGTGTGCTGTACCTGGGCAGCAGCTCTCTGATTTCTCGCCGCCATTACTCCAATTTCTCCAACGGTCATTTCTGAACTTTGAATTTTGAAATTCCCGCGCTTCATAAAACCCTACTACGCATGTGCCAAAGACTCAAAAACGACGTCACTCCAAATTCACCGGACTTACTGAGGTTCATCTCCCCAACAATATTATCTCATTAAACTTTCGATTGAAATTACTTTGTTTGGTAAGCCTTTCCAAATATGTGGTCCATGGACTTGAGACTCTCAGACCAAAAGTTGTTTGACTAGGCCTAACATGGGATAAGTTACTTAGAATTCTTAACGTACTTAAAGCCCGCCGCACACGGCGAGGAAAATGCTCAGCAAAGTGGCATGAATGTCATTTTGCTCAGCAAAATTCTCGCCGTGTGCGGATGATTTTTGCTGAGAAAATATTCATTTGTGCAGCTGAGGAAAATATCTATCGTGTTTGATAATTTCTGCCATTCGTGCCAAAATTCTCACCGTCTGCGGTATCACTGAGAATTTTGCTCACTGCCTTGGCTGATCACGTGTTCATGTTGCCATGGCATCGACCAAAGGTCACAGGATTAGATCATGGACACGTGATCAGCCAAGGCAGTGAGCAAAATTCTCAGTGATACCGCAGACGGTGAGAATTTTGGCACGAATGGCAGAAATTATCAAACACGATAGATATTTTCCTCAGCTACACAAATGAATATTTTCTCAGCAAAAATCATCCGCACACGGCGAGAATTTTCCTGAGCAAAATGACATTCATGCCACTTTGCTGAGCATTTTCCTCGCCGTGTGCGGCGGGCTTAACAAATAATTTGAATAACAGAATGCGAGGGGTGAATCACGACAAAAAATCTCGTACACCTTTCTCAAAGTACCAAAAAAAATCTCTAAATCTCTATAAAATTGTTGAAATCTGAAAATCTTTAGAAAAAAGTCATAAAATCTAAGAAATCTTACAAAAATCTCAAAATCTTTCAAAAAATCTCAAAATCTTTCAAAAAATCTCAAAATCTTTCAAAAAATCTCAAAATCTTTCAAAAAATCCTGAAATCTGAAAGAAAAAACCTTGAAATCTGAAAATCTTTCGCAATTTCGGGAAATTCAGCCTGCGCACCTGCGCACATAACCAGCCTCAATCTGGTTTTGATGAGTTCCCTAATGTTTAGTCTCAACCTCGTTTTGTGAGGCTACAACGCTGCTTTTCGCGCCAAAGTGCAGGAACATTCCGCACGTGACTATTTCACGCTAGCAAACCTATACGCGTAATAGTGGTGGATGCGCGTAAGAGGGGCGGTATATTATCGTAGATGTGGTGGATACGCGAAGCAGGGGTGGGATATTATCTTAAATGTGGTGGATGCCATTTGCGAATTGCTCCCTTGTTTCTCGTTGCAAGGGAGCAATTTGAAGTATTTTAGCGCAGGCATACGTCTTGCTCTCATTTTCTCGAGCAAGACACCAGGCAGTTTCCTGCGTTCTTGAACGAAGACTATATCGGATGGCCTAAGATCAACTTGTAATTAAAATAAACTCTTTTTCTGAACTCAGCGCTAATATTCATTTATCTCATCGTATACACAGCGTATTACAATTCCCTTAAAAATGTACGTGCTTCCATCGTCGTAATCGCGTTGTTCTTTCGTAAGCGTTTTTGTTGCGTCTGTTCCCAGCGAAGTTTCTTGGCGAGAGTCTTTTTTCTGCGTCCTACACACATGGCGGGAGGTGTGTCTCTTAGCCACAGGGTGGCCACATCCGAACTAATGGCGCAAATAACAAAATACAATACAATTTTTTACTTGAGGGATGGGCAAACCCAGTGACACGTTAAGCGATCCAGAACTCCCCTTGAACAAATTTGAGACCACGCTCTTCAAATTGGCCTTCAAACGGAACACTAATTTTTGTATCTCAATACCGATTGACTTTACAGAGACAAGTTTTTTGGCTTGTAAATACCCCCAAAGAACTTCCTAGACCAATGAAAGGTAGAACATAAGAGCATTACTTAATAAAGATTTACTGCAGCTACTGCTGAAATATTTTTTGATTTTTGATAACTTTTTTCATTTCATATCGAATTTTAAGTCTCAACCTCGTTTTGATGTGTTCCCTAATTTTTAGACTCAACCTCGTTTTGATGTGTTCCCTAATTTTTAGACTCAACCTCGTTTTGATGTGTTCCCTAATTTATAGTCTCGACCTCGTTTTGATGAGCTCCCTAATTTTTAGTCTCGACCTCGTTTTGATTATGTTTCATGAACGTGAGGCTAAAACACTACTAGATTCGACATTGTTTTTTATTTTCTGATCTATCGAGCCTGTGTCTGTGTCCAAAAATGTTCCAAAAATCCAAAAATCCTTAGGTTCCTACCTTTATCGGAATGAAAAGTTAAACCTCGTAAAGATTTTTAAAAATCCTGAAATCTCTTGAAAAATCCCGAAAAATCCCAAAATCCTTCGTTTTATCATGGGATTTTTAAAAATCTCGAAATCTCGTACACCCTTTTCAGGAGTGAATCACCCCTCGACAGAATGTACATACAGTAAAGTCCCGCCTTTAAGAAACTGTCTTGAAGAAACTCAGGCCTGATATCGCTATAAAATACCTCTTTACCAGAAACTATCTAGGCTGATTCATTTTTAGTTTCTTATACAATGGTACATTGCAATATTATAAGGCCTATTTCTGGATATGTCTCCGATAGGTCTCAATTCTCTAGAAACAAGAATGAAAGTTTCAAGCCCAAATTGTTATAATTTCAAGAATCCTTCAGTACTAGCCCAACCATTAGATCCTCGCACAACAGTGCATATTTCAAAAACGTTTTCCTTGACAATTTTGACAGCTGTTTGGAGTACAAAAGTGTTTCGTATACCATGGTATACACATCCTGTTTTAAAGAAGTATATCTTGACATAAGAAACCAATCAGGCTGTCGTGCTCTGCAAAAATGGTGGATTTTGCTTCAATGTTTTGAATAATTCGAAGCAACGGATTCTTTGGCGAGCAACGTGCATCGTGCAGTTATTCCATTTCGAAGAAAGATATTCAGGGAATGGTCTAGTCCCCTTCGTAACAGTTCTTAGTTCTCCTTCCATTAATAGGTCCTGCGAAGATAGCACAAAAATCTTACATTTTGGCCCAACAAGGGCAGATTTTGTAATACAATAGCATCAGTTGCTTTGGTTCACACCTCAATTCAAAGCGATTAGTGAATGCAGACAAAAGAAATTCTCTCAAGCAGAAATTCAAAACAAACGAAGACGCAAAGTTGCCCTGAAACCAGTACGGCAAACTCTCGTTTGGTGCGGGCGAAGGGAAGTTTTTAAGAGATGTAATGTGCTCATAATGAAAGAAGAAGGGTAAATCTAAAGTTCTGTCTTGGGCATTTTGTTTACTTGATTCAGGAGCTGAGAAGTGACTGCGTATATCTGAGCAATAAATGTGCTAAAATTGTAATGCCCTCTGCTCGGTTTTTGAGTCAAATAAACAAAATGCCCCAGACAGAACTTTAGATTTACCCTTCTTCTTTCATTATGAGCACATTACATCTCTTAAAAACCTCCCTTCGCCCGCACCAAACGAGAGTTCGCCGTACTGGTTTCAGGGCAACTTTAGGTCTTCGTTTGTTTTCAATTTCTGCTTGAGAGAATTTCCTTTGTCTGCATTCGCTAATCGCTTTGAATTGAGGTGTGAACCAAAGCGACTGATGCTATTGTATTACAAAATCTGCCCTTGCTTTTTGGCCCCCAATCAACATACAGTAAACGAGACAAGATTCAAACAATGCAGATAGTGAACCTAAGAAAAACTTACATTGAGTGTTCTCTCTAGTTTCCCTGTGGTTGTACTGAAACAATAGAGCACGTGATCTTCACCAACACAATAGATCCATTCTCCTCTTGGTGAAACAATACAACAATAGAAATCACCTCCTTCGCGTTTCCCTGATGTAAGACTGCGCACGATCTAGAAATGGGATGGAAGTAAATAGAAAAGGGTTGACAAATAAGAGCTCAAGTCTATGAGTTTAACAAGAATGGAAGGGATTTTGGTTCTCTGATCCTGTTGCTATTACATTCAGAATTTCAGATTTCTATAATAGACCTTTTAGCTATTCTACAAAAGAGCCTGGATCGAGCGTTATTTTTATACATTTTTATACACGAGGTTCGATTGAGTGGCGTTAGAGCTTCTATGAGTATTGTACACATTCGAAAATTCTACAAAATGTGATGAAATATCGTTCGATCCACATTCTTTTTTAGAATAGCTAAAAGGTCTATTCTGCCAGAAGAAAGAATAAGAGATAAGCGGGTCCGAAGAAAGTCTCTTTACAAACATCTTTCGTGAGTGGGGAGCCAAGGTTTTGCTGCTCTTTCTGTGGTCTCTGCCTAACTATCTTTCAACATAACATATCTCTGAACATAACAGATCTCTCAAAACTGCATCGTGAAGATTTTATTTAACACTGAAACTTAACAGCACCCAGAAATCGTTTAAATCAAGAAACTTTATCATGTTACCAGATTACTGAGGTGTCGAACGAGCGGTTCTAAATGAATTTACTGATCCCCGGAGATATGAGGAGTGGAAAAGTTCCCTCTAGAGTTTTGCATAATTGCAGTACTGCCTAGGAGTGACCCAAGGGAATATATAGTATATAAGGTTTCCACGAGGCAAGATGTTTCACAGCTCGATAGTGATTTTGTATTGCAGAGCCCCTCCCCTCCCACCCATATCAACCCATATCAACCTATATCTTGACAGCGGAGGTATGTCAAGAGTTAAGAAGGGTACTCGACACTGCGTCTGACATGCTTTCACTAGACTGAGCCTACTACACTTTGGTTGGACTGTAATATTTATATCTTCTGTTGTACCTTTAGTATTTGTAACGTATTTAGTGTATAATGTTGATCAGTAAATAAAGTTATTTTCGTTTGAGTGTAACGAATTAGAAAATAAATGGTAAATAGTCATTCTTCGAAGTCTAAAGCTGGTTTTCATTTTCATGCTTCGGTCGTACAAAGATAGCCAAGTCTGATTTGCTTCAGTTCCGTTACTTCATCTGAAGGGTGAGTGGCCGAGTGGCTTATACAGTCTTCGTCAAATGACTGAAGTTAAGCTCGGTCGAATGAGGTCAAACTCAGGATGGGTGACCTCGGAGGCCTGACCTCACAACTCACCTCATCGTCCTTCGGAAGGGACCTTAAACTAGGGGCCCCATGCCTATATGCGGCATGCACAGTGGGCCTAAATTAGCTTTCAGTAGCTAGAAATCCTGACAAGCCCACTCAAAACAAAATGAAAACAAACAAACAAACAAGGGTATAAATCAATAAAATGAAGTGTGCAAATATTCGAATACCTGTCCTTGCATTGTCATGATGAAAATTGTACTTGACTTATTACACAACACAAAATGATCGACGTTGCGGGGCAGCAAATGTACGGAGTTGACAGTCACATCAGACGCTGTGGAGCCGATCCCTCCTTGGAATGTATGCGTACACTCTGTTGTTTTGACGTTCCAAATCTAGCAGAAAACAGATAAACAGATAACAAAATTAATAAATATATGAAGGAATGAAATGAAGAATAATATGATGCTCAAACTATAAAGTTTATTTTGTGCCTAGAGACGCTTGCACTACCTAGTTCCATGGGTGTTCTTACGTCATACGCTGATCGCGTAGACGAATGCACACCCTGGTTGGTACACTTCCATCAAATATGCCCACAAAATGGACAGATTAGCATCCATTATGGCTTTGCAGTTTGCTTGGCAACGCTAATTATGCAACCTCGAATCCAAACAACAAAGCAACACTGTGATGGTTGTTGCTTGGTGACGAAATTACGTCGTAGTTATTCGAACAATTAGGAAGCTTACGAAAAATAATTCATGTTTGTAATTGTTTTCAAATTGCGAATCAAACTGCAAAACACCTCCTGTACCCCAGAGTATAGGAAGAGCAATGAACTCACTCTGGGAACGAGGTTGACGTTTACAAGATTGCTTCTAGTTTGATCTCAAATTTGATGAAGAACTTCTCTTGCATCCAACAAGTCGCTAAATTACCTCTTTTCTCTTTGTACAGTTGACAAGGAAAATATCTTAAATGTATTAAATGCCAACACTGGCTTGGAATGTGCTAGCAATAATGCTCTACTTTCCATTTCAATTGCCTTGGATTTTTCATAAAGCCTGGTTTCCATATAGCCGTAATGTGTCGTAATGTGCCGTAATGTGTCGTAATGTGTCGTAATGTGTCGTAATGTGCCGTAATGTGCCGTAATGTGTCGTAATGTGCCGTAATGTGCCGTAATGTGCCGTAATGTGCCGTAATGTGCCGTAATGTGCCGTAATGTGCCGTAATGTGCCGTAATGTGTCGTAATGTGCCGTAATGTGTCGTAATGTGCCGTAATGTGCCGTAATGTGCCGTAATGTGCCGTAATGTGCCGTAATGTGTCGTAATGTGCCGTAATGTGTCGTAATGTGTCGTAATGTGCCGTAATGTGTCGTAATGTGTCGTAATGTGCCGTAATGTGCCGTAATGTGTCGTAATGTGCCGTAATGTGTCGTAATGTGCCGTAATGTGTCGTAATGTGTCGTAATGTGCCGTAATGTGCCGTAATGCGTCGTAATGTGTCGTAATGTGCCGTAATGTGTCGTAATGTGCCGTAATGTGTCGTAATGTGCCGTAATGTGC
This sequence comes from Aurelia sp. 3 sensu Dawson et al. (2005), assembly GCA_964020215.1. Taxonomy (NCBI): domain Eukaryota; kingdom Metazoa; phylum Cnidaria; class Scyphozoa; order Semaeostomeae; family Ulmaridae; genus Aurelia; species Aurelia sp. 3 sensu Dawson et al. (2005). Next base: position 506,609 of record OZ026576.1, read on the forward strand.
CGTAATGTGCCGTAATGTGCCGTAATGTGCCGTAATGTGTCGTAATGTGCCGTAATGTGTCGTAATGTGCCGTAATGTGTCGTAATGTGCCGTAATGTGTCGTAATGTGCCGTAATGTGCCGTAATGTGCCGTAATGTGCCGTAATGTGCCGTAATGTGCCGTAATGTGCCGTAATGTGCCGTAATGTGTCGTAATGTGCCGTAATGTGCCGTAATGTGCCGTAATGTGCCGTAATGTGCCGTAATGTGTCGTAATGTGCCGTAATGTGTCGTAATGTGCCGTAATGTGCCGTAATGTGCCGTAATGTGCCGTAATGTGTCGTAATGTGTCGTAATGTGCCGTAATGTGCCGTAATGTGCTGTAATGTGTCGTAATGTGTCGTAATGTGTCGTAATGTGCCGTAATGTGTCGTAATGTGCCGTAATGTGCCGTAATGTGCCGTAATGTGTCGTAATGTGTCGTAATGTGCCGTAATGTGTCGTAATGTGCCGTAATGTGTCGTAATGTGCCGTAATGTGTCGTAATGTGCCGTAATGTGTCGTAATGTGCCGTAATGTGTCGTAATGTGTCGTAATGTGCCGTAATGTGTCGTAATGCGTCGTAATGTGCCGTAATGTGCCGTAATGTGTCGTAATGTGCCGTAATGTGTCGTAATGTGTCGTAATGTGCCGTAATGTGTCGTAATGTGTCGTAATGTGTCGTAATGTGCCGTAATGTGTCGTAATGTGCCGTAATGTGTCGTAATGTGCCGTAATGTGTCGTAAGGCTATCAGAAGTTACTTTCTGCCATCTGCCATCTTCAACCATCCCAGCATCGCAGGCAATTATTTCTAATGGAATAGTTTCCTTACGGTGCCGCAATTTTTCCACGGGCTCAATTTCAACTGCTGGCAAATTGGGCTACATTTAGATTAAAAGCAAAATTTCCGCATAAAAGTGTGCGATAATCAAAAATTAATAAATGATTCAAGTTTAAAGTTACCTTAACAGTTCCATCGCTACTTGCACTGATGATATTATGTGCATCTTGCGTATAAATTACATTGTTTACAAATGACGAATGTCCACGAAATTCTTTCAAAGTTCTGCCAGATTTTAGGCCATGTATTCTGCATAGAAAGATGAAATATACTCAATCAACTGATGGTGAATAATTTTCTTATTTGCAAATCATTGATGAAAAAATTTAAACTTACTTGCCACTGCAATGTCATGTAAACAATTTAAAGTTATTCACAACCTTCAAAGCTAGACCTACAAAGGTTTGAAAACCTTCAAACAACAGCTATAGACGGGGACCAATTTTATTTCATCTTTACGTTCTCCTTTTATAGAGCTATTTTTGTATAATATTGTAAATTAGGAATGCAAATTTCTTTCATTACTAGCGTTAGTGCTTTATTCTTTTTTAAACAGGTTAGGTTGAAAAGCATCTGTATTATGAGCCTATGTTAACCTGTACAAATATTATAAAACAAAAATTACAAAATGATACAAAAAAGGAAACACAACACTCAGCCTCGTCATTCTGAGCTGGAATTCAATATTAGTCATATTACATATTTTCCGAAGGGTGTTTAGCCCCAAGGGAATAAAACTACGGGTATAACAGTTTCAAATTTATGCCAAATGAAAAGATCCTATTGTCATTTCTGTTATCATCTATCTTCCAAAAAGATTCTCGTCAAGATCTGTAATGTTGATATTCCTAAAAAAATTTGCTTACAAATATCTATTAATAAGGCTGGAACCGATCTCGGACATCTCTACCCAGATTTCAACAATTTTTACAGCTCTCCTCACAGCAATTGCTCAGTAACAGGAACACTTACAGGGTGTCTAAAACAGGGTGTCTCAAAAACATTGTTCGATGTTTGATTAAATATTGAAAAATAAGGACAAAATGAACAGGCTTATGGAAAGATAACCCTGTTCCTAAGATTATGAAATGATTTTAGAGACTAAAATCGTGCAAATCGGTTGAAAATTCACTGAGTTACGAGCTCTCGAAGATCAAAAATATGCGATAGCTGAAACCAGAGACCCCCCAGATTACTTGTATTGCAAAAAGCTCAAAGACGGAGGTAAGAGAAGCTTATCCAATGTCATACCTCTCGTTGATATCAGAGCAAACCAAATACGACTTCTAAAGTAAATTATTTCTTGCGATCATCCTCAAAATTCCTTAACATTGCAAAGGCCCAAAAACAATGGTTCAAAACAAAATCGGCGAGAGACTGAATCTGTTTCCTCAAAGCATCCATATGCTTGACAGTTAGGTTATCGAATACCTGTTTGAATCCCACTTGGTTCGCCCTGACACAACCAAGAAACATCAGAAACGACGGCCTATGGGACTTTTACCAAAAATGCCATTTCGAGGCCTCTGGTTTCAGCTTTCGTACAAACTCGAACTTCAAAAGCTTGTAGCCCCATGAATTTTTATCGGATTTGCAAGATTCTTGTGTCAAAAATTAATTTAAAATCTCAGAAATTGGGTGACTTGACCAAAGGTCCATTCAGCGTATCGTTATTTTTTAGTATTTAATCAAACGTCGAACAATTTTTTTGAGACACCCTGTATATGATCACAGAAATAATAAGATGACAGATAGTACGACTCCTAATAAGATCTTCTATCAATAAATTAAAGACTATTTCAAAGAAACCTTACTTGATCGTGGTATCGAACGATGAAGTCAATAGTTGCCCAGCATCTTTCGAAAAGTGGACATCAGTTACACCTTTAGAGTGAGCACTTTCAAAGCGACGTAGACATTGACCAGACTGCATTTTCCATACCTGTAGTAAGGATAGGGAAATCCTTACAGAACTGGTTAAAACAAACTGGGACTTTAACAAACGATTTTCAAAATAACCCTGTGATCCCTCAAGGCCAACCTCCACTTACACTGGTTTCAGTTTGTTTGTTTCCAATTTGTTTAGAGTGGGCTTGTCAGTATTTAGGCCCACTGTGCATGCTGCATCCAGGCATGGGACCCCTAGTTTAACGTCCCTTCCGAAGGCAGAACCTTTGTAACAAACAAACCTTTAAGTCTATCCGACGAAAGAGCAGCAGGGAGTAAATTTGAATACACTGTGAAATCGAGACATTTGTCAGAATTGAAATTGGATCATGCAAAGGCCAAAAATTAATAAAAAATTGTCTTTTTGAAACGGTGGAAGAAGCAAGCTAGGACAATCATTGTATAAATCTTCATAATTACATAATTGACACGTCATGTTAAAGTATTTATCAAGTCCTTATCGTCTTGTTGATATATGAATACCTTCAGTTTGCCATCTTGACTCCCTGTGGCTAACATTTCACTATCTCTGCTGAATGACATGCATAGAACTGCATCTTCCATCAACATGAAGTTATCCTAAAGGAGAAAAGCGATTACTTGATCATTCTGGACATACTTAAACTTTGAATGTATCTCTTATAAATATGGCAAGTCTCTTCGCTTGTCATGAAGTCCAATAACTAAAATCTGATAACATCTTGAACTTTCATTTTTCGTAACTGCAAATTGTCTTACTTCCGTGAACTTTCGACTAGCAAATCTTTGGCAAGAAATGCTGCAAGCTGAATCCAAATCTTTTCAAGCTTTGTCATAGATCTGTTCTTTGAACTATGAAGAAGAGAAATTCACAAACCTTGAAACGAAATAAAACTGATCTTTTTCTGTCAGGCTAAATGACAATATTTTTTGCCCCCAAACGCAGATTCTATGAGTTCTCAAGAAAAAGATATTTTCAGGTCAAACTTCAAATGGAATTGTCAAATAAAGATTAGGCATACTCCCAGACTGTTCAATAACCATAGTTGCAGCTGTGATGCAAAACAATTCCACACAAGTAAGAATGCAACAAATACCTCTGACTGGTACATCAGATCTTTCCTGATCTTTCCAGTTTGATAATTCCAGACCTCTATGAAGCCGTCCGCACTGCCGGTCACTAGATATTGTCCGTCTGGTGAAAATGCTGCTGCTTCCGGGTGAGCCTTTGTACCAAACTGGAAGATAGACAGAGAATTGAATTAGAAGGGAATTAAAAGCCTTGGATTGCCTGAAACTACAATCTTAGACAAAAGTCTTGAGACACTGCTTTTTGAAGGAACCTAGAGTTGAGATCCCCCCCCCCCGCCCCCCATTGCAGTGTTGGAAGCTGATGAAAATTCATAAATGAATTCACATGCATATGTTCTTCAACACTGCAATGGTGGGAAGGGGGCCAAGGTATTAGCTTATATGCAGGTAAGGCATATGTCAACACAAAATTTGTGTGTCTCAATGATTTTTGTCTAAGATTGTCTGAAATTGGTCTAACTTTAAATTGCTGTAACTTGCGTGTGCGTTTAAATTTGTTGGTGGGATTTAGAGGGAGGCAAGATATTTGTTGAATAAAGTCTTTTGTGTGGTACCAAACTAGAAGACAGACAGACAGACAAAGAATTAAATTAAAGGGGATTAAAATCCTCGGATTGCTTAAAACTAGATACCATCTTCACTTTTGTGTAGAAGATTACCAAAGCAAAGTTTAAAATTTTAACCATCCCTTGAAATCATTAATCGTTCATTTAGTCATCAGATAATCAAGAAATTTAATCAATAATCAGCTAATCAACTAATCAACCAGTCAATCAATTCAACAATCAATCCAACAGACAAAAATTCACCTTGATAACTTTGTTGACTTGCGTTGGATATTTTTCTTCCTCCTGCTCCTTCACAGCAGCTTTTCCTCTGAATAAATCGATTGCCATTCCTGGTGGTAGCAACCCCTGATATTGTTGCCATTTCAATGCTTGTCCCAGCAAAGCCATGAGACGAGAAGGGGGCACAACACTGACTTCACCGGACAGAGCTAAAAGAAAATAGCCAGATTACATCATGCTAAAAATATTTGTTAATAAAACTGTCACCTTTTAGAAGCAACTTTCAAGAATGGGGAAAGAGAACATGACCATTTTGGGTCAACTTGGGTGTTCTGATGAGCCCTGAAGATTTTCAGTAGTTACATACTGTAAAGAGTACTCAAATTTCTTGTGAGAACACTGAACCAGTGAACTTCAGACTTAAAGGGGCAGGGTCACGTAACCGTAAACAAACCTGTTATCTCTATGATCTATATTATTACCCACACGTGGCCATTGTGTTCCGCTCAGATTTTGGTGGATGGGGTGAATCCACAGTAAAGTTACTTGTAAAAATCCACCAATATCTCTGCAATCTTACAACGTATGGGTGTTTGGTTTATTTCTCTAGAAAATTCAAGAGTCCATCTTCACAATAACACCTATATTTTGAGAAAAGTAGTGGAAAATCTCTGTGATATGGACAATCAAAAATACTGAAAAATCATCATTTCTAAAGAAGTTTGTTTCCATTACGTGACCCTGCCCCTTTAACTATCATCGTTAAATACTGACCTTGAGCAATTGCATTTCTTCTCTTTTCCTTGCTACTTCCATCTGGATAAGCCTATAATAGATTTAAAATATTAGCTACAGTGGCTTCTTACAAAATGACAGTTCTATTAACATGGCTTATACTAACATCTGTCAAATTTTTTTCGCATGAAAAAGTTTACACACTGAAACACTCTTTCATCTCATCTTTCTGTCAGTCATTTTGCACGTTAGTTTTGTGATCTAAAAACATTCCATGGAATTTACAACAAGTTCTGCTAACCCTGAAACTTTATCTAATGATTTCTCAAGAATTTCTTCACTGACTTCTAACTCTGTTTTCAAATGAGAATACTTTTTAAAGCTTTCTTCTTCATCAAATGGAACAAATAACAAGAAATTTCAAGTCAACATTTATGGTAGCTATAAACCCTACGAGAGCACTTACCTCTCTGGGATCAAAATATGATCTAGCTAGCAGATTCTCCAATCTCAAATATCTATCTGGTTGTTGCTGTTTCAACATTAACATGGGGTCAGTTTGACGTAGCAGAGATCTTGATGCACCCAGTTCTCTTAATTCAATCAACTCAACAACAATCTGTTCATAAAGATCTATCAAAGTTTTGTCAGGCAGTTTCAATGATTGGATAGCTTGTAGCACAATATCCCAGTGACCATTATTGATATCTGAGACAAAACTTTCCACGCTGTCAACTGTGTTTAATGTCACTCCCGTTTCTTCCTGCAAATAGATAAAAAATGAAGCATTATTTTGACACAAATCAAGATTTTAATATAACTTTCAACTAAGTGGCCTCTTTTTGGAATTTTTCAGATTCCTTATGTGTCATTTGAAATTTCCGACCTCAGATTCACATTAAGCACCCTAATTTTAGTCTAATTGCAACTTTTCATCATTCCGTTTTGAAAATCGTGTTTCATTTTGTGCCAGTCACAAAAACATTTCAATGTGAATGAAAGGCTATAATTGGAAATGGTATAATGTAAACAGGGCCTTAGGAGCATGATTTAATTACAAGTATACCTGCAATGTTGTCAAAGTTCTGTGCAAGTTGCTTTCTTTCAAATACTGCTGCACCAGCCTGATCACACTAAAATAAAAAAAATCAATCATTACAAGAGGCTTTTTCTTTTTGTGGTCTTCTCTCTCACTTCATAGGAAATAATAAAGTCCATTACTTTTGTTATCAATTATTGTAAGATCAATTAAATAAAGGGGCACTTTCATAGTCCCAGCATATTTCTCACATATTTTCATAGGTCTATCCTATGTTAGCTATGAGCAAAGTTAACAAAATAAAGACTGTTTCTAAGTAATTAAGTGTCAGACAGTCTGCTCCCACTCGGAAAACTTTGATAGCTCTAGTGATGGCAGCGATAGAGGCACTTTTGGGGAGTATGGTTTATCAAATTGCTTAGGCTAAGCAGCAAAAGCTGGTGGAAATTGCAGCTCACTTTGTTTTAACTAAATTAATCCAAGAATTTTGTATTCAAATATTGGTGCTGGGCTTGTTTACCTTTTGGTGCAACTAACTCAAGAAGCAAACCAAAGTTAAATAATTTGCTGCACAATATTTTCATGTAAATAGTCAGCTCTTTTTTCTTTCACTGTAATTTTTCCCCAAAGATAGAAACAAGGACAACAAAAAGATAGTTCTATTGTCCCTGTAGAGAACGACAGAGCAGAAACTGTGCATGCATGTGCGAAAATTCGTAACTTTGAGCCCCCCTAGCTCCCTGCAACGGATCCCGAAATTAGGCAACACTTGATATTTTCTTCCTAGGGCCTTAAACTGTTGATTTATCATGTCAAAAAGCTTATCTATTTAAACACTTCCTTATCTCAGATTGGTTGATGACGTCATTTTACGCAGTTTCTGCTCTGTCGGAGAGAACAGGAAAAGGCCATGTGCAACATCAGGCCTCATCCTCTGATAACTTTGCAAAAGTGCGCACGGAAGATGCCTGCATGGCCATTGTTTTAAACAATAGACTATTGTTCTTCCTGGAATTCCAGTATGGAATCGGGCCCCTTTCCGCCAAAGATCTTTGGCGCCGGACTGCAGAGTATGGCAGTTTTCAACGAGATCTCGGGTGTGCAAGAGCAAAATATCGAGTGTGCAAGTGTACAATTTGATCTAAGTGTGCACTTCAAGTGTGCACATAAAATTTTGAATTTGCATTTGTAACAAATTCTAACTAAAATATTTAAAAAGGTATAAAAATATACCAATTCAAAAGCTTTTCTTTCCCGTGTCCGGCAGAAACAGTTTGGTGGGCCTAAGATTTGATTGCACACAGTCGCGGAACTCAACGGGCATTCATAGACTTGTTACATTGAATCCAAGATCTCAATTATCAAAACAAGACTGCTCATAGTGACAGTTACAGCAACTGTAGTAAGTCAGGAGTTCATCAGAAAATTCCAAACTTTCTGTCTGTCATGTCATCTGAAGTTCTTCATTCAGTCATTGTGACAATATAAAAGCTTCAAACAATAGAGCCACACCCAAATTCTAGTGTGCCACGCCCTTTCTCAGGTGTGCAGTGATATTTCAGGAAAAAAATCTCGGGTGTGCACTTGCCATACTCTGCAGTCTGGCTTTGGCGTACATACAAAGTCACTCTAAACAATAGAAATGACGGCAGCGTGGCTTTTTGTGATGAATTGAATTTTTGCCCTACATTTTCAACTTTAAGCCATTCAGCCAAAACTCTTTCTTATGATTTACAAATATTTTGCTTACAAATTCTTCAAAAATAAATGAAAAACCGTTCATACTCACTCGGCAGATTCTATTTCAAGCGCCATTTTGAAAAACAAATGTGTTGATAGCAGCCTCGTTACCGAAGTATCTCGTTTTCATAACAGCATGGGAAATGAGACACTGTTGCAAATCTCTGATTTTGTTTCTTCTCACCAGAAGCTGAATGTTGAATTTTGAGAAGTTCGGGGATGATCCAAGAATACTGACTTTACCCTCAAAATTTGCGCATTTTTCTCTGACATATGTATCCTTGAAAACCTTTGAACTGAGAGAATTTGATCAGCATTTCTAATTCTGCAATTTTCTCATCTCATATGATGCGAAAAATAACAAAAATGTCTCCTGACTCGATCTTTCATCCTTATAAATCTCATTACTTTTAATTTTGCAAATCCTTGGGCCGTTGCAGCAAAAAGCGCAAAGATTGGAAACCCAAAAGCACAAGTTCCCATAAAGCTTCTTGCCAAAAGTGTCCATCTACCTAATGAATCATGCAATTCAATTCTTCCTAAACAACAAAACTCATTACCGAACAAAAGTGTCCATCTACCTAATGAATCATGCAATTCAATTCTTTCTAAACAACAAAACTCATTTGGCCTAGGCAAAAATTGCAGCTTTGGGGCAAGTCCAACAAACATCTCTCTACGATGGCATTGAGGAATGTTTCAAGAAATCTGAAGTCTCTTTCGAGCTTACTGATGCAGAGCAGACCATTGGTTGCAAGAAAACTGCTCTCTACGGGGGAAGGAGTCGAGATAACTTCTCATAAAGTTGAAGTGAATGGAGTAAACTTGCATTACGAGGTTGGTATGCACCTTGTCCCGCCCCCTTGAATTCTTCTGAAAGGAGCTCTGAGTGTTGAGGACTTTTAGGCATGATGTTGATGAACGCTGACTGTCCAAACATGTTTTCTGAAAATGCTTTACATTTTCTTCAAGAAGCCACAAGTAGTTCCAATATGGAAGAGAAAATCCACTGGTACACAAAACAATCCCCCCCCCCCCAAATCCAGTAACCACTGGAACCTGGAACCACACCACCATCGTTCCAAGTTTCTCTGTGAACCAATCTGCAGAGTATGATACTCTTAGATGAGATCTCTGGTGTGCAGGGAGAGAAGTTATTTGTTCTCTATTGCCTTTTTTGATGGGCCAATTAAAATCTCTGGTATGTAAGTGCATGCTCTGCACACCTGTCTGTGAAGGATCTTCTGACATGTCACCGCCATCTGCCTTTCCAAAATTAACTCCTTGGAACTGCATTACCATAAACACACTAGAAATTATTGATTTTCTGCTCAGGATTAAGAAGTTGAAAACGATAACTTATATAGCTTTGCATCTGAAAGCACTGCAAATAATCCTATCAATATATTTGGCTTAGAGTATGGGGTCACAAAAAGACTCATATTGATGCAAAGAAAAGTGTGAAGTATTGATAAAACAATTCTATAATGCCTAATTGGCACCCTGAAATTACAAAAAAACTTTAAGATTCAAACTTATCTATTGCTAAGATCCTGTTTAAACTTGATTTTGTAGGTTGCTGGTAATTCTGAACATGCGCTGCTCTGCCTTCCTGGTGCACTTGGATCCACACGTTCCGATTTTGGTCCACAATTAAAAGGATTGTCTGATAAATTCAAAGTGGTTGCTTTTGATCCAAGGGGTTATGGAAAATCAATCCCTCCAAAGAGAGATTTTCCAAAAGATTTCTTTGAAAGAGATGCGAATGATGCAGCTGAATTGATGCTGAAGATAGGTAAGTTTTACCTTGGGTTTATCCATCAGGTCGGATCTTTACTTGTACTGAAAGAAGCAAAGCTGAACCTAAAGTATTCTATGTTCAAAAGATTTCATCTGTCCAAAATTTATGTAAAAGTTAAAAAAGAATATTATATGAACATGTAAAATCATTGTAAATTGCAAAAAACATCATATGATTTTTTCCAGAAATACTTGAAAAACTTTTACTGTTCCCTTACTTGGTACCAAAGGTCTTTGAAGTACTATGGAAAAATTACTTTGAAGCAAAGAATCTAGGATTGAGCAAACAACTTCATTTTGTTTGATCTTAAAATAATCTATGGACCAGATATTCTAACAAGATCTTCCAACTATTTTTCAGCTACATTGCCATGTCACACATATGTCAAAAATTTCCTTCTCTTTTGTGAAAGGTTTCAACAAATTTTCTGTGCTTGGTTGGAGTGATGGAGGAATAACAGGGCTGATATTAGCAGGCGAGAGGACAGAAGTGGTTGACAAACTTGTGATTTGGGGATCAAATGCTTTTGTGCATGATGAAGATGTAAAATGTATCAGTGCTGTGAGAGATTTGTCAAAATGGAGTCCAAAGATGAGAGAACCTCTTGAAGGTAAATTGATTTATTAACTACAAAGAGTGCTCAAGTACATAAGCAGTAGAAAGGTCAGTCAGCTTTCAAAAAAGAAATTAAGACTTGGAATGGAACCAGTTACCTTTGTATTATTTGAAAATAGATGCTGAATTCCTTTGATCGTATTTTAAATTGTCCAAGAATGAGGTAAGCGACAACAATCATTATCAGTATTTTCATCATTGATCAGATAGACAAAATTCAGTTTGACAAGTCCATGATATTAAGACACATCCAGTTTGACAAATCCATGAAATTACGATAAAATTAAAAAGTGTGGTCATTGTGGTCATTTTAATATGTATTTTTCAGGTTTATTGTAAATATTGTAAACAATGGCAATCATCCCACTTTAAAGTTAAAAGTTTGTGTCCAAACCAGGTACAAAATATCAAAATACAGCACCCAGGTATTCCTGTTTGACTTCAGATTGCCTGTGTGGGATTTTCTGGAAACTATGATTCAGAGAATGAATGAAGTCTCTTTACAAATGTACTTATCTTCTGTCATGAAATTGTTGTCAATTCTAAATGAAATAACTTTCCATTTTTCCATCAGCTATGTATGGCAAAGATGATCTTCAAGATCTGTGGTCATCATGGATGGATGCATTTTTCAGTTTCAAAGAAAATCCAGAAGATGGGATCTGCATAAAATCTCTTCCAAAAATTAAGGCTCCAACATTGATTGTTCATGGTGCAAAAGATCCTATGGTTCCAGGATTTCATCCAGAATTCATTCACAAGAATATCAAGGACTCAAAACTCCATATTTTCAAAGAAGGGAAGCACAACCTGCATCTAAGATATCATGAAGAGTTTAATGCTTTGGTTACAGAGTTTTTGTCCACCTAATTTTGTAGAGCAGAAAGTGGTAGCCTCTGTATTGATAGTTTTCATATTGTACATTTTTAGACGATGCATGACGCTGAACATTCAGAGTTCTTCTGCCTATTCCTTTGTGGAGTACTTGCAGTGCTAGGAAAGAAATTTCGTATATGCCAAGAACAAGAAAGTTGTTCTCCTCATATGCGGAACCCACTTTCTGAATTAAGCATGGTAGCTGTATATGAACAAGAAGTGGTGTTTCAGTTAGGCCCGTTTTATAAGTTGTGCCGTGCTGCGCCGAACCATAGAAATTTGAGTTCGACTGAGGTTCGACTTGGAGCGCCTCTTCTGTTTTATAAGAACAAAACTTTTGCCGTGCTGTGCTGTGCCGAACCATAATGAAGAATGCGCACAATACTGACTTAAGAAAATTTTCTTTTTAATTTCATAAGCTATTGACATTATTGAAATAATTACAGTTCTTTTATGCACGTGTGAGTATAGTGCGGCACGGCGCGACTGAAATTGGTTTTATAAGTCGCACCGGGTCGACCCAGTCGAGAGGCCTTTGGCGTATGGTTCGACTTAGTCGAACCAAGTGTCAGGTTAGTTTTATAAGAGTCGCGCCGTGCCGAACCAGGCAAAAATTGATGGAAATTCACTTGGTTCGGCGCGGCGCGGCACGACTTATAAAACGGGCCTTACAAGAACTTTCTCCATTCAATTGAACTTAACTAAACTTAACTATCAAAATTCTTCATAAATTTTTGTGGACATGATAGAAAAAATCTACCAAAAGGACCTTGATTAGGACTTGAAAGGAACGCTTCAAAAGGTGCTCCAGCGTTTTCTCATCATTATAAAGAAGCTAGCATATTGATCTTGAAATATTTAGCTAGGCCTACATGTCATTAGCTAAAAGCCTTGAAACACCTCTGATAATTTTGCATTGTTTTACAATTTCCCCCTCTCCCCCTTAGAACATCAACAATGTTGTTTTGTGGTAATAAAATTGGGATGAAAGGGCGATACCCGACTCTGGTGGAATGTTGAGATAATAACCTTCAAAATCAACATTGTTTAGGGGTGAGGGGGAATTTAAACCTGATGGCTATGGTTAGAAATGTGGATTATGAAGAAATAGCCTGTTCCAAGGACTTTTGGCAGGCATTGTAGGCTCGTGAAACGATGGAATTAATATTTCCTACTAGGGTTTGAGATTCAAAAACATGATATCAGTTTTAATTGATAACAACACTTTCTCAAAAATACAGTATCTATAGACTTTTAAGAAAGTAGCAAATGCTAAAAGAAATGAGTTAACTAACATATAAAGGATAGGAAGAACAAATGTTGTTTATTTACAAGAAAAATGGGAATGATATGCTTGGAAGGTAATAAGCAGTCTTCAGTCCAAGCACAACAAAACAGATGCAACTTTTGTTTTGTGATTATACAACGGTACAAAATTTTTGAAACACATAAATCTCTTGTCACTAAATTAGGTAACAAGGGATCTCTGATCACCAATACAGCTTTTGCTTTTCAAACCAATTTGCAGCAAAGAATAGTCACCAAAAATAGATTTTTCTTAAATTTTTAAGATATCTGCTATTGGGACATGGAAATTCACCGAAGAGTTGCCATGGACTTCTACTTTACCTTGGCATACAAAACTCTCACTCCACAACAATGTAAACAAGGCTTTACAAATATGGCAGGCCAAAGGCCAAAAATATAGTAACAAATCATAGGTCAAATGCCACAGGTCAAATACAAATGACTATGGCTTAATTCTAGACTAAAGAACTATGTTAATTCATATTTCTACCATAAAGAAATGAGTTCTTTTTGTCTTTATTTCTAACAATATATCTGTTTGTTTTACAGAGATAAATAGAGTCAACATACCACAAATCATAGTTCATAGGCCATAGGTGTGCATGTAGGTCAACATACCATAATTCTCAGGTCATGGGTCATAGGCCATAGATCAGAGGTGAGGTCAACAGGGGCAGTTGTGCATCAACAGTTATACTTTAAACTAACATTCGATTTGAACAACATTTGTTTGTCTTGAATAGATCATTGCTTCTTTCGCCTGTGAAAAAAGTTTATCATGTCAAATGCCACAGGTCAAATAGAGTTTCACAATGCTATAGTTGCAAGAAGCAATCTTGTATAGGTCAGTAACAAATTTGTTTACAAACCAAAGGCTAACTGGAATGAGTAAATAAAACAGTAAAGTACTGTTCAAGGAATGGGTGATCAAATGAATAAACAGATGAATGAACAAATGAATGAACAAACATGGTATATAACCAACAAACCAATGAATAAATGAATGAAGGAACAAATAAGCAAATGAAGGAATGAATGAATCAATGAATAGACCTTTTAGCTATTCTACAAAATAGTCTTGATTAATCAATATTATGTCTTTGTACATTTTCATAGGAGGGGTTAAATTGTATATTGCATAATTGTAAATTGTATTGAGGGGTTAAGATGTTAGAGAAATTGTATTGAGGGGTTAAGATTTTGTCCATATTCAAAATGCAGATATGAAAATGTCACTCAATTTAGGTCCCATTGTAGCTGAAACGTCTGCTATGAAATCAGTTGAAAAATAAGCAAGAAGATCCTATGAATGCCTGATAAATGGACATTTGTGAGCAGGAAAACCAGCAAAAAAAACTTGGCAGAAAACAAGAACAGAAAGAGAAGCTTCAAAAACATACTTATTTTGGTGCATTGCCGTAGGATCAATATGTGGTCCACCACCAACGCCCGCTGCACACTAAAGACAAAAAGAAACAAGTTATCTTCTTCAGTAAAAATTATTTGGTAGTGATGTTTAAAGGAGAAATAAACAGTATATACCATCAATAAAAAGTCTTTGAGCATAGTCTATACAGGCCACAGGTTATCTCAAAACATTGTGTTCCGGTTGTAGCTCTGTTGTCCCAACATGAAAATATTGGAAAAGCTTCATTTTGGAGTTTGGTACCTTATTTAGCCAATCGGAAAAGTGGTTGCTAATCAATGGCACACAAAAGTTAAACAAGTGATTGCTTGAAAATATTACTTTCTTTGTTCTCCAAAAATTAAAAATCAAAGTAAATACTGCAAGACAGGGTTCAAGAAAGGGAATTTTGTTGCTCCTAGCAGTCTCCTGCTCCTCTTTGAGACATTGAGACTAATTTTCCCACAATAATCTGTGGTTCAACTTTACGCGATCTGAAGACTACATACTCGAGTTTCCACACTGGTCATGCTGTCATCTGATACAGCTTCTGATGCAGAAGACTGTCGTTTTCGCCTGCAAAATAGAAACAATTTAAACAGCTAGGACTCATGACATAACTCTCATTGCAAATAATAAAACTTTTATATGGATATGAAGGCCTTCAGAATGACCTCAATAGAAACATATGCGAGCTTACCCTACAGAACAGCCACAAAGTGGTCAATTTGTTTGGGTATGGTTTGAAATTACTTTAATTCAAATCCAACATTCAACCACCAAGTCAAAGTTTATGCTTGTAAAGTCCCATTTTGTAAATTTCCACTTCATCCAACTCTTTCTTTGTTAACAAGGACCAGGATACCGGAGGACCCAGGGGGTCTTAGCCCCCTCAAAAATTTTTCAGTAGTTGCCTCAAGTGTTTCTCTTATTCATTCTATTTGATTTATTTTGCATTGGTAGAACTCACAAAATAATTTATCTTCGATCGCTTGGAATTCAAGCAGCTATGAGGGCAACTGAGATTTAGCTTTTTATTCAAAGTTTACAATTTATATGCCAACGTAAAGTCAGTCTGTTATTAGCATCAACAATAAACATCTTTTTATGGCAATTTGAAGGGCTTGGTGGCAAATATATTCCAGGGGAGTACCTTGAACCATCTTGAAGATTTTGGCTCACTTCGTTCATCTAATGGCTTACTTATGCCTCACCCCAGAGCAAAATGTTGTATTTCCAACCGTGTTAGTAAAGGCCTTGGGGGAGTCAGTCCTTTGCTCCCTGTGGTATCATTCTTGTTGTGTTTGTAAAGTAGAGTAGTCTGTGGTTTAAAGTAAAGGTAATTTGTCTTGCAAATCCTTATATTTATAAAGAGATTCTTAGTAAATATTGGAGCATTGGCAAGGACATTGAACAGAGTTGGAACAGTTTACTGTTTGCAGGAAAAGCTCATAAGTCACTGGTAGACTTTTTGGCAAAAACGGATAAATAACAAGACTTACCCCCGTCGCTCGGGAGATACATCACTTTCAGTTTCTGATTGTGCTGTTGTTGTTGTCATTCCTTCAGATCGATGTTTTAACATTTCAACATCAGTGAACTGTACGCTGTGACCCCCGGTTCTTGTTTTCATTACTGCGCCCTAAGCGAGGACAAAGCATGAATGTGTTACATATCGGAACGTTTTTCGTTTAAAGTTAAAAATCGGAATCGCTGGGGAGACGAGTTGGGCTTTGTCCAAAGAGACGTATGTACCCCCCTGTGCAGTGGGTTAAAGCTAAAGTATAGTAGCGCTTTGAGGTTGGAGCTCTGAGCACTCCAAACCCAAAACGCCACTGCATATGAGCTTTAACCAACTGGACGGGGGACACATAAGTTTCCTTCGACGGAGCCTTAATCGTCTCCCCAAGAAGGAAGATTCATGCAGCAGATAAGTTTCCTATGCAAGAGGTTTGTCTGATCCATGATTCTAAATCTGCCAAATCCTAAAAAAAGCTGATTTCGCAGGTTGGCAATATGTTGCATAATCAACTACAAAAGTAGATTCCGGATTCCTCCTGGAGTAATTGAAAACAGAGGAACAAGAACCTCTCTAAAGTCTGCCATATCTTCTGCCTTTTGGAGCAGAACGCCCAGAAGGCCTCCAAAAGCCTATCAAAACTACCGTTTTGAGAACTACAGTAATTCAAACACAAATAGACCATTTAGCTATTCTACAAAAGAGCCTGGATCGAACGTTATTTTTATACATTTTTACACGCGACATTCGATCGAGTGGCGTTAGGGCTTTAATCACTATTGTCCAGCATAGAGCTCAAATCTTTCAAATCCTCAAAAAGGTGGGTGTGAAATTTTATCAAAATTTTCCATGAATTGAATGACTTCAAAGAAACTTTAGGTAATTTGCCGTAAATCTGCCGTGGCAATTCTTTAATATCTTGATTATTTTCAAAATGGCGTCATTTTGACTATTTTTGTAAAAATCCATCAAAAATTTTGAGAAAATTAAAATCATCGTAACTCCTAAATTACTTGAGGAAAATTGACACAATCTTCAAGAAAACCAAAGTTTATGAAAGTCTACAACATGATTGCAAGCAGAAATTTGTAGCTCTTCTGGTTAGGGATCTAGAAATTTGATGACGTCACAACCTCGAAATCAATAAATGCCGCCATTTTAAAGCTAATCACGATATCAAAAAATTGCCACGGCAGATTTACAGCAACTTGCCCAAAGTTCCTTTCAAGCACTTTGATTCAAAGAAAAATGTAAAAGAATTTTACACCTGTCTTTTTAAAGATTTGAGCTCTATGCTCTATTGTCCACATTCGAAAATTCTACAGAATGAAGCATAATATCGTTCGATTCGGATTCTTTTCAGAACAGCTAAAAGGTCTATTCCAAGTCTAACAGGTCTTGGGTTTTCAGAATTGGCATCAATCAAACACACCTTCAGACAAAGTTTAAATTAAACAACCCAGTTCGCAGGATCACACGCTCTTTTCATGCGGCTTTTACTGAATTCAGAAAGGAGTTTGAAGAAGATCTATTCGTGTGAAACTCAAATCTGTTTTTACCTTGAAAAGTTTTGTCTCCAATTCGCCAGCAGAATCTTCCTCTTGGTGTGCCAACAAATAATGTAATTCATTCTTGAAAAATAATAATCAGAAATAAAGTTCCCAGTCGAAAGTTAACCAATGACTATTTCTGATAAAGAATAGTTAAAAAATTACTAACATTTCATATCGGATTGGTTTCATATCGGATTGGTCTCCTGTTTATACGAGAATGCACAATTACGATACGATTCGTACCGTTTTCGCATGTAAACAGAACCCCAATCCGATGTGAAATGAAAAATGATATCGTGTAAACAGTAAAAAATTTTATATCGTATTGCCATCCTCGATCCAATATGACATGAAAAAGGTATTGTGTAAACAGGGCCTGAGTTGGCTGCTGGCTTGTGGTTTTTAGTGTCGACCTTGGGATTTGAACCAACCCACCTTCCAAGATATGAAACACTGCGCCTTAACCACTCGGCTACACCACCAGGAAAATACATTGAGTTAAAGGAAGTGTGAGAAAGAAATGAAAATGTTTGCATCAAGAGAGCAATGGAAGAAGATTATTTACCTTCAGGTCACCAATTTTAGGAATAATGACAGTCTTTTTATTCCTAATTACAGGTTGCATAATCGTATCTGCAAAATTAAAATAATAAAATCTTACACATATTTACGAATTAAACAATTTTCAAATCAAAGTTCGAATTTTCGAAACAACGCGACGTATGAAGTGACGTTCGAAGGCACGTTCGACTTCCCTTTCGAAGTTCGAAGAAAATAAGACGTTCGATGTTCCTCCAGATTTTTCGTATATAAGGAATCACGTCGTTAGTTTAATGATATGATACACATATATTTTATAAGAAACTAAGAATTGGACTCAGCAATGAATGTTTCCTAAAATCATCAAATTTGAGTACTCAGAGATTCTTACCTTACGATTTTCTTAAAGGTTCCACAAGTCTTGGAGTTAATTACTTATGCCCTTATGAATAACTCAAAACTAATTTTCTTGTAAAGCCTTTCAAGTACTTTCCGAGTAATATGATAGAAGAAACAAGTGAAAACACGTTAAAAGGTGGAAAGGAATTCCAACATCGAAAATAGATAGTTTCTTCAGTTACATTTTCCCAGTACTGGAGTTTCGTGATACTCTAAAGATCTGAGAGTTGAGATTCTTGTAAGCAGTTTCTTATGAAAAAATACATGTATAAACAGAGGATTGTTACTACGAAAATTTTTCGAGAAACATCAAAGTTTTGCATGTCTACTGAAAGAAATAGCTCACCTGTTTCAAGAGTTCCTGTTGGTTTATGAACGAGAATGCAATCAGATGACCTTGATCTCCTGTGCCTTGCCCTCATTGGAGGTTCACGTTGAGCACTCTGTGAAAGGACAACACAGTGCATTAGCCGCAAAAAATGTTAAATAAACTTTGCGTTGGTGCAGTATCCCAAGACAGGCTTTTTGCCAAGCCAACGTATCTCTTTACGAACACAATTGAAACTTTAAATATCGTAAGAGCTCCAGAGCGGTAGCAACAGTAGCGGCTGCTGTTATCAGATTTTCAAGTCAAACTTAGAAATTTAAGCAGATAGGAGAACAAAATCATGGTAGAAAATTTAAATTCAATCAGAAACTATGAAACACCGAATGTATTTGTTAGCTTCAGTTTGAGTGAATCTCTCTGGAACATTAAAGAAGACAGGGGGATAGCTTAGACAGAGAACTAGCGTAACAGCTCTATTTAGCCCCCTTCCCCTCTCTAAAAAGCCCCTCCCTTTGAGCCAAATTTGAGCTCCCCCTCTCTATCAAGCGCCCTCAATTTAAATCAAATTCCAGAGAGTACCAAACATTCTCCATTTATTTGGCGAAGCAAGCTTGCATCTTTATTTTGATGTGGTTTGAGATAAAAACTGTGCCGAATTCATGCATGTGACTCGTAAAATTATATGTTGAATCCGCAAAATATGGAGAAAGCTATCATTCGTATCCATGTCATTTGATTTTGTAAATAAGCCCCCCTCTCTAAATACAGTAAATCCCCGCATATAAGAACCTACCAAAATAAGAACCCAGAGGCTGATTTTCCTGAATTATGCACCTGGCAATTAAGAACCTGTTTCAGTCTGGTGAAACACAGGTTCTTTTTGCAGGGATAGCAAAATTGATTTTTGATCTATGTTACTCAGTTAATTTTGGCCCAGGTTGGCTGTTAAATGTTGATGCTCCTCCCCCAATTAGGTATACGTCTATAAGAACCCTTCAAACAGAAATAATATGGCTGAAAATCATTGTTAAGACTCTGAAAGGGCCTACACAAGCCACCCTTCAAATAAGAACCTTTTTACCCTGATGTTAGTCATAGTGTCTTTAAAATAAGAACCTATTTCAGCCTGGCTCTCAAAAAAGTAGGTTCTTATATGCGGGGATTTACTGTAAGCCCCCCCCTAGAGTGTCCGAAATTAAATAAGCCCCGAGGGGCTTAATACAGCTTTTACGGGAAAAAAACATTATAGTTTTTTCACTGTAAAAATGACATACCCTTTTAACAGCTGGTGGAGGCGATTTTGATCTCGTTTTCGGCTGCGAAGAAACACTCGTTGTCTTTGTCCTGAATCGAACTGGTTTCTTAGCAACCGGTGGAGGTGCCTTCTTCTCTGTTGCAGCTCTGGGCTGCCTCGTTTGCGTACTTTTAGGAGTATGTGGGATGGGTGCTGGAGCCTCTTCGCCATCCAATGGAATATCAACTTCTATTGGAAGCGCTGGCGATTCATAATTCTAAAATGAACAAAACAAAAGATTTTCGCAAGTTTCATATCACTTCTTTTTGATTTTATAATGTATCAAAATTTTAATTTATGATTACAAATCTTATCAGTTTCAGTTGCAGTGCTAGCTCTTTAACTCCTACTTTGCAATCAGAAGAGCCGTTAGATGAAAATAGCCCTTGTTTCTCCAGTTCAGTGCATTGGCAAGTCTGAAACATACTCCTGAGATACTGATAATAGACGAAGGGTGGGGGTGAGAATGATAGCATATGCAAGAGAAACATTATTACTTAAAGAATAGAACTTTACCTGCAATATGTCTTGCACTTGTTTCAACTTTTCAGATTTCTTGTAAAGTCTTTCTGTCATCTCTATTTCTTTATTTTTCACACGTTTATTCTGCAGGAAACAAATTAAGATATTCATAATGTTAGTTAAAGGCACACTATCGTGGCTTTGATTGGCTAATCGTGGTGTTGAAATCACCAACAAAAGACATGGCCTCTGAACAATTACCAAGCCTCTTTGCCCTTGGGTCATACTTTGTTTCGAGAATAAAGGCTGTCAGATCGTTATCGTCTTCATGAATTTCTCTGTACAGCGAAATTATTGAAGGTTGCCAAATTCTATTCTTTCTTATTGTCTTATTCACCCAATCAGCGCCACGACAGTGTGCCTTTAAAAATGGCTTGGAAGCAGACAACAATTATAAAAATTATCATAATAGGAAGGATATAAAAACAAAACTGTTTATAAAATATATGCGTTTCAATATTAAAATCTTCCTCAGTTCAAGGATACAGCTTATATGAATATCAAAACCATTAAAGAAAAAAATTAATTTCAGGAAATAACTTACACATTCGACTTCCCATTTTGATCTTTCTGAAGAGGTTAAATCTCTGAGCAGCTGCCAAAATAAAGCAGGAAATAAACGATCAAGAAAAAATGGTATTCAGTAAAGGATAAAATTCTTTACTAACCAGCAGACTTCATTAATATCCATGACCAGCTAGCAGTGTCGCTGGCAGATAAAAGCTACAATAACACACTATTTTGCTTGCATCTTTAATAAACTCAAAGTGATTTGGTTACAAGTAAAGTTTGCCCAACTATTTGCTTGCAGGCATAAAGCATTTCTAATGAAGCCTGCCAGCCAAAGACTTCTCAGAATAACGTTTTTAAAAATCATAAATTTAAACCTTTTAAGAAAGCTGAAGGTTCTAAGGTTCAAAAACAGCAGAGTCTGCATACCTTAAGCTTTTTCACTGCCATTGCGTTCTCTCTCTCTCTTTAATCACTTTACTTTTTTATATGGCAAATTTGTAAGTGGTATTTCTATATGGCAATTCTAACTTCAGACTTATGACCATAGATTACCGAGGTCATCAAAGTTTTCCTAGCCTGAAATGATCCCAAGGTGAACATGTTTCGAGCACAGATAAAATACATGAATGAAATAAATATGTTTGGATACCTGTTTCGCTTTGTGTTTGTCGTGTCTTTCTTTCTCGAATGCCTTTTTATACTTTTCAACCTGCAAAATATTCAGAAGGTGAAAGATTCAAAACAACCCCATCGCCTGTAATCAATAGACGATTACGCTAAGATGGCGGCGAGGAACTATTTAACAAGATGCATTGCGTTCTAACTACGAATCCTTAAAACGATTCTGTGGGAATTCGGTTACAGAGCGCAGTGGATCTTGGTAAAAAGTTCCTTGCAGCCATCTTTAGCAAAACCTTTAATTGAAATTTCTCTTTAAAAGATCAAATTTAACCTCATCTGAAATCTTCAACATTTAACTCGAACTCTTCTCTCTTTGTAACAGTGTCAGCAAAATTCTTTAATATTTCAAACAAAATCCTACAATCATGTTATCATACAGTAAATCCCCGCATATAAGAACCTACCAAAATAAGAACCCAGAGGCTGTTTTTCCTGAATTATGCACCTGGCAATTAAGAACCTGTTTCAGTCTGATGAAATACAGGTTCTTATTGCAGGGGTAGCAAAATTGATTTTTGATTAATGTTACTCAGTTAGTTTTGGGCCAAGTCACCTGTTAAATGTTGATACTCCTCCCCAATTAGGTATAGGTCCATAAGAACCCCTCAAACACAAATAATAGGGCTGGAAATCTTTTTTAAGACTTTGTAAGGGCCTACACAAGTCACTCTTCAAATAAGAACCTATATACCCTGATATTAGTCATAGTGTCTTTGAAATAAGAACCTATTTCAGCCTGGCCCTCAAAAAAGTAGGTTCTTATATGCGGGGATTTACTGTAATCTTTTGAAGCATAAATATCCAAAGTTTCATGTACAAAGCATAAACAAGGAACTGCGAAAACAATTCTGCCCGCTTCGCTCGTAGGGGGCCTCATTTTGCAGTTTTTCCTTGGGCCTCCGGAACCTCTCGGCGACCCTGCATGTAGTCAATTGAAATTTTCTCTTAGAACACCAAACTTAACCCTGTCTGAAATCCTTGAACAATCTTCCTCAAGGGTTTAGTTCCAAAAGCGTCGAAAAATGTTCTGTTTACACCATTTTCGAGTGTTAACACGATGCTTTATCTTTCTTTGAATAAAATTGCTTTCAGAATCTTCAATAAAATCCATCAAAATTTATGAATGTGCTATCGCGGTTTGTAGAAGAACGAACATCCAAAAATTTCATGATGGAAAGTCCAAAGAGCTGCAGAAACAACAAGGCAAAGACTGAAGGATGCGTAGAAAAAAGTTTGGTCATACCTCAGCTTCCATAGTTCTTTTCTCTTTTTCAACTTTTGAAACTGTGCTGTTGATAGTCATCATCTGCACAAAAGAAGAGAAGTAATTAGTAAATGAAGATGGACGAATGATTGAATGAATGTATTGTGCCCTTAAATTTTACACAATGATAACCTTAGCTCGTATAGCGACTTCCTTTCAAAGTCAGAAAGGTGCACTATGCATGTTTCCCATCTGAGAGTTCTCTGTATAAAAGCTTTTAAGACACTGAAAAACTTAGACCCTTCCTTCATGCACGATATTTTCAAAGTAAAATCTTCTAATTACCCATTACGAAACTCCAACGAGTTATAGCATTATAGACTAAATCAAGTCACTTTTGGTTCCAATAGCCTTCGATCATTGGGACCTCAAATCTGGAACGGAGTGCCACATGAAATCTGCAGAAAATCTAAACAGTTTTCAAAATATGGTAAAATAAGTGGAATAACCCGAACTGTAAATGCAGTGCTTATCAGTATGAGTCTGGAAATTAGTTTCTTTTTAGTTAGATTATTAAACGACTGTAAAAAAATTTATTCATCTAAGCTTTAAAAAATTTATTACTGTTGTGCACATTCGAAAATTCGACAAAATTTTAAAATTATTGTTCGAATTAAATTCTTTTTTAGAATGGCTACAATTTACATCATTCTCACCTTGGAATTCAAATTCTTTACACGCTTCTCCAAGCTTGCAATTTCCCTAAAATGGACAAGACAGAAATTCTCGAATGATTTAACACTGCATCTTTGAACATGTCTTTATCAAAATAAACATAGTTGACTAATTTAATATCCGTTTGATGAATATGTTCCTCTAATGAGAAAGATTGGAAAGTAAAGAAATAAGATATAAGCATAAAACTATATAAATGCTGCGTGGAAATTTTAGAAATCGATAAATTTCATAAAATTTCAACGGGGTTTACGACTTGTTTATTTCCTGTATTTTTGGTTCTATTCACGATTAACTATTACAAATTCATAAAATCTCAAACCTGAATGAAAAGGGTCCATCTAACCGCAAAAACTTTAAAACGCAATGATGATCATTCAGAGAGAATTATGGCACGATAAAACGAACCTGTCTTTGTCTGAAAACATTGATTTTTGATCTGCCAAAGCCTGCAAAAAGTGAAAAAGCATAAACCACTTCGATTAAAAGCCTCGTATTGGAAATTATTCAAAATTCGTTCAAAGGAGATTTTGGAGGCCAGATTCGGATTTAGCACCCAAATTTTAGTTTAGCCACAAGTTTTTATGTTGCTAGTAGTAGTGGTGTTAACGTTATGGCGACGTAAAGTTTAGAAATCTGTAAGGGATTTGACCGTGAAAATGACTCAGGGTGTAAAGTTTCACCCCGACTGATTTTTGACGGTCAAATCCCTTATAAATCTTTGAACTTTAAATCGTCATAAAATCAACATCACATATGCTAGCAACATAAAAACATGTAACTAGACTAAAATTTGGGTGCTAAATCCGAATCTTGGCTCAAAATTTTCATTAGAAAAATAGGAAGGAATTTTGACAAATTTCCAAAACGAGGCTGCTTAATCGAAGTGGTGTATAGAAGAACTTCAAAATATAAAGTATTTCAATCTAGGAAGTAAAAACGCCATGGCAAATATCCCTCTGGCGCACAGAATGTCGAGAAAACAACATTAATAATCGCAATTACAAATCTTTCCTTTCTCTTCCTATTCAGCCTAATAACACAAACTCTAGTCTAAAAGTTTTCAACTCAGCATATCTTAATTTCAATAAATCAAACGGAAGTTGAATAAATTACCCTGCAAAAATCTTCATTTTCTTGTTGTAAATTTAGTAACTGGGCACGCAGATTCTCTTCTGAAAAGAAGAAAAAAGAAGAAAAAACATTTAGTTATAATCTTCACCTCACAAAATTAGAAGCTAATTATATATACTATAAACAAGACGTGTCGCCTCAGTCGCATAGCGGTAAGGCGGCGGATTCACGATCCAAGGGTTTTGGATTCGATAGCGGCACTGGCCACATTAGAGGAAAGGATCTTGGACAAGGTGTTGACTGGTTTAATGAACAGATGAATCGTTCACTACAAAATTCAGAGGCATAACCACAGAAATAGTTTAATAATGAAAAGATTAATTGTTTATTATAAAATTCAGAGCATCATATCCATTCACCTCGTTGGTTCTGTTCTCTCAACAGAGTGCCTCGAAGTGTTATTCGTTTTTGCAGATAATTCATCAAATTGAGCAGCGTCTGACTATCTTCTTGTGACGTCATCTGTAATGCATTATAATCATCATCAAATTTAGTTATTGATTTTGCCATAACTACAACCAACCAGCTAGTGTATTGTCATTTACACTTTGTTCATTTACACCAAATGAACATTAACCGTTGGACGAAGTTTCTAGACATCTTAAAACGCAAAGCTGCCTACGCGCCATGACAACCGGCCACTTATACGTTTCTACAACACTGTTAGCCTTGGAAAGAATATAGGCCATACGAAAGTTTATCAGATCCTGGCAGTTCAACAACATGACATCCTATTATCGTTTGTCATTTTGAAACACAGACAATAGGATAAGTTTTCGAAAGAAAATAAGTCATGCTAAGTACTAAGCTTTAGAATGAGGCGTGTCCAATAGCTTTAAGGACTTGAAGATTGTGCATCTGGTATTCCAGGATACTTTGTGTAAGACACAAGCCACTCTAGCTAATATCAGTAATATTCTATAAAAAATAGAGAATAGCGCAAAAAGCTGCACATTTTGTCGTGGCTAAATTTCTTTGGATTATTGTATTCATTTTGCTGAGCAACATGCGAAGCAATGCTCAGTATTATAGCAGAAAAGTTAAAGAAAAATATGTACCTCAAGTGCTGGGAATGGAGCAAATCTCTGCAACTGCCGCAAAGGAATAATTTCCGCTGTTGAAGAAAATAAAAATTATTTGAGTAAAGAGATCAATCGAAATACTGGAACTCTTTGGTAGCTGCATCTAATTCTAAGAGTTACCTGTAAAAACTATAGTAGGCTTCCAAATTATTATTATGACTGTCAACAAAGAATAGACCTTTTAGCTATTCTGAAAAGAATCAGAATCGAGCGATACTTTGCTACATTTTGTAGACTTTTTGAATATCCACAATAGTGATAGAAGCTCTAACGCCACTCGATCGAACATCGAATATAAAATTGTATAAAAATAACGCTCGATCCAGGCTCTTTGTAGAATAGCTAAGAAGTCTATTGTCGAAATAACTACACAATTTCATTGCATATTTTTCTCTGACACAACGCAAGGGATGCCAGTTGACCTTCTAGCTATCAAATGAAATAGTCTGGATGGAAAGAACACTTCTTTACGAGACATTCGATGGAATGGCGTTTGAGCTTCTTTTATTATTGTGCACATTCGAAAATTCTACAAAATTGATAAAATATTGTTCGATTAAGATTCTTTATTAGAATAGCTAAAGGGCTATGGCTAATACCTGCAGCAGTCTCTTCTTTGACTTGTTCAAGTTCATCAATGACGTCTTTGTAAGCTCGGTGTGCTGAAAGGAGAAAAATAAATTCTAGTGGAGGAAAAGCTGCTGAAGTCATCAGAGGAAGGATAATAGAAAGTTGAACGAGAAAGAACACTTCATGCAAAGCTTTCGTTTTTCAGGAATGTTTGATCTTTTTAAAAAAATCAAATTTAATCTTTTGTCTATCTCTTTTATTTGAATGAGTCCTGTCTCTTTTCGAGGAACATTTTTCCAGGAGATTTGTAGAGAGATGCAAAACTTTTGCTGTTACATTACAACGCTAATTATAAATAATGTGGGCAAGAGCTATGCGAATCACGGGAAAGTCAAGTAGGATACAAATAAAATTGCAGGAGCATAAGGAGAGAAAAGTAGATAGAAATTGAAAATTACCTTTCCCACGTCCTGGCGTAAGTCCAAGGTCAAACCTTTCAAGGAAAAAAACAATAAATGAATTTAAGACTGTTATAAAAGCCTAAAGTTTTCCAAAAGTTTTCTTAGAACCACAGAATTCTCTCTATTTTCAAAGAGCTTCTACAAAATATTTCTCCTTGAAGTTTTCCAGAGCTTTTTAAGAAACATGGAATTCTGTGTGTCTAGGGTTGAATCGAAAAGTCGCTGCTTTTCTTCCAAACAAACCATTATTTGATAGTAGAAGAACTAAAGTTTTAACTATTTGTGTAAAATTACGCCACACTTACTTAGCTCCTTCGGACCTTGCCACTTTGACTTCTTGAGTTACTTCAGAGAATTTCATTACATGCTGCAAAGGAAACAAATATCTCCAATCAGGAAAAGCAAACATATTCTCTGAGGGCCTGCTCATATGGAGCGAGCCAACCTGCTTACCGGGCTGGTTCGAAAGGAGAGACACTTTTCATCCTTTGTTCATATGGAGAACTTCCAGCCCGCTTGCGGAGCAACTTTCGTGCCAAAAGGGTTTAGAAACATCACTCGATCTAGATTCGTTTACAGAACAGCCAAAGGGTCTATCGTTGATCTTTCAGTAAAGATCCTGGATTTCATATGCTTAATTAAAGCTGTTCATTGCATAGACTGGCGACGTGATTCCTTGAATTCGCTTGACGCTTTTGATCTGATGTTTTTATTTTCACTCAAACAAGGACTCACAACCAAACGGATTCTGAACGGGGAATAAAATCTTACGAAAAATCTGAAAAAATTGAACATCTTCTAACCTTCGAACGTCGAAAGGAAAGTCGAACATTGTTTCGAATGTTGCTTCGAACGTCACTTCGCTTCGAAAAGTCGAACTTTGAGCTAATCAGCCAATCAAACGCTACGAATAAGCACGTTGGTTGACCATATTAAATGATCAGCCACGCCGTAAACGCAGCGGACTTGGCTTAAATTAGTCCCCGTTTAGAAGCTGTCTGGTCATGAGCTGTAAACATCATGCAATTCAATGCGACAAATCGAGACTCAAGTAATCAGTCTATTTGATGCTGATACTTACCAGAGATTCATCAAAGTCATCAGGACATGGATTTAAGCAGACAATCATGCGAACCTGTAATAAGGGATAAGGAATATAGTAACACTAAGGAATCAATCGCCACACACAAACCAAGAGTAGAAAGGTCGAGAGCATTGGCTTGCTTCTGGTAACCTAGGTTTGTGACTCAGACTGCGTTCATACGATGCCGGCAGATTTTGAAAACGATGAAAAAAGTGACGGTAGCAAAATTTGAGCTAGCGTTCACACGATGCCGGCACAATTTGAAAACGGTAGGAAATTTGACGATAAAAACTCGTTGCAGGATTTGATGCCAAAGAATAGTACCTACACCCTAAGAATAGACTTGTCTCGATCCAAAAGTGTCGAAAAATGTTCTGTTTTCATCTTTGTTGAGTGTTTAAACGATGCTGTTTCAAATTTATGCCGGTTACGGTTCCGTTTTCAAAATCTACCGTTTTCAAAATCTGCCGGCAAAAAATGTGCCGTTTTCGTGTGAACAGGAGGCCTATCCGTCACATTTTTCACCGTTTTCAAAATCTGCCGGCATCGTATGAACGCAGTCTCAAATGCTCAGCCAAATTTTGCAAGAAGGGATAGAATTGCAAAATCTCTGTTTGTTTCTAAATCCTCTACAGCATCGTGACTGGCAGATGTACATTCCATGACAGTAAGTTCCAACGATTATGTTGATCTCAATGTGTTATTTTTAACTCATTACAATGTGTTGTAAAGCTTAGGTGATCGATCAAGCTTTGAAAATTCCGTGTGAACTTCAAGGGTGTCCCAAGAAAACTGTACCCCGTTTGTGTGGCTGCTGTGGAGAAGCTAAAGATTCAATCATTTCGGTTGTTACACAGTTGCACAGTTCAGGCTTCAACTTAGAGTTTGAGACCTTGTATGAATCAATGTGACAAGTGGTTGCTGACTTATGGCAGAAAAAGGCAAAATAAGTGGTTGCTTCAAAAACAGCACTTCTATTGTTCTCCAGCAACGTCAAAATACAGTAAGTTTTTAAAGAAAGGGTTCTAGCATCGTGTTAAATTTATGCTAAATCTTTTTAAGGGTTAGCAGTGTCGTCTATTTATACGAGAGCACTTTCTACCTTTAAAAAATGAAGTGGAAATTGTTTATCTTCCTTCTAAGCAGACATGAATTTTCTAAACAAAATAGGTCACAACTAACCTTTCCTTCACCATCAAAATGTCTTTTGAATAAATGCGTCAGTTTTGAATCACGATATGGCACGATTTGAGGTTTTTGGCCAGCTTCATACGCCTTCTGATTTTCTCTCAGCGTTTCGATACAATTTCTCAAAGTCATTAGTGAATTGTTGATGTTACCTGTAAGAAATAAGTAAAACCAAACTATAAATTAACAAACCTTACGTGTCCAAAAATATTTTGAATCTGATTGAAGTTTTATAGAATATTGTCGATGGAAAGGATTGAGAAATGCTCCAGTTTCGCAGAGGACAGGCCAACTGAAATATTATTTTCCCCGGAAGTTCTTAAATTTGCTCAACAGCCATCTATGAAAGTAAGGCCATCGCCAATGGCTGCTCTGCCCCTGTTTACTGGAAGATAGTATGGCAAGCAGTTTATGCAAAAAGGAACTCTAAATGTTAACTCACCAGTGAATAAAAGTTCACGTTCTTATGTTGCTAGGCCTTTATGCTGTCACAACTCCTCTCTCCCGATGGCATCCGCGTTGGTAAGATTTATTTTGAAACCGAAGTCTTCAAACTGAGGCCTTTCCTCTGCATAAATGGACAGGCTCCAAAAGATTGAGAAATGCTCCAGTTTCGCAGAGGACAGGCTAATTGAAACATTATTTTCCCTGGACTTGCCCAAGTCGTCATATATGAAAGAAAGAGACGACTTGTCGCGAACAGCTCCTCATTAATTATTCATAAGATGTATGTGACCTGACTTAAGCCGATGTTTGTAATAGGATCTAACCGCAAGGAATTTGAAAACCAGGGGGTCAATTGTATCATGAGCGCTGTTAGGGAAATGGTGGCGCCAATATATAAACATCTGTTCGTTTTGATATACAGCCATTTATGTTTTAATGTTGGTTCTGCCCCCGTCATTTTCCTTGACGGGAACAGCAGTATCCTGTCTGCTATTGGTCAAACATTATGATCAAAGGTGCCGTCTGCCGTACCAAAAACCGTCCGGCCATCCAGCTGTGTTATCCAGCTGTTCACTGTTCACGACAAGTCGTCTCTTTCTTTCCTCCAGGACGACTTGGGCAAGTCCATATTTTCCCCGGAAGTTCTTAAATTTGCTCAACAGCCATCTATGAAAGTAAGGCCATCGTCAATGGCTGCTCTGCCCCTGTTTACTGGAAGATAGTATGGCAAGCAGTTTATGCAAAAAGGAACACTAAATGTTAACTCAACAGTGAATAAAAGTTCACGTTCTTATGTTGCTAGGCCTTTATGCTGTCACAACTCCTCTCTCCAGATGGCATCCGCGTTGGTAAGATTTATTTGAAACCGAAGCCTTCAAACTGAGGCCTTTCCTCTGCATAAATGGACAGGCTCCAAAAGATTGAGAAATGCTCCAGTTTTGCAGAGGACACGACTCCAAAACCTTACTTTCTCCTTGTTATAAAATTTAGAATTATCAGATTCCAGTATACGCAGGCGGTCAAATCATTAGGCTGTTTTAACAGCAAGACGCGGACGTCTTTGAAAACGCAAATGCTTGTAAGTTTTTTGGAGCATCCAAACCTTTCAGATGTTTCCTTCCTAGAAAGGTGGTCATAGACAGACAAAACCCTTAAAACTGGTTTGCATTCTCGCATTTCCATCGCTTATGAATGTGCTCACACGGTATTTAGCTTCCCTTCGCGACGTTCTTTTCCTGAGGAACAGCCTTCAAAAGTACTCTTTTCAGGTTGTCAGTTGCAGAAATAGAACGTACGCGAAGTCTCTCGAGACTTGCAAAAGGTTTGAAGTTGATTTCACTTTGTATCTAACAAAAGAGTTATACTGCCGTCTTCTTGACTAACGTCTTCTTGCTAAAACAGCCTAATGGGATGGGGTCTTTAAGTGCCAATACTTGTAGAAATTCTATCGACTGTTTCAATGCATAAGGGAGATTTCATGCAAAAAGATCCTGATCAGATTTACCTCAGCAGACAATTTTCAGAACATTATGTTGCTAAATCAGCTCACATGTCACAGATGAAATAAACCTACATACCAGCTTCTTTCAAACGATCTCCACCATTATCTGTCCTTTTTGTTCTTTCTGATCCAGCAAGATCACAGAGCGACAGCTGGCTCACTGCTACCAACTTTTTGTCCTACAACAAATTTTGGAGAGTATACACTTCTTCGAAAATTCGATTGATTTATGCAGATTTCTGCATTACTTCTTCACAGGCCTAATAAAAAACATTCTGTACCTACAGTGTATATATAACTTTAAGGGGCAGGGTCACGTAATGTAAACAAGCTTCTTTCGAAACACAATTTTGCAGTATTTTTGATAGGCCATATCCCTAGTTTGAGCTTACACTGAGTGAACAATCCTATTATCTCTATATATATATAATCTATATTATTGCCCACACGTGGCCAATGTATTCTGCACAGATTTTGGTGGATGGGGTGAATCCAAAATAAAGTTGCTTCTAAAATCCACCAATATCTCTGCAATCGTACAACATATGAGTGTTTCGTTTGTGCCCCTATGAAATTCAAGAGTCCGTCTTCAAAATATCACCTTCGTTTTGAGAAAAACAGTGGAAAATCTCTGTGCTTTTCAAAAATACTGCAAAATCGTCATTTCGAAAGAAGTTTGTTCACATCACGTAACCCGCCCCTTTCGAGATGACGTAAACTGTGTGAAACATACGTGAATTATTCTGTGACCAGTTGAGTCCAGTGGAGCTTGAACTAATTTGATTGTGAATACACTATGACTCCTGCTTGACTCTGCATTCAGCTGAGTATGAGCAACTCTTCTTCTTTTCTGGCCTAGAAAACAAAAGGGTAACGGTTTATGATTATATATAAAAGTTTCAGAGGGAAGATGTCAACCTCGTTCCCAGGGTGTTCTTACGTCATACGCTGATCACAAAGGTAGAGCAACGAACTCACTCTGGGGACGAGATTGGGAAGATGTTTATTCTCTTTGAATGGATCAAAATTTTTCTCGAAGATCAGAAATGAATGAACATTGCATTTAATATATACAAGGCTTTCAGCTGTAGCTGAAATATTTATGAGTCGGGTAAGGATTATTTCTAGAATTCGAAATCTTTTGCTGACTTGATATTGAAACCTCTTCGCCAATCGTTCTCTATTTCAATCATTCGTTCATTCATTCATTTATTCATTCATTCATTGTCTAAGCTTCTTTGCTATTGTAAATAAATTGAATATTATTTGTCTTGGAGAACCGCCATGTTTGCCTCGTTTTGAGCCAATGTCTTCTGTGAGTAAGCTGTAAGCTCAAAAACATCACTGAAAATATTCCTCAAGAAATTTACTGTTAGAAGTAAGAAAGAACAACTCTCACCATTCCAAAAGACTTCATTTGCTTCCTCTGTGGTTTTCACTTCAACTTCAGTTGCACCATACACATATGTGTTTCTGTCTGCATCCTCACGTAGAATTTTCGACACTGGGGTTCTGTTGAAGGAATAAAGGAATAGATATTGGACAAAATTGCAGAGCTTAGCCAAGAATATTGCTCTTGCACGGGTGTTTGAGAGTAAAGGTTACACACAAAGTCGCCAGTCGTGTTGAAAGAATGAATTAACAGGCTACCTGCAATCGAACTTTTTGTAGGGCAGCTGAAAGGTTTCATGTAGAATCATTACGGAGCTTTACCGTTTCTACAAGCGTAGGAAAATGGGTCGTAGTTGAAGCTTTATCAGTTCAGGCAAAGAGCAGCAATGAGTGAAGGTATCTCAAATATAGAGCAAAGCTTCTTGGAAAAGATATTGACCAAAGTTATTATGTTGTAGAAAGTTGACAAAATTATAAAGAAAAAATGTTTTTATTATTGGTTAAAAGCGTTTGGTTTATTAGGTGATAAATACTCTTTTTTTAAAATGTCTTTGAAACATATCTAGGGATCGTGAACGACAGTATTCTATATATATCTATGAATCTATCAATGTGTTTTTCTGACCCTTAAGATTATTTTATAATTCATTTCAAATGAAGGTGAAGTTGCGGTTTTTTGCGCCAGGCATTGGGATCGCAGAAGTAGCTGAGCGCTAAGACTGCGTTCACACGATGCCGGCAAATTTTGAAAACGGTGAAAAATTCGACGGATAGGCCTCCTGTTCACACGAAAACGGCACATCTTTTGCCGGCAGATTTTGAAAACGGTAGATTTTGAAAACGGAACTCTAATCGGCACATTTTGGAAACGGCATCGTTTCAACACTCAACAAAGATGAAAACGGAACATTTTTCGACACTTTTGGATCGAGACAGGTCTATTCTTAGGGTGTAGGTACTATTCTTTGGCATCAAATCCTGCAACGAGTTTTTATCGTCAAATTTCCTACCGTTTTCAAATTGTGCCGGCATCGTGTGAACGCTAGCTCAAATTTCGCTACCGTCACATTTTTCACCGTTTTCAAAATGTGCCGGTATCGTGTGAACGCAGTCTAAGTTTCGAGCCCACTACGCATGACTGTTCTGGCTACAAAGTCAGAGGATTACACCGCTGCGCCACAACACCTTCAAAATCATGAGGAAGAGACCGATCTATAATCATAGGCAATTTAAAAATACTTACTTCGGTACTGCATAATCAGATTGGTTATCTTCAAGCAGATCATAAATGAAATTGTTGTAAATTTCTACATATGAAATAAACACAGCATAATTGTTGTCTTCATCAACCTGCAAAAAAACGAAAGAAAAACTGATTGAAACATCTCTAAAGAAATCATGGCATAATTGAGAAGCTGTCCTTTAGAGCGGACTTTGAACTATGGGTCCCATACCTAAACGTGGCATAGTAGACCTAAGCTAGGAACAGCTATAATAATAATAATAATAATAATCAATTTATTTTAAGTTGGTTACAATTCTAGCTCTACATTAATCTAATGTGAACTAATTTACACCAACTATTTACAATTTTACACAAAAAGAAACCTATAATACAATACAATAAAATGTCTGTAATCATTATCTACAAATTTTGCACTTGCATTTGTCTCCACTCCAATTTTTTATGTTTCTTTTGAATATAGCAGCTGATGAAGCGGTCTTTATTAAATCAGGCATGCTGTTCCACAAGAGGCTGCCTCGAAACGTTATAGAATCAATGCCAAACATAATGCTTTTCGCTGCAGGAATTTGCAATAAATCTTTCGTCCTGAGGTCATATTTGGTGTCCTTTCTGACAAAAGACTCCTGCATAAATGACGGATTTTTCCAGCCTCCTCAAGATAAAGTATATAATGAATAAATGAACGAACAAACAAATGACGCACATCAGGCTGCCAGAAATGAGAACCATCCAACATCTGAAAAGTGCATCTCATTATATGGCATTCCTGTTCATCAATATAGCTCCAACAAAGAAATAATTTAGTCTCTAAACTCAAAAGACAAATCACTTAACACATCATGAACAATTTTTCCAATAAATGATAAACTGGTAAATTGAGTGGTCACTTACAGTAAGGACAGTAGAATCAGGAATTCGAATCACGTCAGCTACTTCGTTTCCTTTCCTGAAAGCAAAAACAAAGGTTTGAACATCATGTCTTTGCTTGAAATAACTGAAACAGAGGTACAAAGAAGCGAACTTTGCATAAAACAGGACCATTTGTAAGAAATCGTTGCTAGGAACTTGAGTCTTTTGTAAACAGAGTGTACCAGGTGTAAAGAAATACAAGGGTTGTAAATATAATCGAGCACATGCAATTTGCTAGAACGTTGCGCATTATTTGAAATGATTCACTCACTGCATCAAAATTTGCAATCGACATTTATCCTTTTCACGGTTACATTATACATTTGTTAAAATGAATGGAATATTGTAGTCAACTACAGGAAAACGAAACTCCATGATCAACAGGTGACAAACATTCCCCTGATAAACTTCTACTACTAACCTCCAATCTTTATATTTGCTAAAAAGGAAAGAACTTGTATATTCATGTGTGCGTGCATTTAAATATGTGCTTCACTGGTGCAAAACGATAACCAAACGTCTAGTGTGCAGAGGGGAAAGAACAATTATCTTCATTGGATAGCCTTAAAAAGTTGTGCATTTTACAAATCACCTGGTTTGTTGCAAAGATTAGCTAATACATCTTTAAGCTATTTCAAATAGAGTCTTGGAGTGACTGAAATTTTTCTAAATCAAAAAAAACTGTTGAAGTTTCGTCTGAAAAGAGCCACACAATAAACACAAATGATCTACTCTTGTCAAATATTTCAGATAATTTGAATCCTTCAAGGAAGTTAAAGAGGCACTAACGCAAAAAATGACATCAACAAATGATCCGCCGAAGGCATGCTAATCGGGTTGTGTAGAGATTATGTACCTTTTGTGCGCAAATATTTGTGTCAAATGATGATTGTACGTGATGATAGATAAACAAAGGCCCACATCAGTCGAATAGCCCGATGCAAGATTCGTTGACCGAAAACTGCCAAGTGACGTAGAATCCTTTGTTTCCGCGCAGCAGACCAGATAAAAAGTAGGATATTAAAAATAATCTTTCCAGTTCTCACAGTCTCATAACTTTCCTTCCATGGGGGGTAAAGACTAGGTGACAATATTTTCAGGTAATGCGAGCTTTCATAATGTTTCTCGAATATTCTCGCGGCAATTTTCGGATGCAAAAATTTTGCGTTAGTGCCTCTTTAAGTGAATGGGTGCAGTACTCCTTTGAAAATATTTCTGGATTTCTAAATGTTGTCAGATGCATCTGAATCCTATTATATATATGATGAATGTGAATTTTGAAAGACATAGCACAGTCACATAAATCAAACTACAAAACAGACGAAGAAGTCTAAGGGATCGTCTCCAAATATTCGTATTAAATTCGTATAGGGATTTCAAAGCATCGTACGATATTGATACGATATTCTATAAGCCGCATACGAATTAATTCGTATCGCTACAATTTCAGAAGTCGTATAAATTCGTATACAATTCGTATGTAATTCGTATGCAATTTGTATCAAATTCGTATAAGCAATTCGTAAACACAATTCGTATCGAAATCGTATCAAATTCGTATCATAATTCGTATCGAAATCATATAAGCAATTCGTATGCACAATTCGTATCAAAATCGTATCAAGTTGGTATCAAATTCGTATCATAATTCGTATAGAAATCAAACAATTCGTAGACAATTCTTATCTCTTGTGTAGCTATACGAATTGAATCGAATAACACCTCTCACGCATACGATTGAATTCGTATCAATTCGTATAAATGCTATACGATAATGCGGAGACGATCCCTAAGAACAGAGACAATTCTTACCTTGATTTGAAGACTTCCTTCTCCTTCCTATCTCTCTCTTGTTTTGATTCTGACTCTGACAGAAGATCATACCCATTGTAATTGTCTGACTTGAACGTCTAACAATTGAAGAGAATAGAAATCTTTAAGAATTTCACAAACAATGATCTACACTAACGAGTATACGCTCGAAACGTCGTGTTTTTACATCTACGCTACATTTGGTACTTAAATCTTTAATTTACAGTATTATCGGTTAATTTGCATACTGGTACCACACGCCACAAACATATTTTTATTGAATTACACTGGAATCAAGCGTGTCACTGGCTCTTTCTCTTTGTTTCTACTAATTCTGGATGCCTTCACTCAAGCGCTCCACGCAAGATGCTCGACGTGACCTCATCGCCTTCATTGCTAAGTATCCTGGTGATATCACCAACATTGCTTATGAACTTGGTATGTCTACACTTGATAACGAGTATACGCTCGAAACGTCGTGTTTTTACATCTACGCGACATTTGGTACTTAAATCTTTAGACTGCGTTCACACGATGCCAGCACATTTTGAAAACGGTGAAAAATGTGACGGCAGTAAAATTTGAGCTAGCGTTCACACGATGCCGGCACAATTTGAAAACGGTAGGAAAATTGACAGTAAAAACTCGTTCCTGGACTTTGATGCTAAAGAAAAGTACCTACACCCTAAGAATCGACCAGTCTCGATCCAAATGCGTTGAAAAATGATCTGTTTACGATGCTGTTTCAAGTTTATACCGGTTAGGGTTCCGTTTTCAAAATCTACCGTTTTCGAAATCTGCCGGCAAAAAATGTGCCGTTTTCGTGTGAACAGGAGGCCTATCCGTCACATTTTTCACCGTTTTCAAAATCTGCCGGCATCGTGTGAACGCAGTCTTAATTTACAGTATTATCGGTTAATGATCTACACTAAACGCAAGGAGATCTCAGTGACGTAAAGATTAGCATATTTCCTTTCCTTTGATGCCACCACTCACAGCTTGGATATAGTAGATAGATTTTGGAATAAAACTGTGATTAATAGAATGTTACTGAAGATACAATAGGATGTGTTTGATTGGTACCAATTCTGAAACGGAAGCCCCGGAATTTGTGTTTGATTGACTGCCAAATTCCGAAAACGGTAGGTTTGGCAGGTTTGGAAGCCTGCTGAATCTTCTGCTCCAACAGGCGGAAGGTTTGGCAGACTTTTGACAGATTTTCGTCTTTATTTTGGAAACTCTGAAAACATGGCAAATTTGCCCGTGCTGCGATAGTAATTGAGTCAGTTCGATCAGTTCGATCGATCAGTCAGTTCTCCAAAAGGCGGAAGGTTTGGCAGACTTTGAACAGCTTCTTAGCTTTGAATAGCTTAAGAGAGCGCGTGGCCGAGTGGTTAAGGTGTCTGACTCGTAAGCCAAAGGTCAGAACGGCCGTAGGTTCAGATCCCACGCTGGACAGTTTAGTCGCTGTCCGTAACTTTAGCCCGGGTCGACCAGTGCCATGTGAGGGAAATCTGGTAGCTGCGGCGGACGGTAAAACATCCGTGGCCCCTGCTGGAAATAAGTCTTTCAGACTTTCGCAGGCTAGCCACGTTAAATATAATACCTACCTACCTGCCTTCTTGTTTTTATTTTGGAAACTCTGAAAACGAGGTGACTTTGCTTCTGCTGCTATGGTAACTGAGTCAGTTCAATCTTTGTTGCCAAGCACCAGACATGTTTTGGTATTTATCAACTGGAAACCTCGCCTTTGCCACGATGAATCTGAAACCTGCTGTTTTGAAGAATTTTGTTTTTGACTGGGAAATATACTTCCATCTCTGCGAAGTCTACCGTTTCTAGAATTTGGTAGGTTTGGCATTACCAATCAAACACACACATAAATCACTTGCTTAGTCCTGAAGGAGTTCCATATTCCAGGGACCGCAGAGCAGGGTAGGCTGGGTGGGCTATAGCCCACCTACTTTTTTGAAATATATCGCTTTACTTTTGTTGACAAAATTTTGAAAATAATTAGCACTTAGTCGGCTGAAAGAGAAGCTGAAATTGGAATCGTTAAAGACGAATTCAGAGCGATACATGATGAAGCTCTTGATTTTGTAGTATACTTTATAGATAAGCGATTCAATCAGCCAAATTTTAAAGCATTAAAACAGCTCACACTGCTACTCCTTGAGGCATTGGCGGCATTGGCATCCAATGATTTTGCAGATGCAATTAGATACTTGAGACTACTCACTATGTTGGTGATAGTTTTTTTACATTATTATGAAAAGCGCGTTTTCCAACAATCCAATGAGCTCCCCAAATTACACTCACATAGTGCAAGCTGCCTAGCCCATCCACTTTTTGGATTTCTCCGCGGTCCTTGTATTCTATTCTATGCAACATACAAAAAGAGGCAAAGCTCTAAAGAGGCAAAGAGGCAAAGCAAATGCTCTACTTACAGATCTCTCAGTTTGAACATCACTGATGCTATTAAACAAAACATCAAGACATCTTGGCAAAAGACCAGGATTTGAAGATGAACCATTCATTGTGAAAGTCTTCCCTGAGCCAGTTATTCCATACATAAATATCAAACCTGAAATAAAACAGAACATAAATATATATATAAGCAGGCATCTGTTTAAAAATCTGTTAAAGAACTAATTGTTTATGATATATATATATATATATATATATATATATATATATATATATATAGGATATAAGCAGGATATATATATATATATATATATATAAGCAGGAGATCCGTGGTTCGATTCCCGGCTGTGGCGCATTTTAATTTTCTCGATTTTCCTGAGAATTTTAAAAAATTGTTTCCGTTTGCACCGAAAAAGGAGAAATCCTGGTTGCTCGCTAGCTGTTGAATATTATATATATATATATATATATATATATATATATATATATATATATATATATATATATATATATATATATATATATATATATATATATATATATATATATATATATATATATATATATAATATATATGTACTCATTAGCTCAATCTCAATATGTAATAAAAATAGATATAGAAACTCAGAAAAAACACATTCGTTTAAACGTTTCGGCGTAAGCCTTCATCGGTAATGACTTTTCCTAATCAAACAGAGCATACATATAGATTCAGAAATTAAAAAAAAATAGCCTAAGCGGGATCTTACCTATTACAATACGTATTAAAAAGTGTTAAAGTAGCGGTACTAACAAAGGTGGCAGGAGAAAGATCACAAGAAAGCGCATATATATATATATAACAATATTTCATATGAAACTTGAGAGGGGAACCAAAAATTTCTTCCAGATGGCAAGCATTCAAGATCACAGGCAGCTGAGATAGCAAATATAAAATGTATATATATACATATTTCTTTTGGAGGAGTTTGGCTGTCTCCTTGGTGATCACTAGGATCTTCTTCCTGACACCACAATAGAAACATTTCTTTAAAAGAACTGAACAGAATATTTCCACATGTAATGGTTTTCAAAGACTTCCCTTCTGTATCCTTTTGCATATCTCATCTTCATCTGTTTGGATTAATCAAATTTTTTATTATTTCATTCCATGGTCTCTAAAACATAATGACCATGTATATATATACTTTTCTTTTAGCTACTTAAAGGATTTAGTGCCTCAAAGAGTATTCAAATGCTTTTCAAGCTTCTTCATCTGGTGTTGAATTATCATGTGTGCTATCTGTAACAGCTCAGAAAATGTGCCAAGGGATCATCTCCAAATTATCGTGTAGCGTTTACATGAATTGATACAAATTCAATCGTATGCGTGAAAGGTGTTATACGATTTAATTCGTATATCCACACAAGAGATAAGAATTGTATACGAATTGCTTGATTTCTATACGAATTATGACACAATTTTGATACGATTTTGATATGAATTGCATACGAATCACATACAAATTGTATACGAATTTATACAAATTCTGAAAGGTGATGATACCAATTAATTCATATGCGGCTTATAGAATATGGTATCAATATTGTATAATGCTACGGATTCCCTATACGAATTTAATACAAATATTTGGAGACGATCCCTAAAGATTACATAGAACTGCATACTTAAAGAGATCATTTTTCAAAGAAGAAACTAATCACCATACCACTTTTGCCAATGATGAGATCTTCAATTAGCGGCAATCCTACTTGAACAAAGATATCTTTCTGATCACTTTCATCTGTAAAGACTTTTTTGAAGGTGCATTCCATCTACAATTAAAAATAATCAAATATATTAAATCTGAATTTGTCATAATAAGAAACATCGTGCATCTACAGTAAAAGGTGCACCAAAACATATCAATTTTTCACTGCAGAACTTCAGTATGAACTTAACGAGAAATTGTAAAGACATTCGGATGCAAGAAACGAGAGAAGATTTTGTACACTGAGGCCTTTCTGACTTATGACGTCATCAGAATGTGACTTAAACAGAACTAAAAAAGTTAATGTCTTAAGTCACTCTCCGATGATCACATAAGTCAAAGAGGCCTCTGTGTGTTATATCTTCTCATTTTTTGCATCCAAATCTCTTTACAATTTCTCATTTCAGCTTCAGAATATTTCCTTTTATTTTGCTACGAACACATAGATTTTCATGGATTTATGATTACGATTGACATTTAATAGTTGTTGTTGTTAGCTGCACGAGTTGTTGCAAAGAAGTAGGCCCGAATGTTTACATCAATCACACACAAAATCAAACTTGTGTTTTGTCTTAAAGTCTTACCTTTTCAATCTTTGAAATAGCTCTGGAATTCTGAGAGTAAAGAAAATTTTGTTATTCAACTGCAACCATACCATAAGCATTTCTTCAGATATTTTCCAGCTTCCAATAATTCTAAATTAATTTTGAGTTTCAGTATCTGCTGGAACTTAAACTTAAGGAAAATGGAGGTTCTCTGTTAAGGTATATACTGTACCTACAGGGTGTCTCAAAAAAATTGTTCGACGTTTGATTAAATATTGAAAAATAAAGACGACATAAACAGGCTCATGGAAAGATAACCCTGTTCCTGCGATTATGAAATAATCTTAGAGACTACAGTAAAATCGTGCAAATCGGTTAAAAATTCACTGAGCTATGAGCTCTCGAAGATAAAAATATGCGGTAGCTGAAACCAGAGACCCCCCAGATTACTTGTATTGCGAAAAGCTCGAAGACGGAGGTAAGAGAAGCTTATCCAATGTCATAGCGCTCGTTGATATCAGAGCAAACCAAATACGACTTCTAAAGTAAATTATTTCTTGCGATCATTCTCAAAATTCCTCAACATTGCATAGGTCCAAAAACAGTGGTTCAAAACAAAATCAGCAAGAGACTGAATCTGTTTCCTCAAAGCATCCACATACTTGACAGTTAGGTTATCAAATACCTGTTTGAATCCAACTTGGTTTGCCCTGAAACAATAGAGAAATAACAGAAACGACGGCCTATGGGACTTTTACCAAAAATGCCATTTTGAGGCCCCTGGTTTCAGCTTTCGCATAAACTTCAACTTCAAAAGCTTGTAACCTCATGAATTTTTATCGGAGTTGCAAGATTCTTGTGTCAAAAATTAATTTGAAATCTCAGGACAAGGGTGACTTGACCAAATGTCCATTCACCATATCATTATTTTTTAGTATTTAATCAAACGTCGGACAATTTTTTTGAGACACCCTGTATGTATTCTTGCATTTGGTGTGCATCTTAACAGCTGGACATTAAGAGGCAATTCAACGGGATTAAATGATTGATGATATATAATGACAGACTATACTCTTATGAATGGATCAAACCCGGGATCTCTGAATCAAAAGTCTCTCGGAAAATCCACTATGTCACTCAAGCGCAATAAAATTTCAGAGAAATCTGAAGTCATTCAGATCTCAGGTCTTACACCATGAAAGAAGCCAACTTTTGTTTTCACGTGTTTCAGCTTGAATCCTTAATTAGAGCCATGCATATATGTATTTTATCATTTGCCAGTCTCTGATACAAGGCTCTGACGAAGGCTTTAAGTCAAAACATGCGCACAATAGCATAATGCATGCATAGAGGCTGCTGGTTGCAAAGGCCCCTTAAAAGTCAAATAACTTACTCCTTTGTGATGGAAGAGTCTCCTCTCAACATACCTTTGGCGGGATGAGTTGGATTGTGTCATCATTCATTATATCAACACATGATTCCTCATCATCTGGACCTAAAGGTCTCACTCTGCAGTAAACCTGAAATAGAAAGCAAAATATCTAATAGCTGCAAAGAATTTATTTAGATCAAAAATTGGAAAGTTTGCCATACTTGGAGGAAACCTCCATTGCACACCAGACTGGAAAGTTTGTATCATGTGCATGCAAGTTGTGATGGCCTTAGTAGGATTGCACGTGGAAAATTTGCAGTTGAGAACAATAGATTAAAACAATAGATTATTTGTTTATTACCAAATGTGTGGCTCAGATTGAAAACTGCATACATCCCTGTGCGTGCAAGATATTACGCGCATAGTAAATACTTTCCAGTCTAGATTGCAAACTTTCTTGTGGAAAAATTAGGAAGTATTAGCGATATATTAATGAAAATCTCTGGTTTCCAAGTGTCATTCTCTTGCAATTACAAAAGGACAGCCTGGACAGAGAAAATTTTCTTGGTTGGTTCAAGTGAAAGCAAGCAGGTGGTGACTTTTCTTTCAAATTGTAAGTACTATAGATTGGATTTGAATTAGGAAGATCATATCAAGAAGCAGAAATCATTCACAGCATTGCCACACTACAAGGGAAAATCACACAACAAGCAAGCAGATCAGTCACTGCAGCTTCATTCTTTACTCTCCTTCATCCTGCTGGGCCTACTAGGCCTATCCCTTCATCAAGTGGCTTAGCCATCTCATTTCTTCAAATGTTTCTTGACTTAATAAAACCTCATAAAAATCCTTTATCCCTCAATCCGATGGGGTCTTGGTCTTCTTCGTCACATTCCGTTTCAGTTTCAGATTTCAAAATGTAGGAA
This sequence comes from Aurelia sp. 3 sensu Dawson et al. (2005), assembly GCA_964020215.1. Lineage (NCBI taxonomy): Eukaryota > Metazoa > Cnidaria > Scyphozoa > Semaeostomeae > Ulmaridae > Aurelia > Aurelia sp. 3 sensu Dawson et al. (2005). The sequence continues at coordinate 549,930 of OZ026576.1, forward strand.
TGTTTCACATTCCGTTTCAGATTGTAAAATGATTTACAATCTATCCGTTGTAAATGAAATTCGTGTTCTTGAAAAAATTTCTTTCTATATCTCTAAGACCCAGCAGGGTCTTGATTTTTCACAAGATCCTCTTCTCTTTACATTGGCGTCTTTCTTGGGATCTTTGAATGTATCTTAGCTGGCGTAGAATGCATTTTTCTCTGTCTAGCGTTCCAAAAGGCCCTACCCAAATAACGACTCAAATAGGCCTAGCCACCTCCAGCCTCAGACCTGCCTCGATAAAAATTCTCAAAACTAACAAATAAAGGCAATTTATACCTCAACGGGGTCTTGATCTTTTGCAATATTCTTGTCTCTTCGCATCGGTGTCCTTCTTGGAACCTTCGAATACATTTTAGCTGGTGTAGAAGACATTTCGCCAGCTGGCTGTGCCGTGTTTTCAAATCCTCTTCCTTCGCCTTGATCAAATGTTCGGTGGAAAATGCGCGCGGTTTCGAATGTTAGCCAATCAGAATGCAGATGGAGTACTTCATGTGACGCAGCCCAAATAAAGATGGCGCAGCAAGATAAATAAAGATGGCCGCTGCTGTAGAGGAAAATTTTTTGTTTCTATTCCAATAATTTTTCGACATTTAAACTTTCCTTTCTTTTTAATAAATCTTCTGAGCCAGTAGGGTTGAATAAGCTTAGAATAGTATGGAAACGATGCGTGTAAACATGATAGATTCTGAAAGCTATAGATTGTTTGAAACCAACTTTGACAAACTGAAATTTATACATTTATCTTCAAATATATCTTTTCGCACACAAATTTGTGTGCTTCAACAAAGCTTGGGCTGTAGCATAAATTATCGGTAATTTTGGCTCGTATCCTCATAGTTTTTGTGTGTAAAGTGTGTATTGCCTTTAATTACCTTGTCAAGCTCTTTTAGCCTCTGAGGATAACTTTCTTCAATTAATTCTGTAACGATTCCAAACCTATTCCAATGATTGGCGTTAGGGATTTTATCACCTTCATTCGTGTATATTCTAACTTCCCACTTCCCACAAATCCATAGAACCGTGATTCAAACTCTTTACTTTATTAACTAAAAGCTCTGCTCTTTAGCTTTAAAATACACCAATATATTTCTTACTGAGCATAAGTTCGCTGCGAAAATAGAACCACACCAAAATACTATTCACTTTCAAGAAATACAACTTTTCATTGTCAAAAATATTCTCAAAACCCTATTCTAACATATTACAAAATTTTTCTCAACGTTATTGATCAAATCACGAGCTTCAAGATGCACAAGAACAAAGTCCTTCATAATTGCCAAGAAATTGAATGACGATCACAGACTTGAAAGTCAGCAGCTTCTCTGAGAACAGCGCTCACTCTAAAGCTCGTAATCAAAATAAAAAATATTTCTAATTAAACTAATAGAAATTACAAAAACAAAGAAATACAGTAAAATAAAGCTTGATAAATTAAATCTACTTAAACCAAGATATTTACGACAGCTCTTTAGTTGACACTGCAGCAGCAAAACTGTCATACATGGCAAAGCGAAGAAATGGGGTAGAAGGAATAAGTCGGCAATCTGGACCATGGAGGTCTTTGAACCGAATCAAGGCAGTTGAAACTAGATCTTAAGAAGAGGAGAAACAAATTTGCTGCTGTACACATTTCTACAATCTAAAAGGGGACAAGCACCAACAATCTTTTAACTAGCTGGAAACTGGCTTTGCAAATTGAAGCGCTCAATCAGGGAAAACATGGGGCGAAAGGCGATCCAAAAGAAGCTTTTTCAATGATCTCATGTTACTTCGTCGCATTTTGTGCCAGCAAAAGTGACGAAAACATAGCCTCTGCACATTGTTGTGGATAAAACGTGGAGACAACTTTAATACAGCTCTACAAAGGTTCACTTGACTCCGAATTATGAAGAAAGTAGCAAGTGATTCACTACTTGAATATTTCTGGTGTGGAGGGAGGGGGGGGGGTGCAGCGGCAGAAAATCTCTTCTTAAAATGGGCAGCTCCTCTCCTCTTGTAAATGCCTAATGTCATTGGTAAAGTTAGAAATAGGTTTTAGAATAAATTAAATAAGACAAACAATGCACAATATGATTTCTAAACTTAAATACGAAAGAAAATAAATCGTTACAAATCTTTCTTTTACAAACTACAGAAGGACCAACCAGAATAGTTAGTTTTATTTCAATTACCAATCAATTTTTAGTGAAACGGCATCACAAACTGTTAACCGCATAATTACTATGAAATCTTTCCCTCCTGAAAAGAAAATTTCTCAAACAGGATAACATTCTGAGTCAGTAATCAACAACGTATAGTGATAATTAAATTTTCACCTTAGTTCAATAATTAGTCTGCACCATTCTGCTGCGAAGACTTGAATCCCGGAATACAATTCTCAAATTCAAAGATGCAGTTCTGCCATCCTAATATGCACCTTTTCATTTAAAGCAAGATGCAGTTGTTCATTCCAGTTGGAATTTTTCTCACTGAGTCATGTTTCTCCCAAGAAGCCAATCTTCAATCACAACAAGCACTACTTCAGAAGAAATCAAGATGAACTTGTTCCTTCCAGATCAAGGATTCCTAAATGAGTCATGTGTCTCTCAAGATGCAATCCTCCTTATCCCGAATGCTGCTATCTGAACCCAAGATCCAGTTCTCCAGTTCCAGGATGCAGCTCTCCAATGCGATGAAGTAGTTCTCTAGAAATCAAGATGTAATCGCTGCTTCCAGTTCACAATTTTCTCGGCTGGTTCTTCATCAATCAGCTGAAAGCAGTCCATCGTTGATTTTCGGCAATATTTGAAAAAGAGATCCTCTGCCTTTGATAAGATGGTATCCAAATCGTTCACTTGCGGTAGGCTGAAATACAGATGTTAGAAACTTACACCCTTGTTTGTATTAATTGTAGAGTCCAGAAAACTCACGGCTCCGCAGCTGTGAGCCGGAGAAAGGTTGTGCTTATTGCTTATACTGATTACAGTGCGTCCCAGTTATCGCTCACCAAAACGGGACTATTGCATATCAAACATTTGGCGGAGGAGCGAAACTACGGCTTGTAATCAGTCTACTTATTACTGTCATATTTGAGGAAGGTTGTAAGGAAGGAATGTTGTAAAGACTGAAGGAAAATGTTGCGTTATTTTGCCAAATTTGATAAATTATAGAGCTATAAGCAACGCAGTGAGTTTGAAAACATTGTTATTCTGACTAGATGAAAGGACAGAATGGGGAAGATTTCACAAACAAAATTAGCATCTGGAAGAAGTTTGAAAATTTTCTGGACTCTGTCTTTGGTTAACAGCTCAATCAACCTGAACGACTTTCTGCACATTTTTCGCAAAATAAATAGTCAATTATTTCGCCTGCCTTGCCATAACTATGGTTCTGCTTGGCAACGCTCGTAGCAGCGAATAAAACCCTCTTTGTTGGGCCATTTCTAGCACAGATCTTCTCGGTGAAATTATAGAATTATTACGACCATTTGTACAAATCGCTAATCTTCCAAATGACGCTTTGAGGCAGCTTTTACAATATGGTGATCAAGACCTTTCTCATTTCAAGACCTTTCTCAGAGATTTGAACAAAAATATCCTCAAATTGACATAGCTTTTCATCCACGAAATTGGTCAGTTTGATGGAAATCTTATGAAACCCCAGCGACATACCAAGTCCCAGCCACCAAGTCCATTTACGTATGTTCCATTTTTCTTTGCAAATTCTGTTTCAAATTAGGTGTCAGCTTCTTTTATGAAGCTCAGCGCAAGAAGGATCTGCGCTCGTGGCTGTCTTTAATTTCATCCCAACCCCTGACCCGTCATCTAATGTCAGGCAGAATTTGGTGCATTAACCACCGGTTTTTACTCGTTCGCAGTGTACAGTAGATGTATATAATTTAACGTTGCTTGTCTTTATGTTTTGTCCAGGGGGTAGTCATTGTCTTTCGTTCCTGTGGTGTTTTATAGTAATTAGATGAGCAAAGTAGCATGTAAAATTTGTTGTAAACTTTCTTTATATGAATTGTCAAAAAATTTCTAGAACATTTCTAGCAACATGGAGAAGGAGAAACTTATGTACAAAAAACATTTACCTAGTCATGATTTGATAGACGTTAGCCATATCATTCGTGCTCATCAGAAGATCACGACATTCGTGTAACATGGCCACGCACACGAACACGTCAAATGAATACTCAGGGCTGACATAGATTTCTTCCATTCTGCTACCCTCTGCGAAGGATAAAAATTACTCTGAATTGGGTCGAGAAAGGGAATCGTGAGGTGCTTAACTAATTTCAACATTAGTCATAGACTTATGACCTGTAGAGTCCCTTGTTTCCCTGTGCTCCTTTGATTTGATGATGGCACTTCGGTCAACTGAGACTCATAACATTACTCCGAGAAACCTGACCCTATTTAGGCCCAAACTCTGCAATTCCTAGAGTATCAATCAGATTGCGAGATTTTTGAATTACTATTGCTAATGTGGCAAATATAGTAGAATTTTCGATTCGATCAGATTCGCTTCGCTCGCTGATTGGCTAGGGAAATATCCTGCATGCTATTTCCTGCGGGATTAATATGCTCTCCTGCGGGATAAATATTTACCTGTACTTCCCTGCATCAGAGTTAATATCGTGTTCTTATGTTGATGTATTTAATAACTTCTTGAATGATTTGAGAATTTGATTATCTGATTACTTGATTACCAACTGATTGATTGATTGATTGACTTATTTATTGATTTATTTATTGATTTATTGATTCATGAAGCGATCGATCGTACAACAACAGCAACAACGGTAACAAAAACATCCTTACCATCTTTTTCAAGTTCTCTGGCTCTCTCTCTTGATCTCTCCATTTCAGCTTCAACTGACGAAACTTCTAAATGACGGCTGCTCATGATTTCAAATATTCTCAGTCCATCCTCATATGAAAATTCACGTTTGAAGCTCAACAATAACCACCTTAAAAAAAAACAAAAAAAGTTACTTACGTTTCTACTCGATTCAAGATTGCAAAGCGATCTTTTGGAGCTGAAGACAACCTCCATTCAGAACATAGGGCTCGAATCTTTGCGAAATTATTAAGTTGAGTGTGTACAATGTTGCCTAATTCTTTCAACTGAATAGAACGAATGATACTTCAGGTCGTTTGCCATAATTCCAGATAGAGCATTTATAATATAACCATTATTTTTGGAATTACAGCGTTTTAAGATTTATGAAAGATGTACGAGAGGAGGTATCAGAAGCTTTCAAAAAGATTAAAAGCATCGTAAACTGTCAACTGATTGAGGAAAGTCAAAATGACCAATACAAGAAATACTCAATTTTCGACGATCTACAAGATGGTAGCAAGCAAAAGTCTGTAGCTTTTATGGTTTACGGTTTAGCATTTTGATGACGTCACAACTTCAAAACCACCAGAAATGTTAAAAATGCTGTAACTCTGAAAATAATGATAATACCAAAAATGCTCTTTCTGGAATCATGGCAAACCTCCTCAAGCTCCCTTCAATCCGTTTAGCTGAAAGAATAAGGTGACAACATTTTACACATTAAATTTTAAAGTTTTGCAAAGATTTGAGCCCTATGCTTCCATTCAGGAGACTTTTACAATCGCAGTAAAACTTGCACATTTTTAAAAGTTAGTTTCGAAAGAAAAGTTATGGTTCTTATGTATTCAACTGAAGAGGGTGGTTTCATCATGGCCTCTTGACTACTAAGCAAAAGATAGCATAAAGGAGACAATGCTTGGCTGCCAGGACACAAGGTGATACCTTCACAGGTGTTATCTGCGGCTCTGACATCTCTGATATCATGGGAGAATTGAGTAGACTGACAACATGATTCCCTGAATTCGTTCAACATTTTTAAAGTTTAATCCAATGTCTTTATTTTCACTCATACGAGGGCTCACAACAAAACGGATTGTAAACAGGGACTAAAATCTTGTGAAAACTTAGCCTCACGACATAGTCCCAGATATCGCAAAATAGCAACAACGACAACAACAACAATAACAACAACAGCAACATTTCCTTTTTTGCTCAATCTGGGCCTTATGGACTTTGATATAAATTTTTGAGACGGAGATGCACACGTTTACGTGTGCCCTTTGGAACGAGGCTGCAATGTAGTTTCGGAAGCGAGGCAAGTGACCTTCGACAGTTGGAGATTCTCAATGCTGCGGTGAAGTTCATGGAAGCTAATTGGCCTTAAAACTGAGGAACTCCTGATTCACAGTGAAAGGTTTGTTGATTCTTGGATTGAGGAAACATTCGTATGGATACTTGTGGCTTTTGTTCATGGCTAATATCACTGTAAACTTGAATTCTGAGCTGTTTTAACATTGGAGGTTCGAGCCGGCAACTTAGGCCCATCCGCCATTGCCTGGTGTTCGTACAGTGTTGCTATGGTTTCCAAATCTAGTTATGAAATCGATAGGGAAAACTTCATCCCAAATTTTAGTATCAGAGTCCATAAGTCGTAGTTTGAGCGTCCATCAGTCTATCAATAGCGATAACTACGAATATGCAATCAGTCTAGTGAAAACTCTGAAGAAATATCGAATGTCTTCGTCAATCCTTCGAACGTCGAGGGAACGTCGAACGTCACTTCGAACATTGCTTCGAACATCGCTTCGAACGAAAAATCTGAAGAAACATCGCGAGAAAACTAACCTGTGGCAGAATATTAATTCCATTTGCAATTCTTGGAAGAAATCATATAATCCTCTATCCATTTTCATCAGTAATTGCTCAACTAGACCTACAGAGTAAATTCGGAATATTGAGATACAAACTTGTACAAATAAGGAGTGTGAGAAAGAATGCGCGTTTAATTGCACACAGAAAAATACGAACACTTCCATTCCTTATTAGCTTTTGAATCAAATAGATTAGAAGCCAGAGGGTGATTCTTAAACTTTAGAATAAAAATAGCTGAAACTCGTGGCTTGAAATCTAGCTGTATCTTCTTAATCCTTGATGGTATGCAAATGTGATTGCACTGGAAAGTTCTTCGGAGTTCAAAGACGCAGAAAACATCTTCATTTGAAATGTATCTGCAACTATTTCCCAGCATTAGCAAGGTTTATTGACTAATGGTAAAAATAATCTTCCCTTGATTATTTGGAAGTTTAGCTTCTGCACGCCCTGTAATAATAACCTTTGCGGATAAAATGAAATTGTGAATAAACATAATAATAATAATAATAATAATAATAATACGAATCTTTATACAGGAATTGACACTTCAACATGCAATGCTGTTATCAACGTGTGTCCTGATTAAATTAAATGGAAAAAGAAAAGAGAAAACAGTAAAAACCTAACCTACTAAAAAATCTCCAAAAACTTACATTGATATAAATTGAGCTACTTACAACGACGATAAAATATTTTACATGAGAATTTAAAACTGTCAATAACTGAAATGTTTCTTGAGAAGATTACTGTAGTCGCTGAAGGATTCAGTCTTTCTGATTTCAATAGGCAGTTCGTTATAAATTTTAGCACCCATGAAAAGAAAGGACTTGCGAGCATATTCAGTCTTAATTCTAGGGAGTTTTAGCAAACATTGGTTATTTCTTGTCTTCGTTTCGTGTTCTTGTACTTCAAAGTACCCTCGCAAAATATCACATACTTCTCTGTCTGTACACTTGCGGACGAGTTTGCATGCTCGAATGTTATTTGCGTTTATTACGGATAGAATGTCTGATTGAGCTGACGTATTACCTTCACATAACACATATCGCATTCACACTGACACAGTTAAACCAGCTTTATCTACATCAAGTTGAATTTCAACCAATCAACTACATTCGATTTGTTGAATTGACCAATAAGAAGGCCTCGTTTGATAACCTCGTTTACTTTAAGCTATCTTAAAAGGAACTGGATAAGAAATACGTTAACAAATTCTCGTTTTGTGCATCAAATATCGCATTTTGAAAGGAGAAATTCCTGTGTACTTGGCTAAATTCATAAGGAAAGATCCTTATCTGGATACAGGCTGATCTTTGGGTGAAAGATCAACGAAAATGCTTGTTGGAAACCCATTTACATCGCAGCAATCCTTAAATATATGGAGGTTTAATTTGTATCAGAATATAGTGCAAAGGTCCAAGGTGCAAAGGTGAATATAGTGAATATAGTCCAAGATGAGACATTTATTTTGAATTTTCGTGGAACAGTCGCAATAAATTAGCTCAGCAGAAAACAGCCACATCAAAAATTTCCCCCGACATTTTCTTATCCAGCTCCTTTAACTTGCTGTGTGAAAGGGGTAATAAACTTACTGATTTTTCGAAGCATATCTTTCTCCATAAAATCTCCTTTGAAGTGCTCCATGTAATTGCAAAACATCCAATATGCTTCAGCTTCTGACTCCATGACAACGAAGAATCGACTCATTACGTCATTCATTCCTTGTGCATATCCAACATCTGCAAATCGAAAACGAGATTATTTAGTAATGGCTTCTGCAATCGAGAATTTTACGAATTCATGAACAATATTCGGTGGTCGATTAAGAAATCTTAAATCTTGGCTTCGCTTCGTTTTGCCAACACAATTCCACGCTATTAAATTTTGCAGATAATTTTGAAAAAAAATGGTCTTAAATTTAGAATAACTCAATGCTAATTCAGAACTCTTTGGAATGGTTTAAAAACACATTTTAGAGTAGAGAAGTTACAGAAATGGTCCCGTTAAGAATTTACCTGGATGATAGAACGAGTAGGTAATTAGTGCATCTCTCAATTTCAGCAAGTTGGGATTTTCATTTCCTCTGCAAAGAAAAGAAACAGGACGTCACTGAACTGATATTACCGCAAGTAGCAGCTACATTTACAAACATAACGATGTATCTGCAAACGTAGGAATTTTCAACACACTTCTAAAGCTGCACAAGAGTTTTAGCTGCTCCGAAGTTAAGTTTTCGATTCGAATTCTTTACGAAAATGTGGCTAAATGCCAATAGTTCAAATTTTAACAATCTATTCATAATTTCTATCTGCCAAGATATCTTTGAATCTTACAAAAATTGGCAGACTAAACATCTTGGTACATACCAAACTGGTCGTTTTTTCATAGAAAATATATCCACTATTGTTTTTCTAGGATTTTTTTGTCTTGAAAAAATATTTTGCTTTTGCTCCCTTTTACCTAGTGTGCCCATAGCACGCATGCCTGCAACAATCTCTTTTGAATGCACCGATATAAATGAGAGCAATCACACAGTTATCCATCTTGGCCTAATCTTATATACAGTCAGGTTAATTTTCTCAAGACAGAATTTTCTATCAGTTGTTTTCTAAAGGAACAGATAAATTGTAGAATTAATAGACGATTGCGCTAAAGATGGCGGCGAGGAATTTTTTACCGAGATGCACTGCGTTCTTTAATCGAATTCCTATAGAATCTGTAAAGATTTGTAATTCGAACGCAATGCATCTCGGTAAAAAATTCCTCGCCGCCATCTTTAGCGCAATCCTCTATTGAAAGTTATATCTGATCGTTGATAGCATAGCAGTGGCGTTGCTCATCTATTTAGTTTAGTTTGGCTGTGTATGACGAGCTCACCAATTCACCTAAAGATGTCTCTTTTCATCTCAATTCTCCGGAAAATTAAATGGTAAATAATTTATTTTCGTTTCCATCACGAAGTGGTGGATTAGAAAATAAAGCTCACCTGAAGTAAGGCAACTCCCGATCAGTCCTCGGAACATCTTTGTCAATGATTCTTAAAGCTTGGGAAACGACTTCAACATCAAAGACTTGTCGTCCAGCGTTTACCTACAACATACAAGCGAAATTTAAGCATTCTGCAAGCAGTGGCGGACACTTTGGGGCGATGGGTACGATCGCCCAAATGTCGGTTAAAACAAAGATCTTATGTTTAAAAACAATACAAATAACCAATACTTTTTTCTAAAACAATAGCTTCCCCCAATATATGGCAATGTGTCCACGACTATCTGCAAGCAAAACTGCTGATAAGAATTATCATTCTGAAACTTGATGACATTTGATTGAATGAACTCAATGCCTTAGGACTCTGTCTAAAAGTTGCTTACTCTTTTTCATTGCATCAGACAGAATTCTTAGCACTTTAGCAGATAAGACCATGATAAGACGGAAGGATAAGTAAAAGATCTTTGACAGTAAGAACTATGAAAGGAAAGGAGCATTAACCTGAACATGAAATAACAAACCTTAGCTTGTATTTCAATATATTGTTTCAAATCATCCCCAAAACCATCGGGAAAATCTTGACTACTCTCCATATCCCCACAGCAGTATTTACAACTCTCGTGTTTATATTGTTCAAGATCACGATACGGCGAAGGAGCTCTTCTCTGTTCCGCTTTATACACATCCGAATCTGACTTCGATATACTCTCCTCTAAGTTTTTCAGCAAATTGAATGTACCAATATCCGGACTCTCAGTCCCTGGATAGTCTCTTATATTTGCCGCCGAATAAGATTTCCGTAACGTATCATTGTTTTTGGGTTGTGTAATTCGCGGAATAACTTGGTCCGTAGATTCGATAATCTCACCAACAGAACCGCTTCTTTTGCTATTGTTTCGTTTTTCACGTGGTCCGGATTTTATTTCTGTATCTTTAAATTCACCAGTTTCTGGGTCCACAGTTTCTGCCGTCCCTTCAAATACCTCATTATCAAACCGTACTCTGTGTTCTGCACTTTCCATATCACCTTGTCTATTGGATGTATTCGAGATTCCAGTTAATAGGCTGCTATCTGACACAGAAGACTCCTCCGCATTCGCTTCCTTTTTGTGAGCAATTTGGACTAAGTTATTCTCTTTAAGCTTTTGCCTGTAAGGATGATCGCCCGTAATACAGTCACTGTCTCGTGATGAAACCCTGTTTAAATTTCTCTTCTCAACAATAGTACAATCAAAATATTCAACATCCCCCTCAATTTTACTGGGCCGATTATCTTTCAAACTGCCAGTCTGTAAAATCTTCTTGTGAACAAAATCAGACTTATTACTGTCCATCACATCTATATTCTCCTTCTGATTAATGGTCTCTTCACATACTTTTCTGTGGCCATTTTCATTTTTACTAAACTCTACAGGAGTTGACGACCTTGGCACGTTTTGTCCTTGTTCTATCAATCTCTTTTTCACCTCGAGGCTTGCTTTCTCCGCAATTTCTCTCAATGGGACTATCCCCGTAGTGTCTTCTTCTGCAGGAACCCCTCCTTCGTGTATATGAATTGTCTTTGTCATTTTAGTCCCAGCGGGACTGCTTGCTTTCAATTGTTGCGCAAGCCAAGGCGGCATTGCTCCCACTTGCTCAGGCTGTCTTTCTCTTTGCTTGCCAAAATTTAAGCTGTCAGGCCTAACTGTAACTTTAGATCGCCGGTCAGAGAACGCTCTTATAGGAGAGAAGTTTGTGACTTCAAGTTCTTGATCTCGAATTTCATCCGCTTCTCTTTCAAAATCTACGCTGTCAGGCCTACCTGCAACTTTGGATCGCTGTTCAGAGAACGCTCTTACAGGAGAGTGGCCTCTGACTTCTAGTTCTTGATCTGGCCTTCCTTCTGCCTCCCTTTCAAGGCCATCTGGCCTCACTGTCATAAGATCTACCTGTTCCGGATGAGGCTCTGTTGGAGAGAGGCTGCCAGCCTTAAGCTTTATATCTTCCTCTGATTTCGTTGCTGGATGCGATAATGTATTAGAATGAGATTCAATTGGAGAGAATGCAATCAAGTCTAGTTGGTCATCCGCATATCTGAATGCTGTTCCTGAACCTTCAAGTTGGTCCGCATTATCTACATGACCAATCACGTCATCCGTTCCTAAATCAACCAGTAGTTTCTCTGAGTCTTGTTCTGTGCCGTAAACAGTATCGGCGTGCGGAGCACCTTCATCAAACTGTTGGATATCTTCACAGCTCATAAACTCTGACAAAACAGTATTATCTTGCATTGAAATATTAATATCCTGTTGTAAAGCCGATAGATCTACTTCCGTATTCGATACTTCCGGGTGAAAATTCTCAGAAACTTCCCTCTGTGATTCTTCTAAGAAGGAAGTAGAATCGTTGAATGGATTAATTTCGGTTGAATTCAGTTCGCACACTTTCGGGGACGTTTTAGAATAGAAGTCTTCATCCAACGCGGAAGTGTTTATGCTCTCTTCTCCTTCTGATTCATCAAAGCAAAGCTCCTGCTCTTGCGATTCAAATAAGGAATTTTCTACTTCCGGATCTATTTCCTGGAAAGGATTGATTCCATAATTCTTCATCGAATCGAAAAGATCATTTTCCGGAATAATTTCTTCTTGTTTTGGATCCAAATCAACCTCTGTATCTGAAAAGTCTGAAGAATTCTTCTTGTCTTCCCTACGATTTTCTTTCTCACTACTTCCTGTTTCCTCAGATTCTTGGAAATCGATCAAGTTTTCTTGGAAATTAACCGTACTACTTTTCACCTTCAGAATATAGTTATCAGTTAATTTGTTTAGATCTTCATCGGCAGAGAGCTCCTGCAAGTTACTCTCGATTCCATTCGCTTCAAAATAATCCTTTTCAGGTACATCCTGGAATTCTGAGCTAATTTCTTGGAAGAATGGTGAATCAATTTCTTCCTTTCTCACACTATTGCTAATCTGATCGTGACGAATTTTCACATCAATAACATCTTTATCTGTAGCTACCATCAAAGCACTCTGGGATTCTAGTGGATTCAACATTTCCTCATCACCGTTCAATAAATTGTCAGCTTCCTCAGAATTACTCATTTTTTGTATTCTCATTCCGTCACGTGGAGAGATCATGTCTTCAGTTTCAACGTAATAGAAACCATTAGCTGTAACAGGGGAGACATTACTCTCCATATCAACTGTTTCATCTTGGTAGTGGACAAGTGGCTTAGAATTCATATGTAATTCCTCCACATTGTTACTTATCAAAAGCGCTTCATCTGTCACGCTGTCCTGTTCTGTTTCCTCCGCTAAAGTCTCGTTCACATTAGGCTTCTTTCCACTTTGAGGCTCTTCCAACATGGCATCTTGAATGGCTTCTTTAATGTCCTCTGAAGTTCTTCCATGAACTTCCGCAACGGCTTCATTGCATAACGCAACAGCCGTTTTGACAGCCATCTTACCATTCAAATTTTCTTCAATATCAAGGGATGAATCCTCGACATTTTCAGTTTTTATAAGCTTACAATCTGAAACGCTATCGAAATTGATTTCAGCTCCTTCCTCTGCATCAAAACCATTTTCTACACCCTCCGAAGCAAAATCTTTATCCTTTTCAATTTCTCTCTCCGCTTCTTGACTCTCTGTTATAACTTCCTCAACATCAATCCCTTCTTTAGAACCAAAATCACTTCTATTGTTGAGTCTACCCTCGTTATTCTCATCAAGCTCTGCTATAGTTTCTGTTGGCCTTTCTACCTCATAATGCAATTGTTTGGCAGTCCTTTTCTTTCTTAACCATTCAGGGCAGAAATGAACTCCTAAGCTAACATCCTGTGATATTTGTCTCAGTACAGGATGCCATCTTGTTTTGAGAGCTTCGTATCGAATGCGGTGTTCGGTTTTCATTACTTCTCTTTCCCTGAAAGTAAAGAAGCAAAACATATAAATGAAGGTGAAGGTGAAGTTGCAGTTTTTAGCATCAAGCGCTGGGATCGCAAAAGTAGAGCAGGTTTTATCGAGTCAGTGATCCCTTGTCACAACCATAACCATAGATAGGAGATAGGGGGCTGGGGGGGCTACAGCCCTCCCAACATTTCAAAAACTTGGAGAAATCGTCCTTGAATCGTGCGAAATTGTCGTAAACAATGGATGTTTAACGGGCAGCCCCCTAAATTCTATCTCCCACCTACGCCTACAGTATGGCACTCAAGTGGAGGACCCTACCGGGTATCGAACCCAGTCAGCCTGACCGTTCTGGCTGTAAATTCAGAGGATTACACCACTGCGCCACAACACCTTCTCGTTGATCAATCAGTGATACGATAATTAAAATAAAACTTCCCGAAGTGTTTGACCTGCTGTCTATTTTGAGAAAGATTTCAAGTTGATTTCAAATGGCCACAGGGTTCTAGCTCACTCTTTTTCACCGAAACTTTCTTTATTTGTAGATGTGACAACAATGATTAGCCATGTATGGTGCCAAACAAATTAACGGTTTAATAACTAATTTTCCACGCTACGTGTAGTGCCATAGCATACACGTTTTTTTATAAGTAACTGGTTTATAAGAAACTAGTACTAAGATGGCCAAAATTTTAAGAAACTCTAGTACTATGTCTGAGAAGTACTAAGAAACTTTTCAAAGTTAAAAGCATGAATTTTATAGCAAATAGATTGTTGAACCTTTATTATTATGCAATATCATCTGACCATTTGTGTTTTCAACATAACAGAACACTGTTTATTCTTATATGATGTTTTGAATATCAAGAAACATATCTGCAGCAGTGTTAGCGACCAAATTGACAATTCATGCATTCAGAAAATAAGGAACCAATTAAGAAACTTTTAGTACTAAAATGGACAGAATTTCATGTTAAATTAAGAAACTTTTAGTACTATGGCCTGATCCAAGTTTCTTATAAAAAAAACGTTTACAATTTTAGAATCTCTGACCCTCTTGATTTTGAATTGGATAGGATTTATATGAAATACTTCATAAATTCAATGCAACAAGACAAGAATTCAAAAACACAACAGAAAGAAACTCACCTGATTGTAGAGTTGCATGGATAAAGTTCATACAAAAATTGCCAAACTTCTTTCCTTATGTCTTGCTCGACACCTCCTGAAAAGGCAATGAAACATTATTTACCAACTTGCCGAGCTGAGCCATTAGCATATTCCAAGGTGGACCAAAATAAAGGAACAAAATGAAATGGGAAGCATCAAACATGGACATTTGCAAATATGGCAAAAATCACATGAACGGCTAAAGGCCAATCTCCACTAGAGGAAGGAGGAAATCAACAACAACAACAACAACAACAACAATGGCTTTAGGAAAACATGTTGCATTCACTGGTGATGTTAAATAGCTAATTATCCAAAAACTAAAATTTGGCCTCATTTTGCAATCAGACCCTTGTAATCTACACAATCAATAAATATTCATCAAAAGAATGTTGTAAATTCAATAATATCTGCCAGAATATATTTTGTTAACGCTATGCAAATAAATTTATGTTCAATGCATAATTTCCCAAACAAAATCTTCTCAAAGTAGACTTGTAAATCACAAAAATTCCAACAAAAAAGCAAAATTTCTGACAAAGAGTTTCATGGGCCCTCCATCCCCTGGCCCTCCATTGGATTTGGAGGCATTGATGATCATGTGTTTCACTTATTGGCAAAGCTATGAGCTCAGTTCAGTTCATTTAACTTTAAAATCCACTGCAGACAAACTTTATCAAAACATTAGAAGACAACATTAAATAAACTACAGGCTACAAATTACAATACAAGTATAGAGACTAGACATAACTACAGAAAAATTAGAAAAATCTGCATGAAGACAAATTCTTAAGAAACAGTGGTGGATTTAGGGGGTGCAATCGGGGGCAACTGCCCCCCCTTTCATGATGTAAACTCGGCTTGGCGCCCTTTATCCTCGCCCAAATGCACTCTTTTTTTCGCGTTTCGTTCTGGATGTGGGAAATGTGTAAATCATGGCGTTATTCAATTGAAAAACCAAAGAATTTGCCCTAAAGAAAGGCCCAAAAATTTCTTACTTTTCACTGTATTTTTGGTGCCCTTTCTGCGAATTGCCCCCCCCCCCCTTCAACTTCGGGCTGGATCCGCCCCTGTTAAGGAAAAGCTCTCTCAGTAGCAAAGCTAATTGAGGAATTGAGGAGAGACCATCAAATGCATACCTTTGAAAATAGTTCTTCTCAATTCATTTTCATCCACGATTCTTCCATCACAGTCAAAATACCCCATAAATTGTTCCCTTGTGATTGGTTCATGTCTCTTTGCTTTTGTCCTCCACTCAACATCATCCAATTCTGCTTCAATTGATTCTGACATTGAGGGTGTGCCATACATTACTGGCCTTATTGGAATATCCTCATCTCCTGGAGTCATTGCTTGATGGTCCTCCAATTTATGATCTCCTTTTTGCTCTTTGTTAGTTTCTTGCACCTCTTGTGCATCAGGACTTTCCATCTCTTGTTGCTTGGCATGCACTGCTGCATTGTGTTTGAATTCTGAGTGGAATGAGCAGGCTAGTCTCAGCACTGATCTATTCATATTCATGTTTCACAGAGAAAAACAAACAATGCTAACAAAGTAAACAAAGCTGCTGCTACTCCTTCAAGCTTTTGAATCAAAATTTAGAAAGACTTTGCTACAGTGCTGGCCTTGCACACATTAACATGGCTTTAAAGTTCTTGAGAATGTTGTTATTTCCTTAAAGCTTTATTATCACTATATAAAGCATGCCTGAATTATTAGCAGCCAATAATTCAGTTGCAAGCCTCCCATGTATCATCCAATCATGAGGATTAACACGGTTTTCCCTTTGAAGCTCTTTGAAACTTTGTAGTTCAGTAAGCATTAACTTTTACTCACCAGAGCTCTCTTCTGAGCCCAAACCAACCTCTTTAGTTCCATACTCAGTTGGTTTCTCACAATGTCCATCAATTTCAGGCCAATCAATTTCTTCAAACCCAGACATATCTCTTGGCCTATATTCTGTATGCTTGTTGTACCCATCTTCTTTATCTCTGAGCTCCTCTTCATCAAAATCCTCTTCTGTCTTTTCCACCATCTCAATGGAGTCTGCTTTCACCTCTTCAAACGGACTGCAATCTCTTCTTGGTCTATTTTTGCCAAATTTGTGCGCATGGCTTCTTTCCCTACCAGAACGAGGATTGGAGCCAGGGGCTGATGCATCTCGTTTTGAGAATATGAGCTTCTTCAGCCCCAAGGAAAGGTTATCCATTGTGATATCTGTGGGATGGATTCTTCTTGTTTACAGTGTCTTGTTTTGCTGCTTTTCAAACATATTTTATTCTGTTAGCTCCAATTCATATGAGATCTTAGAAAGAAAAAATTGAAACTGGTTCACTGATCTTTCATCTACAGCTGATTCAGTTAATTTAATTTACTGATTTAAAGATTTCTTGTGGCAAAATTGACATAAATATTGCCAGTCATCTCTGCACTTTCAATCCTTAGATAGCTATTCACTCATGACTTTCAGGAAAACCATGAAGAAAGCTTTTGTCCAATTTTTTTTCAAGTTCCTAAAGGCAACAACGGTAAAACCCACCACCAATCTGTCCCCTTTTGGCCCAAAAGCACTGTCAAAAATATTGAAACTGTGAGTTGAGGACCCCTTAGCACCAGATTGGAAAGTTTGCAGAATGCACGGGGATCTCTCCTTTGTGCAAATTGCTTGCGCGGTTGTATTTGTGTCACTAAACAATAGTTCTATTGTTTCCTTTTGTTGTTTTACGAAAGTTTCGCGGCTGGCAACGCGGCTGAAATTTAAAGTGCGCGACAGAGAAATCAGCTGCGCAAGGCAAACTTTCCAATCTGGCCTTAGCGATGATAACAATTAAAAACACGGCAGTTTGCTTGCTTTGTGTATACTCCTGACAGAAATGAAGACTTCATAAAAGCCATTGCATTTATTTTTCCGTTCTGTGGTGTATCAGTTAGGGGTTATCAACAAACAATTTTCGTCACAGTTAATGAAATTGGACCATTAGGGGGGGAGGGGGTCCAGCTCAAATCCGTTAAAATGTTGACTTTTGTGACGAAAAACTGAAATAAGTAATATTTCAACATCAATCCTGAAAGAATAACTCGTAGCAGTAAAGTTTTCGGCCTCGCACTACTTTTAATGTTGATGTTGCGATTTGCACGAAGAAGTTGCAGTAGGCTTAGGCCTATAACGAGAGTCTGTGGGACACTTGCTTGCGACAAGAGAAAATGTAGCCATAAACTTAGTGGTCCGTTAAGAAGGGGGAGGGGGGGGGTCAAGCCGTTAACGGCCCAATTCCGTTAACTGTGACGAAAATTGTTTGTCGATGACCCCTTGTGACACATGTGTCATAACTGTCTGCCTGTGTGACTCTCTGCAAATTCTGTAAATTGAAATTTTGTAGCAAATCTCTGATAAATGTGCTTCCAAAAAGTTCACGAAAGAAATACGCAAAATGATCCCACAGAGTTTCGGATCAAGACAGTTTTAATATATTTTTGTTCCGTCATGTGCAGAAATTTAGGCCCAAAAAATTATGTATGCAGGTTTTTAGTTAGGCCCATTTTCATCCAGACGGACAAATATGTTTCTTCCGCAAAACAAAACATCAAATTGAAGCTAAAAAGCAAATGAATCATAAAACTACATCATTTTATCGTAATGATTTACCATTTGTCTTTGAAAGAAGCTTCCAGTTGATCTTTTTATGTCAGAAGAGTTTCAGGCATCGCAGCTTCTTGGTCAACTTTGTTTCAAACATGTTTTTATTCTGAAGGAGTCTGGGACGGGACAGGGAAATTACGAAAATGTCAACAAGGGCAGATTTTGTTTTGAGCCAATCAGCGAGTTTGTTTACATCTGGAAGATTGACCAATCACACTACGTAATCTAAGATCACGTGATACACTGTGATCTTGCGGGAAATCAGAAGCTGTGTGGATGAATACAAAAATACCCTTCCCCAAAAACAGACGAAGTGCAAGTGGACTTTTGACCAACCATAAATGTTTTTACATTTTCTGTTAGACTACAAGTTTGTCGAAAATTCTACCGCCTCGGATTTTGATATTCAACTTAGATCGAGAGAAATCTTTGTTCGAATAACGCCTTAAGATCAGGTTAGCGCCCAATTTTTCAGGTTTAACAGAAAGATATTTCTTCACCAACTACTTCCATCATTGCACAGTTGCTACAAACATTGATTCGTAGACAACATGTAACTTATCTCCATGAAATTTTCGGTGTTGCACAGCTTTTAATAGGGGCAGTTTCTTCTACGCCATCGAGAGCGGTTTCGTTTTCTAAAGCACTACAATCACAGTCTAAAGGGCGAAGTCCGGAGGCAATTTCAACAAGAAACTCTACCAATAATGTTACAAACAAGGTGTAAGTCACAAGGTACTCACCAATTCTCCATTTTCTATGATGAACCAACATTGGATGAGTCCAAGAAACGATAGGTTGCATGCGAACAAACGAACTAAGACAGAAAAAATTGAATATTTCCACAAGTTTGAACACCACCGCGCTACAGTGTTGATGAAATGTCTACTCCTCTCAAATTCTGAGCTAAAATGGAGCAAGACTGATCACGTCTCAAAAAGTAGCATTAGTTTGCATAAACAAGTCGATTTCAGATCTTTCGATAATTATTTCGCTGTTTTGAGATAACAATTTGGGAAATAGACAACAGTACAGGAGACTAAATGAGTTGTACATTTCATTTGACCTGACCCCTTCATCAGAATCTGTCCTGATCCTGTTGTCTATTTCCCAACTTTTCCCTCGATAAACCGAAAAATAATTATCTAAGGATAAGAAATCGACTTGTTTATGCGAACTAAGGCTACTTTTTGAGACGTGATCAGTTTTGCACCATTGTTAGCTCAGAATTTGAGAGGAGTAGACGGAGGACTGTGCTTCTCAAACTAGTGGAAATAATCAATTATTCTGGCTTAGTTCGTTTGTTCACATGCAACCTATGGATTTTTCGACTTAACCAGCCTTTGTTTATCATAGAAATAAAGAATTGGTGAGTACCTTGCACCGTGTGACATGCATTTTGTTTTGGACATTATTGGTAGTAGTTTCTTGTTGAGTTGCGTCAGGACTTAGCCCTTTAGAATGTGATTGTAGTGCTTTAGAAAACGAAACCGCTCTCGATGGCGTAGAAGAAACTGCCCCTATTAAAAGCTGTGCAACACCGAAAATTTCATGGAGATAAGTTACATGTTGTCTACGAATCAATGTTTGTAGCAACTGTGCAATGATGGAAGTAGTCAGTGAAGAAATATCTTTCTGTTGAACCCGAAAAATTGGGCGCTAACCTGATTTTAAGGCGTTATTCGAACAAAGATTTCTCTCGATCTAAGTTGAATATCAAAATCCGAGGCGGTAGAATTTTCGACAAACTTGTAGTCTAACAGAAAATGTAAAAACATTTATGGTTGGTCAAAAGTCCACTTGCACGTCGTCTGTTTTTGGGGAAGGGTATTTTTGTATTCATCCACACAGCTTCTGGTTTCCCGCAAGATCACAGTGTATCACGTGATCTTAGATTACGTAGTGTGATTGGTCAATCTTCCAAATGTAAACAAACTCGCTGATTGGCTCAAAACAAAATCTGCCCTTGTTGAAAATGTCATCATTCTCCCGTGATTAGAGAGAGGAGGGGTGACAACAAGTCCCGGTTTACAGTACACTGCACCGGTGCGCCTCTCGATCAGTAACAAAGGATCAGTAACAAACGTGCAAAGGATCACCCTCTTGTTTAAACTGTTCCTACTAATAAGTATGTTCCATCTATAGAAAACTTTACAGGTGATTAGAGACAGGAAAGGGTGCAGGAAAATTGGTACCAATATTTGAAGTCCCAGAGCAGCGGTAAGTATATTTCGATGAAACAGAAAAGGCAACGGAACATGGTGGGATGTCGACATTCATCTTTCATATGAAAAACATGCTTTACGTTCAAATCACATCATACTAACATAACACGTAAGCTAAAAGCAAAAAGTCAAATCTATATATGGGGAGAGCTTGATATACGTCTCCGCAAAGATCTACAATACACTCGTACATGGTCGTATTGGTGGAGTTGGTGGTATTCAGTGGTATTCAGGGAAGATATTAGTACAGTGGTAAAACCCCTAAACTCCGAACAACAGAGAGAGAGAGAGAGAGGGAGAGAAAGAGTTGGCCCCTGAGGGGCAAGGCCACCGCAGGGTTTGGAGGCCCAGGGAAATGAGGAAGCGAAGCCTCTTGCGAGCGAGGTGGGCATAATACAGGGGAATACCTCACTTTATTACCTGACTGAAGTTTCAAAAACGAGGCAATACAGAATCCCGCCATTCCTATTGGCTAATCGCACATTTCCCGCGGGTTTCCCGTAGCCTTGTACAGTACGATACAAGGACGCGTTTTTGTCGCCACGGCAACTGCTTTAGGCCTAGGCCTGTGAGATTTGCAGTGAACTCAAACGACATGACTGTAACAAAATGTGTTTGATGAAATGCGAGTCAAGATCAGAAGATTTCAGGTAATAAAACTCATACTAACCGGTTTTGTCGTTGTACAGGAAAATATAACGCCATCGGTCTTAATGCACAGACCTCGCAAGCTCGGTCTGTACTTTTAAGACCTCGGGCTTTATATTTTCCTGTGCAACACAAAACCAGTTAGTATGCGCATATTATCAGGCCCCGTAGACTGCGAGGCAAATCACCTCCACTGCTCCCCCCCTCTTGGTGGTGGCCCTGAGCCAGAGTCCGATGCATAAATTCAAAAACAGGATGTAAACTATTTCCAAAGAAAGAAACCATTCTCTATTTGGTTTTCAATTCATACTGTTATAACAACTCTTTGGTCCAGCATGTTTGGAACAGCATGTGGCAAATACATTCCGTTCAATGTCTAAGCGAGAAACTGACAAACAATCCACTGAAAATCAAGCTTGCTGAAATATGTTGAATGACGGAATTATGTGCAGAATATTTTCTTCTGACACTGGTCAAAGCATAATAAATGACATGATATAGTCAAAAAAGAAATGGTATCAAAAACTAAATAGGATCTGGGATTTGCCTTGAATGACACTGATAGAATGGGATTCTGCTCTGAGGCTGGGAATGCAAACGATGACATGGGCATGGGAACTTAATGAACTGACTGTACGTCGACGAAACTCTGACCTATTCTCCAATGCAGAGGTTCCTCAATCATTTCGCACTACAAATCGTTCTGGATTGCAAAAGGATACAGCGTGGTGGAGCGGAACTACTTCGAAATAAGGGATCCTCTGCGTAGCAATCAGGATCTCTAAAAAGCTGTCAATGCGAAGGCATCATCAGGTGAAGATGCATTATTTTGCAAGTCCCATATTCCTAACTTTACCAAAATCCTACAGAGCATGACATTTCTGTAACAGACAATTCGTGAATGCAGGAAAGGTGTCAGAGCATGCAGCTGGTTCAAGCTGATAAATGACGTCATAATTAGCCGTTTCGTCATGAATCTTTAATTTTCAGAAAGATTGATCTTTTCATCACGGAAGACTTTGTGTTCTTCTGTCTGACAAACACTGAGGTGTTCCGTTACAATCTTTTAATTCTCTCAGAAATAGAATCAACTCGTCAATATGACAACTTCAATTGTTGGAAACGGTGATATTAGATTGCGGCTGCATCAGGTTGGATTCGGAAAGTATGATGAATTTTAGGGAAGGAAGTCCCAATTCTCATCCAAAAGTAAAATATTCACCTTTCCTCCATACAATCATAACGTCTCTTCCTTCGATCAGTTCATAGTTTTAGATCAGATCGTATCAATTTTACACTGTTGCATACTCATTTGTATCGTAATAGTTTTTAGCATTATATGTTGGTCGGATTGGTGATTGAAATTAACTAAAATGCGAAAACAATCGGGAAAAACAATGAATTTGCTTCAGCAACAAACTTTGGCCATTTTCCTGACCGTTCCTTGACTTCATACTAAAGGGTCTTTCTTGGGCAACTGCCATGCATTGCAGCCCTATTTGTGAAGAAGGCCTTACTTGATTTTGCACGAAAATAACAAAATATGATAAAAGATTTTATGTTCAATCCATTCGATAGCAGGGAGGCTTTAGGGGTACTAGAAACAGGAAACCTGGACCAAAATTAGCACAAACTAGAAAACCCGCAAGCAAAAAAGCTAAAACCCGAAACTGCACTTCTGAACAACAATCTTCAATTTTTCCATCATTTTCGTTATCACCGACTATGAAATACCCGAAACCCGAGGGCCAAAACTTGGCCAAACCCGCACAGTGGCGTAACGCAGTTTAGGGCACCTTAGGTAAAAAACTAAGGGCCCCGACTAAAAGGGGCCCCCAGCAATAAATTTCTTTGTTATCCATTATGCAATCTACATTTGAGTGAGACTTTTAAAGTAACTGTTTTGTGAAAATGGACCTGTCCTCAAAATGTTCCTTAGAGTTTTTCCCCCAGGCCACGATGGACACTGCATATGTTGACAGTAAATCATTGCAATTGGTTTATCTTGCATGCGCAACTTATTTACTCCAAGTTTAAACTGGGTATGGCACTTTTATATTTCTATCATATCAGTTACAACTGCTTTAAGCCTGGTTTTCATTAAATCATAATTCATCGCCGATCATTATTTTAGAGCATCGCCGATCATGCAATACAGTGATCAATTACGACTTGATTAAAACAAGGCTTTAGCTGAGGGGTCTCAAGGTGAAAAATCCCTAAGGGCCTCGACTGTCTCCGTTACGCCACTAAACCCGCAACCCGTGAAACCCCAAAGCCCACCTCTGATAATAACAAAATCGGACTACACATTGACAGCAATTAAACGAATGTAAAAGCCATTAATATTTATTGCTATGTCATAAGTTCTTCTGCAGGAATAAAAGCAAAACAGTTTCAAAATGCTGAGCTGCCGATGAATGTCGGATTCCATGTCTTTCACTTGGAAATATCTGAAAAGAAAACAAAGAAAAACTTAAAGGGGCAGGGTCACGTAATGTAAACAAACTTCTTTTGAAATGACGACTTTACAGTATTTTTGATAGGCCATATCACAGAGATTTTCCACTATTTTTCTCAAAATGAAGGTATTATTTTGAAGATGGACTCTCGTGCTTCGTAGAGAAACAAACGAAGCACTCATATGTTGTACGATTGCAGAGATATTGATGGATTTTTGGAAGTAACTTTCTTGTGGATTCACCCCATCCACCAAAATCTGGACAGAACACAATGGCCACGTGCGGGCAACAATAGAGATCATCACATTGCGAGATTTGTGAATAACTATGGTTACAGCACTATAACAGAATTTTCGATTCGATTGAAGAACTGTTCACAATTGGACGAGATTCGAAATTCGAGGCCGTACTTCGACATTAGGGATTGTGATTCGAGGCCGTAATTCGAGATTAGGGATTGTGACTCGAGATTCGAGGCCTTAATTCGAGATCAGAAGCTGCAATTCGAGATTCGAGGCCGCTATTCTATCATAATTCGATTGATAAATGCATAAAATATAGGGTCAGCTTCTTCACTGTTTCATTATGAGTCCTTGATGAGCAACATTTACCGCAGGGACACGAGGGACTCATCGTCATTAAGTTTAGTGGTATATTAGACTGACTACTTACTTGTAAATTATATGGTTTGCCTTCATTTATCAAATTATTGATTAAAAGATTCGTGTGGTTGAAATGTACGTTCTCATCTATTAGGCCGTGAACTAAAAGCAATCTGTTGTCCCTGCAAAAGAAAATAACACTGTAAAGTCGAAACAAATGATTTGTGGTACAAAATTTACAAATAGCCTTAAATAGCGGAGTCATCATAATAAACCAATGGACAAACAATACAGGGCTCAAAAAAAGAAGTTGCGTGGTAGAGGCGCTACCAGGAAGGTAGCTGAAATGCTCAGAAGGGAAAGAAAGCAGGGAGGAAGGGAAGGAAGGAGAAAGAAATGCGAAAGAATGGGGTGGTATATAGCTGAAATGGTAGCTGAAATGCTCAAATTTCCCAGGAAGGAAGAAAGGAAAAAGGAAAAAGAAGCAGAAGAAGGGAAAGAAAGGAGGGGAGGAAGGAAAGGAAGGAGAAAGAAAGAAGAAGAGAAATGAAATGTGAAAGAATGGGGTTGTATATTGGGACTGAAGAACATAGTGTATAAAAAGAAATGAAGGTGCTCGACTTGCTACCAGGAAGAAAAAAATGTTTTTGAGCCCTACTACAATAAACTTGTAACCTGTAGGGAAACACTGTCAACTTCTGTAAAAGAACAACACTCAAAATATAAGATAAACCTGTAACTAGAGAGAAAACTATTAAACCTGTAAGAAAATCAAGTAATCACTTATCAACAACGCTATTATACTAAATTATTACACCAAATACGCGTTTTATCGCTCACTCCTCAGTTTGGTTCATACGAAGAACAGATTAATGACACTACTGGCTGTTTTATACCGAACACAACAAAAGACATTTGAGCATCACGTGAACATCATACCTGAGCCACTGATTGGCTTATCTCAAAACAAAGGCCAACCAATCAACAAGCGAAGAAAATTTTCTACAATTCCTTGCTGTCGCCTTTTATTTTTCATGGCCTAAAACTGGTGCACTAAAGCAACGAGACAGGCTGAAAACTAAATTTACTTACTCGTCTGGGAATTGACTGATGTAATTCAAAACAGAGCCTCGTTTGTATCCTTCAGGATTATTCTTAGGTAGGTCCATATATCTCTCTGTGTACCCTGTGTCGTATAATTCCCATGCTACCACAGGGGCACCAGCAATCGCAACCTGAACGATAAAGTTTGGTCTGGTAAGAAAACCATAAAAAATATAATGTTAAGAATTTTTGAAACCACCTCTAAGGAGACCATTCATTTCATTTTTTCAATTAATCTTATGTATGCACGACATCCATTCAGCTAAATACAATACCAAATGAAAACAATACAAATTACAAGAAAAGTTTACGATATAAGCTCAAATATTCCCCCCCCCCCCTATGTACTGATCTTCCATGGATTGGTAGATTATGGAAATTCGTGCATTATGGAAATAAGGTCAATTCAATCTTTTAATGCTATCCCTACCACTTTAATTAGGGCTGTTTTTAACTTGTATGTATCAAATTAACTTTGTAAATTGTATTTTTAAATATCTTATTCATTTATTTTTTTATTTGATCTTCTCTGTTACCATTGTAAATGTTTCATTTTGTGGCAAATTTTTTCCTACCTACCTACCAGCAAGTAAGGTTTGTAAGAGAAGACATTAAAAATAAAACACTGCATTAATCTGACAGACGCAAATTATTATTCCTTTTTGAATTATTTTCTCTTGATGAAGAAAGTAAGCGTTCTACCACATTGTTGAACTTTCTTAAATTTAGAGATCATCCCTAGAATAAACTGTCTAGCTATTCTAAAAGAGAATCCGAATCGAACGATATTTCAATACATTTTGTAGAATTTTCGAATGTGAACAATAGTGATAGAAGCTCTAACGCCACTCAATCGAACCTTAACCTTACATATTAAAAGGCATAAAAATTTCGCTCGATCCAGGCTTTTCTGTAGAATACCAGGTTTGGTGCAACCTCTTTTCCCAGGTTATCTATTGTTGTCAATAGGAGGCAAGATCTCAACAGATACCCTTGGGACCGGCTACCAAATTTTGGCAGATTTTGATCGGAATAATTAGCATAATTTGGCAGACAACAGGTCGTTGGTTCGAACACAACTCATTGAGACCTAAGCCATTCGAATGCATGTTCGAATGTTCTTCATTTCGACTGAATGTCAGGTTTTGAAGGTGAGAAACTTCTTTTGTTTCCAAAAGAGCCAATCAAATTGCAAACTAGCCTAAAAGGCTCCAAGGTGAATGCAGGCGTTGAAGTTTATGGAAAACCTTCATTGCCACTTGTACGAGGTTGGGTTTGGTGCAGACAGGAAATTTCTGCAGATAACTTATACATTATTGAAAGAAAGCAATTTAAGGATTGAAATTTTACCTTGAAAACGTCTGGTCTTTGTGCTAGGCCCATCAGTGACAGGTAGCCTCCTACAATAGTGAATAATACTGTATTATTAAAGGAATTGAGTCCAAATAAATACTTGAGCGTTAACGCTGTCCTGAAATTTTGCTGACAAACCCCTGGTGGCCCTTTGTTATCGCACAACAGTGCTAAATTTGGATTAGTTCCAATGGGGATTAAATGACAATTTTTGGTTTATGACTGAAAAGTAGTTTATATTGGTAATGGGAGTGCTGTTTATATGGACTCAATGTCTTTAAAGACAAGTGACGGAGATATAAGGCAACTTAAATCAGGGGCCTGGGCATTCTAAATATAGTCTATTGTATTCCATTGAATTTGATGATCTGGAGAAATTAGCAAAACAATTGGACAAATGATGGCAGGCGACCATCTTTTGTTCTATTTTTAAACTAGACGCTATATATCCGTCATTTGTCTTTAAGAACTAGTACAACCATTTTCTATGGCTGCTACGTTCTATCTTCCCTGTTAAACAGATAAATCGATAAACTTTATTTATAGAAGATAAACCTGGTTAGCCTAGCAACTAATCTTCCTCAGGGTCCTCTCTACTAACTACGCAATAAGATCATAACACAATTGCTAAAAAGTGTCCTTTTAAGTTTCTTAACTCTAAACCAAAACTCTCTACCAGAGTCAATACTGAACCTGCTTGAAACCAATGAAAACTTTACGTCAAGAGAGTTACGAAACAACACATGTTTTAAGTCAACTCATCCCAGGTCAGAGTATGGCAGAAATAGCATCTGCTTTAGAGGACCAGCCAACAAAGTTCTCGCTTGAATGAATGAAAGTAGGAATCAAAAATGGCTGTGCTATGTTCAAGCTACATATGACTTCAAATGGATTTTGGAAGTCCACAAGGAAAATTTAATCGATCACAAATCTAGTCTATCTAGAGGAATGTTAAGGGCATCACTGTGACTCTTAACAGCTTAAAACTATTTTAATGGTCAGCTATCATGATTATAGATCATGAATATGATTAATGTGATCACTTACCATACGACCATCCATGAACTGCGATTCTATTTAAATCAATTATTCCACTTCTTTCAGTTATGAATTCTAGACCTTCTACTTGCTCTCCAATCTCAACTGTCCCCTACAAAAAAGTTCACAAATAAATTAATTAACCAATCAATCAATCAATCCATCAACCAATCAATCAACCAATCAATCAATCAATCAATCAATCATTCAATATGATAAGGGATCAATCTACAAGGTGTCCTAAAACATGTACCTCCTTTATGTGGCTACTGCGGAGGAACTGTTGATTCAACTATCTCAATTTGTATACAGTTACATAGGTCAAGCTTCAACTTAGAGTTTGAGACTTTGTTTGAGTCAATCTGACGCGTGGTTGCTGATTTGTGGCAGAGAAAGGGCGAAATTAGTGGTTGCTTCAAAAATAGCACTTCTGCTGTTGTCAAAATTAAGTAAGTTTCCAAAGAATGGGTTCTAGCGTAGCATAAAAATTTTTGCTAAATCTTTTAAAGGGTTAGCAGTGTTGTCTATTCATAAGAGAGTACTTTGTACCTTTTAAAAAAATGTGTTGAAAATCTTAACACGATGCCAGAACCCGTTCTTTCAACACTTACTTCAGATTGAAAGAGGAGGCAAAGCTAAAAAGTTCAGGAAACAAATTTCTCCTTGCAGATATAAAGAATGTAAACAAACATACCATTTTGCCTTTGAGTACAGCCTCGAAATCAATGCCTCTATGAAATGATCCAACAGTGTCAATCATTACAGCAATATATCCAAGCGAGGTTACTGAATAAAGTCCGGCACGGCGGAGGATCTTCTGCGAATTTGTGACGAGCTAAAACACGAAACCATATAACCTGCACAAGGATAACGAGGGGAGAAAAATGCGCTGCAATAGACAATTTAGCCATTCGAAAAAAGCGATTCGAACGACATTTTTGTGCAATTCTACACGAAAAGGTTCCATTGAGTTGCGTCAGGGCTTCTATAACTATTGTGCGCATTCGAAAATTCTACAGAATGTACAAGAATATCGTTCGATTAAGATAGGGGTCGCGGACTCGATTAAGTCAGCTCTATTTCTGCGATCCCAGCACTTGGCGCTGAAAAATACACTTCACGTTCACCTTCAAAAGTCAATCTACACTGCCAGATCGGTGCAAGCCATAATTCTAAAAGTTACCTGAACACCTGGTCCTCCATAGACAAACAAAATAGTTGGATGTTTCCTTTCTAAATCCAAATCCTTCCTTCTCACCAAAAGACCATGAATTTTGCGTCCTAGAAGTTAGTAAAATGAAAAAAATTAACAAAATATAAAGGGCGAGAAATGAACACTCTGCATAGAAATCGACAAACCCCCTAAATACTTAGTCTGCTGTTTGGCTGTTTTAAATATAAATGGTTTGACTCCTCTAGAGAAACCTGGTAAAGCATCAGCCCAAATTCAGCATAAGAAACTCATCTGAAGGCACATTAGAAAAGTACGTTATGATCTTTGATACGAAAAACCATAGACTTTTAACCTTGAGTCCCTTGTCTCGCCGTGCTCTTTGACTTGATGATGGGCGCTTCGGTCAACTGAGACTCATAACATTACTCTGAAAAACTTGACCCTGTTCAGACCCAAATTCTCAGCTTCCTACAGTACCAATCATATTGCAACTTTGTGAATTACTATGGTGACGGCAACTTTAATGGAGCGTTCGATTCGATTAAATAATTGATGACATTCGGACGAGATTCGAGATTCGAGGCCATGAATCAAGATTCGAAGCCGTGATTCCATCATAACTCGACTGGTGAATGCAGAAAACAATGCCAGCTTTTAACTGTTTCATTATGCTCATTATTATGAGTCTCTGTT
This sequence comes from Aurelia sp. 3 sensu Dawson et al. (2005), assembly GCA_964020215.1. Classification (NCBI taxonomy): domain Eukaryota; kingdom Metazoa; phylum Cnidaria; class Scyphozoa; order Semaeostomeae; family Ulmaridae; genus Aurelia; species Aurelia sp. 3 sensu Dawson et al. (2005). The sequence continues at coordinate 579,655 of OZ026576.1, forward strand.
GAACACATTGAACTGTTGAACAAGGTTTACCGCAGGGATACAAGGGATTAATCGTCATAACCAAAACCAAAACCCCTGACAAGAAATATCGATGTGGAAATTTACTGAAGATGATGAAACTCTTACCTGAACGATTTGTATATGAAAAGAATTCAGTGAACAAGTCTGATTTCAGTTCTGTGGAAGAGATAACAAAAACAGGTGAATATAGTCTTTAATGGCCAAAAAATATTGAAATGGAATCATTTTGAAATGTTCACTTAGGGACAGGCAGAAACTTCTAAGAAACTCGTCAGTACAGTATTCCAATCAAAAGATTTTTTAACTGGTGAAATCTCTTGTACTGGCTCGGGAGGGGGAGGGGGTACCTTAGTACTGTTCGTGGTACGGGGACGTGCCATTTTTTAGGGCTACTTTTTTCAAACCATTACGGAATTATGGGTATCATTTTCACACTTTTTTGACATTGCACGGAATTATGGGTGTCCTTTTCAGGGGATTTTTCATAATTTCCGGAATTATGGCCCAGACATTTATTCGATTTGTCGAATTATGACCCTAATTCCACCAGAATTTACGGAATTATGGGTACTAACTTTTCGGGCAAAATGGCACGTCCCCGTCATATAATAGGTTGAGTTACCCCCCCCCCCCTCAATTGTACTGGCTCAAACTTTTAGTTCGCCTAGAGTAAGTGGGCCTTCATTATCTTTATATGAGATAACATAGGTTAGAAACAGCAGCAGCAGCATAAATTGCTTCCATAAAGCTACCTAGCCCTATAATACACGATTGGGCCCGATCCCCTTTTCATCCCCATCGCGATGAGTGACTAAAACGGACTGTCGATGGTTCCTCAGTTACAAAGATAGACGCACTCTGGAAAACTCTCGCATTTGAAAGAAGTGAAGGCAAGGCACTGTGAAAGGACACTTACTTTCTAGGGGCAATTATAGTAAAGTCTGCAAATTAAAAGTTACCTCTAGGTTCTTCTAGCCATCCAATCGGATTCAAGGACACATTTAAATCAACATGGTGAATTTTATGGTTTTCATGTTGAATTTTGCAGATCTGGACTTGACACATTTGCGTCACAGATGAAGCGACATTCACAACCCATTGAAATTTCTACAAGAAAGACATCAAGATGAAATATAAACTGCAGTCAAGCGAGATGTTGGAAGAGCGAAATAATTCCAGGAACTTAGCCTTTTGATAGAACTTGCAGTTATTCTAAAAAAGAATATGAATCGAACAATATTTGTGTACATTTTGTAGAATCTTCGAATGTCCACTAAAATTTTAGAAAATATATATCCCACATGATTTACCTCATCAAGTTGAGTGACATGAGAAAGGCCAGCATCTGTCAATCTTTTCACGTTACAACCATACTGATATGAAGTAACATATCTGAAATAAAAATCCAATTTTGAGCAAAAGATTTTAAAAGCTGCGTTTCCCACCGAATTTTCAAGATTTTTCATACATTATTTATTACCACAAAATGTATGATTTGCGAGTTTATACGACGGTTGGATTTCTACACAACATAAAAGCCTTTACAAGACGGGGCATCATAATAAGCCTATGGACGCACAACAAACTAGTAACCCGCAGGGAAAAACTATCAACTCCTGTTAAAGAACATTAATCAAAATATAAGAGAAACCCGTAACTAGAGACAAAACTGTTACACCTGTAAGAAAATCAAGTAATCACTTACCAACAACGTTATCATGCGAAATTATTACCCCAAAATACGCGTTTCGTCGCACACTCTTCAGTTTGGTTAATGCGAAGAGCAGATAAATGACACCGCATGAACCAATCTGAAGAGTGTGTGATGAAACACGTATTTGGTGTAATTGCTTGGTATAATAACGTTGTTGGTAAAAGATTACTTGATTTTCTTGCAGGTATAACAATTTTCACCGTTCTTTCACAGAAGTGAAGGTGTTGTGGCGCAGTGGTGTAATCCTCTGACATTGCAGCCAGAATAGTCAGGCGGAGTGGGTTCGAGTCCCGGTAGGGCCCCACCACTTGAGCGTCATGACAAGGGGTCGCGGACTCGATTAGGTCTGCTCTATTTCTGCGATCCCAGCGCTTGGCGCTGAAAAACGCAACTTCACCTTCACCTTCACCTTCACCAGTTGATAGTGTTTCCCTACAAGTTACAAGTTTATTGTACATCCATGGGTTTATTATGACGAGTCCGCCATTTAAGGCTATTTCAAAAATTTTATACCACAAATCATTTGCTTACAACATAAAAGCTTTACCACGGACATAGGAAATCAATTCAAGTGCTGGCCTTTAGTAGAAAGGAAATTGAAATAGGATACATTGTTCGATATCAGTTTTGGAGTTGTTGCATTATTATTTTTATCAGCGTCATTTATAAGAAACTCATCAGCGGGTTTTGCAATATTTACTCGTTTTATGTAAGAAATTGCCCAGCCTGATCCGAAAAACTGAATTTCTTATATGCATGGGTTTTTACTGCAGCCAAAAATTAGACTTATGCCTTTTCGTCTTTTGTTTCCCTGCGTTCTTTGATTTGCTGATATCACTTGGTCAACATGGACTCATAAAATTACCCTTAAAAAGTGGCTAAAAATTGATATAGTGATACTTACAAATGCTCCTCTAGAGGAGTTTCCTTCCTTCCACTGAAGTACAGCAGCTGATTCTCTTCATCCACCCAAATCTACGAAAAATAAAGAAATACTTCAACTTCTGCTGGAAGATTTCTCAGTGATGGACAGAGCTAACAATGACTTTGATTTACTTATCCATGATAGTCTACTTCGATCGTCCTTCACTTAACTTCCAACAGTCTTCTATCCCCCTAGCTCTGTTTTAAGTATTATTCCTTTGGTCTTGCCCTTTCACTCCTTGTTTTACACGTAGGAACTGTAAGCATGCACTTATAGTTGTTTATCTTTGAGTATAAATAGAGCCTTGTGCAGTTGGAACATTTAATTCTGATGATGAAGCACGGAGAATTGCTTCGAAACGTAAATTTAACCATGGACTAGTCAACATCATTTGCTAATTTTTTTTTCTATTAAAATTGGATGCGTCACACTTTGAATTGTCTAACTTGGAATTGCCTAACTTGGAATTGTCTAACCTTGCCTAACTTGGAATTGTCTAACCTTGCCTAACTTGGAATTGTCTATTTGTCTAACTTGGAATTGTCTAACCTTGCCTAACTTGGAATTGTCTATTTGCCTAACTTGGAATTGTCTAACCTTGCCTAACTTGGAATTGTCTATTTGTCTAACTTGGAATTGTCTAACCTTGCCTAACTTGGAATTGTCTATTTGCCTAACCTTGGAATTTTCTAACCTTGCCTTACTTGGAATTGTTTATTTGTCTAACTTGGAATTGTCTAACCTTGCCTAACTTGGAATTGTCGAACTTGTCAAACTTGGAATGAAATAATACAAATATGTTTATCGCCGCAATCCTTGTTTTCCGTACTTTAACTTCCATCTTGTTGAGACAGGCGCAATGGTTAGGGATGTATCCTTGTTTGATTTAAGCTGGGTTAACTTGCAGTGTGAATGAGGCATTCGATGTAGTTAGATAAATCTGATGAACTGAACTTTTTTCACTTTCTCTCCTAAAAAACTGAGAATTATGTGCTTAGGAATATGGCATTACATCTGCATGAAAGTTTCTGCAACAAAATTGAGAGTAGATAAACGAATCCAACACTGAAAGAAAGATCTTCAAACCCTCTAACCGATATTATTAACGGTTGGTTCTTTACCTTACTCGTAGAAACTTCCCATGGTCCTTCAGTTAACTCAGCATTGCTCAGCACATCACAGATATGCAAATGGTTTCCTGTATCTTTTATTTTGTTGTTGCTGTTGTCTTTAGTGTGACATGGTTTCTCATTAGCAACTGTTACTAAGAACAGATGTCTGTTGCCAAGCTTCTCTGACGACCAAACAAGTTTCGTTGAACTTTGGTTAGATGAAGGTAGGAAGTAGATGATATCTGAAAGCTGATTGGATAAAAATCGTTTCATTTGTGGCCTCGGTGGCACAGTGGTAAGGCGTCGGGCTCACAATCCAAGGGTCGTGTGTTTGATACCGGCACTGGCCACATTTGAGGACAGCATCCTTGGGCAAGGTGTTCACACAAATTGTACCTATCTCCACCCAGGAGTATAAATGGGTATCTGGTCCGTAGTTATGAACGCCGTTTGTGGCTACATCCTGCTATATGCTACTAAGCATAGTGACCAGGGGGTAAGGTGTAAAGTCGTTTGAGTAGCCTTTGGCTAGATAAAAGACTATAAAACTACTACTTACTTACTTACTTATTTCATTTTGTCTCATTTTATGATATTTAGAAATTTAACAAGTTTCATTACAAGCCATAAATACTGTTTTCCAAACTTTCGTATTAAAAACAAATAAATAGATATAATAAATACAAGAAAGTGGTACCAATATAATCTCTTAATATAAGGGAACGTCTCCAAATATTCGTATCAAATTCGTATAGGGAATTCGTAGCATTATACGATATTGATACGATATTCTATAAGCCGCATAAGAATTAATTCGTATCGTCACCTTTTAGAATTCGTATAAATTCGTATACAATTCGTATGTGATTCGTATGCCATTCGTATCAAATTCGTATAAGCAATTCGTAAACACAATTCGTATCGAAATCATATAAGCAATTCGTATACACAAATCGTACCAAATTCGTATCAAATTCGTATCAAATTCGTATCATAATTCGTATCGAAATCATATAAGCAATTCGTGTACACAATTCGTATCAAAATCGTATCAAGTTGGTATCAAATTCGTATCATAATTCGTATAGAAATCAAACAATTCGTATACAATTCTTATCTCTTGTGTGGCTATACGAATTAAATCGAATAACACCTTTCACGCATACGATTGAATTCGTATCAATTCGTATAAACGCTAGACGATAATTTGGAGACGATCCCTAATACAAGAAAGTAGTACCAATACAATCTCTTGGTTAAATAAAGAAGAGGAAACAAAAGAAAACATTAGCTCTAGATCAGTGCATTTATTTGTTTTTTGATAGCCGTTTGAAAGCATGAAGGACTTTCTAATAAGAAACTGAAGGAAACTTTACCCTGATTTGAAGTTTATAAGAAACATATTTTATTCTCATTTTATAAGAAACACACTAGACCTCAAATTGAAAATGTTGCTTCTTATATGCGGGACACTACTGTAATAGACCTTTTAGCTATTCCGAGAAAGAATCAGAATCGAACAATGTTTTGATGCACTTTGAAGAATTTTCGAACGTGCTCAATGGTGATAGAAGCCCTAACGCCACTCGATCGAATCTCGCGTACAAAAATGTATAAAAATAACGCTCGATCCAGGCTCTTTTGGAGAATAGCTAAAAGGTCTATTCAAAGAAACTGTAATAGAATTTTACACCCATCTTTTAAAAATTTAGGCCTCATGCTGACATACTTACATTAATCCAGTTATCCGACATCTCTTCAAGAATCATACGAATTTTGTACGGTGTCTCTGCGGGGGCTACACAAGTTGATGTGATAACTCTGAAGGCGCTGAGTGGAATTTGTAGCAGCGCTAATCTGCTTTGTCTTCTATTTAGAACTTGTGCCCACAAACTGCAAAAGAAATTGAAAAACATCTGGTAAGGAACTGACAAAATAACAGTTTTACATCCAAATTTTTCCTTGAAGAGATTTTAAGAAACCCAGGGAAGCACTCAGTATATACGCATACAGGGGGGTCTGTCCGAGAAATTTTCAGGAAAACTCAAAATTATCAGTTCAGCTGCAATGAAATCCAAAAATGTAAGTTAATTTATAACTGGACACCTGTAAACAAACTTGAAAATCCTGAAATGATGCAAATTAAGGCCAGGATTGTACAGAGCCCAGAAAAATCAGTTTCACTATGTTTCATGCCCAGAGAAAGTATCATGGCTCACCCGGTACTTTTTTCAACGGGTTATCAAAAACGAGGTTGGCCTCACCTTTGTCCATCTGACATCCATTCGCATCTGACGAGATACTCTACCCATGGCAACAATTCATTCAATTCAACTCTCAATTCATGCTCAAATATGCTTCCATCTAAAATCTATGAAAAAAATTCCTTGAGAATAATTCAAAAAGAAAGCGTTGGATAACGCACTTATCGTACGATGAAAATGAGAACATTGTAATCTGTAGAAAGAAGTATAGACTGACGACGTGATTCCTTGTATTCGTTCAACATTTATAATCTGATGTTTTAATTTCACTCATACAAAGGACTCACGACCAAACAGATTCTAAACAGGGACTAAAATCTTACGAAAAATCAGAAGAAACTTAGAACATCTTCCATCCTACGAACGTCCAAAGAAAAGTCGAACGTCCCTTCGAACGTCATTTCGAGCGTCGCTTCGCTTCGAGAAATCGAACTTTGAACTAATGAGCCAATCAAACGCTACAAATAGGCACGTGGGTTGACCATATTAAGAAAGTAGTGATCTGATTGGTCGCGCCGTGAACGCGGCAGACTTGGCCTAATTAGTCCCTATTCTGAAGCGTAAGGACATAAGTCCCTCAACTGAAGCGATGACAACAACAACAACGAGCGTAAGTTAGAGGGGCTTATGTAATGTAGTCTAGAAAGAAGAATAACAACCAAAATAAACCTGTAGCTAGAGAGAAAACTGCTGAATCGTGCAAGAGAAAAACAATTAATCTCAATATCTGAAACTAAAGAAATAAGTTAGTAACTAGCAAAGTAACTGCAATAAAAAACAACGTTGAATAACCAAAAACGCGTTTGGTCGCACACTCGTCAGTTCGGTTATTCATCATTGTTCTCTTTTGCAGTTACTGGTTATTTACTGTAACTTATTTCGTTCCTTCTTGCACGATTCAACAGTTTTGTATCTAGTTACAGCTTAACTTTGGTTGGTGTACTTTTATAGGAGTTAAAAGTCTTTTTTCTATAGAATACGGTACGGTCATAGGTTTAGTATAATGAGCCCAGTACTTAAGGCTGTTTTAAAACTTTGTACCAAACATAATTTCTTAAAAATTTTGAAAGAATTCATTCAATGATAAATCACAGTTGATAAGATGGATAAATAATATGAAACTCAAACTCGCATGATACGGAAACCTCTTGTTTTTCTTTGTCCAGACGCCAGTAGCCTGTGTCCCAGACTCCAGAAAAATCAATTATTTTTTCGTATGGGGTCTGGAACACAGGCTAAGACGCCAGACGCTTGTTTTGGATCTGTTGCTTTGCAAGATTAAGGCCCCGTTTACACGAGATCGGATCCAAATGGATCCGTACCTAAAGTGTAACGGATAGGCCTTGCGTTTACACGGGACTCAACGGATCCGAACCCATTTGGATCTGCTATCCGTACCCAAACGGGATCACTTTCGAAGGTGATCCCGTTTGGATCCGATCCCAGAAAGGTCTCGTGTAAACGGGTGGGATCGGATCCAAACTGGTACGGATAGGGAGTGACACGATTAAACTGAAAATCCTTTGTTGACATTTCAAAGAGGGGAATCGGAGATGAGACAGAGTCCATTAGGGTGCAAAATTTCAAAGAATCTGATTAAAATGAGAGAAAATGTTTAATAGAGCGCTGCTAAGAGTTCATAAAATCCAAATGGATCCGATCCCGTGTAAACGCGGACAGTTCTGGATCCGATCTCGTGTAAACGCTCCTCAAAAAGTGGATCGGATCCAAATGGATCCGATCCCATTTGGATCCGATCCCGTGTAAACGGGGCCTAATTTTGAGAGAAACTTGTGGATACAGTTACATTCACGAAGTTCGATCGAGAAGCGTTAGAGCTTCTATCACAATTGTTCACACTCGAAAATTCTTTTAAATGCGTCAACATTTCGTTCGATTCAGATTCGTTCTCAGAATAGCTAAAAGGTCTATATCGGCAATAAAACAGCTTTTATCAAGCTGAAATTGAACAAATCTAAAATGAATACCTCTTTTGAATTCTTTATCACACTGAACTGGACAAGTCTGAGTGATGACTGAGCATTTGAGGATCCTAATCAGGAGGAAAATAAAACTGAACACATAGTCTTAAGATTATCGTGGTCAACAATGAAAACAGAAGCTACGACAACAACAAAAATTTGAAACTTGCCGACCGGAAATTGTGTCTGAGAACCACGTTCCAGGTTCCTACATTATCTAGTTTTTCTGTTTATATGAGAAAGACAATCCCACCTTCCAGGTTGTGAGTTGTCAGGTGGGATGAAATCTGCGTGTGTTTATATGCAAGATTTCATCTCACCTTCTAGCACTTTCATCCCATCTCCCAGGCAATGATTTCCGACAATAACAATCGTAATCGGAGCTTTGGTGCTAGCAGGGATTAGGTTTCTAATTGTTTCTTATTTGACGCGTATGCAAAATAGACAATTTCATCCCACCTTCCAGCTTTTCATCCCACCTCCCAGTCTCTAATAGTACTAAACCTTCGTTCAATAGTAACTACTCACAATACAAGAAATCTGATAGTCAACAAAGAAGACTGCATCAAATTCCCTTATAAATTTGTTATTTTGTTTGTCTGTATTTCGCTACTGTAATTTGTTGTGTTGATGTACTATGTAATTATTCTAATGGCATCTAAATGTGGTAGAATTTTAAGATGAAATGAAATGAACAGAACTGGTGACATACACAACACAGTACCATGAATATTACAGTAATACCTGCTTTTGGGTATCTGTAGGTATCAACATGTGTACTAAAGTCAGATGATGTTGACACAATGTGATGTCTTTCCACCATACTCTCATCAACCTTAAAATAAAAGAAAGAACCAATTCAAGATCATGCAGGGGCAACAACAATATGTGGCCTTGGTGGCACAGTGGTAAGGCGTCGGGCTCACAATCCAAGGGTTGTGTGTTCGATACCGGCACTGGCCACATTTGAGGATAGCATCCTTGGGTAAGGTGTTAACACAAATTGTGCCTCTCTCCACCCAGGAGTATAAATGGATACCTGGTCCGTAGTTATGAGTGCCGTCTGTGGCTGCACCCTGCTACATGCTACTAAGCATTATTATATCCCTAGTTCCGTAGAAACTCATGGCATTTATCTTAAGATACACTTTTGTTGACCCTTTTGTTTAGTTAAGTACCATTCATAGCCAGAACTCGGTGACCTTGTGTCTTTTTTGGCTATGGATGGTACATTAGTTGTATTCAAAATTTAAAATATTAAGTTAATTTTTAAGATGTATATAAAAAAAGCATAGTGACCAGGGGGTAAGGTGTAAAGTCGTTTGAGTAGCCTTTGGCTAGATAAAAGACTATAAACTACTACTTACTGACTTACTTACTTACTACACTTACTTACTTTCTTACTACACTACACTACTTACTTACTTACTTACTTACTAATAATGCACTGTGTTTGTAGCTGGGAAATCAAACTTGCTAACTCAATAGTTTTCTTCATTGTTATCCCTCTGGCCCAAACCCCCCTAGGGGGGGGGTACTTCACTATAAATTCATACGGGGGTGTGCGCCGCAAGGATTTCTGTTACGACACAATCCCAGAAATTTGGTCCGATATTGATACCCAGTCCCAGAATATATGTCAGATATTGATACCCAATCAAAGAAGTAACAAAACCAATTCGACGTCAAAAGGATAAGGGATTGAGGGCTGGGAACGATTATTCTGGTTCCAAGTGGCCATTGCAACGAGGTTCTGATCTGAGGACATTTTTCAACACAAACATACTTGAAATCAGTTCACCTGAAACTGACCACGTGTTGCTCGAAAATTTATCCAGTTGTACTTTCATTCAACACCCATTACAGAATTTTAAGTAACCCCCAATCCCAGAAAATTCCGAGTGAAAGTATACCCCAATCATATGAGCAAAGGAGTCAACATTCTTAAAGGTTATCTGAAGCAAACATTTTTAGAAGTGAAAGCATCTGTTTTCATTTATTCATTGAGAGAATTTCCTTTCTCTGCATGCACTAATCGCTTTGAACTGAGGTGCCAGTTAAAGTTACTGCTACTAATGTATTACAAAAATTGTCCTTGCCATGCACTGGACAGATATTTATAACTTACCATTTCATACAAGATCTTGTGTACCTCAACTTCATCTGGAAAGAAAGAAATAATATTGAAGATTTTAATACATCAGCAGTGAAAAGAAATGGCAATGAAATATAGATTATATTTCTAATGCAAATATTGACTGAAACCACAAAACATTACTTATCTCCAACCAATTTTGTTAGACAGCGCAGTTTGATGATAAAATGGAGGATGATGTTATCTTTGACAAATCCAGGAGACAAATGGTGGTTGACATTTTATGTAGTTGACATAAACGGTAAAAAACAACTCGAACCAAATTCCATGCATTACAAATATTTTACAGGGAACACAATCATCATCATCATCATCATCATCATCATCATCATCATCATCATCATCATCATCATCATCATCATCATCATCATCATCATCATCATCATCATCATCATCATCCCAACATCATCCCAACCACCACCACCACCACCACCACCACCACCACCACCACCACCACCACCACCACCACCACCACCACCACCACCACCACCACCACCACCACCACCACCACCACCACCACCACCACCACCACCACCACCACCACCACCACCACCACCACCACCACCACCACCACCACCACCACCACCACCACCACCACCACCACCACCACCACCACCACCACCACCACCATCATCTTCATCATCATCATCATCATCAACATCATCATCATCATCATCATCATCATCATCATCATCATCATCATCATCATCATCATCATCATCACCATCATCATCATACACTGTATTTCTTTGTCAGCTTACAACTATTCAGTCAAAGCTAATTCAAGCCAACGGAACTTTATGTCAAACTCTATTTCATCAAGAATATAATTTGTAAGGTTGTCTCTCCTATCAAATTTTATATACACAATATATAATTAAATATATATACACCTGTATCTTCAATATTTTTTGTTTCCTTTGGTTCCCACCAGTAGCCAGTAAATCTATCAAATTCTTCTTGCGTCACAAATGATGGAATTCCAGCAGAAACACAATCATCTCGTCCTGGTGTCCTTACAAAAGTCAATCTCAGTTCTTGACCAGTTGCTAAATTTGCCACCCAAATATCACCCAAGTAATTGAAAGAAATGATATCGGGATTACGATGGCATATTTTGGCATCCATTCTGGAGCCATTTAGGCTTGTTGGCACCTCAGTTGCTCTTATTTCCTACAAAATGAAAATTTATACTGTACAGGCTGTCTCAAAAAAATTGTGCCACATTTGTGTTACTGCTGTGAAGGAGCTGTAGATTCAATTGTCTCAGATTTCAGACAGTTACATTGATCAGGCCTCAATTTAGAGCTTAAGACCTTGTATGAGTCAGTTTGACACTAGGTTGCTGATTTATGGCAGAGAAAAGGCAAAATAAGTGATTGCATCAAAAACAGCACTTGTCAGATTGACTCAAACTTAAGGTCTCAAACTTTAAGTTGAAGCCTGACCTATGCAATGGTGAAAAATCAAGATAATTGAATGTACAGCTCCTCCACAGTAGCCACACAAATGGGGAACAATTATTTTGGGAGACAAGTGTACTTCTATAACATATGGTATAAGGTGGGGATAATCAGGGTCCATGGGGGTAATTTCAAGGTCTATTTGCTTTCCTTGTTAGCAAATATATGAACAGATGATTATGCATGAGATGGCAGCAAGGAAGCTCTTACCAAAGGTGCATTGCAATCTAATTACAAAATTTATAATCATTCTCTAGGGCTTGCATTACAGAAGGCAAGACATCTCAAAGAAAGTTCCTTGTCACCATCTGCAGCATAACTGTGCATAATGTAGTAGAGTGTAACATTTAATGCAATATTTTTCATAAGATTCTCACCTTTGATTTTCTGGATACAATATCACACACATCCAACCAATAAAGTGTGTTACCAGCAGCAAACAACATGCGTCCAGCTTCCTGATGAAATTCATATGATGTTATGCCATGAGATGACAGACGCTTTCTTTCTCTCAGAAGTTCCTCTTCTTTAGAATAATTAGGACTCATTGCATTAGCTATACTGTCAGTTAAAATGAGTGAATCAAGCTCTAATAAAACATGCCATTCAAATGACATTAAACAGAATTTTGAAAGAATATCATCAGCTTCAATATTTTCTTGTGATTCTTCTTTTCGTTTCATATAGTCTCTAGCATCATCATTAAGCATTTCAACATCCTCATTTTCAACCACCCCATTTCTGATCTCCTCCAGATCAATATAACATAAAGTGTTCATATAGGGGTGGGCATCATCATAACTGTTTCTAGGTACACCCAAAAAGAACAAATGATTCTTGTAGAAAGTGAATTGACTTGGGACACTTCGTGTTTCTCTGAATTGTGCTATTCTTGATCTTGTAATGTGAGCATCTAACTCTTTCCAGTCCAGTTTCTCTTCCATGGTTTCCTCAACTCTTTAGTCTTCTTGAATCCTTTCTTTCACTTGTTTACATCCAAGAAACAATTTCACAAAGTAACTGTTCTTCTTTAAAATTTCACAGCATTTCCTAATTGTTTATGGCAACCATTACATTTTTCTATCAAGCAATAAAACACTCTTTAACTTAAAATACTTGGTTGATTATTGATTCATTCACTCCTCAGTGACAAAACCTTGAAACAAAGTAGCTTGAGATTTGTGATGGTCCATTCCTGGTATGACTGACTGGCTGAAAGTCTTGAAAGTTCCTTGGGTAGCGCAGCAGTCAGGATGTGGGTGTGAATGTAGTGTAAAGGTGTCTAAGGTTTAACTTCCCGTACGAGCTGCAGAAATCAATTTACTAATGCCAGCCAGCTGCAGCCTGTATGTCATTTCAGCAAACTTAACTATAACATGAATTTTAAGGTCACTTTCTTGCTTTGATTTGGTCGAAGGCCTCTCCAAGTTCACTAAATTTCCTCGGCAACGCCAGTTCAAGGTGCAGCCATCGATCGTCGTTCGATCAACTTCCCTCACAACTTGCAGAATGAAATCAGTATCTCCAGCTGCAACCTGCATGTAATTTCGATAACCTACAACATTCTCCTATTGTGAAACTCCTCGCTTTTCAACTTATGCAACTTGCTTTTAACGAGGCAGAAATAATCTGCTACGGCCCGTGTTAAATCTCAAAATAAATTAGGCCATGTGAATTCTTTGATTGAAATCGGAAATCTATCGGCTACTGTTCTTGACAAAGGGCGATCAATTCCTTTTTCAAACTCACCAAAGCCATTTTGTCTGGATACTAGGTTTTATTTCTTTCATACGAGTCAGTGAACATGAAATTTTGATGCAAACATATTGTAGTTCTCGGCTCCACACTCGACATCAGTTCATTTGCTCTGAAAAACATTTACTGCCAACGCCCTGTTGATCACGCCTCGTTTGTGGGGATTCCTGAAGAAGCCAACCTCGATTTAAAATGCCCTCATGGCTTTTCAAAAGAAAGGCGCTAAGTTTTGATTGGCCAGCAAATAAAATCAAACACACCTCCTTCGCAAAACTGACCAATCTCATTACGTCAAAGCAATAACAAATATTTTGTTCGACCAATTTCCTTCAAAGGCAAACATCGATTACCTAAAGATACCCGGAAAGTTTTCAAAGTGCTAAATTTTGATTCGCTGAAAGATCAGACACGCCTTTGCTATTTTAGGACAATTTTCTTGCCTTTGCCATCAATTGAAAAACCCTTTTTGATTACAAAGTCCAACTTTGTAATCTAAGGGGGGACTCGATGTCAGTAAGTAAGTAAGTAAGAAAGAAAGAAAGAAAGTAAGTCACGCTCGTTAATGCGATTGATTAACGTTTTATCTCTGCTAATTGGCACTGAAATAAAGAAAGCGCACATAAAGCGCATACAAGACAGAAGTTTCCCGCGATCCTATAGCAACATTTGACGTCGGCTTATTTCATGTTAGACAGATTTGACACCATAAGATGGATAAATTACTAGGATGTTTACCCTGGCACAGCAACAAATTCACCCAGAATTGGCACGTTCTTGACTTCATTAGCAGCTTAATTATGTCAAAACAATCGTTTTCTAGAACGAACGAATCATTAGGCACTTATTGATAGTACTCATTATGCAAATAACTCAACTTTAGAGGATGATGTAACCGGCGGCCTGCACAGAGGCTAGCATTTGCAGCATAACCAAAGGTAGAAGGACCCCCCTCCTACACAGCAACGGATGCAATCATCGCAGGTGAAGTTGAGACGAAAGGTGCAGAATCCCAGCAAGCAATGGCGCCATGGACTGGGGGAAGGGACGTGATCACACTGAACCAAAACATCTTCATGCATATCATTCTGCACAGAGGAATCTTCGTGACTGCTTGTCTCAAATTAGATGCCCGCGAATAGCAACAACTGAAACGTTCTGTACGGTTCTGCATAAGTAATTTTGCGTTATCGTAAATCTCACATGACATCTCATTTGACACAGATGCACCAATAGTTTTGTGCACGAACTATAAGCAAACTAGGGGTAATGACTTTTGATTTTTGCGTATCATATTCTCGTTTGACATAAAGACCAAAATATTGCCTTTGACCTTGAGGCGATTCTTGTCCTTATACTAGGCGCTCGATTTTCCATTGAAGGCGACTTTAGCAGCAACACTCATCTCTCTGACTGTAGCAAAAAACAGAATCAACGATCATTTGGGGTTATGAAGAAATCAATAATCAGATATTCTCGGATATTCTTATGCTTGTTTAGCTCAGTCTGTAGGTGGGAAATGTTTTGCTGCGCAGCAGGATCTAATGCCATTTTGAAGCTGTGTTGCAACAGACTCTGATTGTCATGATGAGTCTCGGTTTGAAATCATAACTTTTATTTGATAGGATGTGGAAAACTAAGACTCGTGCTTTAAGTCTATGACCGCCCTTCAAACTTTCATTTCGAATGAATATGAATTGAACTTGATCATTGATCCCTATGATTTCTGATTCTCTTTGATACAAGTTCATGGTAATTAGTTATGCAAATCAAATTAGCTATGTAGAATAAATTAAGCATGCAAAGTGGAGCTGTCAAACAGTGGCCTTTGAACAGAGGCTCGATTGAGTGACGTTTGAGCTTGTATATCATTCGTGGACATTCGAAAATTCTACAAAATAGTTCAGGAGATAAGTCGAGCAAATAGGCCCCTTACAAGTTTTTTATACAAGTTTAGATCGCCACAAGAAACTCTTTCACCATGCCTGAGAAGTATTAAGAAACTTTTAAAAGTTAAATACGAGGATATTATAGCAAATATATCGTTGAACCTTTATCATTGAGTAATAAGAACATTGTTTATTTCTGTGTGATGTTTTAAATGTCAAGACATGTCTGCAGCTGTGTAAGAGACCATATTGATAATTCATGCTTTCAAAAAATAGGAAAACAAATTTTAAAACTTTCAGTGTATTAAAAAAAACTAAAGTTTTCCTGCTGAATTACGGAACTTCTACTACTATGGCCTCATCCAAGTTTCTTATAAAAACTTGTACTAAACGCTTTGTCAGGCAGGAGAAACAAAATCTCAAGACTTTCTCAGTCTCGAGCCATTTAATTTGAAAAAGTCAGCCGGTTATTTCCCATCAAATCTGTTCCAATAAGCAGTAGAGATCACCATTGGGAATATCGGGGGGGGGGTGTGCGCAGCAGGCTGTCCACTGTCCACCCCATGTTTCTTTGCTTTGGTCCACCCCCTCCTGCATGAAAATAGAAATAGACTGCGCAGGAGCGAGAACTTAAAAATAACATGAATAAATTAACTTTGCATAAATCAAACAGATGTGTGAATACGCATAAATTAAGCATCCAGAGGAGGAACAAGTTGTTTAGAAACCTTTGCAAAGTTGTTCAAGATGGCTTCGCATCCGGAGCAGGGATACCCTGCGACAGATGACGAGGAAATGCGTTTGTTAAACGAAGATGATGCCGGAGAAAAATCTAAAAATGGAGGCAAGAATCAAGAAACAGATCCTTCAGGTGTTTCTAGCTGGTTGAAGAGTAATTTCAAATTATTTGTTGCTGTTTTAACGATTGTTTCACTGGTCGTGCTTGGGATCGTCGTCGGAGCTGTTAGTAATAAACACAGCAAAAATAAACTATCCCGGCTTGCGAGAAATGAATTTGAATATGCTGGAATTAGACTTCCTAAAGATATAGAGCCTTTGAGATATCGTATCTATTTACATCCAAATTTAACAACTTTTAAAGTGTTTGGATCCACAAGGATTCTGATGCGATGTGTCAAAGCTACGAGTAAAGTTATTTTGCATTTCAAGGATAATACAATCATGCAAGTTAGATTGTTAAAAGGTTCATATTTGTCTAAACCACTCAATGAGAAAGATGTTCTGGCAAAAGATAATTACCTAACGAATGCTGAGAAAGAATTATTGATGGTACAAACTGATCAGGATTTGGAAGTTGGGCAGAACTACACTCTGATTATTCGATACAACGGAACCCTTCAAGAAAAATTACAAGGTTTTTACAGGAGCTCCTATAAAACCAAAAGTGGAGAAACAAGGTAAGAATGATTTGTCAGTATTTTCATAAATTGTTTCTGAGTTTAAGGACTCAGTAGTTCAGTAGCGCCTTTTTGAGTTAAATTCATCGTTCAAGGATGAATGAATCCAAACTTCTGATCACGGAAAGTAATCCAATCCCAAACATCTGGTGTTTCCCATCGTGTGAAGAAAGAATTTGAGAAATTTCTTCATGAGAACATGACATGGATGGATGATGATTCTTGTGTTCGCAGTCTTGAATCAAATATATTCATTGAAGAGACTCATATTAGTTTTCTTATGTTGAGAAACATTTGGTCACATAATTTAATCATAAGGGACAGATGGTTGTCAAATGAACGGTTGTCACATCGAAACTATATTTGGTTTCCTACTTGCAATTGGAGGAAGAAATTCGGTCATATCACTTTTGGTCACATGACAGTATGCTACTGTAAAATGAATTGCAAGGGGGAGGGGTGGCAAGGCTGTAAGAAGCGGGGCAGGTAGGGTTAGTTCCCTAATGATTTCCTGAAAAGGACAGTCACATAATCTGAATGGGTTGAAACAACATAGGCTGAATTTCTATTTCGTGATTTAATGCCAAATAAAACTTGTCGCCCCGTGGATTGTTGTGATACAGGTCTTCATGTTCTTTCTCTTTGCATTGTCATGGTGGAAAGTTTGTGTCGCACCAAGGGCACAAGGAGCATGCAGTGCGAGGGTGGTGGGAGAGGGGAAGTTTCTCTCCCATGGTTCTGACCCCTTCATTTACTACGCTGTCTGAGACATTCTGAGATTAATACTGAGACTTGTAGCAAGTCAAGTCGATAGCAAACTGAACCCCACTATCAGATGGTAACATTATAGAAAATAATTAAGGCAAATCAAATGGCAAACCATTTTGGTATAAACAAACAGATAAGCTAATGATTTACTGTAAATAAACATTTTCAATTTCTACCTAATACACCCAAAAACATTTGTCAACCACATTTTAAAATTTTCATTAAATTGCTAAAAGCATCTCCTTTGGTCTCAAAATGACCTGTTTTCATGACAGAATTTGCAGCTGCCCTGCCACCTTATTTCTTTGGTAGAACTAATTTGTTATGGAATTAAATCTAATTTGTTATAATATAATGGTCCATTTATAATTTTATGGACACCCACATCACCTTGCCTCCAGCTAATTGTATTTCACAGCTTCAATCAATGGAAATGCCTTTTTTTGTTTGTTTATAATGAAAAGCCTTTGTTCTGTTTTGTTTACCTCTTGATCAAAGTTGCTAAGACATAAGCGATTAGACTGTGTATTAAGGATTGGTGAGCTTGCAGACAAAGATATTCTGTTTGCAGTTTTCCTGGTAGTAGAATGCAGAATGGACTAATTTTGTTTTCAGAGAGGTGATTTTTTCTCTGGAAAAACCTCTCTGACAAGAAACCAGGTGAAATTTTTCCTCCCAGCTTGAATCCCAGGGTTTTGCAGTATTTTTGATGGGCCATAGCACAGAGATAAACTATCTATTATTTTTCTCAGAATGGAGGTGTTATTTTGAAGATGGACTCTTGTACTTTGTAGAGAACCAACCAAAACCCTCATATGTTGTTTGATTGCAGAAATGTTTGTGGATTTTGGGAAGTAGCTTTCTTATGGATTCACCCCATCCACAAAAATCTGTGCAGAACACAATGGCCACATGTGTGCAACAATATAGATTCTAGGGATACCACGTTTGTTTACGGTTACGTGACCCTGCCCCTTTAACGTAAGATTTCAGACACCAAATATTAGCATGGACCCTTCCCGGTTTTGAAAGTCAATGAGTACCCCCAAACTCGTCCCTGGGCCTTTTGTCATAATGGGACCAAAAGGCCCTGGGGACGAGGTTGGAGTACCCCCTGGGGATAAACAGCTCCATTTTACCATGCTTTCACAATGTCAGCGTATTTTTCTATTTCTTATTCTTTAGAACAAAGCCTGGAGCATGTGTTTCTGGATGAGTTATGCTTCCTCTCAAGTTTCGTCGACCATGTCATGCTTTATTTAATTAAGTTATTAATAATTAAAGACCTTTCACTGAAAAAACACTATATGTTCCTCGATTACTGGACGAGCCGGTGAACACGTGTTACAGATATGATGATAAAGTTTCTAGTTTTGAAATATCAAGTCGAAACAAAAAATTGATGTAGCCCATAAATGTTTCATAGGTCCGGCGGCGCAAGAAAATTTTGAAATTGTTACTTGGGAGATGATATGGCGGAGATTTAGGGCCTTTGTGGTCTTGTATCTCATTTCTCTTATCTAAAATCTCGAAATTGTCACACGAAAGATAATATCGCGGAGACGTGGTCTCTGATCATATTTTAGCACGTGTATGGATATTTTTTGTTAGAGAAACAATAGCCTACGCCCGAGCGTTTTTCGTAGGCATTTTCTTTGTGCTGTTTTAAATTGATTTATTGATTTACCTCCGTTTGTACTTAGCCTGTGTTCCAGACCCCCGGAGGCTGTACTTATCATATTTGTGCGACGGGGATGTGCCGTTTTTCAGGGTATCATTTTAACTTTTAACTGTTGCACTGCATTGTTGCAGACAAAAGTTTCTAAAATAGTCAAAAAAATTCTTCGCTTCCTCAAAATTGTAACAAATATGATCAAGCTAACTAAGTATATAGGAAGATACAACGACAGATTTGAACCCTCCCCTATCACGCCAGTATCCTCGAAATTCGAACAATTTCTTACGTTCGTTAATCAGTTGATCAATTGTTTACAGTAGATAACGCCTCCAGGTGCTTTTTTCTATCAATATTGAAATATCTAGATTCAAGGGCGTAGGCCCATATGCTTGCTGATTCCAAAAAAACCTGCCGAATTTCGAACAGAGGTCATGCTGAGAATAATTTAGAACTGCCTATTTTTCATACATAAGAGATAAGAAGAGGCATATTCTAAACCTTTTGACTTCCCCCAAGCCAATGAATTTGAAGAGGCCCTTTCGATAGTAAAAGCAAAATTTCATGGATTGCAAGCGCAACGAGAGTTATTCGAAAACAGTTGATATCGAACTTGATTTTCCATCATTTCCCAGAAAGAATCGATCATTCGAATCTTTATTGTAAGCTACAAAACTTTTTCTAGCTCATCAGATAGTGACGTAAAAAAGACAACATGTGCTTTCGACATCTGCTTCCTGGCCACCAAAAATCTATTTCGTCATGAAGCATATCTCCTGTGGACTTTTAACAATTTTCATCCTTTATCGTGAGAATTTGCTCTGCACGCTTGATTCTTATCTAGGCCTTATTCGATTTCTGGTCAGAATTAACAAAGATAAGGGCAGATTTCTTGGACGTTTTCCTGCGAAGTAGGAGACAACTCCTAAGTAAAATTCTTGTTCTCTGCACGAGCAAAAGCAGTTTAAAATGAGAGCTATTGTTTTTGAAATTCAAATTTAGGCCAAACAGATGTGAGAATTTCGTCAGCAAATGTAACCGCTATCTGATCAACATTATCGTAAATACTGGCAAGGTAGTTCTCTGCAGGTGACAAAGCACTTTCGAAGAGAAATCATGACACATTTGTACTTTGGCCCGAAGACCTGAGATTAAGAACGACCGGTTCAGTTGGTAGATCTTCGTGATTCGATTTACTGGAAAAAATCGACCATTCGAATCTCGATTTCTACTTGATAGAAAATTCCATTGTGTTTCAAATTCAAACTTAGGCTAGGCAAATTTAGGCTTCAGTTTATAGTTGAGAGAGGTTTACTGTACTAAGCAAGGGGAAGGTAATTAGTCGAATTCAAGCTAGATGAATGTGAGAAATTTGTCAGAAGGCAACCGGATTTCGCTATGGGAAGAACGTGGCCTAAGTGCATAGACAAACTTCGGCAGATGGTAGAACGCTCTGCATCATCATCATCATCATTAATTTATTTACAGTAGGCTAAAAAGTTTTAAAATAGCAAAATTACTGCTAATTAAGGCCTACTACTTAACTTAGAATTAAAAGAAAATATATTACAAATCGTTTAAAAATATAATTACAACATATCGTATCATGTTAGGTACCCAACCTGTGGTATATATGTTTTGCAAAGTCTACAATGGCAGTTGTCGCACTTCCAACATTTAATATGGTTTTTGAAAATAGGAAGTGTGTTTGCTTGTTTGACTATATTTGGTAAAGTCGACCAAAGTCTATTTCCAAGGAATGATATAGTCTCAATTCTATGTGTTGTTGTATGAACTTTTGGAATCTGCGAGTCGTTACCGTGCCTTAGATTGTAACCAGTATTGCGCTCAGTGAAAATATCCTTCATAAAGGGAGGACTTAAGCCAGACTTTGTTTTATAAATTTCGGTCATAAGCAACTGTAGATTCTTTACGTGAATAGATACCAAATTCCTTTGCTCCAGAAGAGACTCAAATCTGTTTGATAGACTTTGTACGCAAAACGCAATGCTCTTTCATGGATATGATTTATTCTATGATTTAAAGTTCGATCATAGAACATCCAAACAAGGGGGCAGTAGCCAAAGTGAGATAAGACAAACGCTTGCATTACCTGCTTCAACTTTTCTGTGTCCATGTAGCAGGATATTCTGGCAAGGGCATGAAGTTTTGACTGGCTTTTTTGCAAAGAGCTCTGACATGCTGTTTAAAGCTCAATGTTTGATCAAAAATTATCCCTAGGAGCTTCTCCTCTTTGCTTTCTTTCACGCTAGCCTCTCCTATTTTGATGGAGACTTCGTTGCTCTTTCCACCAAAAATCATCAAATGACATTTATCTTCATTCAACTTCATACGATTGTTTGGAAACCATTCACTTATCACGAGAGCATCATTCTCTAATTTTGCGAGAACATTCTCGACGTTAGGACCACATGTATAGATTGTTGTGTCGTCCGCGTAATTACAGACTTCAGTCTCTTCCAGGAACAGAAACAAGTCATTCAGATATATGTTAAACAAAAGGGGCCCCAGGACTGAACCTTGTGGTACACCCAGAGAGGTTTTTGTCCACGTACTGCATACCAGCTTAACTTCAAAATCGAGTCAAATCTTACGTTCTTCACAGTTCTGTTTAGAATGTTCCGTGATCGGCTAAAGAAGGGAAAGAGTTAAGTTGAGATTTTAAGCCCACGCTCTGAGATAGTTTAGAGTTTAAGGCTACAGTAGCTTACAAGAACACTTGCGGCCTACAGAGGCGGCACCACGGGGAGGACTGGGGAGGACACGTCCTCCCCAATGTTTTTCAGGACCGATTTTTCAATTCGTCGAAATCCGAGGAGAAATATTTAGGGGGGGGAGGGGGTACGATGGTGGCACATGAGAAAAATGAGAAAAAAGATCACTTTGTCAGTGACCTTCTGTTAAAAATATTACAATTTTACCCAGGTTTACTTTAATTGCTTTTTGCATGATTTATAGATGAAAACCTTATAAAGGCTCTTCTTTTTCCAAATGGGCGTGGCTTTCATGAAAAATGGGCGTGGTCCTAAAAAATTTTTCTTGTCCTCCCCACTTTTTGAGGGCTGGTGCCGCCTCTGGCGGCCTATACTCTGTCTTGGAAAAAGATCGTCTTGTGAGAAATCCCTGTCTGTCTAGCTTGAGTATCTGATATGCATATTGACGTCACAAAACATTCGCCGCCATGTTGAGTGTCAAAATTATGGGAAAAATGGCGGACGCAAAGCTAGGAGCGTTTGAATTACGAAGGCTTACGAAACTGACTGCTCGTTTCAAACCTATAACCTGGTATAGTGAAAAGGTCAATTCAGTGTTTCCTCTATTATGGTTAAAACTTTCACGGCACGCCCCCCTGACCAAATTTTGGTCGAGTACTTCCCCCCTTCTCCTTGGTCATGATTGCCTGTAAATGTTCAACGCTCGATCGAACTTGTTTTTATTCCCAGGCCCACACCACCTTTTTGCTGCCTTGCCACTCCTTTTAACACCGCCTTTCACGAAAAACAAATGAAATATTTCCCATCATTGTTAAACCTAAGCCCATATGCCACTGCCATATGTCTTCTCCTGAAGCTTTTTAACAATACGCCTTGTATGAGCACGAGCTGTAGGACACGCTGAATTTGGGAAGAGATTTAGTATGATACATCGAGTCATTCCTATCCTAATCTATCTTTTCATTTGTGATATATCAACTTGTTTTCCCTGCTTGTGCTTCTTCTGCGAAGGCACCATTTTAATTCGCGTGTGGCTGCAGATTGACATGGCCTGAAGTGCCCTGGAGAAAATATGCCAGGGCCCTTAGCTAGTTTTGCTTCTCCAAAGTCATAAAATCGATTTAAGTCAACAATGTTGCTTCCCAAAGACTTCCTTGCAAATATCCTGTAGCCTCTCATATTCATGATTCAACCTTATTAAATATGCTGTTTCCAAAAGCACGTAAAATATAATGTTGATCATTATCATTTTTTTTGCAACCACCTCTAAGAGGGCCATTATGGAAATAAGCAACCTCGTTCCCAGGGTGTTCTTACGTCATACGTTGATCACGAAGCCGAATGAACACCCTGGTACACTCCGATCAAATGCGCCCAGAATCTGGGTGCATTTGGAAGCCATTATGGATTTCACGGTTCCTAGGCAACGCGAATCAACGGAAAATGGCCGTTGCTATAGCGCTAATTCTGCAGAAGATAAATTGATAAATTGAAAAAAACACTTGGAGGACCTTATTTCAACCTTTTCGAAGGTATTTGAGCAATAATCTGGGGTTGGTAAGTATGTTTAATGTGAAAATAAGCTCGGTTTGTTTGGAGCGAAAATGGGCCTTAGTTGCAAATTCGAGAAACTTTCACCGCAGCTTCGAATATGAAATGGCTTGTTATTCTTCGAATTTTGGAAATAGATTGCAAAGGATCGTCGGAATAGGTAAAGAATATAGTTTTACGTTGAATTTTCACATGCCAAGGCTGTTTACCCTGCCCAAAACGGAGCATCGGCGCAAAATAGCGAACATCCAATCAGATTGCCGAATGGCCTCTTGTATTCCAGAGTAGAGGTAGAGCAACGAATTCACTCTGGGGACGAGATTGGGAAATAAGGTCAACTCGATCTTTTAATGCTATCCCTGCCACTTTAATTAGGGGTGTTTTTAACTTGTATTTATCAAAATTGCTATGTAAATTGTATTTTAAATATCCTTTTTATTTATTTAACTTTTTATTTATTTCGTTATTCGTACCATTGTCAGTTTTTTTAAGTGGCCAATTTTTACCTACTTGTTTACTTTTTTATTACTTCCAACCAAATGTGTGGTTCTTAGTCAAGATAAGCTCCATTCAGTGGCCTTCAATGCTAAGGCCCCGTTTACACGGGATCGGATCCAAATGGAATCGGATCCATTTGGATCCGATCCAATTTTTGAGGGGCGTTTACACGGGATCGGATCCAGAACTGTTGGCGTTTACATGGGATCGGATCCATTTAGATTTTATGAACTCTTAGCAGCGCTCTAGTAGACGTTGTCTCTTATTTTAGTCCGATCCTTTGAATTTTTGCCCTCTAATAGACTCTGTTACATCTCTGATTCTCCTCTTTGAAATGTCAACAAAGGATTTTCAGGTTAATGGTGTAACTTTCTATCCGTACCAGTTTGGATCCGATCCAATTTTTGAGGGGCGTTTACACGGGATCGGATCCAGAACTGTTGGCGTTTACATGGGATCGGATCCATTTAGATTTTATGAACTCTTAGCAGCGCTCTAGTAAACGTTTTCTCTTATTTTAGTCCGATCCTTTGAAATTTTGCCCTCTAATAGACTCTGTTACATCTCTGATTCCCCTCTTTGAAATGTCAACAAAGGATTTTCAGTTTAATCGTGTCATTTCCTATCCGTACCAGTTTGGATCCGATCCCACCCGTTTACACGAGACCTTTTTGGGATCGGATCCAAACGGGATCACTTTCGAAAGTGATCCCATTTGGGTACGGATAGCAGATCCAAATTGGTTCGGATCCGTCGAGTCCCGTGTAAACGCAAGGCCTATCCGTTACAGTTTGGGTACGGATCCATTTGGATCCGATCTCTAGAATCTTCTGGTTTTTGAAGTTTCATGGAAATTGTTAGGAGCCCTTAGTACTGTGCCAATTTCAAAAACTTCTTAAGAATTATAACCTGCTAAGAGTTTTCCTGCCCATGGATAATTATGAAAATTTATTCAGCATCCCTTGCTAACAATTTTGCAGCCAATGAAGTTCGTTAGTGGAAGATTAGCAAGAAAGTTAATTGAAAGCTAAACAAAAGGATAAAGTTTCTTATGATATTAAATAAGCATGCAGGTGGTACTCAAAATAGAAGAACATTGTTCATGTCCTCAGTATTGATAAGTTATTTTCAAAAATAGCTGTTCCTTCTTAACTTCCTTATTAATTTACTAGCTATGCACGTATTTATTCTTTGAACCTAGTCATACGAAAATCATATTGGGCATCATTAAAAATCGATGAACTGCAGTACAAAATGAGATCAAGAAAACATTTTACGTCAGAGATTCAACTGGAAATCCATAGCGTCCATATCGCATTTTCAATCAATTTTACACATAGTACGTGACATTACAATGGTCCGTTACTTTACTTTTAATGGCTGTGGTCTCACTAGAATGTGATCCCGTTATAAATGGAAAAGTGCAGAAATGCCTTAAATATTACATATTTATAGAGGGTGTCTCAAAAAAATTGTCCGCCGGTTGATTAAATACTAAAAAATGACGATACGCTGAATGGACATTTGGTCAAGTCACCCTTGTCCTGAGATTTCAAATTAATTTTTGACACAAGAATCTTGCAACTCCGATAAAAATTCATGAGGTTACAAGCTTTTGAAGTTCAAGGTTGTGCGAAAGCTGAAACCAGAGGCCTCGAAATGGCATTTTTGGTAAAAGTCCCATAGGTCGTCGTTTCTGTTATTTCTCAATTGTTTCAGGGCAAACCAGGTCGGATTCAAACAGGAATTCGATAACCTAACTGTCAAGCATATGGATGCTTTGAGGAAACAGATTCAGTCTCTCGCCGACTTTGTTTTGAACCACTGTTTTTGGACCTATGCAATGTTAAGGAATTTTGAGAATGATCGCAAGAAATAATTTACTCTAGAAGCCGTATTAGGTTTGCTCTGACATCAACGAGAGGTATGACATTGGATAAGCTTCTCTTACCTCCGTCTTCGAGCTTTTTGCAATACAAGTAATCTGGGGGGTCTCTGGTTTCGGCTATCTCATATTTTTTACCTTCAAGAGCTCGTAACTCAGTGAATTTTCAACCGATTTGCACGAGTTTAGTCTCTAAAATTATTTCATAATCTTAGGAACAGGGTTATATTTCCATGAGCCTGTTCATGTTGTCCTTATTTTTCAATATTTAATCAAACGTCGAACAATTTTTTTGAGACACCCTGTATGTAGAGAAAGTTACCGTTTGGATGAAAAGGGATGAAAATCGTCCTTGTTCTAATGAACCTGTTTTTATTACAGATACATCGCAACGTCTCATTTCGAATCCTCCGCAGCAAGAACAGCATTCCCATGCTTCGATGAGCCAGCAATGAAGGCGACTTTCCGAGTCATTATTGTAAGAGAATCAAGACACAAAGCTGATTCGAATATGCCTATATTAGCCACTGTAAGTACCCCCTGTTAGTTTTACCTTGCGTACTCCTTTATTTATTGCTTACGCTTATTTACAGGGGGTACAGAATAGAAGATACATATTGGAATCAGGGATTCGAATAGACCAGTTTCACAGTTAAATTCAGTTCGCGGTAAGAGATGTGATTCCCTGCACAGCAAGAAATCTACATCATATCATTATGTTGCAAAGACACGTACAAAACTACTTCATGCGTTGCCAAGAGCAATGCACGCTTTTGAGATTTAGGTCCGCATGATATCGAGGCAAGTGATGTTCATGGAAGTATTTCAAAAGAATTGACGTCATTGTGAAAGTGGTCTATTTGGTTCTTTGGTTAGAATGATCGCCGTGAAAACTTTGTTACTTATTGTCTACATTCGTTATTGACCATTCCCATGATTACGTCATAACCAGTGTGGCGTGCAGTGCATGTTGGTACTTGCTGTTTTGTGTAACAGTTTTTATCTGTTTGTTTATCTTAGAAATCTCGTCGCGATGGCCTGCTTGTGGATCATTTTAAAGAAAGTGTTCGAATGTGCACATACCTTGTTGCCTTCGTGATTCATGACTTTGAAAGTATTGCTTCAGAATCAAAAAGAGGTGTAAAGGTAATCTTTGACATTTGGCCTTTGACAAATAACCTTTGACATTTGGCCTTTGACGTCTTTATATTCATATTTTGAATGAATGAATGAACGAATGAATGAATGAATGAATGAATGAATGAAAGAATGAATTAATGAAGGAAGGAAGAACAATTGATAGACTGATTCGTTTGATTCACTGATAATGATTGATAGATTTATTCAGCAATTGATTGATTTTGGTTAGTGATGAGTGATTGCCTAGTATATGGTGATTTGATATGAGATTTTATTTACTGTTTGATTGATTGATTGATTGATTGATTAATTGATTGATTCATTGATTGATTGACTGATTCATTGATCCACTGATCACATTAAATATCTTTTATAGTTTGGAATCGTAAATGAATGAATAAAAGAATGAATGATTGATTTGTTGATTGATTGATTGATTGTTTGATTGATTAATTGAATAATTTATTGATTAATCAATCAATAAGTTGATTCACTAATCACTGCTAATATCTTTTATAGATACGAATCATAGCTCCGGCTGATCAGATTAGTCAAGCATCCTTTGCAAATGAAACAGCACCAAAAGTTCTTGATTATTACGAGTCATTCTTCAAGATTAATTTTCCTCTTGAGAAATTAGGTTTGTATTGTTCAAACAGTTTGGTTAGATTTTATCGAATATGAATCTTTTATTGTGGTGAGAAACTTTTCTTGTCAAGATGCACCGTATTCCAGCTACAAGTCTCTTGCGATTGTACAGGAATTCTGTTAAAGACACACTGTCGTGGTTGTGATGGCTAGTTGTAATGTTGAAATAGAAAACGAAACTCTGGCCTTTGTGTAATTACCAAGCCTTTATGCTCTTGGATCATGCTTTGCTTCGAGAATAAAGGGAACGAGATCATATCATCTTCGTGAATTTCACTATACAGCGAAATTACTGAATTTGGCCTAATTTTTTTCTTCTTGATTGTCTTGTTTATCCAATTAGCACCATTATCTTATATGACTTGTAAACTTATGTAAACAGATAAAGGTAAAGAAAAGACAAAGTAATGTAATAGGGTATCCAAATTAACCTGACAGGGTAGGGTAGGGTAGGGTAGGGTAGGGTAGGGTAGGGTAAGGTAGGAGTAGAGTATTGTAGGGCAGGGTAGGGTGTGGTATTGTAGGGTAGGTAGGGTAGATTAGAGTATGGTATGGTGAGGTAGAGTAGGGCGAGGTAGGGTAAGGCAGGGTAGAGTAATGTAATGGTTGGGTAGAGGAGTAGAGTATGATAAAATGTTCTTTTTCTTTATCTAGATTTGTTGTATTATATTTTTTCAAATTTTTTGCTTTTTGTAGTATTTTAGATGCATGGCCCCTTGTAAACCAACTTAGTTGAATGGGCTACCATGCTTAAATAACTGATGATATGATATGATATGACCACGACAGTGTGCCTCTAAAGAACATAATCCATCTTGGTAAACCGTTCTCTGCTGCCACCGTCAGTTTAATCATTTATTGCATGTATTCATGATCAGGCCTGCTGAGAAACTTAGTGAGGCTAAGGGCACAGAGTCTCACAAAAAACAGGGAAGAACTGGTAGATGGGGGGATCTAGTTTTCATTTCACTTTTCGTACAAAATTTCATTGCGAGATTCTCCAGATTCTCGGAAAACATAGCAAATACTTGTTTAGAAATCTTTCTTGTCTGTTATTTCTTTATTCTCCCCCCTTCGACATTCGGATCCGAGGCAGTTTACCCCCTAAGCCCCCTTATGGCTCTGTTCACAAGAACTACAAGACAAGCATAGGACAAGACAGGCACAGTGACCGAGTGTCTTTGTATCGTTATGATGCCGTACTTTCTGATGACAAAGGTAAGGAAAACAAATCAGATTATAACAGGATCAGATTCTAGTGTGACTGCATCCATTGATTTTAGAGAAAGAGAAAAATAGCACAGAGAGCTGGAATTCTCAAACTTTCTCATATGACGGAAACTTTCTCACGTAGATGAGATTGGTGAGATTTCAAGGAATAAACACTGCTAAGACCTGACAAGCTGTGAGTAAACAATATAAACTAAATAATACCAAGGATAGGATTATGAAAGGAACACTTCATATGTAATTGCATATCTGTTTTGCTTACAGATTTGATTGCAATTCCTGACTTTGGACCTGGTGCAATGGAGAACTGGGGATTAATCACATACAGAATGACGTCATTATTGTATGACAAGGATGAATCTTCAGATTCGAATAAACAATGGGTTGCTGTTGTCATTGCTCATGAGATTGCACATCAGGTAATTTTGACAAATTGGATGATTAGAAGAGGTTCCATGACGACCAATTTTCCATTCAACCCCCATTAACCTTAACCTGTCACCTTTGATTTCAGTGGTTTGGTAACCTAGTAACAATGGAATGGAGGAATGACCTTTGGCTGAATGAAAGCTTCTCAACTTTCATGGAATATTTCTGCCCTTCCCATTTTTTCAACCCCCCCCAAGTAAAAGACCAGTTTCCCGACCCCCAGGTTGCCTTTTGCCTTTAACCTTTTACCTTTGCTTCTAGCGGTTTGGTTGCCTTGTTACAATAGAATGATGGAATGACCCTTGGCTTCAGAAGGGCTTTGCAACAGCTTCATTGAATTTTCCATAATGCTGCACATATTATCAAACCCCCCAATAATGGACAAATTCCTTCTTGCCCCCTGCCTTGTCACAATGGAATGGTGGAATGACATTTGATTGATTGAAGGCCACATTCATGGAATAGCTATTTCTGCACTTCCAATGCTTTCAAACCCCGTACCCAAAATGACTGACTGACACATAATTGACCCCTGTTAGCTTATAGCTTGTGACCTTTGATTTTAGTAGTTCGGTAATGTGGTAAAATGGAGTGGTTGAATGAATGAGGGCTTTTCTAGATTCATGGAACATTTCTGCGCTGCCCTTATTTTCAAACCCCCAAATAGACAAATTTCTTACTTAACCCTGTGGACCTTGACCTTTAACCTTAAACCCTTGACCTTTGTTTCTAGTGGTTTGGTAACCTTGTAACAATGGAATGGTGGAATGACCTTTGGCTTAACGAAGGCTTTGCAACTTTCATGGAATATTTCTGTGCTTCCCATATTTTCAAATCATGGCAAATGATGGACCAGTTCGTCACAGATCACACACAGAGAGCGCTGACAATGGATTCGCATGCCGATTCACATCCAATACAAGTTACAGTGAAAGATCCAAAAGAAGTGAATTCGATTTTTGATTCAATCTCTTATGACAAGGTAAGAGTGATTTATGATTTGTGATCATGATTAAGTGATTTGTGATAATAATTCAGTGAGTTGCGATCATGATTGAAATGGTTTGTGCCTGTACAAAAAGATGAAGCGAGACTTGGCCTTGTGCAGGCAAAGTTTCAGCCTTGTAGGGGGAATTATGACCTTGATATGACCTTGTCCTAACCTTTGAAGAAATAATTTAAAAGGCTCTCAGTCATACCCAAATGCTATTTGTCGAAATGCGATGACTTTGCTTTTTATCCCCCCATATTTGCATACCCAAATTCTATTTGTCAAAACGTAATGAATTTGTGTTTTATCCCCCCATATTTGCATACCCAAATTCTATTTGTCAAAGCGTAATGAATTTGTTTTTTATCCCCCCATATTTGCATACCCAAATTCTATTTGTCAAAGCGTAATGAATTTGTTTTTTATCCCCCCATATTTGCATACCCAAATTCTATTTGTCAAAGCGTAATGAATTTGTTTTTTATCCCCCCATATTTGCATACCCAAATTCTATTTGTCAAAACGTAATGAATTTGTTTTTTATCCCCCCATATTTGCATACCCAAATTCTATTTGTCAAAACGTAATGAATTTTGTTTTTTATCCCCCCATATTTGCATACCCAAATTCTATTTGTCAAAACGTAATGAATTTGTTTTTTATCCCCCCATATTTGCATACCCAAATTCTATTTGTCAAAGCGTAATGAATTTGTTTTTGATCCCCCCATATTTGCATACCCAAATTCTATTTGTCAAAGCGTAATGATTTTGTTTTTTATCCCCCCATATTTGCATACTCAAATTCTTTTTGCCAAAGCGTAATGAATTTGTGTTTTGTCCCCCCATATTTGCATACCCAAATGCTATTTGTCAAAGCGTAATGATTTTGTGTTTTATCCCCCCATATTTGCATACCCAAATTCTATTTGTCAAAACGTAATGATTTTGTTTTTTATCCCCCCATATTTGCATACCCAAATGCTATTTGTCAAAGCGTAATGAATTTGTTTTTATCCCCCCATATTTGCATACCCAAATTCTATTTGTCAAAGCGTAATGAATTTGTTTTTTATCCCCCCATATTTGCATACCCAAGTGCTATTTGCCAAAGCGTAATGAATTTGTTTTTTATCCCCCCATATTTGCATACCCAAATGCTATTTGTCAAAGCGTAATGAATTTATTTTTCATCCCCCATATTTGCATACCCAAATGCTATTTGTCAAAACGTAATGAATTTGTGTTTTATCCCCCCCATATTTGCATACCCAAATTCTATTTGTCAAAAAGTAATGAATTTGTGTTTTATCCCCCCATATTTGCATACTCAAATTCTATTTGTCAAAGCGTAATGAATTTGTTTTTTATCCCCCCATATTTGCATACCCAAATTCTATTTGTCAAAGCGTAATGAATTTGTTTTTATCCCCCCATATTTGCATACCCAAATGCTATTTGTCAAAGCGTAATGAATTTGTTTTTTATCCCCCCATATTTGCATACCCAAATGCTATTTGTCAAAACGTAATGAAGTAGTTTTTATCCCCCCATATTTGCATACCGAAAGGCTATTCGTCTAAACGTAATTATTTTGTCTTTATCCCCCCCTCTCCAGATTTGTATGCTCTTTTTGCGATAATATCATTATTGATTGACATTTTTCTTGCAGGGAGCATCAATCATCGGAATGCTGAAAGATTACTTAGGAGCTCAGGCTTTCGACACTGGTTTGCAGGTATGTTTGTCAACTTTTACCTAGCAATAGGGCTCAGAAGCATAGGTTCCAAATCTTTAAATCTACGAAAAAAAGCGAGTGTAAAATTCAGTGACCTATTTCTTTAAACTGAATGACTTGAAATTTACTTTAGCCACTTTTCTATAATTCTACCGTTGGACTTTTCAGAAATCTTGAATGTTCGTCAAAATTAGAGCCTATTTTAAATTTCAGCTCATTTTATGATGTGACGTCATCAAATTTCTAAATCACAAACCAGAAGAGTGAAAGAGTTTTGCTTGAAACCATATTGTAGACATTCATAAACTATGGTATTCTTGAAAATTATTTGATCTGTCGTCAACGGGTTTAGAAATTACGATCGTTTTAAGTTCTTTTCGAAAATTTTCTTGAATTCTTAAAAGAGAAGAAATACACTGTAATTCTGAAAATATTGAAGAGTTCAGAAAAGTCCAACAGCAGATTTACTGTAAAATAGTTCAAGTTTGTTTGAAGCCATTCAGTTGAAAGAAATAAGTCATTGAATTTTACACCCAGCTTTTCAAAGATTTGAAACAAATGCTTGGCTCAGATCTTTTAAGGTGGGTATAAAAGGCACAAATCTAGCATTTGACTGCAATCTATACTAAAATCGCCATTTCTTTAAAGAGGCACTAACGCAAAAAATGACATCAACAAATGATTCGCCGAAGGCATGCTAATCGGGTTGTGTAGAGATTATGTACCTTTTGTGCGCAAATATTTGTGTCAAATGATGATTGTACGTGATGATAGATAAACAATGGCCCACATCAGTCGAATAGCCCGATGCAAGATTCGTTGACCGAAAACTGCCAAGTGACGTAGAATCCTTTGTTTCCGCGCAGCAGACCAGATAAAAAGTAGGATATTAAAAATAATCTTTCCAGTTCTCGCAGTCTCATAACTTTCCTTCCATGGGGGGTAAAGACTAGGTGACAATATTTTCAGGTAATGCGAGCTTTCATCATGTTTCTCGAATATTCTCGCGGCAATTTTCGGATGCAAAAATTTTGCGTTAGTGCCTCTTTAATGCTGGTCATTGCACAGGAAGCCCAGGCAGTTAGTTAACTGAACAATGACAAGTTTACGATCGTAAAATTGTTAATTGTATTCTACCTTTGTGTGTTATTTGTTGCACTTCTCCACTGCTGTACTTCTGCACTGTACTGCATAATTGTTCGAATGCGAGAGTTCGATACAAAATTTCTTGCTGGTATTCTTTTATATGTAAACAAGGATTGCAACTAATCTTCCAGCCAAATTCAATAAACTGTTTTGTCCTCGCTCGTAATCATATAAAAGAATACCAGCAAGAAATTTTGTATCGAACTCTCGCATTCGAACAATTATGCAGTACAGTGCAGAAGTACAGCAGTGGAGAAGTGCAACAAGTAACACACAAAGGTAGAATACAATTAACAATTTTACGATCGTAAACTTATCATTGTTCAGTTAACTAACTGCCTGGGCTTCCTGTGGTCATTGCAGCTTTATCAAAGACCATGAATACGACACATCCGCCAATGGAAACTTGGTGATTATGTTTACCCAGCTTTGTCCTTGTCTTGTGTGCAATTTCATTTCTTGACTTTGAACATCAAGTTCTAATTTGAACATCAAGTTTCAAGGGATAAAACGTAGTTTTAAAAAATTGACATTTTTCTAGTCATTATTTTTGCCATTTTGTTTCTTGATATTTGTCTTTGCAAGCATGAAGGGGTACAACGAATTTCTTGAAATATCGTTTACTCAACTTTGTCTTTCTACCTTGTCATTACCTCTGGAATTTGTGTCTTGATATTTGTCTTTGCAAGCATGAAGGGTACAACGAATTTCTTAAAATATCACTTACTCAACTGTGTCTTTCTACCTTGTCATTACCTCTGGAATTTGTGTCTTGATATTTGTCTTTGCAAGCATGAAGGGTACAACGAATTTCTTGAAATATCACTTACCCAACTGTGTCTTTCTACCTTGTCATTACCTCTTGCATTTGTGTCTTGACTACCTTGTCATTACCTCTGGAATTTGCTTCTTGACTTTTTTCTTTGCAAGCAGATGGAGAACAGGCATGGGAAGGGAATAACCTATGCAAAAATGAATAAGTTGTAATGCATCTAAATCAAAACAAATTCCGACCGTATCCTTTCATTGGATATTTGTAGCTATTCGACAAGGACTCAGGAAAATTTTGTATTCAAATAAATGAAACAGGTATTCGTTTCTTTTTCTAGAACTACCTCAATAAGCACAGTTTTGGAAATGCAAAATCTGATGATTTATGGGCATCATTAGGAGATGTATGTATATATTTTGCATTTACAGTTGATTTGTTAATTTCCTTTATCTTCATTCGTCTCTACCGGGTGAGTTAATAAAAATACCTGGCGTTTGAACAATTCCTGCTCCATGAATATCAATGCATTGATTTTAAAACTATCTTACTTTATCCCCGACATGTCAAATTAGGTTGAGATATAGATCATGCTATTCTCTTTTATAAACATTGCAAGACAGGCAATGAAGTGCAAGTGTATGAAAGAACTTTGATCGTGAGGCCAGTGTGTTAATAAGGATAATGGCGTTCATTTCAGGCAACAAAGAGCAAAGTCAACGTGAAAGCGTTAATGGACACATGGACTCTTCAGATGGGCTATCCTGTTGTCACTTTGCAAAAAGATGCCAAAAATCCAGCAAAATGTATCGTTACTCAGAAACAATTTTTGCTTTCAGAGAACGCCAAACCTAGCAAAAAATCTCCATTTGGGTAAGTGAAGTGCTTTCTTTTTGTCAGATTTTTTGACAATTCTTTTCCTTTGATTTTCTCATTAGATACTTCCGCATCCCAAATAATGGCCTCTCATTATTCAGTAGCTTCGAATCACCTTTGAAACTGTCTGCAAAAATTCCCAGTAGTTACCGGTCACCAGTGATGCAACGGAGATGCTCATATTATTCCTGCTGGGCCCGAAAAAGTAAATTTACCTGGTAACATCTAAAAATAGGGAGAGGGCTCTTAGCCCTAGCCTCAAGTAGCCTTGCCCCACTGCTGGTCCCCCCTCGGGCCGGAGGAGGGGTTAACTTCAATAGGCGGTTGACGGGGGTGTGTCATTTGACGTCTGAATTCACACCCGTAAATTTATAAATTTTCGCAAAAATGACAGCCCAAAATATACAGGCCATTGAAAATGTATACTCTAAAATTGTGACAACTGTCCAAAAGTTTAACCAAGGAAGTGAAATTTGATCAAAATCAATACCCTAAAGAGTTATTTTTCTAAAATGACACCCCAAAATTTATGACTACCTTTGATTTTACCAAAAATGATACCTTAAAATTTATTTTCTGCTCGACAAAAGGTACCCCAAAAAATGGCACATCCGGTATTAGCATATATGTTAGTTACCCCCTCCCCCTCCCCGGGTGCTGGTCACAATATATTTAGATTTCAGCGGGGATTTCGTATAAATGGGGATCACATCAAGATCAGAGAGGTTTTCAAATTTTCTCTTTCTTTTCTCAGCTACAAGTGGGATGTTCCAGTCACAATCGAAACTCCATCTATCAAACGGGATGTTGTTCTCTTTAATGGCTCAACAGGTATTAATTATAGACTCAGTACATGTCGCTCACTTTTTGACTGAACTGATACTGCCACAACTTTGACTCATTTCCCTTCGCTTCCAGACACGAATTAACCTCGTACTGATTCAATATGGCCTAAAAAGTGGACCTAAATCACCTGCTTTTTTGTTCCTCGAAACCACCATGGCTAAAACGCCACAAAAACGGTATCTCTGAACTGCTGTTCCATAACCAGCTATCAGTACTTGGACGAATGTCTCTTAATTTTATTTAATCTTTTTACCCTTCATAACCCTTCAGTATTGATAACTGATTTACGAGAGGGGCCATAATGGCAAAAAACGCTTTCCTCCAAACCATATTCTTATCAGCACACGAAGAATTGTTGCCGATTGAGATTTCTCTGCTGTTTTACAGCTTTAGGGAAACAACGCCCTGACTGAGTGACTTTTTTATTCATTCAATGCTTTTAATCTGATGTTTTCATTTTCTCCCATACAAAGACTCACAACCAAATCGGATTCTAAACAGGGACTGAAATCTTACGAAAATCTGAAGAAACATCGAACGTCTTGTTTCCTTCGAATGTCGAAAGAAAAGCCGAACGTCGCTTCGAACTAGACTGATTGCATATTCGTAGTTATCGCTATTGATAGGCTGATGGACGCTCAAACTACGACTTATGGACTTTGATACTAAAATTTGAGATGAAGTTTTCCCCGATCGATTTCATAACAAGATTTGGAAACCATAGCAACACTGTACGAGCACCAGGCAATGGTGGATGGGCCTAAGTTGCCGGCTCGAACCTCCAATGTTAAAACAGCTCAGAATTCAAGTTTACAGTGATATTAGCCATGAACAAAAGCCACAAGTATCCATACGAATGTTTCCTCAATCCAAGAATCAACAAACCTTTCACTGTGAATCAGGAGTTCCTCGGTTTTAAGGCCAATTAGCTTCCATGAACTTCACCGCAGCTTTGAGAATTTCCAACTGTCGAGGGTCACTTGCCTCGCTTCCGAGACTACACTGCAGCCTCGTTCCAAAGGGCACACGTAAACGTGTGCATCTCCGTCTCAAAAATTTATATCAAAGTCCATAAGGCCCAGATTGAGCAAAACAGGAAATGTTGTTGTTGTTGTTATTGTTGTTGTTGTCGTTGTTGCTATTTTGCGATATCTGGGACTATGTCGTGAGGCTAGCTTCGAACGTCGCTTTGAACGTCGCTTCGCTTGAATTTGAACTAGTGAGGCAATCAAATGCTAAGAATAGGCACGTGGGTTGACCATATTAAGAAAGTAGTGATCAGTAAGGCTACCCTAATAACTGGATTCAAACAGTACAAGGATGCGACAGTTACATGGGCTTTAAGCCAAGTTTATTTTATTTTATTTTAATTCCTTTGCAGCTTCTCAAGAATTAGCTTGCCCAAAATCAGGAGAATGGATAAAACTGAACATAGAAAGTAGAGGATTCTTCAGAGCGAATTATGATGAAGAGAACTGGAAACTTCTTGGGCAGCAATTGGCCAAAAATCATATGGTATGCAAATTAAGTTATTTGAGTTATCAGTCAGTCAGTCAGTCAGTCAGTCAGTCAGTCAGTCAATCAATCAATCAATCAATCAATCAATCAATCAATCAGTTGATCAGTTGATCAACGAGGCAAACATTCAATTGATCAACCTATCAAGTGAAGAGTTTAATACAAGCAAGCCGAGAGAAGACAGTTTGTAGGGCCTTGACTTTAAAAAAGTCGACGATCAAGGAGTCACCATCCCGTTTTAAATTCTATTAACTTCCCTTTAAAATCAGGTCGTAATAGGAGAAGTAGCGTTCTTAGCTTTTGAAAAGACAAGAATCTAAAAGTCGAACTATGCTTTATACAGTTTCGAATGTGCACAATAGTGATAGAAGCTCAGACGCCACTCAGTCGAATCCGCAAAAATTTCGTTCTATCCTTTTGTTGTGAAGTAGCTAAAAGGTCCATCGAAGAACATGCAGTAAATTCATTGTTGCTACACTAAAAGGTAGATTATACATTCGTAACTCGTGCAATTCTTTCATTATTTCTTTCAGGTATTTCATTCTTCAGACAGAGCTAACTTAATTGATGATGCCTTCGAAATGGCAGGGTAAATTCTTTTCGTTCTTAATACTTTATTTTGTGGCGAAGCCTTCAGACTCTCAATGTGCAAGTATCGTAAAAGAACAGAATTCTGTGGTTCTGAAATGTGACTCGATGAGACAGTAAGCATAAAGGTCTTCAATTTAGGCCCTCGTTGAAGCCTTGGAGTTCGTTGTAAAAAGGCCTACAGCTTTGATCAAATTTGCTAGCAATTTAGCCGCACAACTATTTTCCTCAAACGCTATGCCTTGTACAACCGTTCATGTCCTCATAATCTTGAAAGAATTTTCGCATAGTCCAACCGTTTACGTCATGACATACTGCAACGTCTTAGTATAATGAAATGCCGAAATGTCAACAGTAATTTTCATCGAACTGCGTCTGTTTTACGATGATCTTCCTTCTATTCTTGTTATCAAGATTTTAATCAGACGACACTTCTCGCCTGGCGGCGTTTCAATATTTATCTGAGTCATCCAGTGTTAACTAAACATTTCCTTTTGTTTGCAGGACTGATAGGTTGAAGTATGCTATTGCATTAGACTTAACTAAATATTTCGATAAAGAACAAGACTATGTACCCTGGCACACACTTATCGCGTCGCTTGGTTACATGTCGTCGTTATTGGAAAGGAGGCCGGGATATCCAGTTTACGAGGTCAGTTCAATATGTTGTCATAAAGCTTTAAAAGATAGAAGGGCATATTAGAGAAGGAGGTTATTCATGAGGTCAAATGGTAAGCATGTGGGTGATCAGACTTATGAGGATAAGTCCCATGTATCCCTGCAATAAACCCTGCAATAAAGCTAATTCTCAGCATGTGCTCAACAGGGACTGATAAGGAAACAGTGAAAAAGGTGACCCAGTTTTCTGCATACATCAATCGAATTATGATGGAATCACGGCCTCGAATCTCGAATTACGGTTCCTCATCTCGAATCGCGACGTCTAATTTCGAATCTCGTCCAAATGTATCTGTTCTTCAATCGAATGGAAATTCTATCATGTTTTGCCGTAACCATAGTAATTCACAAACCTCCCAATCTGATTGGTACTCTAGGAAGCGCAGAGTTTGGGCCTGAATAGGGTCAGGTTTTTTAGAATAATGTCATGAGTCTCTATTGACTTAAACGCCATCATCAAGTCAAAGGACGACAGGGAAACAACGGACTGCATGTCATAAATCCATGAATGATCACGTCCAAATTTCCAAACCAGGACTAATAAGCCTGGAAACGAGTCGCTTTCATTTTGGGGTAGCATAATTTGAAATCGGCTTCTAGAACAATGTAAAGGTGCAAAAAGCGATGATGAGTTCAAATTGAAATCAAAAGTTGAACCTGCTGCATGACATCCTTTTTGGGCTTTTACCTCATATTTTACAGAATCAACGTACAACTCAGCGAGTCAAAAACGCATTGAACGAATTCTTAATTCAAACCATATCAATGAGAAAATTGGCCTAATAAAGAGGGAGGTACAGTAGAAACCCGCATAAAAGAACCTACTTTTATAAGAACCTTGAGGCTGAAATTCAATATTTTAAGCCTCCTAAATAAGAACATCTCAGAGGCTGAAACTGGGGGAGGTTCTTATAACAGGTTTCATGTCTTCAGAATTCATCAGAACTTTCAAGAATTCTTAACATTCTGCTCAGAATCCTTCAGTGGTACAAAAGACAATCAGATTTTTAATGATGACTCGAACCCAAAAATATTCTGAAGAATTTTCATGGAATTCTCAAAAAATCTCTTGATTTCTTGTGTTGAAAGCAGTATTAAAGTGTACAAGGTGTATATTGTATACCGGGTGAGCCAGAAAAAAGTTCCCACTTTTGAAAATTCATAACACCAAGACTACTACACGGATTTGAATCATTCAAATTCTAGTTAAAAGCCGAAAGATCAAAGTATTTTTGTGATTTTTCTCGCTGTCCTACCAGCACTACAAATATTGGCAAATTCAACTGTATAGAAATTTCATGGTTGCAAAGTCACGGAAAAAGGGCCTAAAACATTGATCAAATCGTAAGGATTCTATTCAAATCGAACAATAGGCCATGAGCGTTTCACCTCCCTCAAGAGTTATAAGACATCGATTTTCAAACACATACGAAAGATTTTTTCAATGCCAAGGAAATCAATGCCTAGAGGATATCTCTCACCCATGAGAAGTTGCATTTCCTTCATTATTCTGTGCGAGAGGTCATTTATGCATTGATCGATGTTTTGGGCCATTTTTCAGTAATCAATGAACCATGAAATTTTTGTAAAGTTGAATTTACCTATATTTGTAGTGCTGGTAGGACAGCAAGAAAAATGACAAAATTACTTTGATCTTTCGGCTTTTAACTAGAATTTGAATGATTCAAATCCGTGAAGTAGCCGTGGTGTTATGAATTTTCAAAAGTGGGAACTTTTTTCTGGCTCACCCGGTATAAGAACCTCTTTAAGAACCTTGCAGGCTGCAATTAATGGTAACAGCCACTTAATTAAGAACCTATTCAGGCTGTCAAAGAAAAACCTAGGTTCTTTTATGCGGGTTTCTACTGTTATAAAGAGGGCCTAATAAAGAGAGGGGGCCTAATAAAGAGGGAGGCTTATTCAAAATCTTTGTTACGAAGGGAGGGACGCTTCGAGAAGGACCTTAATTTAGCTCTTTAGTGTTGTTTTATTCTTGCCCTCTTCTTGTTCTTCCTTCGTCCTCATATTTAACCCCACCCCACCCCCTTATTACTTCATTTATTTACAATCTTTTTCAGAAATACATTCTTCAGAATATTCGACCCTTGATCAAACAATTAGGATGGAAGGATGACGGTTCACATTTGCAAAAGTAAGTTTTTCATTGAATTTTTTTTGGTAGTTGGCTGCTTTAGATTGTTGCTGACTTCTGAGAGAGGAAGCCCACAGTCTAAAACCACATTTTGAAATGAATCGAGAAATCCTTTAAAGTAAATGTTATTTTTCCTTGTAAATTCATTTTCACATCAGACTTGAGGTATTTTACCTGTTACAACTGAATGAGTTGCACGTGCAACATCATCCAAGCCATCGAAACCCTGACCTGACATCTGTTGTGGAAAAGAATCCTAGTACGTGATCCAATAGTTTAAGTCGATTGTAGCGTAGTTGTAGTTAGTTTAATGTTACGTGTTTCCTTACCCAGGCCATGGGGTAGTCATTGTCTTTCGCTCCCCATGGTATCGTACCTGTAGTGTTGTAGAGTAATTAGATAAATATAGTTAAACGTAAAACTCATCGTAAATTTTTGTATTTGAATACAAAAAAAAATGTAAGATGCAAAGTAGATATCTGTTATTTAGGGTCATATAAATTTTGCACGCTTCAGCGTTTGCTGAAGAGAGATGAGCAGGTTTTTTTGGGAGTATCTTCAATGTACCTGATCTATATATTTGAGTAGTTGCCGTGTAGCCGAATATATTCTGAAAGAATCAAACCCTTGCGATATCTGTCCTTCTTAGCAAATGTATGTGGAAATGTCGAAATGTGGCTTATTGCCGTCTCGTTACACAATCTTTTTTTTTATATTCATCTAAAATTTTACAATACATGCTACACCTACATCCTACTATACTTCCTAATTACTATACAAACTATACAAACACTACAGGGACAGGACCACAAGGAGCAAAGGACAATGACTACCCTGAGGCCATTAACATAAAGACATGTAAATATTAACTAAATGAAACCTACAAAACACTAAACATACCATTAATTACTCGAATCCGTTTCATATTGGATGTCAGGCCAGCATAAGTAAATGTGCTGAACCGAGATGTTACACAATCATGAACACGTCAGATGCAGCGTCAACATAGCATTCTCAAGCTGTCTCTTATACTATGGAATACAATTGAATACGTATTTGTCTTTCAAAAGACTATGGTCTGATTTCGTTATTGTCTCGAGATGTGGGGGGAGAGCCCGGGGGGGTACATGACTTGCGGATGGACGGGGGTCTGCCGCCCGGTTTTCAGAAAGGTACCCTCTTCTAATTACCGAAACTTGCGGTCATATGATGAATTTTGGCGGAAAACCACCCATTTTTTGCTATTTTTCGCCAATTTCTGGATAAGCCACCCTTGTTTAAGGAAAATCTGCCGAAAAAGGGACCCTTGTTTAGAGAATTTGGGGCCCAAAAACCCACCCATATGGGCGGCACATACCCGTACCCTCAACATGTTATGTACCCCCCCCCGGGGGGGAGAGGCGCCATTGATTATGTGATGTAGTGCCAACAGGACTGAACGGACAACAAGAATGAACGGTCGCGAGACTGGTAGGGGAGGGGGAGGGGAATGCATCTTGTAATGTCAAAATAACCAGAAATAAAATGCCTACCATCTATTTTCATTCCATTCCATGTTGGTGCAGTTTCTTTTCACTTCCCAAAACGCGGCACTCACTAACTAATGTTACTACTAGTATAACATTTAGAAGTATTACACAATTTCTTCTCCAGGGTTAGTCCTTTCCTCTACCTCTCGATTAACTGTCGATCAAGACTCTTGTATAGATCAGCTAAGAGGTCTATTGATGGATTCCTTAATTGCCTCACAAAGTGGGCCCTTCTAGCCTTGTACGACCGCGTTGTAGTTGTTGCTTTTACATGCAATGGGGTCGCATCAAAATTATTCGTCCAAACTTTATCACATGATCAAATCTAAGTCATAAGTATAACTTCAGCCTGAAAGTTTTCTTTTGTGCAAACTTTCACGTAGGATTCACAATTTCTTATCTGTTTTCCAATACAGATATCTGCGTGGACTGATCCTTGGTTTGGCTGTGAAGCACAATGAAACTTCCGCTGTGAAGGACGCTTTGGCTCTGTGGCGAAAATTCAAAAAAGGCGAAGCCAAACTTCCTGCTAATCTGAAAGGCCCGATTTATGCAGCTGGGATAAAGTATGGAACAGAAGAGGATTGGGATTTCTTATGGAACAGAAGAGAGACAACCATGGTGGCAACAGAGAAACGAAAAATTTTGTATTCGTTATCGCAAACAATGGATCCTAAGTTATTGAATAGGTGAGTGACAAACTCGTATCCAGTTCCCTCATAACCTGTTAACCAGACCCAATTTGAAAGGAACCTTTGAAATTGGTCTGGTTAACAGGCTAAGTTCCCCACAGCCTCCTGTCTGCAAGTCGGGAAAAAGTGAATCACGTGATGGAATATAACGTAATGTGATTGGTCAATCTCACAAATGTAAACAAACCCACTAACCTATTAAAGCATTATCTTCCCCTCTTGTACCCAGTGTCAACGAAGGACGTCCAATGCGTACATTAACCCTGGATACTGTTAGGGCCTCTGCGATTTGATTGGCTGTTTTCAAAACAAAAGAAGTTTCTTACCTAGGAAAAATTTACTTCATTCGAACCTAAGAACGTTCGAA
The DNA here is from genome assembly GCA_964020215.1 of Aurelia sp. 3 sensu Dawson et al. (2005). Lineage (NCBI taxonomy): Eukaryota > Metazoa > Cnidaria > Scyphozoa > Semaeostomeae > Ulmaridae > Aurelia > Aurelia sp. 3 sensu Dawson et al. (2005). The sequence continues at coordinate 622,798 of OZ026576.1, forward strand.
TAGCCTGGTATTACAGTAAATGGTATTCGAATTATGGAATATCATTTGGAAATCAGATTTATTAGAAATCTTATACCATGGACGACGGTAAACAACATCATGTTATTCACTTTTAATCAGTTTCAGTAACCATCCATGATAAATTATTTAGTTGACAAGTCGATGTGATTTAAAAACGAGTGGCACTGCCATATTGAATTAGTAGATGAATTATAGAATATTTAGTTGCATATGTCGAATATGGGTGTCCAAAGTATATTCTGCGTTTTGCTTAATTGTGCTCATTATTCCAGTAATTTTTCGCCACATTTTGGAAGCATGTCGCAAGGCTATCATTTGAGGGCTTGGCTCATCTTTTATTGTGCCGTTCGACACCCTGATATAGATTTTGGCACAAAAGAACAAATATTCGTCCCTACAGCATTGCTCTGACGAAATGCTGAAAACGTAATGATGATATCAAAAATGCTTTCTCTGGGATTGTGAGAAATGATGTAAAGTTTCTGTCAAGCATTTATTTTGAAAGAATAGGCCTATAAGATCCTACGCGACCGATTTAAACTTTTGCAGAGTTACGATGCCTACCCTGGGTGAGTGGCCGATTGGCTTATACAGTCTTCGTCAGGTGACTGAAGTTAAGCTCGGTCGAGTGAGGTCAAACTCCGGATGGGTGGGATGGGTGACCTCGGAGGCCTGACCTTACAACTCACCTCGTCGTCCTTCGGAAGGGACGTTAAACTAAGGGTCCCATGCCTGGATGCGGCATGCACAGTGGGCCTAAATTAGCTTTCAGTAGCTAGAAATCCTGACAAGCCCACTCAACACAAATTGAAAAACAAAAAAACCCTCATTGTGATGATAACCATTAATTCATATTCACAGGTATTTGGCGTGGAGTTTAGACAGCAAAAAAGTTCGAAGTCAAGATTCAACAACGGTCATCATTGCAGTTTCATCAAATATTGTTGGTGCTAAGTTGGCTTGGGATTTCACGTTCAAGAACTGGGATATACTCTATGAGAGGTGACACTCTTTGTGTTAAAATTAAGATCGTAAGCATACGTTTCGCTAGCCTGTGTTCCAGACCACTTGAAAAGAAAAGTAAGTCACTCTTTTTCATTCTTCTGTATCTCTTCTTCCCATCCCCCGAAACCCACTGCTATGTCTGAGATCTGTTCTCTCCTACTTTTTTTTCCTTTGCTTTTTGATCATAATTCTTTGTCAAAATGTCTGTGTTTCTATACATGTGGGTCATTTCTTTCAAGTGGTCTGGAACACAGGCTAACGTTTCGCAAGCATTCGTAAGCACAAGAACCATTACTTCGAGTGTTTTTAGTCATGCTGACACTAGCGCATGAAAAAATATTTCCCTTCATTGTTTTCATTGTTTGGAAGACCATTGTTTTAGATTCAGAAGCGATGAGTTGTTCAATGGTCTTCCAGCCCAGCTGGTCGATAAGTTGTCTGCTTGGGGTATCAAGGCTGCTGTTGGTTATAATTCTAGCAGCTCTGTTGCTTGTTACCCTTGATCTAATTCTCTTAATTTCTACTCAACAGGTACTCAAAAATCACATTTTCTCTAAGTAAAGTTATAGCACATGTATATTCACGTGGGAAAACTTTGGAAGAAAAAAAACAGGTGAGAGAATTTTGAATTTATTAAAATATACTTTTCTCATTGTTATAATTTTTTCATTTTCAGATATGGAGGTGATTCTTTCGATATAGCAGAGATTATCGAATCTGTCTTTGGTAGCGCTAAAACCAAATCTGAACTCAAAAAGGTATTTTTATAAACGATAAACTTTTAAAAATGATAAATATTTAAAATCTCTCAAACAATAACAAATGTTGTAACAATCACCATTTTAAATTCAAATTTCATTCCAATTGAATATAAGACAAATCCACAGGCTGTGTGAAACCCTGAATTAAAATAAGGCTTACATTTGATACTTAGAATCTCCTTACTTATTATTTCATTTCTGATATATCGACTGCCAGTTTTGATCCCTCCACACGTGGGGATCAAAATTGCCACTCATTGCATCTAAAACAAATATTGAACTAGGAAGACTTTATGTATAACACGTTGATCTCATTTCTAATTCAAAGTTCCTGTTATCCGTTCAGGAGTAATTTTGATCAGAGATGAATAATCCGAAATAAAGTACACCATCGTGGCTAATTGCTGATAATTGCAATTACATTATTTTGATCATTTTTTTCAGACCCCTTACGTATACATCTAAACATTCAAATTCTAATTCAGTGCTAAAGATGAAATGTCACAACTTCACAGATTAATTTATATCATCCAGTCATAACCTTGATCAATTAATTTCTTCAAAATCACATGTTTTGACATCACATAATTTCTTCAACTAATCACATATCGTGACATCACATAATGATTTCTTTAACTAATCACATGTTTTGATTACGCTGATCACATAATTTTAGTGTGGAATTTTTAAAACGGGTTTCCGGGTAATTAATTTGCGTCATCCAGTCATAAACTTGATCACATGATTTCTTGAACTAATCACATCTTCTTACATCATATCATTTCTTCAACTAATCACATGTTTTGATAACTTAGGTCACATGATCTTAGTTTGGAATTTATTTAAACGAGATATTATTTGGTTGTTTCCTCTTACTTAGGAAATTGTTCACATGATTTGTTTCACTGATCACATGTTTTAACAATATTGATCACATGATTTTTAGGTTGTGGAATTTTTCAAGAAGCACAAAACGGGAACTGGCAAGCGAGCTCTCAGCCAAGCAGTAGAAAGTATTCAAAACCATATTAACTGGCTGGCCAAGCATGAAAGCGAGGTCGTAGAATGGTTCAAGAAACACATTACAAAATAATACGATATTCAATTAATATGATATTAAATTCTAGGGGGGCTAGTAGATAATTAGTCAGGTGCTGGATTTGTGTTTGCAAGTAAAATTATTTATTTATGTATTGTTAGACTTTTATTTCTGGGCCGTCCTAAATTATTGGCAATTTTTCAAATGCAAAAATGCATACGTTTGCTTTATTATTTTCTGCTATGAAATTTCGCAGGAAATGGAACAGTAAACCTCATAAAACATTACAACAAATGAATATATCTAGTCGAAAGTTCTAACCAAGATTGACGAAAAAAATACCATCATTTTACTACACGATAACCCAGAGAGATGAAACAATAGAGACTTCAAAACTTCAGATTTGGCTATCCAAAAGTTTTTGCATTTAGGAACTGTCTGGAATTGGGAACGGTTCGCAGACTCGTGTCGTCTTCGAGGCAAGTGCGAAATTTCCACTTTGACCTTTGAAATTTCACCTTGATCTCTCACTTTTGACCTTACACACTTAACCTTGACCTTTTGATCGATTCAACATGACATTTCTGTTCACACACTGTGACCCTGGAAAATGAGCACAAAGAAGAGGTTTGGTCTAAAATCATCCTTTAACATTGAATCAAAACAAACGCAGGTTCAAAGCAGCTGCCACTGCAGGCAGTAGGCCGAATTTGCTTCATGCACTTTAGCTTGTGATCTTTGTCTCTCGACCTTCTCGTCAGTCAGTGATGTCTTGTAGATTATACCATTATCTCTGAACAATGCAATAAAGTTTAGCAATCTCCTCTCTGTTGATATGCATTCAGCAGATGTGCATTCATAGTTTTGGCAGCCCGTACAAAATCATCTGAATGGAAGGATATTTTCAAACACTTCGTAGAATATTCGAATGTGCACAATATTAATTGAAGCCCTAACGCCACTGAATCGAATTTGTATAAACAATGTATAAATAAATCGTTCGATTCAGATTCTTTAGTGGAATAGCTGGAAGGTTTATTGTTTGAAAATGATCTATCTTTTGAGATTTTTATTCGGTGTCAGAACTGTTGGAAAACAAGGCAGCATCTGTTACCTGCGTTTTGCGACTGACTCCCCTTTAATGGGTCAGTTGCAGCCAGCATGCTTTGCATATTTCATCTCGTTGTCGTCAGCATCTCCATGTGCCATGACAATAGCGATGAGAGGTGCCACAAAGCGATGGCACACGCGGATCATGCTGCTTGAGGCAGACCTTTTCAAGGAAATTTAAAAGAATTTTGTAAACTATCAGACAGTATGACACAGCCTGCGCATGCGACAAAAGCGTTTGAATTTAATGGCGGCCAGTTTCATCAATGCCTCTTTCAAGTTTTTTGTCTATGTCTATAAGATATTCTGGAACTTTTGATATCTATTAAAACTTTCAAATATTTGTCATTGAAATAATGAACGAATTCTTACACCAAAGCTTCGATTATCGAGACTGTCGCAGGCTTTGGATTGTAGGCCTACCATTCCCCGTACAAAATCGCCATTAGCTGTGTTGTGCGTAGCCTAAGCACATTAAATTATTTGACACACACTGCTACGCAGAAAGGACGGGTTGTCCAGACCCTTTAGGCCAGCTACGTGCTTATCAAACTATGAATGCATGACCTGTGTAATTTTAGGATCACATCAAATTCCATCCGTAGATAGAACTATATTAGTTAGATAGAACTCATTCTTCCTAGCTTTCCCAGGGGGGCCACTCAGCAAATGCACATACGGGCAGGGGCGACGCCAGCCCAGAAAAGTGGAGTGGAAAAGAGATCGAACTGATGACCACAAGGTCGTTTGTATGTCGTTTTCGCTTACGAATGAATACCGACCTGAGGAAAGGTGGGTGGGCATGTCCACCCCAGTCCACCCCGTGGCGCCGACCTTGGATACAGGAAGATAAGTCCGATTTTTCAGATTAGAATATTGCCGAAGGTGGGTCTACATAAACTAGAATCATGCTATGATATTTTTGGGCATCAAATATTGTCAAATTGATATTTTAAGGGTTTTTCGAGGCAGAATATTTATGTTTGTTTGCAGGAACCTAAGGATGAAATGAGTGAATACAGAAAAACCCCGTAAACGGGAACATAGCAAAATAAGAACCTGCAGACTGATTTTGTGGGGAAAGACACCCAAAGATAAGAATCAAAAACAGACTGGTTTACTTCAATGTTCTTATGAGATAGTACACTAAATTAAGAAATTTCATCATATCAGTGTGAACAAAATCCCAACTATTGATAACTGAACGCCTCTAACAGTTTTCAGGGATATGCAAATTATTCTATGAAGCTGTATGATATAAACTGCTTTGTCACCAACAAACAACCATACCCTATAATCTTTAAATGCAGTCATCCCACCCTCAAGTTTCTTAAACACATGCTGTATAGCTATGTATTCATCGTAGTAATAAGTGTCCTTGCGATAAGAACCACATCATGAAAATGTCATAAGTACATCATTTATAAGAACCTCGTCAGTATGTTTTTTAGAAAAGTATGTTCTTGTTTGCGGGTTTTGCTGTATCTTATCTCGTCTTGCCTTAATATTTTTTCGGACTGACTCGCCATTTAAAAATGTGCTGAGTGTCCCCCCTGGACTGACGTGTTTGCCATGTGCAATTGGAAATATTTTTCATGTAAATTGTTAAAAGTACCACGCTATTTATTTAGAATTCGTGCAATTATAAATATTAAGTATTATGCACTCAGATTTATTCCACTAAAGTTGTCCACACTTGAATAAAAGTGCGTTGGAAGGGCGACAGGGAAACGCGTCCAAAAGCAAACGTAATTTTGAAAAAGTGATACAAAATTAAGGGCAATCCCCATTAAAGACTGGTTCGTGAGACTGCCAGTGAACCGCAGGAAAGAAATCAGCGTCTACTTGTTCGGTTAAACCACCTTTTCAAAATAAGAGGCGCGAAAGTGGAAGGTAAGAGGCGCGGAAGTGGAAGGTAAGAGGCGCGAAAGTGGAAGGTAAGAGGCGGGGAAGTGGAAGTCTTTTGTTGTAAGTGATTTTGTATTTTTGAGTCTAAAATCTTGTTCGGCGTACAATGTTTAGTATAGAAGCAAATTTTCACTTTCATATCTGTCTTTGTTTTGAAATTATGGCGATTTAAAGAATTTGAATTCATAACAGCTTTGACCGTGCAATCAGTTTTTGTCCAAACTTTGGCCCCTAAACAGCGTTCATCCTCATTTCAAACTTCCTCATAAGTGGAAGTTTGAAACAAGGATGACTGCTGTGTAGGAACTATCTGTTCAGACGCGCAGGAGCCATTTGAATTTGATTCCTAGCACTGGTTAGGCTTCAGTCGAAGAGAAACCAACTATGTGAAAATATCGAGGTAATAAACTATAACTTCTATGCTACAAACACGGTGCATCATTGCCCGTGGCTAGATCAGCTATAATCATCTTTAGACTGCGCGAAAAACCATTGGACACACGATTGCTGGTGCGGATCAAGGGGTAAGGGGCAGAGGGCATGGGGCAGAGAGCTACGGTCTAAGGATCATTGCTGACGTAAAATAAAAAGCAAATGCTAAAGAACACAACACTCAGTGAAAATAGTGAATTTTTTTCATTTTGCGTTACAAATTAGTCACACTTTTACATACAATAATGTATCTAAATTTCTTTAAAATTATTTGCAATTTGCATAGCAGTTTTGGTTAGGCCTACTTCTTGCATATTGACAATAATTGCGACAACGATACCACGTGGATTCGATGACTTTGAATTTCGTTCAATACTTAATGTAGAGTCTGCTTCCACTACAAGATTCGAATTTTGGTCGATTGCTGAATTCGAATCCCCAGGATCATTGTCATTTGGAATTATCAAGAGGACACTGCTGGCACCGATGGCCCCACCTGAAAACAAAAGATACCATACTTGGAATCAGGAATTCGAACTTGATTCGACAACTGGCGAACATTCGAAGATTCGTCACATTTTACACAAGAGAACAAAAGGAGATAATTTCGTCCATTGGATTTCAAACTTTTATTCGACTGCTGTTGAAATTTCGAAGATTCGTCACATTTTTACACAAGAGAACAAAGCAGACAATTTCGTCCGTTGGATTCGTTTTCGCATAGCAGCCTTTTGGTATAATTTTGCAGTTTTATCTCCAATATACTCCTTCTTTGAACTTTGTTACTTCTTTCATAAAAATCTGAAGAGATTTCATTTGTTTTCTAGGAAATATGTTTTCTTCAACTGAATCCATCTTGTCTATTTCGCAGTAATATTTTCCGTTACACAACCATACTTTGAAGAAACATAAACATCGTCAAAATTTATAAAAAGGAAACATACAGCAAAATGCCCGGAATGAGAAAAACTGTTTCTCACAACAAGGACAGATTTTGTAATACAATAGCATCAGTTGCTTTGGTTCACAAACCTCAATTCAATGCGATTAGCAAATGCAGACAAAAGAAATTCTCTCAACCAGTAATTCATAACAAACACGGCCGCAAAAGTTGCCTCAAAACCAGTAGTGCAAACTCTCACTTTGTGCGGGTGAAGGGAAGTTTTTAAGAGAAGTTATGTGCTTAAGACGAAAGCAGAAGGGTAAATCTAAAGTGCTGTCTCGCAGATTTTGTCTATGTGATTCAGATGCCAAGCAGAGGGCATTACATTGCGGCTTTGTTTGTTTTGAATTACTTAGTTGAGTGAATTTCTTTTATCTGTATTCGCTAATCACTGCGAACTTAAGTGTGAACCAAAGCAATGTATTTAAAAATCTGCTCTTGTTATTTCTCACCTGTATGTAAAGCTGCAAAATCTGTTTTCTTGCAACAACCAAATTCAACTGAATCAGGCAAGATTTGCCAACCAAGGCCATATCCCATTTCTTTGAACCTTTTTGACACTTTACCAAGTGTTATGGGTTCAGGTGTCCAGAGCTTGTCCACGATTTCTTTGTTCAAAAAACCTAGAAACGGAATTGGAAAGGGAGATGAACATTCAGTGAAAATCTGTTAGCAACACCACACTATTAGCCATATGCATGCCATATGACAGCACGAGAAAAGCAAACCCAACCAAAACTACAGCAAAACCCTTCCCTACGTTATTTACTTGATTGTGAATTTGTTGGGCAGCAATAGAAGTGCTGTTTTTGAGCATCCATTATTCATCTTAATTTCTTGCGCCAGAACTCAACGAACATTGGTCAGAATTACACATCGGGAATAAAACAAGACAGTTTTCAATATCATTGCATTCATATTCAGGGAGCAGGATTTTTTCAAACGGCGGGCGTTTTCATTGACTCACCCAGTACAAAATGTATGCTAAATGTATAGCTTTTCTAGCCTGCGCGCAGGTTTCAGAATAGTTAAAAAATGGATTGCTGTTGTTTAATATACATGCAAAACTTACCTTTCAATTGATCACTCTTTTCTCTATTCTGATAACAATATAACATGATATTTCCAACTTTCGTTAAATCTTTCACAGTTGACAAAAATCCTCCACCAGCCCATTTGTACGAATTATCTACGTATGGAGTGTTTTGTAATTTGCCTTTGGCATCTCTAATATAATACCTAGAAAAAATAAAGAACAGTATTCCCCATCATACGATATACGAACTGTTTGATTTCGGTTGTCCTTCAAAGAAAGAGAAATAACAATTTGGAAATCTCAGGGATGGAAGCTCGCTGCAGATCTCCTTGACATACTCTAGAGTACCGAAAAAGGGGGGGGGGAATAATCAGGGGGGTTGAAAATGGTTCAATATAACAATAATCAGGGGGTTTGAACAATTGAGGGGAGGGGCTACTTGGAGAAATTGAAAATAGTCGTTTTCCTAGCTAAACACCTATCTAAGTATCTTTCATATACTTATGTGAACAGTGATGTTCCTGATACATTTACCTACGAACTCTGTCTGGTTCTGTTGAATGCACTACTTGAGACTTTTTCTTGCGTTTATCCAAAACATGATCTTTGGTTTATCATGAAGATTAGAATGACATTCTACTCGGAGTTAAAGCAACGAACATGCTGTATATTGTTTATAACGGATTTGGTACCGTTGTTTTTTGACTCTCTAGAGATGTAATGTTTTATCATCTGCATGTTCATTGATAGTCATGCATGCGGCATGGTTTCTTCCGTGTAGTGTAAAACAGAGTTTGATTTGAGAATTTAGTAAATTTTATACACTCGTGCTGAGTGGTTGCAAGTCGAAATCTCCCATCCACCCGCCTCTTTCTCATTTTCATATTGTTGGATCTTCTTTCTTTTGCAGATGCATCTGGAGAGTTTTTTCCAACATGGACGAGGGGACTAGTTTTGCGGGGAAAATGAAGGTTTTCCTTCCAACCCCACCTTCGGGAGGGTTATTTGCTTTTTCAGGAGATGGGTTAGTTTCCCTCAAAGCCGAAAATTGCCCTAATGATGAGAAAATGCAACCTTATGTTTGTCTGATGCTTATGAGGAAAGATTTACAAAAAGGTTGAGAAATATCTGAAGGGCAGCCAAACCCCAGCAGCCTTGGGCCTGTTTATTGGAGTGTAGCTTTAACAGAAACTTTGTTTACCATCATTTCATTTTTCCAAAAATCAATAAAAGGGGGCGCTGGAATTAAAATTGGGGGGTTGGAAAATTTTCAAAAATTAATAAGCGGGGGGGGGGGATGATTATTCTGTACTCAAGAGTAGCAACGGTCAGCTACGTTTTAGTTAATATTATCAGTGTTATCTCTTTTCAGTATTATCAGTATTATCTCTTTTCAACAAAGTTTTCTGCAAATATGAGCCATGAATGAATTTGAGACAGGGATATATCTAAAATTGAAAGTTTGAAAGAGTGGCATTGGAGATTTTATGAATCTTATTAACTTAATAAGTTATACAAAAGTACACAAACATCCTTTGATATACAAACTCTTTACATGATTAAGCATTGGTGTGGAGATAGATTTGAAAATTGCTGCTGAACATTAATGGAATAAAGTGGCTTTACATTATGATAACAAGAAATTTTACCTGAATTCTGTGTGTCCTAAATTTGCAAAATCAATTTGAAATTTCAGCAATTAAGCAAAGATTTAGGCCCTGTTCACACGGTTGCGTATCGGTTTTTGTTTCTGAATCATTCTGTTCCACAGTTTTCTCTTTAGTCCTTGCCATTTTTTCCAGAAAAAACTATATCCACGCATGCGCTTAGGGCAAAAATCTATCGTTCCATTTTTTGGACCAGTCTTGCACCTCATTGCCTGTTCACATGGGAACGGAATGGAACGATTGCGTATCGTTCCACTTTTCGTATCACTTATTTTATCGTTCCACTATCGTTCCACACGGGAACGATGTTATTTCAAGCGTTCCCATGTGAACGCAACCCCTGAGCGTTCCACTTTTCGGAACGGAACGATTTGGAAGGGAACGATTGCGTTCCGGTGTGAACGGGGCCTTAATTTGACATCCAAGTAAGAAAGATTTTCAAACTTGTCATAAATATTTCATTACCTGGATCTATCATAGATCAATGGATCATTCAATTCAACCACTGTCTCATCTATTCCTAAATCATAACACATCTTCTTCATGTATGTTACATAATCCATGCCAGTTGCTTCCTCAATGACAGCGCTAAGCAAGGTCCAACCATGGGTAGTGTATAAATAATCTGTTCCAGGTCTTTTGAGGAGGGGATCTTCTTTGAAAATTTCGACTGCTTCTTTGATTGTTTTGTAATGATTTTTAATATAGTATTCTTTCTTTTCAAATTCTTCTGATTTCATTTTAATTCCTTTTGTTCTTTTATCCTCTTTTTCAGCTGGCTGACCTGCAGAAATAACCAACAGAATACCAGGTGAGTCAAAAAAATTTTAGGCATTTGGAGGGCTGTGGGATATAAAGTATGTGACCAATTTTCAAAACTGAAATGTTCATCTATCAGTCAAAGATCAACAAAATTCAAACATCTTTAAAAAGCAACAATAATCAAAATGCTTGTAAGGGGTTTGTATGGGAATTAAGAATTCCACATTCCATTCTGGTCCATGATTTATATGTGGCATTGAAATTAACATTGCCAGTTTGGGATGCGGAATTCCAATATCAATAGAAGTTAAATCATGGACCAGAATGGAATGTGGAATTTTTAGTTCCCAAACATTTCCTTTACCAGCATTTTCCTAATTTCGGGGTCTTTAAGATGAGGGATACTACCAAACAAAATTTTCTCATCTAAGTTGATCTTTGACTGATAGATGAACATTTCAGGCTGATAGATCGAACATTTAGGATAACAAGCATGCAACCCATATTCAAAACTGAAATGCTGACTTTGGCAACAAAAGTTTGTTTGATAAAATCACACATCTTTAAGACCCAACAAATAGGAGAAGTGAGTTTCTCTAAGTTTTTGATCAAGAAAACATTCTCAAAAGTCTCTCACTTTGACGGATAATAAACCAAAATGCAAATACTATCATATTTGTCAATTCAAATCTAAAGTGGAGCAAAACTGGTTTTACACAAAATGCACAAAATGAGGCTAAATAAACTTTTAAGCTGTCAAATAAAACATAGATACATGCAACAAATACAACTATAGTACTGTGACAATCATTGCAGGAAAGAACACAAAGTCAATGAATTCACACAATGAATGACAAAGAAATAAACTACTTCTTTGATTACCTTCTTCCTGAGATTCCTGCTTGGTCTTTTCAGCATCACTTTCTTCCTGCTTTCTGTTCTCTTTGTCAGTCTCTTTGTCATTATCTTCATTTCCATCCTCTTTCTTTTCAGGCAATGTCTTATCATAATGTCTAATTCCACTGGTATGTGACATAAGCTGTCTTACTGTTATTGTTACTTTCTCTCCTGCGAAATGCTTTTCAGGAAAGTAATCTACATATTTATTGACAGATTCATCAAGGATAATTTTCTCTTCTTGTATTAGCTTTCCTAAAAAGAAGAATAATGGCTCAAAATGAAAGATGCAACTATCTTTCTGACAAGTAAATTATAACTTCAGTCAGTTATTCAAGAATAGGTTTTTCCCTATAGTTATTTTTCCTTGCCGTCACTTTGATCTAGTCTCTAATATGGAAAGTTCATGGAAAGATGGTATGAACATACCTATCGCAATTGATGTCAAAGCTTTACTTATGCTTGCGATTCTCATTAAATTTCCTGAATGACACCGGACACCATTTTCAACATCACAAAACCCTAATCCTGCATCTATAACCAATTCTCCATTGATGCTGACCGCACAAACAAGACCCGGAGACCCAGATTCTTCTTTGATCTGTTCTAACTGTAAGAGAGACTTATTTATGGCTTTCTCTAGCTTTTGTTTGTAGCTAGGTTGTTCAGTCTTCCGTCTCTCCTTCTCTTCATCTTGTAATTTCTCTTTGCTGTAGCTGCCCTCTCTTCCACTTGCAACACTGATCGTTGCAAAGAATGCCAAAGAGCTTCCCATTCCAAGTAGAAAGCTGAATCCTTTCAAGAAGCATTGTACAGCATTACTGGTGTGATCTGCAAGATGAAGAGTGAAAATTATTAAGGGAATGTGTAATGCAATAAATTCTAGATTACAGAGTCCGTTGCAAAAATAATAAGAAATTTGATTCTTGGCTTGCACCCACAACTGAACCGGATCACATCACAGTACACCTTATTAATAATGAAACTGAATCATCTGATAATCAAACAAAAAAAGCAACAAAATTACCTCTACAAGAAACTCTTTGGCTTGCAAGATATCTTCCCAGGCAATTTCTCCTTGTGAATGATCTTCTCAGTCTTATGAAATTTCGTTGAGATGCCAACATCTTGTGCAGTCTTATTTGTGCTTATGCACTGTCTTCCTTCTTTGTGTTTGTTTTGTTTTTTGCCAAGATCGAACAACAACAAATGGGAAGGCGTTATGGATCTGCCTCGATTCTGATTCAGCCTCTTTTAGGGGAATTCTTTCTTTTGATTCAAGATGGGCGCGAAATTTGAAGTATTTTATTTGCAGATGCAGGTACAAAATATTGTTTGGACTTGAATACAGTTTCATCAGAGCCGTGGTTATGAAAATATGAAGGTGATCACCCATCAGATCCGGCATAAGAGCTAGCTCGTACATTGTTATCAGTCTTATCATTTACCAGTCCACAAAACAGCATAATAGTTCTCCGTGAAGAATAGGATCTTGAATGATTTCTTCCCACGGGCTGAAGTTTCTTAATTTTTGAACGATCAGAAAGATGAGTTTTCAAAGAGGTCTAATCAAGAGATATTTTCTAGAAATTGTACTTCTAGAAATTGTCCTTCATTTATCCAAATTATCCGGAATCCAAATGTCAATTTTTTGTAAATTTTGGATCTAAAATTGAAACTTGAAATGTAATGATTTGAGTCCTCTCGAGCCAGAAGATCACAAAGGAGCAAAAAGTAACTGTTTACACAGAAAATTGTCCCGTAGCTCAAACAAAAAGTTTGTAAGTACATGATGTGCTGCGCAGGGGATTTTCAAACAGGGACAAAAATGGTGCAGATAATTTGCATTTTTGAATGGAAAATGCGCATATCAGTTAAGGTGGGGGTCATCAAGGGGGTTAGAAATCCGCCATTCCGCGCGATTTTCAGTTAAAATCTGCCGTTCCGGTTATTTTTAGCCAAAGTTCCGCGTCCCGCCACTTTGTTATCAAAATAATGGCACAAATCAGTATTGATAGACATTTTCACCCATCCAGGTGAAAAGAGGAGGATAATGGCACTTAAAATTTTTGTGCAAGCTTGGAAAATATTCTCATAATGCTGACCAGAAAAACAGAGATGTGACCACGACCTCTTTTTACAAGACAACAGATGAAGCGTCCGCAAATCCATAAAATTTCATGAAAATTCCCGCATTCCGCTTATCATTTTCGAGAAAATCCGCGTCCGGTAGGAGTGGAGAATTCCGTCGTTCCGCCGAGAAATTGCTAGAATTCCGTATTCCGCGACAAATATTCTTCAAATTCCGCTGTTCCGCAAACCCTGATGACCCCCACGTTAAGCACAACTTGCCTACAATACTGGTAAAGATACAGCCCTGCTACCCAATCATGATGCTGATCAAGGAGATTGCTAAGTGGATAACATAAAAGTGCGCAATGAAATTGAATGAAACATTATTTCGGGTTCGCAAACCTAGGTTTTGCTGCTTGCTTTCTTTTATGTTTTGTATTCAATTGGTGTCTGCAACAAAATATGGTTTTAGGCCAAGCTGCTCCTGGGTCGAGCGTTATTTGTATACAGTTCTATACGCCAGGTTCGATCGAGTGGCGTTAGCGCTTCTATCGCCATTGTGCACATTCGAAAGTTCTACAAAATGTAGCAAGATATCGTTCGATTCAGATTCTTATTTAGAACAGCTAAAAGGTCTATTCCAGATAAGAATGAGGCCTAACTATTTGCAACATAAACAAATCCAACGGCGTCTGCAGCAAAAGATCTCGTCAATAATAAGTTTGTAGTGTTCGCAACTTATAAGTCGATGCATCTACTTTATGCCGTATCGTATGTCATAAGGTTAAATTGAAGTTACTATTCCTATTCTCGTACGGGAACAAACGATCAATTCCAGATAATAATAAGGCCTAACTTTTTGCAACACAAACAAATCAAACAGCTTGGCGTCTGCAGTGAAAGTTACCTCACTCTGCTTGCTATTCTGCATGACATAATTCTCAGTGAATCAATAAACTAGCCAATCACCTGTCGTTAAACCACAAACCCGTCTCGAACTGACCAATCAAATCACTAATCGAATTTAAACGAACCAATCAGGAAGCTAGCTGGTACCGGTCGTGATCATGAACACTAATGAACTGCTCAATGAATCGGGGTCAACGGCCTACGTTATCCTTTAGGTATCTGCAGGACTTTGCAGCGAAATTCGATCGCGTCTTTTACGATATATTTTCAAAAATTAAAGATTTTTAACCAACGAAAAGAAAGAAATATTGGGATTATTTTGCAAATATAAATGTAAGCCATCGTGGAGGCTTCTGGAAATTGCAGGAAAAGGCAATTAAAGAAAAAATATCATGAGGAGTTACCTCGTTCTTGCGGTGTTATTAGTCTACAACCTGAGCTTTGCAAAGAGTCTCCGGTCAAAAGGTAAATTATTACTTGAGTATGCAGCTCTTTTATCGTGTCTTCGAGAGGATATTCGCAAAGATATTTGTGCCAAAACAGCGTAAGTTTCATTGTGAAGAGCTCCGTCAGGGGTAGGTGTTGTTGCTTTGATTGCATGTGCAAACTGAGCTTTGCAAAGAGTCTCCGGTCAAGAAGTAAATTATTACTCGTATATGCAACAAGTTTGCCTTTATTCCAAGAGTCTGGCATACAGCTGACTTTCTTGAAATTCAAGTGGTAAATTCTGTTTTTGATGTGCAGCTCTCTGTGCGATTGTACCAGAGAGAAGGACAGCTTTGATTTGCAAGAAGTACAACTTCGAGTCGACGTATTTCTTCGTCACTGCGCAACGAGAGTACTTATAATCATCATATGCCATTATTTTGCCCTGCTGAAGACATGTTCGCAGAGAAGATTCAACACCAGAACTCTGCTTGTAAGACGTATCTTTTGGGGCCTCATTGATCTGCTGTTGTGCAGCGGAAACATTTTTCAAAGGAATAGGGAAGAAATTCATCCACAGAGAAAGTTTTGATGCATGATGCAAGCTTATTTCGCGTGCAATAGTCGTTCATCGTTATGATAACACCATTTTATTCAGCCAGCGTCATAATTCGAAACAATGTGTTAGATTCTGCGTAATCTTAGCATTCTACCCGAGATGTGTGTTTTTAAATTGCACAGTCCTTTTGCCCAGAGTATGCGTAGAGTATGCGTATGCGCAGAACTCCCCATAATATGCGAAGAACTCCCGAGTATGGCATACAGTGTAGCAGATTTTTGCATCATTAAATGTTAAAAAAGTTTATCAAAGTGGCTTTTACATCCTCGTGCTCAGTGTTGTGCCACAAGGCTCTTATCTAGGCCCATAACTATTCATTGTTTCCACAGACGACTTGCTTCTTGTTCTTCAGAAAAGTCCTTTAAATCTTCATCTGTTTTGCATGCTCCATAAAGATTGAAAATCAATTCATATTTTCAATGTTTATTTGCAGAAGAAGATGGGTTTCACAGATTATTGAGAAGGTCCGCAACATCGGCTGAATTCGATAGGCCGCTGGTTCGAGAAGAAAGGGCTAGTGAAGGTAAGCTGTTGCCTCATATTTTATTGCTCGAATATGTCCTCTACCGAAAGCCTTGTCTGATAAATCATGCCACATCAGCATCATAAGATCGAGTTGTTCGATGGCATGTACGAAGGAGATCTTCCAAACTCAATTATTAGACCTACCTATAATTCTTGACCGATAAAAATTGCTGAAAATTCTGTCATGGATCTATTTGGAATCAAGCTCAATTTTTAGAAATGTACGTCCAGTTGGGAGAATTTTGAAGCGTCGCATACACATATCCGTACCTGCGGCCTTGTTTGAAATAAATCGTTTGCATTTCAAATTCTGAGGAAATATTTAATTGTGTAGATCAGTTTGCATGTTAGTGTATAGACTAAGTATTCATTTGGAAAATTTTTGTTGGCCACTAGCTTCTTTGTCTTATCAGGTTATAACTAATTTTGGAAGGCTATCTTCAAACTCTAAATATTTTCGATTAGGATCCTGTTATTGGTAGCTGATATCAAATTTTGTACCGCCAGAGATTTGAAAGGTTTTGATTTATTTGCAGAAGATTTTGAAAGTGATGATGATGATTATGTAACGAGGAATCGAAGATCAAATGAAGGTAAATGATTTATGATTCACTGATCACATTGATTTATGATTGATTTATGATTTATGATGTATGATGTATGATTGATTTATGATTGATTTATGATTGATTTATGATGTATGATTAACGATTTATGAGTGATTTGTAAACTCATTGATTTTGTCACTACTGGAGACACTAGACTTATTACCTGAAATCCCTTATTTCCGGGATTCATCACCATAAGTCTATGCGGACATTTGGTTCTGCCTTGCCTCCTGACATTGCTTACAGCTGGTTCCTAGTGGCAAGTTGATATTGTGCATCATTTGAGATTAACTAGTTCCAAGGTTCTGCAAAGTTTTGCATGGTAATTTAGAATGGAGAAAATACTATCCTTTTATGCTGCAGGAAGGTTTCGTTAACGATCTATCTGTCTCATGTTCTCAATAATATCAAGTAATTCATTTCTTTTCTGTAGATAAATTTTACCAAACATTATTATCAAGATCAGAGTCAAAGCAACCTGGTGAGTTACTCAGATTTGTCGCTGCCTTCCATTGCTCTTCATGAGACAACATTTCTGCCAATCATTTCGCAATCAATTCTTTTTTGGCTTCAAAATCTAACAACTAAACATACAGATCTCCATAGGTTAACAAAATTATCAATCCTTCTTTGTCTTTGTCTAATGCTTCAATAAACCTTTAGTTATCCTTCAGAGAATCTGAATCGAAGATTACAGTTAGGCCCTCTATTTAAGAGACCACCTGAAAGAATCTTTCAGGCTACTGAAAAGTGATTAGTCCCTTTACTTATAAAAAACACTTGAGGCTCACGCATGAAGTATAGTTTCTTGTACTTTGATAGACATTTAGTCCTGATCTGATTGTCTGGAAACTTTTCAATTTATGCAAAGTGCATAACCTTAGATCTGACAGCTCTTTACCCACATTTTAATTGATATTCATGACAGTCATTGATAGCATGCACATATGGCTAATATATCAATAAAATCCAATGCTATCGTAACTCATTTTCATGGACTTTCGAGAAAATATATTAGAAACTTAAGAAACTTGAGCCTAAAAAGTGACAAGTATCATAGATATAAGAAACATTTTATCTTATGGTGCGAAAAGTGGTTTCTTAACTGTATTCGACTGAGTGGTATTAGAGTTTCTCTCACTATTGTGCACATTCAAAAGTTCTACAAAAGTATAGAGCATCGTTCAACTCAGATTCTTTTTGCATCAGCTAAAAAGTATATGTTTTAATCTGGGACTTGAATTTTCTTTTCAGACAAAAGATCTTTCGATACAGATGACACGGATAATAAAGCAGGTACGGTAAACTTTACGCTAATGACATTTTTTTCATGTTTTAACTTCGAAAAATATTACCAATTTTAATTCCTTTCTTTTCAAAAAAATTTTGTTCTCTTGTTTTCCCGCTCCTTTTCCAAGATCTTCAAAAATCTCTAAGTAAGAAGAACCAGTTTTACTCCAATGTGACATTTGAAGTTATTACATTGCCTCCTTTTGTTTTCTATTAAACTTTCACTTTTAATCTTCACCAGGCTTTATTGTGCGAGAAGACTGGACAGGCGATTCCAAAATCTCAGATGCTGATAGACAAGGTTTGTGTGAAATCAAGAGGAGACAAAATCCCTCTCTTAATTGTTAAGGAGTTGAAGATAGCAAATATCGTTCAAGGTTCAAGGAGACGTTCCCTTTTTCCTTGGAAAGAGCTGATACTGTTTCTAAAAGCGATACATAGTTCCATGAAATCAGTGATGCTTAAATCCTTTAGTAGGCTTGAAATGGTGAAAATGTGACGGTAGCAAAATCTGAGCTAGCGTTCACACGATGCCGGAACAATTTGAAAACGGTAGGAAATTGATCGGTTACAAATTCGTTGCAAGATTTTGATGCCAGAGAAATGTACCTACACCGTAAGAATCGTATCGCTCAGCCTTGTTCCAAAAAGCCTCGAAAAATGTTCTTTTTCATAATTTTGGAGTGTTCACACGATGCCCATTCCAATATGTGTTGGTTAGAGTTCAGTTTTCAAAATCTACCGTTTTCGGAAATCTGCCGACAAACAATTTGCCGTTTTCGTGTGAACAGGAGGCTTATCCGTTACATTTTCACCGTTTTCAAAACGTGCTGGCATCATGTGAATGCAGTTGGTGTTATCAAAGACGTAACTTTTAATGTTCATTATTTTCTATCACAAAACTCTCCTGATTTATTTTCTAGAACTTGAGAATTTATTCAGCACGTTAAATCCATCGGACGAGGAAGAAGTTAAGAATGAAAAAGTCAGAGATGTTAAAATCGAAGATGAGCCTGAGGTAAGAATTACTTGTTATTCTGTTGTTTTTCAAAAGTGAGCAAATAAGTTTGGGGACTAGCTGAGCTACACACGGTGATAGATTAGTTCCATGAAATCTTTCAAACCTTGTGAAAGTTATGTATCATTTCTGTTAGAATCTGTATCTGGAAATGATCGAAAAAGGAGTTGAATGTATCGATAGATAGAAGTTTGTTTAACTTCCCTTCTTCGTCGTATTTGACATGCTAAATTCAGAGCAACATTTCATTCTGTTTTAGAGCTTGATTTACGCTGTTCCTGTTGAGTAAAACATTGTTTGTGTTTAAAACTGTTTTCGGATTGTTGAAATACTAATGTCTTTCGTTTGTTTTTGGTTGACAGTCAGTATCAGGAGCTGCTAAAGATTACACAAAATGGCTCATGGCTCAAGATGTAAGTATGAATATTTTCAGATTTAAATAGTAGACAAGCTTAAGGCCCGGGTCATACGTCGCATTTTGCAATCAAATAGTTTATTCAGCGCAGCGCAACCAAAATCTGACATTTGACTCGACTGAGAACGGCAGTTGTGATTTGGATCGACCTAAATAATAAGATTCGACTAGTTCAGTCGCATAATGCGACGCGAGAGCGTCTTGGGGTCAGACGTCAAATTTGACATGTGCCGAATCAAATGCATGAATTACTGAGATTAATCTTTATTTTATGAAGGCCTACAACATGGTTGCAAGCAGAAATCTGTA
The DNA here is from genome assembly GCA_964020215.1 of Aurelia sp. 3 sensu Dawson et al. (2005). NCBI lineage: Eukaryota > Metazoa > Cnidaria > Scyphozoa > Semaeostomeae > Ulmaridae > Aurelia > Aurelia sp. 3 sensu Dawson et al. (2005). The sequence goes on from OZ026576.1 coordinate 642,571, forward strand.
GCTCTTCTGGTTAAGGATTTAGAAATTTGATGACATCAATGCCTCACAATAGAGGATTGTGCTAAAGATGGTGGCGAGGAAATTTGTTACCGAGATGCATTGCGTTCGAATTACAAATCTTTAACAATTCTATAGGAATTCGATTAAAGTACGCAGTGCATCTCGGTAAAAAATTCCTCGCCGCCATCTTTAGCGCAATTGTCTATTGATAAGCGCTGCCATTTTGAAACTAATCAAGATGTCAAGCAATAGACATTTCATTTCATTTTATAATATTTATACAGGGTAAGTATTCAATACAAAAAGTGAAGTTGATTTACAAACTGCCCTGTTACAAAAGAAAATAAGCTATAAAAATTACAATTTCAAGATAAAAATTTGTATACAAAAGTAAAGTAAAAGGAGATGTGAGACAGTGCTCAGGATTTGTCATTTTTCAGTGACGATTTGAATTGGGTGAAAGTATTTGCCATCTTACGTTCTCTAGTTAGATCATTCCAAAGTTTAGCTCCTCTATAAGAGAAGCATTTTTGGCCACACGCAGTTCTTAGAAAAGGTACATCGAGGTCAGTGCTGGTATTACGAAGCTGTCTAGCGCTGGTATCAGATAACCTTTGGAACAGTCCTGTAAGATACTCAGGTGCTTCATGGTTAATAGACCTATAGACCATTTTCAATGTTTCAGTTTCTATGAGATCGTTCACCGTTAGCCATCCCAACTGCTTGATGATGGGTGGTGCAGACATTCTGTAGGGGCTATTTGTCACGATTCTGGCTGCACGATTTTGGAGCTTCTGAAGCTTGTTGAGTGCTGTGGTGCCACAAACACCCCAGACAGGGCAACAGAAACGGAAATAAGGCTCAACCATACTTCTGTACATGGTCTGCAGTACGCTTAAAGGGAGATACTGTTTTGCATGGCGTATCATACCTAACGCCCTTGAAATCTTTTTCATCATTTCGGCTATGTGAACATCCCAACTAAGGTATTGGTCCACATGTACCCCTAAGTATTTTGTGTGCTCTATCATTGAAATTTCCTCGTCCTTTTAGCTATTCTGAAACGAATCTGCATCGAACGATATTTCATTAAATTTTGCAGAGTTTTCGAATGTGGACAATTGCGGTCGAAGCTCTAACGCCACTCAATCGAACCTCGAGTATAAAATTGTATAAAAATATCGCTCGATCCAGGCTCTTTTGGAGAATAGCTAAAAGGTCTATTGCTACGGCAGCTTTACAGCAAATTACCCAAAGTTCCTTTCAAGCACTTAAATTCAAAGAAAAATACAATGGAATTTTACATCCACCCTTTTAAAGATTTGGGCCATATGTTTAAAAAGTTTGATTTTTATCAACGAATTCTCACTTTACAACGAGCTGTCTTTAACAAATTTTGGATTTTTCATGACGTGTTTTTATGATCTGATTAATCCTATTCTTCATTTTGCAGCCTTCAAAATTTACAAAATCGCTAACACACAAGATCGAAGTTGATCATGAACTTAGTAAACTTTTTTACAAATGTAAGTATTCTTTGAAAACTTATTGTAATGCACGACCTTCTCTATTCACCTCAGTTCTGGCAAGAAGATAGCCTCTCCTCTCCTCGCCAGCTAACTTGGTGAAAAACCATGTTGTAAACTATACGATAGAATCAAGTTGCATATAGTGTCATTTCCCACTGTCTAGTACTGTAAGAATCTTTTTGAGAAAAGTCGCTTTTTACTTTACTAGGTTTGAAATTTTAATCGAACTGTTCAGTGTAATAAATTTTCCGATCAAACAAGCACGAAGTGTGCGGTTTGGTCTGGATTATTTCTCCAGACCGAGTGTACAGTTCCGAGGATTCAGGTGAGATACGGAGCATGCGCCCAGTAGAACCAAGCTTTAAAGACCAAATTAAACAATGGAATATCTTGTCGGTGTGACCATACAGTTCCGAGGAGCTGGGTGGGAAGAAAAGAGGTGGGCACCTGAATCCTCGGAACTGTACACTCGGTCTGGAGAAATAATCCCGACCAAACCGCACACTTCGTGCTTGTTTGATCGGAAAATTATTTCTCCGACCTCGTTCCCAGTCCCGAGTTCAGGTGAGATTTTAAAGTCGACAAGATATTCCATGTTAAAGTGTGAATGAAATACAATAAACTTCAGACTCATTTAATAAAACGACACGTGTCCCAAAATGTATAAAACTTTCGTAAACAAAACAAGCGAAGATCTTCAACTCAACGTAATAGGAAAGTCATAATGTTATAGTTATTTGAGTACAGTGTCCCCAAAATTTAATGCGATTCTCTTTTGGTAATAGTTTGCAAATGTTCTGGCGTTCGACCAGCCGGCTGCTTTATTGATTTCTTGTAAATTCAACCCTTTACTGTGAGCACTTGACGTGGCAGCGGATCTTGTAGAATGTGCTGAGAATATTTCACAATTTATTCCTGCTAGATTCAATGTGTTTTTGCACCAGCGAGCCAGAGTGCATGAATTTACTGACTTGTGTGGTGGCTTGTAGCTGATGAAAAATTTTGACTCATCCTTGCGAAGACTTGCTGTAGCCGCGATATACGTTTTGATAAGTGCGACAGGGCATAAACTTGTGTCGGCTGTGTAGCTATTTAGTTCTAACGGTTTTAAATGACGTCCTGGCTTCGTAGTTTTTAGAATTGTTGGAATGTAAAAGTGACAATACGAATCAGTTATGTTCATGAAGTCCATGTCCAATGCGGCTAACGTCTGATTTCTTTGTCCTGACAACAAGCAAAGAAGTGTGACAAGCTTCATCGATAACTCCTTTAGAGGCGTCAGTATGCTAGTTTGTATAGTTGTTAAATAATCCAATACAACTTTCACATCATACGTCTCTGTGTATTTGGGTAAGGAGGGTCGAAGTTTGAAAATTCCGCTCATAAATCTTCGTACTAACGGTTGGTTTCCAAACGTTAATCCATTTCTTGGGATCAGTACTAAAGATAATGCTGAACGAGCAGTGTTGATGCAGGAATAACCCACATTAGTTGAATGAAACATTTTTGTTAAAAATTCGATACCTTCAGTTGTGGAGGCATTGACAGGGTCTATATTCTGAGATGTACAAAAGTTTAACCACTTCGAAATATAGGTTTTATACTGTTTTGATGTACCCTCAGCCAATGAATGTTCTATAATATTAATTGCTTCTGGCGATAATCTGGTTTCTTTCAGCTTTTCCCGCCAAGGTGACATGCCAGGAGTTCCAAGCTGTTGTGCAGCGGGTGTTGCACTCCCGGTTTGCTCGGCAAGTGTAGCATTTGTTTTCTACGAGAAATACAGAAAGGCTTTGTTTTAAGCATTCTTGTTAGTCTTGAGTACCATGGCTGGTTTGGCCAATTTGGTACAATGACGATTCCTTCTGCCTCCTCAATCAAAACTTTTTGTAATATCCTACCAATAAGACAGAAAGGGGGGAAGGCATAGAAGAAATAATTTTTCCAGTTTAACTGGAAAGCATCTACAGCAAATGCGTCCGGATCCGGCCGGTAAGAAACAAAGGGGGTGAGTTGGTAATTTATGCGGCTTGCAAACATATCTATGTCTGGTTGACGACCAAAATAAGCAATGATCTCATGAAAAATGGAAGCTGAAAGCTTCCATTCTATCTGTAAATCATGTTCTCTGGATTCCCTGTCAGCATCCACATTCTGTTTTCCTGGGATATGGCTAGCTGACAGCCAAATGTTTTTTGAAGTAGCAAAAAACCATATTTCTCTTACCAGAGCGTCACACACTTCGGTGTGTGAAGATCCCATTTTGTTTAATATGTGGACTGCTGAGGTGTTATCACATAAAATTTGAAGGTGTATCTGTTCATCTTGAACTAGAGACTTAATGCCAAACAAAATGGCTTTAAGTTCCAGGGCATTTATGTGCATACTTTGTTCCTTTTCGTTCCAACTCCCCTTGGTTGTTCTGTTTTTGTACACGGCCCCCCACCCCAAGTTACTAGCATCGGTATACAGCGTAGCAGTTGGTGTGTCCATATATATATCATTATAGGTTGACCTGATATCATTCACCCACCAAGCTAAGTTTTCTTGGGAAGGTTTGTCAAGATATATGGGGGCATTATAATTGCCTTTGTTCATTTTTACTGCTTTTGATTTACATGATTCAAGGAACCGAAAATGCAGTGGTCCGTATTTTACAGCCGGAAAAGTGGCTATTATTTTGCCAATAACCTTTGCAACATCTCTAATTTTTAGGCTTGTTGAATGTAAAGCATTCTGGCATTCTTCAAAAATGCTTGTCATCTTTTCTTCAGTCAATTTTATTTTCATAGTTTTTGAATTTATAATGGAGCCTAAAAATGTTATTTCCTGGGTTGGAATAAGATGTGATTTTTCTGGATGAGTGGTGAAACCTAATCGCTGTAATATCAAGATTGTGTCAGCTACGTTTTGAATGCATTCCTCATAAGTATCTCGAAAATTTATAAGGTCATCAATAAATGAAGACACCAAATGTCCCCTTTTTCTTAACTCTGCAAGAGGGGCTTTCATTAATTTAGTGAACTTTCGTGGTCCACAACAGAGACCATTTGGGAGACAGGTAAAGTTATAGCATTGACCCTGAAATTTGAATTTTAGGTATTTCTGATGTTGTTCATCAATTTTTATTGAGTAATATGCATCTTTTATGTCTATGGAGGCCATAAAGCAATTTGGTTTTACCAGATTTAGGACTGTGTGGATTGTATCCATTTTGAAATGGAAATTTTGGATATACTCATTGGCTTTCTTGAGGTTTAAAATAAGCCTGTATGTTCCATCTGATTTGGGTCTGAGAAACACAGGAGATAATATTTCTCCCTTCTCTGGGGGGCACTTCACTATGACCCCCTTTTGTAACAATGTTTTAATTTCATTCTTCATATGAATTTCTTCAGATTTGCAAATCATGTTATTTGGTGCAGCTATTGAGGGGGAAGATGTTACAAATTCTATGGGCATGCCTTTGACAGTTGATAAAATTTCACTGTCTGATGTGATAACTTTCCAGCATTCAATAAATTTGGAAATTTTTCCTGCCTTGAATATTTCCACCTGTGATCTAAAATATGATAATAAGGTTGGCAGGATTGTGAGAAAATATAATGATTTCAATTTTACCTTATTTAGCTCTTGTAATTGGAAGGTCTTTTCTGTTTGAAATATGGTTTCTTGGCCTTCTGAAAAAAACTGGCCTTGCTGCTGGAATTCCTGCTATTATTGTTATTGTTGTTATAATTATTACTTCCTCCCTGTGGGCCATATTGTTGTTTTCTCCTACCCTTTTGGTGTTGATTTTGTGAGCCAACAGACTTTGTCAATTTGCTAACTTCTTTAGCATCTTTGATAGCTTTTGGGAGATCATCCCCAAAAAGATATCCTGTGACTGTATGACGTGAGCTGCACACATCCTTGATCTCTGGATCAAGAGATGAAGATATGGCATGTTTTCTCTTGTTATTCAACTTTGCATGGGCAGTACCCAACATTGTAATGCCATCAAAACACTTCTTAACAATTTCCTTAGAATCAACCATGGTAGATTTTTTGTCAGCCTCTAGAACAGACTGGGAAATCTGGATCATACTGTTAGCTGCTGTAATTATGTCTTTCTGAATTTCTACCATTTCATGGTCAATTCTCTTTGTATATCCACTTAAATTATAGTAGATAACCTCATTAATGAGAGGTGCTGTAATGCTTGAGCAATTTGAAGGGGTTTTGTATTTGTCCTGGAGGACCTTGTGTGTTTCTGACTTCTTCAAGTCAGCTTGCCAGTATTTGACAACCCTATCTGCCAGGTTTTGGAGTACTGGGTCTCCAGCAGGAACAGTAGCACCTGGCGGTCTTTCTGCTTCAACAGCACAAAGTATTTCTTCTTCCACTTCTAAGGAAGCTGTCTTTTTCCCTTCTATTGAAGCAGCCTTTGTTTTTGTAAACAAGGCATTGATATCCGATGATGATTTACCATCGGTATCCTTGTCCTCAGCAGTTTGACTGCTGGTACGTTTTGAATTGTGGGTAGTATTTGATTTCTCAGCTGTGAAGCTGGTACGTTTTGCTTTCTTGGCAGGGGGTTCATCCTCAATGGAATGTCCCCTTGGGCTACCTGCCGAATCAATTAATGAGGAGGTATCGCCATGCAAAGAAACTTCATCTTCATCATGAGATGAGAAAGACTGAGTTCGTTTTGAGTGGCCCAAAGGCTCCTCCTGTGCAGATTGCACTCTTTCTGCAAGTTTTGTTACCATCTCGGTCAAATTTACAATAGATCTTCTCATATCTGATAAGGGGTCACTTGCCACGACCACCTCATGGGATAACCCGTTGTAATCATGCTCTTCAGCCATTGTGTGGGACAAATTTGTGAAATGAGTAAACAGAAACAAAGGAAATTAAAATTGTTATACTTCCCTTCAACTGTAATCCCCTGATTACTTGATATCGCGCAGATATTGTCCGATGCGGTTCGTTCATGAAAAAATGTGCTTGATTCGTCCTGGGAAGCATCCCGAAATTGGTTCTACTGGGCGCATGCTCCGTATCTCACCTGAACTCGGGACTGGGAACGAGGTCGGAGAAATAATCTTCATTATTTGCTTTGAAATCTAATGAACTGAAATCAAACTCAGTTTCCCCTTATTCGACCGAAAGAATCGCTCATTCCAATATTCGAACTCTAAAGAATTAAGATCGAACTCCATGTTCTATTATGATCAACAGATAGAGTTGCTTATTTGAATCACACTTTTTACTTGGTTGAAAAGATCTTTTGAATGAATTATTTTGTTGATTGATCGATTTGTTGATTGACTGATCGATTGATTAAGCATTTCCATCTATTTTAAATCATTTGACTGATAAGAGCAGAAATCTGCTTCTTTACGTCTTTACGTCTTTAACATTTCTTTACTAGCGTCATTACCAAATGTGGCAGCACAGAAAAATCCAGTCATTCGATCTGCTCCATTACAAAAGACAAAACCAGCATCGAAGAAGCCAGCTGCGAAAAAGGCTACTGCAAAGAATGTTAAGGCAAATGCCAGACAGAATATTGCTGCAGCAATTTCTAAACTGCCTGCTGTATGCTCAGATAACACGAAAGAGTGTATGTGCAAAAAGGCTTGTGCTCCGAGACCGGTAAGCTGTCATTTATTCAAATCCCCCGGGGGGGGGGTTAACTACCATATATGCTGGTACGGGATATGCAAATTTTTTCGGGTGTCTTTTATCGAGCAGAAAATAAATTTTGGGGTATCAATTTTGCTAAAGTCACAAGTAGTCATACATTTTGGGGTGTAATTTATGAAACATAATTCTGTAGGGTATTGATTTTGATCAGATTCACTTACTTGGTTAAAATTTGGATCGTTGTTGCAATTTTAGGGTATATGTTTTCAATGGCCTGTAAAGTTTGGGGTGTCATTTTCGCGAAAATTTATAAATTTTAGGGTGTGTTTTCAGACGTCAAATGACTATCCCCGTCGATATTGCTGTTCAGCTTCAAGCAGCTTCGTCTGCAGTCAGAATGTGGTGATTTTGCATGGTCTTAAATACGTTGTTTTTGAAATATTTTTCAACTAATTTCATTTCAGGTGACATCCACAGCACCATGTAACTGCGGAGCAGCAACAGCTGCGGCCACCAACCCTGCCGCTGCTCGACGAACAGCTCCACAAAGAGCCCCATTCATCGCCGACAGCCGCTCAGCAAAACCATGTGGAAAAGATGACGCAAAATGCTTATGTGCACGTGCTTGTTATCCCAACCCTGTTGCTAATGCAAACCCATGTGACTGTGGTATGCCGGCCCCAGCACCTCCTCCACCTCCAGCCCCAGCCGCTGCGAAATTCAGCCCTCAAGCCCCAGCCGCTGCTGCTACTGCAAAATCAAAGACACCTAGTTGTGCAAAGAACGATGCAAAGTGTCTGTGTGCAAGAGCTTGTCATCCTAGGCCAGTGGCTAGAACTAAGCCATGTGATTGCGGCATGCCAGCCCCAGCACCAGCTCCAGCCCCTCCTCCGTCATCAGCTATTCCAGCCGCTAAACCTAAACCAGCTGCTGTGCCAGCCGCTGCGGCACAATCCTGTGCCCCAACAGACGCTCAGTGCCTCTGTGCCAAATCATGCCACCCGCGACCCGTTGCAAAGGCAAGCCCCTGTGATTGTGGAATGCCAGCTCCTGCCCCTCCCCCAGCCCCTCCACCAGCACCGGTCGCAGCCACAGCCAATAAGGCTCCATTCACTTGCAAAGCTGGTGATGCTAATTGCATCTGTGCTCGTGCATGTTACCCCCGTCCTGTAAGCAGAGCTAGCCCTTGTAACTGTGGAATGCCCCCACCACCTCCACCGCCCCCTGCTCCTGCCCCACCCCCTGCAAGAGTAGCTGCACCTGCCCCAGCAGTAGCTGCACAGGCAAATACAAAGACGTACACCCCAGCTGTTGCCTGGTGCGCAAAGGCATGCAAGCCAAGACATGTACTGTCCACAAGCCCATGCCAGTGCCATCCCGGTGAGCCAGTTGCTTTGGCCCCCCGTCAGCCAAGACCACTTCCTAAAGCCAAGGATACAACAGAAACGCTTTGTGAAAGAACGTGCCATCCAAGACCTGTTTCATCTTCAAACCCGTGTGAATGCGGAATACCTGCAGCTGGGGATACCAAACATATGTACCCAATCTCAGCACCCCCTGCACCTGACAATGCTTTGCAGTTTCCAGGTAAGGTCATAGGCAATAATGTACGAGTGGGCTACCATGATTGGAGAATTAAAATGTTTTCCTGCCCTGATCTTTTTGTCAACAGATTCTCCAAAAATCCACTGCGCCACTCAAGCCCAATGAAATTTTGGAGAAATCTGTAGTCATTTAGATCTCAGGTCTTTCACCACGACGGGAGCCATTTTTTGTTTTTTTATTTTTTCGGATTAGAGCCTTCATCAGAGCCATGCATACGTATATTTCATCATTCGGCATCATTTATCAATCTCTGAGCTTCCTAGAGTACCAATCGCATTGCTAGATTTTGAATTACTGTGGTGAGGGCTACCATGATGGAACATTCGATTCGATTGGGGGGGGGGGGGGGCTAATGATATTTTCATGGGACTCAAGATTCGAAGCCGTGATTCCATCATCATTCGATTGATGCAGGCAAAAAAAATTGGGTCAACTTTTTCACTGTCTCTATGAGTCCCTGTTGAGCAAGGTTTAGAGCAGGAATACAAGGGACTCGTCGTCATAAGTCTAAGTGCATTATTCCTTGTAATCTTTCTGCTGGCGTTCTACGTCGCAAAAGTGATGAATGTGGTGATCTAATAAAATCGATGAATAACAAACCTCGCCAAATATAACATTATTCACGCGAAGAAAGACTTTGTCACTTGGCAGTTTTTTGCGTCTGTTTTGTTTCAGTCTTGCGAATACTTCATGGTCATTTTCTTCAGACCCTGAAAGAAAAGAATTAAGTTAGTAACTGCGATAAAGAGCAACGTTGAATAACCAAAAACGCGTTTCGTCGCACCCTCGTCAGATCGGTTCGTGCGAAGGACAAATTAAGAACACAGACAGGCCTCTTTAACACCAGAAAGAAAATCCAAAATCAGAAACAACGAACGAAAGAAAGTCCAAATCACATGTCAGTAAGACCTAAGCCACCGATTGGCTGAGATCAACCAACAGCTGCCTAACTAAGGCCTCACTTCTACACAGCGGCATTTCGTGAGCAAGCTCAATTTTACGCAATAAAAAGTCGCTCAGCTGTAACTTTCTTCTCAATTCAAACAATATACTTTGCGACAATTTTCCGTTATAGTGGAAAATGCAGCTACAAGGCTTAAGATCCAACTCTTTGGCACCAAATCAAAACTTTAGAATCTGTTAACTTTTTGCTTTCGGATTCGTGAACATTCTGATTTATATTTTTCAGCTCCTCCTGCGTCAGCTTTCCAGCCTGTACCCCAAGCTGCATCACAGGGCCAATCTCAGGGTCCAGCACGATCATCCGTTGCTAAGAAAGGAAATGCACACAAGAAACAAGACAACATCCAGTCAGCGATCAGTAAAAACCCAGCCCCTGAAGAGACAGAGGACGTTTATTACAGCAGAACGACAGGAGAGAAGCTGAATTATCTTGACACCCGTGCAAAGAGTGAGTTTATACTTATATTTTTACAAATACATTCATTCCAGGGGGGACTATGTGTTGCAGTATATATGTTGAACTTCATTGTTGATCTATCGTCCCTGAAAGCAAACAGCAAGTGGGATATATTTAGGATATTCAGCAATTACGAACACAATATTCGAATTTGAATTCGATATGCAAAAACTACGAATGCGATACTCCAACTCGAATTCGATATTCAGTATGTGCAAATTCGATATTAGAATTTCAAAAATATACGATATTCAGGATATATAGCAAATATGTACGATTTATTCTCATCCGATATTAAACAAATATTTTCTTCTATTTCACAGACTACCAAGGTTGTTTCAAAGACAAAAAGCCAGGTCGTGATCTGCCTCGCAGATTCACGCGTTACGCAATGACACCCGAGGTTTGTGTGCGGGAATGCAAATATCAAGGATATAACTTCGCTGGTTTACAATATGCTTACCTCTGTTTCTGTGGCAACGCTTTTGGTCGCTATGGCAAAGTGGACGATGCTTATTGTAATTCAAGATGTCTCGGTGATCAGACCAGGCCATGTGGTGCTTTCTGGCACAATTCTGTATATTCTACCGGTAAGATATGTTTTCTGTTTGGTCCATTATCATGGCTGAGCCCATATTGGCCATGTTCCAGAACATGATTTTGTGTACTACCAGCGAAGATTCTTTTCTGAAAACAATTGTTTTGAATTGTAGAACTTTGTCGCTGAAAAAGAGAAACTCGAATTGAGTTTTTAACTCCTAAAGATCAACGCTTTCGATCAAATGACGTTAGAGGCTCTATCACTATCGTGCACATTCGAAAATTCTTTGTGGCAAAATGTCTTTCAGTTCTGATTCTTTTTGAATAGCTTAAACTTCTGTTTGGAGAATCGTCGTTATTCGAAGTCTAAACAATGGAGATCGACATTGATATTCCATCGTATTACAAACGAATCGCTTATTCGAATCCCGTCTCTTTGCAGGTGAAAAGTTTTGTTCTCCTTTATCTAATTACAACTACGTTAAAGGAGAATTCCGGGATAATTCTAACTTTAGCTAAACTGGGCTAACTGAAGTTGATAAAAACGATCGTAAAAAAATTTTTGATGAATAACGGACGGTTTTAGAGTTATTACGCATTCAAGTTGTCGTTTTCTGCGGGACAATTCTCGGAATGTTGTCGTTTCCGAGAATTAATCTGCCTATTGTGACGTCAAATGTGATCACTGGCTTTCGTGCACGCGATCATGAATGGGCCTATTTGTGTGCTTTGAGTGTTGTTCCCGTTACATTTACTGTCTGGCATTCGCTTTCCTACGGGTTGCACGTCAAAATTGTTTCATGGCAGCCCTAGCAACTGCTTTGGAGAGGGCAGTCGGAGAAGTACTAAGCAAAGAAAACTGGCTGTGCTCGTAAATACCGATGTTGTTGCAAGATGCTAGAACGTAGAAGTCATTTGGGCCTTAAGAGCACCAACCAGGCGTTAAGGAGGATTTTGATGGCGAAAATTAGCATTGGCAGCGAAAAAATCAGGAAAGAATTTCCGAGGAAAACCCTGTAAGAAACGCTTCGAAGATTTTTATGAAATTCGTCTTGATTTCTCTGGCTCAAAGAAATCATTCCGAACGAGCGAAAGGACGACAGAATGAAATAATCAAAGACTCAAGTCCTCAGGTGGGTAAAATGGTTATATTCAAACCAAAAGATCATCTCATTTTGCCTCATAAACTCCAAAACTTATATGGTAGATGTGACAAAAGAAACTTTAATCAAGGAAATATCAAAAGTCTATACTTAGATTAATTTTTTAACTATATAAATCAAATACTGAACCACCAGGCTATTTCTACACCCCCTCTTTTCTAAGGCCCTAGTTCATTCTGCTGGGTACCCATGCCCAAGGGGCAACCTTTGTTTTCAGTATAGATACACGTTTTTTCTTTTATAAGAAACTTGGATTAGCATTTAGTACTAGATGTCTCTTAATTTCACATGAAAATTTCTGCTTTTTACTGCAAAAAGTTTCTGAATTAGTTTCTTATTTCATGGATGGAGTGGTTTCTACCACTGTCAGGTATTTGTTTCTCAACATGAAGCACATTTTATCAAGAACGCAAATTGTCTGGGCTAAAAGCATAGAATTATAAGAATTATTATGCATATTTGTACCCAGAAACAAAGGTTCAATAAAAATTTTCCCACAATTATATCTGATCCAGCTTTTAAAACAGTTTCCTAGCACTTCTTGAACATAGCACTAGTGTTTCTTAAATTTGTTGCCCTCCAAGTACTTGTTTCTTATAAACCAGTTTCTTATACAATAAAAAACATGTGTGGTGGCGTCAATATTTGGGGTCTGAAATTTTTCAAATTTTATCCATATCTAGGGTTCTTGAACAGACAATGAACAAGAATTCAGTACTTCAAGTGAGTGTAGCTGAGAAATGAAGCAGAAAAACACAACATTCTGTGATGTTTTCATAGAAATCAGAGTCACAATGTTCTGGTTTTCAAGACATTTGGCACTGGATAACATTCAGGGGTGGCCAGGGTGAAGGTTGACATTTGCTCCTCCTTTTGAAAAAGAGATACCCTATCTATTGCAAAAGTAGCTTTCCCATGGTCTTTGTCCTTTTCAGCTTCCAGCAGCAGCATGGCAAAGAGTCCAGGAAGAGTGTTTACCCCAAAATAGTAGGAGACTGGCATACTGGATGAAAACCTCATTTTGCAAAACATTTTAATCAGTGGTGCTGATACTTTTGATAGTTTCTCAGGCTTTATAACATATACACTAGCAGCCAAAACCATGACTCCATAATTGCCTGCATTTAGTAATCAAAAGTTGATATGCTCTCCAGGAATGTTTCATCTGCAATACCATACAACTACAAAAACCTTGAACAGATCCTTGTCATGCATCTTTATTTTCTGACTTTCTGTACCTCATGACACTAAATGCTCTTGTGAATGCTAAGCAGTTTCCTAGAATTTCAGTCTTCATACCTGAAATCAGAATGGCAAATTTAGATTAATATTTCCAACTGACTAACAGGGGCTAACATGTCTCTTTTCCATTTAAGAAATTAAGAAACTCAACTTTCAGACCATCAAAAATTAAGAAACCCTTTCCACCCTTTCATGGAAACTATAATTCAAGAACTTAATTGAGGAAATCCTTAGCATGTAATTCCTCTACCTTTACACCATCATATCAGACAGAAGGCAATTGAGCAATATCAAAATATTGGAAACCCTTAAAAACTTGGTTTTTTAAATGTTGATGAAGGCAGAGGTAGTACATATGCGAATATAAGGCTGTTATGGAACCTTTTGAAAAACTCCTAAGAAACTCTGAATTCTCAAAATCTGCTAATTTCAAGAAGTTTAGCCCAAATTCTAAGTTTCGCATGAAAGATATGCGTATTGTGCATCTCCGAATATACACAATGTCAATATAGACACATTCAATAGTAATGGTGGACCCAACCCAGGCTGTTCTGTTTACAATTTGTTTTGTATCTTGCGAGCGGTCACATCTAAAGCAGGTCACGGACTGAGTTTGTTGATTAGAAAGTTTTCAACTTTGCTTACCATGCTAGGTTTGTTTCAAATCATTTCTTCGGCTGTATTGATATCGATTCTTACATCAAACTGAATTCTCATCTTTCAACCATCATGGTCTATCCACAGTCAGTGTTCAATCTTTGGCTAGCAGCTGTAATGGTCATCGCATTCGTCCATTTCCAATATAAGCAACGTAGATCAACTGGATCAAATCATCGTTGATTATTTCATCATCAAAAATGTTTCTGCTCAAATCTATGAGACCTCCTGTGAAAGGAAATTGCGAGGAACTTCTGCAGCCACAATGCGAACGCAACAGAGTGGGCCTAATGCTCAAAACCACTGATCTCATATGACGTCAAAATTGACCCGCGGGATAGAGCGCAATCAAACCCGCCCTTTCTCGGAAATTGATTCGGGATGGTGTTTGCGGGTCGATTACAAGAAAACTGTTGCGAATTTTGCAAAACTGATTTCGAAAATGAATTCAGGACCTCGAAGTGCTTCTAATCGGCGAAAGTCAAAATTATCCCGGAATTCTCCTTTAACAACTTCTTGATTTTTCGATAAAGGCGCGTACTTCTAGGATACTGTCGTTTTACGAATTTGCAGGCTAATCAGTGAAGTTGTCTTGTTGTAAATCTTAGAGGCCCCCAAAGGGGGCTCGCTGGAGCCCTGGAGCCCATCATTTTGAAAGCTTGGAGCCCTGGAGCCCAGAAAATTCCCATGGCAATTTTCTCGAATTTTAAGAAATAGAGCTCCTGGAGCCCAGAAGAGCATGCAATGGAGCCTTGGAGCTCAGCAATTTTGTCTTTGGGAGCCCGGAGCCCATTAAAAAACGCCCTGGAGACTCGGAGCCCGAGATCCCTTAGGGGGCCTCATCTTAGAGAAGTAGGAAGACTGCCTAGACCTTTCAGCTGTTCTAACGAGGATCTGAGTCGAGCAGTATGTTGATACATTTTGTAGAATTTTCGAATTTGCGCAACAGTGATAGAAGCTCTGACGCCATTCAATCGAACTTTCCGTATAGATTTGTTCAAAGTTATTGCTCTATCCAGGCTCTTTCTTTGAATAGTTAAATGTTCTATTTTGACTGTCTTCAATCATTTTAATCATCTCTGCGCATGAAATAACATCACTATTTTGGATTGTCCCAAAATTTCTTGATACTTCAACGGTGACATGGCCTGCTTTTGTTGTAATGACTGACTTTCGTTTGCAGATGGCAAAGATTACAGTAAAAACGAATTCGATTTCCGCAAAATTGATGCTGAAGAAGCCAGAAAAGATGAGGTCGCTGTAAAAGAAGGATTTGATCCTAATAAATTTTCAAGTAAGTTTGTTCACGTTTCTTTGAGGTTAAAGTTTTTTCATGTCTTTTCATTTGGAAAAAGAGGTCCATTTCATGCTTGGATACGCAGATTCAAGACTTGCTGAAGTCAGAAACAAGTATTTTGGAAGCATGAGTAGTAGATTTGGTAGCGAATGGGATAGGGTTGACAATTAAATTTTGATCAAAATTCTTGGTAGCAAGCATATCGCAACCAATCCGCATGGGACTTTGCTGTATTTAAGATCATGGTGTACATGTTAGATAAAGTCTTAGTCCTGATGAGTCCGGATATAGCTAAACAGTCCAGTTCTTGAACTACAGCACTTACTGCAGTGTTCACAAATAAATGCATCATCGTTCGTATCCAAGGTTGTTAACGTCTGGTTTCTTCTATCTCTATCCCCCTCCTTTCTCTGTGTAAGGGCCTGTTCATATCTCCTTGTCTCACAACCACAATGTATGCTTTGCAATTATCTTATTGTTAATATGTTTCTAACTAACAGTTTCCCCATTCTGGGCCGATTTGCCGATCGCGTTTTTGTATTGAGTTATCAAAGAGGAATTATGTAGTGCTTCCCGTATATTGTATTGTCCAAAAGCGACCCAACGTTGCCTCCCAACGTTGCCTCACAACTTTGCTTTTTTAAGAAGCTTTTGTTTTGAAATAGATGTTCAAATCATTGTTTCTAAATTTATCCTTATTTTTCTCCTTTTTAATTTCTAGGCACCACCAAAGGTGAGCAATATACTTTTATCATTTGTTATGATGTGTAAAAATTAATATGAAATATATTAAATGATAAAGAATAAAAATCTGCTCTAAGGCTTAATTACTTTTCACAAGAATAGTGACATATGCAACCAAAGAAGTTGCTAGTTTCCAGTCAACAGCTTTCCAGCTATAGAGCTGTCAAATCATGAACACAGCGAACAATTAATTTGCAAATTTGTGTATCATGTAGAACTTATACCTTGCGTTTTCACTTTGTTCCTTTATGGTGTGTGGTGCACCTATTTTTCCAATCCATTGTATCATTGTATTCATCTTTCTTAACTTTATTTTTCAGCCAAAGTTGCAAACAATCTCGTCAAAGGTATTTTGCACAAACTTGATACAGTAAAAGCCCGCGAATAAGAATCTAGTGATTAATAACCTGCAAGCTGAAATTTTGAAATTTTGAATTTTGACCCCTACCCTTGTCAGAGCCCATTCAGCCTGGAATCTGAAATAGGTTCTTATTTGTAGAGATCATCAAATATAATTAAAACTCCAGCTGCTTCGTCATCAAACCCACATACAAACTGATAGCATAAGTGCACATTGCAAAGAACTCTAAAAATTCTTTGAAAGCTTTTCATAGGATTCAATGAAATTTCTGATTCTTCCCAAACTTCTGTTGTGAATCAGACCTTCTGAACTCAAGTGCTGTCAACTGCCAGTGAATAATAGGCTTGAAGTTTGATTATGATCAAAAGAAATTCCTGAAAGCCCTGGATAAAGTAAGAACCAATTTAAGAACCTGAACAGCCTCATATCTAACTAACTACCAAATGTGTTAAACCTAGTCAGGTGGACATGCAAAATTTTATGTTCTTATACGCCGGTTTTTACTGTAATTTTTTATTTTACTTGTGTAGAAGTACGTTTCTAATTTGTCAGTTTCTTGACTTTTGATAATTTAAAGACTTGCTACCATTTGTCAGTGTCTCACATTGAACACTTCTGCTTGCTGCTGATTTAGAAAAAAATTTCGGATAAACAATACATATACAGTCAGACCTGAAAGGTGGTTAAAACGTTTATTTTTGTAAAGTTGTAGCAACTGGTTTCTTGGGTTAGAATTTAGAATTTTTCCTGAAACTTTCTCTAAAATTATTATTCTTTTTTTCACAGCTGCTGAAGCTGCCTTGAAAGGTATTTATCATACTAGAAATATTTTATATTAACTATGATTTTATTACCCTTCAAATAAACATGAATGACATGACAGGAATCTAACCTTGGTATTGCCACGTAGCTCATTTTTTCATCACAGAGAATTGCAGCATTGAAAAATATTTCATTTAAGTTAGATTGAACTGCTTTTTTTTCTTCACTTTATTTTAAGTTGGTAACTATAATATTTTATACCTATGTCAAAAGCTAATTAAAACCAACCATCTAAGAAACCATATGCTATAACAGCAACTAATGATAAAAAAATAGCTAAATAAATCAATCCACAGTTGTTTTCCTGTTATTCTATATAGCTTATCTGTCTTATAAATGGTTTGCATATTCGGCGTGAGCAAGAAATTGCTGATAGATCTTTAATACTTGCTTTAAAAATGTTGATGTTTGGACTTGAGGTAATTTCTGTGGGAATTGAGTTCCATACTTCTTGACATCTATAGGATATGGTGTCTAGTCCATATGCTACTGTGTTGTGTGTCTGTGTTTGTTAGAGTGCTGGTGCTCTCTTTGGTTTCATGATTAAGATTTTACAAATTATTTTCAGCTGATGTTGAATAAGTCGTAGTTGTAGCATAATGTAGTATAACATAATATCCGGGCCTTTTAGTCGAGGTGTTTCAAGATTTTAAACGGAACAAAAAATAGTATAAAGCTGAAATTTCGTCAGTTGATGCATAAAGGTATCAGTACTTACCAAAAAAAATCCCCATGAATCCCAGCCTGGGAAATGGGGTTTTGGGGGCAAAATTCATAATGGCGGACGCCCTATTCGACTAAAATTTTGATCTCGCCAAAACTAGATGTGTTATAGCTCATTTGAAAGAGAATTTATAAATGTCATTCTCTGTTTGAATTTTACAACCTAGTGGTACATTTTTCATTTTAGCCTGTCCTAGGTGCAACTTTTCTTTCAAATTTTTCTCTGAATATGACTGAAGTGCCTAACGAGAACATTTTTTCGATTCTAGCTGCCAAGAAGCTATTGCCAGGTATGAAATTTAAGGTATCTTTTTATTAATCTGTAGATTTCAAATTTGTTGAAAAACTTTTCGATATATTCCCCTGAGCTTGAGCATGATTAAGGAAAGCAAGCATAAATTGTCTGTCGAGAGCAACGAGTGGATTTGGATGCTTATACGACTGGTGACTAGGGTTCCGAATGATTCTTCGTTTGATCATTGCTAAAATTACTTTGAACGGAAACAAAAATTTTATGACGTTGTATTTCCAGAAGACCATTGCTATGATCACAAATGCAATCATGCCTTTCAATGTTCATTATCTGAGAATTCTCTTTGACTTGACCTTTTAGCAGTTTTCTGTAATATTTCAGACTCGAAGAGCAAAATATTCTCAAAGAATGGTAAACACAAGAGAGAGGATGATGAAGATCCTGAACTCGAAGAAATGAAAATGTCTGCCATGGCATCCCTTGGAGGTATAATAATCCTAACATTTACTTTTGATAAAAACTTCAAATCCTTCCAGAACTACCAAGTAGCTATATTTTTCATTCATTGGTCAGCTTCAAATTCTCCTACAACTGCACCACGGAAAAGCAAAATTTATTTTGAGTTCTTTTTTTAGAATCTGGATTTTATTATCCTCTATCGTAAACAAATGTTTTGTGGTACAAAATTTGCAAATAGCCTTAATTAGCAGACTCATTATAATAGACCCATGGCCATACAATAAACTTGTAGCCTACTATCAACTCCTGTAAAAGAACAATGATCAAAATTTAAGATAAACCTCTAACTAGAGAGAAAACTACTAAACCTGAAAGAAGATCAAGTGATCACTTACAAACAACGTTATCATACGAAATTATCACACCAAAGCCAAATACGCGTTTTGTCGCTCACTCTTCAATCTATACCCTATCGCCAAACGATCAAACTTCGACCTACTACTCTCATTATTGATCAAACTTCATATTCTCCCACAGCCGCCAGGAAACTAATGAGAAAGACTCCACTGGTTGATCCTTCGAAACACAAAGAAAAAGAGAAAAGATCAATAGAAACAGGCGATGGTGATTGGGTAGATTTAGACAATGGGAAAGATCTCCTTGTTGCATACCTTGGTGGTATTGCTGATTATAGAAGACAAATCAGAAGTGTTGATGATGATGATGATGATGATTTTGAAAGCGATGATTGTGAGTTTGTTTTCATTAACTATTCCTCTTTATTCGCGTTTCTCTTTATTTACATAATTCTACACCTATCTCGAGATACAAATTCTTTTATTCGGAACCAAGAATACAATTTATTACTGACGAATATAGAACTATTTCACAACTTCGAGTACCAAAAAATGTTTCATCTTGAATTTAGGTTTTTTTCTGGCTCACCAGTGCCTTTATATAAGATCTAGTTAGTTTTCGTTCTGTTTTAGCAAAACCAAAATTCGAGTACAAACGTATGGCCTTAGGTGCCTCAGGTGACGGTGAATTCATCGAAAAATATGAGGACGATGCGTTGAAGACTGATGACAAGAGTAAAAGATCTGTGTCCGATAATGACGTCATATCCGATGTCCGCAAACCACTTCTTCCTGTTAAAATGATGAAAAGATCGACCGGACACGGGAAAAGGAAGTCTCATGCGAAGAAACGGCAGCAGGTTCCAGCAGTGGCGAGGAACCCACAAGAAATTGAGGTAAGACAGTAATTGCTGACTTTTAGGCCGTCTGATTACGGTGTGCTGCATATGACCTTTCCAGAACAAACTCATAACGCTAAGATCGTAATGGTTGACGTTTAGGTTGTCTCGTTCCGATGTGGTGTATTCGACCAATCCCAATCCACAACAAACTCACAACGCTCCTCTTGTAGCCTCACACTTGACACTACCAATATGTCCAAAATCTTTTTTTTACAGAGGAGCAAAGCTCTGGAATAGCTTCTCGGCTGAGTCAAAGCAAGCCTCCTTTATAAGTCGTTTCAAGGAAACTATTTAGAGATGAATTTATTTTCTTTAATTATAAATTTGGATTATGTACTTTTAATAGGTTTTAGATTGATTTCGGTTTTAGGATTTTGATTGGTATTAGGATTTTTATATCATTCAGGTTTTATAAATTGTTGTCTAGTTATTTTCATAAGTATTTTACAGGAAGGCCCGTTGAAGCCTGCACTTATTTACCCCAGGAATACAAGGGACCTATTGTCATAAGTCGACTGAGAATAGACCCTCGAACCATTCTAGAACAGAATCTGAATCGAACGATATTTAACAAATTTTGTAGAATTTTCGAATGTGAACAAAATTGATAGAAGCTCTGACGCCACTCGATCGAAACTTTCGTATCAAAGTGTATAAGAATGTCGCTCGATCCAGACTCTTTTGAAGAATGACTAAAAGATCGACTGCAAGGCATATTTTTAAATGATGTGTTAAAGGACATATGTCTCGCTAGCAATTGGTTAATACAACAAAGAAGTTTGGAGTTTTCTTTTCTGTTTCACGAATTTTCATTTCATTGAAAATTCAGCCTCGACCTTGTGCTTTGTAATAAACAATAGAGAGAATTGTATCGTGTGAACCAATCAGGCTCATGACATATGTGCTTTAAAGACAAAACAAATATGTAAAAATTTACCAAATTTCTTTACAGGCAACAAATGCAACAGCTCCAGGCAATGCAACCATACCTCCGACAAATGCCACTCAACCTACAACAAATCAAACTTCGAATAACGATAGTCTTATTGATGCTATTTCAAGACATGTTACGCCAGAAAATTCCACAGGTATAACTTTAACTTTTATGCAACACGAACCATCGTTAGCAAATTTAGGTTATAAGATCATCGCTTAGAAATCGAAATTGGGCGTTACTTTATTAGACCACCTAAAAAAAACCAGAAGAACGAATTTGTACCTTTAGTAATACCATGGAGGATGAAATATATTGTCTAATGACATGTAACTTGAACAGTGAGGAAAGGATAGAACTATTTGATGTAATATCATCAGTGAAACCAATATTCAACTGTTTGGACACAAAGAGCAAATTTATATACCTCATGAATGAGACAAATACACCACTAAATCACGCCATTAATAAATTCATTGAAAACTGCTTAAAATCGTCATATAGAGCGAAACAGTCACCTAACATGACAGTATTTTGATTATGTTTATACTTTCGCCTAATGCTGCATTTTGTTATTGTATTGTTGTCAATGATATTCTGTTCTGTTTTGTTATCTACCCGTCAATAGCTGTATCAAATATACATTTAAAACAATATACTAGGCTTTTGATTGGGAATGAAAATCTGAAAAATCTGAAAATCTGAAATCTTCAATCTTCATTCTACTTCACAATTGTTCTACGTCACATAGGAGTCACGTGAGAACGCATGCACTAGTCACCAAGCGCCAGTTGCATGTCGAGTTTCCAAGCGTCGCCACGTTGAAATTTTTACGAGAAAAAATTTGGAAGTCATATCAAGCCGCATCATGGAAAAGGATGCAACAGATGAAGAAATGTTACTCAGAGAAGAAGAAGACATCAGCGTTGAAAACCAAGGGGGTATCATTTCCCTTTTGACTGCAATGAATGAAAATATGAAAGCAATGGGCGAATCGCTCAAACGTTTTCATGAAGGGCCTAACCTTGGCGATGCAGAAGCTGCAAAAAAGCCTAAAATGTCTTCAGAGGCCAAGGCCTCAACCTCATCGAGTGATCCAACGGATCCAGCAAATTCACCTCCTGAAACAGGAGGGAATTCTGACAGTGAACAACTGTTGGGGAGGCCAAAAACCGATGAGAAGAAAGAGGACGTGACAGATGACACGCTTCTTGACGAGATATCGAAGCACCTTGAAGGGGAGGAAGAAACTTCTGGACCCCTGCCAGCAAAGCTAGCAGAGATTATCGACAAAAGGTGGCACAATAAACTGGCCCAAAGCAAGTTGACAGAAAAGCTAGAGAAATATCTCAAGCCGGAAAATTGCAAAAAACTTGCAGCCCCGAGGGTCAACAAAACCATCTGGATGAAACTGAGCAGAGAGGTCAAAAGCAGGGACATAAAATACTCCCAACCACAGCAAACGCTCGCAACTGCAGGCAGGGCTATTGCTCAGTCAACTGTTATGCTTTTGGAAGCTAGAGCACAAAATGTGCAGCCAAAAGTCAGCGATCTTATAACAATAAATACTGACATTTTGGCTTTGTTGGGTCATGCAAGTGCAGACCTTGCACAACTCAGACGTGATAACATACGCCTATCACTGAGCGAGGACTATGTCTCCCTCTGCTCACAACAAATCCCTGTGACAGAGTATCTCTTTGGGAATGAAGAGGACTTTCAACAGAGGGTTAATGATATTACAGCCTCTAACAAAATAAGCAAAACAACCACAAAGAAAGACTTGAACTCTAAACAACCTCAAGGCCAGAACCAGTACAAGCAGTCAGGAAATAAGTCTTTTTTAGGACAGGGCTATCCAGAACGGAACCACAATCCACAGAGGCAAAAATTTTGGAAGAAACAATCCCCAAAGGGAAGAGGGGGAAGGATGATGAACAACAACTCACCACAGCAGTCATGGAAGCCCAACACAAAATGCTAACAAACTTGCAAGTAAGTAACTTTGAACAACAATTTACAGATCTATTAAAATACTTGGAGGCTAGACAAACAAAATTTGAGGGTGGATGCATCTCCTCTTTTTTGCCTTCTTGGGAAAATCTCACCAATGACCCAGAGATACTGCAGATGGTGTCAGGGTTACATATTGAATTTAAGGAAACTCCTTTTCAAATGGAAAGATTTCCAACTAATGCCCTACTCAAAAACCAAGTTGTGGTTGATGAGGAAATTGAGTCATTGATCAAAAAGAAAGTCATTAAACTTGACTCAAAAGAACAAGGTGATTTCATTTCGCCAATTTTTTTGAGACCTAAGAAAGATGGCACATTTAGAATGGTACTTAATCTGAAGACTCTGAATACTTTTGTGAAATACCAACATTTCAAAATGGATACAGTTTGGACGGCAATAAACATGATGAAGCCAAATTGTTTTATGGCATCTATAGATTTAAAGGATGCATATTACTCAGTTCCAATTTGTCAAAACCACCAAAAATACTTAAAGTTCTTCTGGAAGGGAAAATTCTATACCTTCCAGGTGTTCCCGAATGGCCTCGCCCTTTGCCCTAGGAAATTCACCAAACTACTGAAGCCAGTGTACGCTTTTCTACGTAGTTTGGGACACTTATCAGTAGCATACATAGATGACTCATATTTACAAGGAGCTACATATGATGAATGTCTTCAAAATTTGATAGACACTATAAAGATATTTGACAGTCTTGGATTTATTGTTCATCCATCCAAGTCTGTGTTCAAACCAGAGCAAAGAGTCACTTTCCTTGGCTTTGTTCTTGACTCTCTTAAAATGCGAGTATATTTAACTACAGAAAGAGCAACTAGCATCTGCAATGCATGTACCAGTTTATTGAACAATCCAAAACCTTCTATAAGGGATCTTGCAAGAGTAATTGGGTTGATCACAGCTAGCTTCCCAGGAGTTATGTACGGGCCATTGCATTATCGTGCCTTAGATGTAAACAAAACCAGGGCATTGAAAAATTCAAAAGGGGATTTTGAGGAAACTGTAATTTTGTCAGTAAATGCCATCCAAGAGCTTCATTGGTGGACTCAAAATGTTTTAGATTCATATAATGAAATCTCACATGGAAACCCGCAAATTGTCATCACTAGTGATGCCTCAAAAATTGGCTGGGGATGTACATGTGGAGACATGAAAACGGGGGGAAACTGGACTCCCCAAGAAGCTTTGTCCCATATTAATGTCTTAGAAATTTGTGCTGCATACTTTGCACTTAAAACATTCTCTGAAACAATATCAAACAAACATGTAAAACTCATGGTAGATAACACTACAGCAGTATCTTGCCTGAACCAAATGGGTACCAGTCACTCACATGAGTGCAATGAATTCACACAAAAAATTTGGCAATTTTGTATCAGCCACAATGTGTGGATTACCACTGTTCATATTCCAGGCAAAGATAATACAGGTGCAGATGCAGAATCAAGGAAAAATAGGAGAGAAACAGAATGGGCACTAAACACTGATATCTTTAACAGTGCTACCCATATGGTTAATGTGTACCCAGATATTGATTTGTTTGCATCCAGGATCAATCATAAGGTAAAACCTTATGTTGCATTTAGGCCTGACCCATGTGCATTTGCAGTTAATGCTTTTTCATTGTCATGGCATGAATACAATTTTTATGCCTTTCCACCGTTTTGTATCATATTAAAAACCTTGCAGAAAATTGCCCAAGACAAAGCAACGGGTTTGATGGTTGTGCCTTTCTGGCCAACACAACCATGGTGGCCATATTTTACAAACATGTTAATTGATCATCCAATATGTTTACCTAGGAAAAAGCAGACACTGTGGCTGCCTGCAGAACCTCAAAGGATACATCCTCTTCACAAACAGTTGAAACTACTACTATGCCATTTGTCAGGGGACTGCTGCAAGGTAGAGGACTTTCAGAAAACGCTTCAAACATCATTCAACAATCATGGAGACCTGGTACCACAAAGCAATACAAATCATATTTACTTAGATGGGAAAACTATTGTCGTGAAAAGAAAATTAATTCACTTGCTGGAACTGTGATTGATGGCATCAATTTCTTGAGTGAGTTATATCAAGAAGGATTATCCTATAGCTCAATAAACACTGCACGTTCAGCACTTTCTGCAGTAATATCAATTTCAGGAAATGTAAATTTTGGCAACAATGCCATGGTTACTCGATTTATGAGGGGGGTATTCTGCTCAAGACCCTCTCTGCCACGGTATAAGGAAATATGGGATGTTTCATTGGTACTCAATTACATAAAGAAGTGGCAACCATTAGCAGATATTGACCTGAAAACACTGACATTAAAAACGGTTACGTTGATGGCGTTAACATCTGGACAGAGATGTCAGACTTTGCATGCATTAGATATTGATCATATGACAGTTGCTCCAGGTTACTGCAGTTTTGAAATCACACAACTTTTGAAAACATCAAAACCAAATAATCATTTTGGTCAATTGAAGCTGATTACTTATGCCCCTGATGAGAACTTGTGTGTTGTCACATGTCTTAAAGAATACTTAAAAAGAACAGAACCTCTTCGTTCAGGTTGCAAAAGCCTGCTTATTAGCTATGTTAAGCCACATTACAAAGTATCTACTAATACTATTAGCAGATGGTTAAAGGAAGTTCTGAAACTTTCAGGCATAGACACATCTATCTTTACAGCACATAGCTTCAGATCTGCAGCCTCATCAGCAGCAAAATCATCTAATGTTCCAATTGATAAGATCATGGCTACAGCGGGATGGAAAAGTTCAGAAACATTCAGAAAGTTTTATGACAAACCTATAATTATTGACAACAGTGGATTTGCTAATAATATTTTTTGATACATTATGGAGGTGCTCACTTTAAGCAAATTGTTTTGCTCCATGTCCACCTGCTTTAAAATCTCACGTGACTCCTATGTGACGTAGAACAATTGTGAAGTAGAATGAGCAAATTGAACGAGACTTACCTGAAAGGGGAGTTGAAGTTCGATTGTGATTCTACGAACAATTGTTCAGGAACATAGGAGTCACCCACCCATTGCTGGTAAGTGCTAATATCCCACCCTGTACTGACATTATGGTGGACATTCCGTTCTTTAAAGACTGGCGCTTGGTGACTAGTGCATGCGTTCTCACGTGACTCCTATGTTCCTGAACAATTGTTCGTAGAATCACAATCGAACTTCAACTCCCCTTTCAGGTAAGTCTCGTTCAATTTGCTCATTCTATAATAGACCATTTTACTTCTTAAAAAAGAGACTTGGATCCAGCGTCCCCAAATCTGGTAAATTTATAAAGGAAACAAAAGCATGAGCCCCTTTCTTGACCCCCGTATGATCATCGTGTCTGAGATTCGCTGGTTACCTTACTGAAGTTGCTGTTGCAGATCATCCTTGCAAAAAATATTTAAGGGGTCTGTTTGTCTGTCGTCACTTGTTTTCAAACCAAAAGAATCGATACTGTTGAGACTTATTGCCTGCTTTATTGCTTAGGCCTAAGAAAATCTTTGACTGCTTCAAACTGAAAATGGAAATCTCAGAGAGTTGGAGTCAAACCAAAACAGGCAAATAATAAGTTTCTCAAAATCCTTTTGCTTTCTCACTAACATAAATCAGAAATTCTTTAAATTCGCTCTAAACAAGAGAAGGACCGATTGACTGAGTTGTCAAAGCAACACTAAATTTGAGCTTGCCAATTGCCAAAACATCAGGCTTCATTCGCCTAAACCGTGGCGAAAAACGCCTAAATTCACTCCGAATGGAAGATACAATAGTTGAGAGCGATTAAATCGAATCAGAACAATAAATCAAAGTGATTTACCTCGAAATTAAACAATAGATTCATCGAACACTTTCTTCAAGCTTCGAAAATTCGTAAAACCGAAAGCACGAAAAGGTTTCAACGATTGCTTGCTGACGTGATTGCTGATGTGATCTCTATTGTTTTATTTCGCGCGCTTTATTATCATGTGATGCGCCACCGCAACAGCTAACATTGGAAATAAGCTCAATTAAGCCCCTGGAGGGTGCAGAGGTGGACTCAAAGCAGAGTGGATTTATCAGAGAGGGGTTAAATAACAACGCCAGGTTATAAATAATGGATTTTTGGATCTTTTGCCTAATATTTTCGGAATCAGCGTACAATTGTACAAGTCGAGTGCACAAATTCATAGATTTCTTTCAAATTGAATTATATGAAAGTTTCCAGTGGTTTCTCAATTTGATTGTAACGTTCTTTACCGTCAAAGATATTCGTGTTTTGTAATTCTTGAACCCATTTATACCCTATTTCTCAGGATTCAGAAAATTTTCCAAGGCGAGACTAGCTAGGTTTTGTGGGTATGCACAGCACAGAGTCGAATTTTGATGGTTTCTTTGCTGAATATACATACATCTCTTCTCTTTAGCTACCTCAACACCAGCAAAAACTGCACCAATTGAGAATTCATCTCCCGCAGCAAAAAACACGACAGTACCAAAAGACGCAAAGGCTACTGAAGGAAAGACGGAGAAACTCAACTCAGTTTCTGTGAAAGCAGAAAAATCATTCTCAATTCGTAAAAGGAGATCTTTGGAAGATGAGGAGGAAGTGGACGGAGTCAAGAAAATGGCAGCCAGAGGGGAACATTCAGATGTAGATAAAAAGCTACCTCCTATCAAAAGAGAAGCTGGGGAAGGTCAGTACTTAATGCTTTTTATTCCATTGGAAGAATTTGCCAGGCTCATTACAATACCTACGAATTATTCTACTAAACATTACAACGACGGGGACCAATAGATTGTGACTGGGACGACCCCAATAGCCACTACTTAAGGACAAACCTTTCGGTATATTGTGACGAATGCACCACCCCCCCCCCCCGCCATCTGCAAATCTGTACCCAAAGAGCAACCCAACCTATTCCCAGAATTAATAAATTGTTTTGACTTTACGGAATCATGTCCAGGCCTTACGCAAGGAATGAAGTTTGAGTTTAACCGGTCTTAGGCTTTCTGGAATTCTGAACAAACTGAGGGCCATCATCGTTTGGACTTGGAAGGAGAGCATTGGAAACAGATTTATCATTGAGGGGTCAAAAATAGCTTTGGGGGTCAGTGTTTCAGAAAAGAATGATGGGATGCAAAATTGAACTGGGGTAATGATGACCAGGATGTAATTGGGTTCATAATTAACTTGGGAGCAACGTTGAGTGCTTTGGAAAGAGAAAAAAAATTTGTTTTTGTACCTATTTCCCTATATTTGATTTTGTACTTGAAAGGAAAATTTTGTAATTTGATTTTGCTTCGTATGGTAATCTAACTTAGCTTTTAATTTCTTTTATTTTAGACGAGGAAGAATCTACAGAGAGTGATTTTGCAAGACTCCTTAGCGAAGAAACTGAGGCTGAGAAAATGACAGGGAGGCATCTGAAGAGATCGAGTCGAGGCTCAGAAGATGGTGCTGAAGAAGATTATATTCCAACAAATTTTGAAAAAGAGGCTGATGTTGATAAGGTATTACTAATGAATTGTTCTCGATATCTGTATGGTTTTATGGACCACAGTGCTCAAGTTTTCAGTTTCAGTTTAGTTACAGTTTCATTTATATTTAATGCAAAAGTGATGCATGTTTTTCATAGCATCTTTGGAGCATAAGACTAGACTCATAACAATGAGTCCCTTCTATCACTGCGGTAAGCCTTGCTCAACAGGGACTCATAATGAAACAGTGAAAAGCTGACCCTATTTTCTGCAATCATCAATGGAATTATGAAGGAATCACGGCTTCGAATCTCGAATCTCGTGGGAATTTTATCAGTTCTTCAATCGAGTTGAAAATTCTATCACATTTGCTGTAACCATAGTAATTTATAAATCTCGCAATCTGATTGGTACTATGATTCGCCATTCGCCCTTCTCAACATTGGATTATTCGAAGGGGAGATCAGAAGGTTCTAAGCGTTTGTTTTCGCCTTGATACTTTTGGCAACATCATGAAAACACACTGAAATATGACTATATCCCAGCTTCTTTTAGCCAGGGTTATAATCTGTTAGTTGTCGTGTACGAAATATAGAATCTTGGAAGAAAATTCAATCAACCTACGTTTCCTCTGTTTTGTAGAGATCTGCTGAGGATAAGAACGACTATACACAGCTGAGAAGTCATGTTGAAAAAGGTAAGCTGTATGCACAGATCTAATTTATTGTGAACCTTTTACATTTAGCTATGAAATATTTAAAAAGTTGCCTGTAAAATTGTATCATATTTTTTTAAACTAAATTGCATGGAAGAAACTTTGGGTTATTTGCTGTAAATCTGCCGTGGCAATTATTTTCAAACATCTTCCAAATATTTTAAAAGTTTTGCTGTAAAATTATATAATATTTTATTAAATTGAATTGCTTGAACGAAACTTTGAGTAATTTGCAGTAAATCTACCATGGCATTTATTTTCAAATATCTTTCAAATATTTTAAAAGTTTTGCTGTAAAATTATATAATATTTTTGTAAATTAAATTGCATGGAAGAAACTTTGGGTTATTTGCTGTAAATCTGCCGTGGCAATTGTTTTCAAATATCTTTCAAATATTTAAAAAGTTGGCTGTAAAATTGTATCACATTTTTTTAAATTAGAACGCATGGAAGAAACTTTGGGTAATTTGCAGTAAATCTACCATGGCATTTATTTTCAAATATCTTTCAAATATTTTAAAAGTTGGCTGTAAAATTGTATCACATTTTTTTAAATTAGAACGCATGGAAGAAACTTTGGGTAATTTGCAGTAAATCTACCATGGCAATTATTTTCAAATATCTTTCAAATATTTTAAAAGTTGGCTGTAAAATTGTATCACATTTTTTCAAATTAATTTGCTTGAAAGAAACTTTAGGTAATTTGCAGTAAATCTACCATGGCAATTATTTTCAAATATCTTTCAAATATTTTAAAAGTTGGCTGTAAAATTGTATCACATTTTTTCAAATTAATTTGCTTGAAAGAAACTTTAGGTAATTTGCAGTAAATCTGCCGTGGCAATTTTTTTCCAATATCTTTCAATTATTTTAAAAGTTGGCTGTAAAATTGTATCACATTTTTTCAAATTAATTTGCTTGAAAGAAACTTTAGGTAATTTGCAGTAAATCTGCCGTGGCAATTTTTTTCCAATATCTTTCAATTATTTTAAAAGTTGGCTGTAAAATTGTATCACATTTTTTTAAATTAAAATGCTTGAAAGAAACTTTGGGTAATTTGCTGTAAATCTGCCGTGGCAATTTTTTTCAAATATCTTTCAAATATTTAAAAAGTTGGCTGTAAAATTATATCATATTTTTTTAATCAAATTGCTTGAAAGAAAGTTTGAGTAATTTGCTGTAAATCTACCATGGCAATTATTTTCAAATATCTTTCAAATATTTAAAAAGTTTTGCTGTAAAATTATATAATATTTTTGTAAATTAAATTGCATGGAAGAAACTTTGGGTTATTTGCTGTAAATCTGCCGTGGCAATTGTTTTCAAATATCTTTCAAATATTTAAAAAGTTGGCTGTAAAATTATATCATATTTTTTTAATCAAATTGCTTGAAAGAAAGTTTGAGTAATTTGCTGTAAATCTACCATGGCAATTATTTTCAAATATCTTTCAAATATTTAAAAAGTTTTGCTGTAAAATTATATAATATTTTTGTAAATTAAATTGCATGGAAGAAACTTTGGGTTATTTGCTGTAAATCTGCCGTGGCAATTGTTTTCAAATATCTTTCAAATATTTAAAAAGTTGGCTGTAAAATTATATCATATTTTTTAAATCAAATTGCTTGAAAGAAAGTTTGAGTATTTTGCTGTAAATCTACCATGGCAATTATTTTCAAATATCTTTCAAATATTTAAAAAGTTTTGCTGTAAAATTATATAATATTTTTGTAAATTAAATTGCATGGAAGAAACTTTGGGTTATTTGCTGTAAATCTGCCGTGGCAATTGTTTTCAAATATCTTTCAAATATTTAAAAAGTTGGCTGTAAAATTATATCATATTTTTTTAATCAAATTGCTTGAAAGAAAGTTTGAGTAATTTGCTGTAAATCTACCATGGCAATTATTTTCAAATATCTTTCAAATATTTAAAAAGTTTTGCTGTAAAATTATATAATATTTTTGTAAATTAAATTGCATGGAAGAAACTTTGGGTTATTTGCTGTAAATCTGCCGTGGCAATTGTTTTCAAATATCTTTCAAATATTTAAAAAGTTGGCTGTAAAATTGTATCACATTTTTAAAAAATTAAATTGCTTGAAAGAAAGTTTGGGTAATTTGCAGTAAATCTACCATGGCATTTATTTTCAAATATCTTTCAAATATTTTAAAAGTTGGCTGTAAAATTGTATCACATTTTTTTAAATTAAATTGCTTGAAAGAAAACTTTAGGTAATTTGCTGTAAATCTGCCGTGGGAATTTTTTTCAAATATCTTTCAAATATTTGAAAAAGTGGCTGTAAAATTGTATCACATTTTCTTAAATTGAAATGCTTGAAAGAAACTTTGGGTGATTTGCTGTAAATCTGTCGTTGCAATTTTTGATATCTTGTATATTTTCAAACTGGCTGCATTTTGATTATTTTTGCAAAATTCATCGAAAATTTTGAGAAAATTAAAATCATCATAAATCGTAAATTATTTGAGGAAGACTGGTGCAATCTTCGAGAAAACTATAATTTATGAAAGTCTACGATATGGTGGAAATCGCAAATCTGTAGCTCTTCTGGTTTAGGATTTAGAAATTTGATGAAATCACAGCCTCAAAATCAACAAATGCCACCATTTTGCAACTAATCAAAAGATCAGAAAGTTGCCACGGCAGATTTACAGTAAATTACCCAAGGTTCCTTTCAAGCACTTTAATTCAAAGAAAAATGTCATAGAATTTTACAGGCATCCTTCTAAAGATTTGAGCTGTTTGCCCTCTGGAACAAGTTTAGTCAGAGGAATGAAATTTGTACGTTGTGACATCGTGTAGAAATATGAATTAATATATGAAACGAACATACCGAAAGCATAGGATGAAGTAACTTTTAGGCTTTGAAAATCTCGTTTCTTTATTCTGTAGGAGTAGAGAGACTGATGAACCTTGTTGTGAATTTATACAAAGAACAGTCAACAATAAAAGGATTTGAAGATTCAGTCAGATCATTGAAAGATGACATAGCAACACATTTGAAATCATCACCAAAGAAGAAAGATGAAACAATGAAAGAATTAAGAAGTGAGATACAAAAAACTGCTGCTGCAAAACTCGAAGGTAAGATTTGCGACTCGAATGTCTCGGATATGTCTCTAATTTCCGATTTGGATGATCTCATGAAATGTTTTGTGAAGTATGAATTGAAAAAGTGTCAATTCTCTCTCTCGTAACGGAAACTAACTTATTTCACCTTGCTGTCTGGGCCATTAGATGTGTCTGAAAGGCAGAATTTTATAAACCATTGTTATCTATGGTAACGTATAAATGCCAGGAAATTTCAAAAAAGGTTGTTTTCACTGTCTTACTTCAAATGCATGGAAACGAGTTTTCCTGATGGATTTTCAAGGTTCTGTATTGCCTTGTTAAGAGTTTATTTTTAATCGGTCGTTTTGGGGGTTTTTTATAAGTTTCTTAGGTAGTTTTTCTGATATTTTAGCATTGTTTTCTTTAACTCGTAATCCTTTCTGTAATTAATTAATTAATTTTATGTTATTATCATTATTGTATATCAATCATTTGAGAATGAAATTAAAAGTTTGAAAAAAAAATTGCCTTGTTAGATACAGTGACAAAATGACCGAAATTTCAGGGATTTTGATGGAACTTCGTTTCTGAAAGAGGAGTTAATAGAGATTTTTCATGCTGTTTGTGCCAAAATATCTTTCCCTAATTTTAAGGCTCGCAAAGGATAAACAATCAGACTGTCTTAGAATCCATGTATTGTTTTAAGTGTCCTTGAATGTTTTATATTTTATCACTAGTAGAATGATTTGATTCTGAATTCAATTCTCAAATCCTACTATTTCATTTCAGAGCTGACGACGTCAATCCGTGGAGAAATCAAAGAATATGCAAAGAGTCATCCTGATTCAACGAAAAGGGCATCAACTGCCATCACCTCGATCCCAGACCTCCCTGTCAGTGATGCTCAATACGCCAGAGCGAGGCGAGAAATCAGTAAGAGGGCAGCAGAGCTTGATGATGTCATAGAAGACACCTTCAAAGCTCAAGATGTGCCAGAAATTTTGAAACAACATTTTAAGAGGAATGCAGAAACTGAATTTAAAGGAGAAAAGATGCTTTCAAGGAATCATCGAAATGTACCAGAAGATGAAATGTTAGACGATGAACTGAAAGAAATAGTTGAAAATTAACATGCATTCTCAAAGCTTTTCCAAGAAATCTGATGACAATTTCTAAGAAATTGATACCGGAAGTAATACATGATTCTGAACAGAAGAGAGACATAATAGTGACACTTCAAAGCTGCTGATCACCAATTTCCAGGAAATTAACACCGGAAGTGATTCTATCAAGCATGAAAGACTGTCAAGAGCAACTATACCAAACATTAAAGGGGCAGGGTCACCTAACGGTAAACAAATCTGTTATCCTCTATGATTTATATTGTTGCCCACACATGGCCATTGTGTTCTGCACAGATTTTGGTGGATGAGCTGAATCCACAAGAAAGTTACTTCCAAAAATCCACCAATATCTCTGCAATCGTAGAACTTGCGAGTGTTTCGTTTGTTTCTCTACGAATTTCAAAAGTCCATCTTCAAACTAACACTTTCATTTTGAGAAAAATAGTGGATAATCTCTGTCATATGGCCTATCAAAGATGCTGCAAAATCGTCATTTCAAAAAAAGTTTGTTAACATCACGTGACCCTGCCCCTTTAATCAAGTCATTTGGCGTCAGTTTCGAGCAGAAACATTGCTTTCATCAAGTCAAAGAGACGAAGAACGGTCCTTTCTTCTTAAAAGAAGCATGTTTGTAAACTTTTTCTGCTGCTTAGAAGTAGTCTTGCTTTTATCCATTAATTAAAAAACGACTGTTAGCCCATGCAAAACGTTGGGAGCCTCAAATCTATTTGGAAAATTCGAAGTCTTAAACATCATACGGTAAAATACACATACATACTCGCTAACTTAAACCGTATGAATTTACAGAAATTTATGCAAATATTTTATTTTGCTTTGCTTTTTAGCAGTAACATTGCGTGATGGGGGATGTTCAATCTTTTTGAAGAAAATCGATTCGTTGCAAATTAAACATTAGAACTTGAACAACCTAAAGTAGTCCAAGCTTTTCTTTTCAAGAAAGAAAATTTGAGATTGCTTTGAATGTTCAACTCTCCCAGCCAAAATTCTTTTATCTTCTCGGCCTATAGCCTATTTCCCTGCTTTCTATTTTCCTTTTAATATTTGTTTACCAGTGTGAATATACGCATTTTGATAGAAAACAATTAAAGTAGAAAGTATATAATTGTAAATTCTTGAATTTTTAAACAATCGTGGTTAGAGTAAATAACCTACTAATATTTGTAAACTGGTTATTACAAAAGTGAAGAATAACTTCATATTTTTTCTAAATTGGAAACCGAAACTTTTGCACGAACAAACCTTCTGAGAAGAATCAGAATCGAACGACATTTTTCTGCACTTTGTAGAATTTTTGAATGTCCACAGTGGTGATAGAAGCTCTAACGCCACTCGATCAAACGTCTCTTATACAAATGTATAAAAATAACTCTCGATTCAGAGATCTTTTAGCTTCTTTCATTTTGATGTCAACTGTTCGATCCAGTGGCGTTAGAGTTTCTCACTATTTTTGCGTTCGAAAATTCTACAAATGTATGAAGACATAGTTCGCTTTAGATTCTTTTGTAGAATAGTGGATAGTTCTGATCCCAAGTGTTTTACGCTAAGACTATCGAATGACGCCTGCCAGCAATTTTTACAATTCGTTCCGACTTTCTTTTCAAGCAAGTAAAAATCTTTCTTCTTTTTGCACTTCCTAATATGCAATCTTGCCAAAGCCTACCGGGCAAGCATTTTATATTCAATGTTTTGTACTCAATTTCTCAGTTCACCCAGCTATTCCCCACCTTAACATTCCGAATTCGACTTTCAAAAGAAGGACTATTTATACCGACTTCTCCACCACAGTAATGTTCCATCCACATTTCTCCAACAAGTTCAACCTCGAGAAGTATTGGTGACTTAATAACAATGCGCTCGTAAATAGTTTAGATTTAAAGACCTATTTGGGCTCCATTTTTGGTAGTAAATGAAACCTACTTGGTTTGTAAAGTCAGCTGGTCAAAGGTCATGAATCGTAGTTCAGGAAAAGGCGAGGTCATAGTGGAAATTTTTGGTGTTAAAGGTCAGAGATTATGGGTCACGGATAGGAAAGGATTGGTTTTAATGTTGGGTCTAAATTTTTGAAAGTGGAAGTAAAATGTACAGGAATGTAATCGAAGACCGATAATGTGACACTAAAAGTCTTTATTTATCGACTTATTACATGTATGTGGGTGGTACAGGAAAGGAAAGTAAAAAAGGACATGAATAACAGAACCATTAGGAATGCAAATGCAGCTTTGCAGCTTAAGTACGATTTAAAATTACTGGAATTTTGATCGTAGATTTTTCCGTTCCGAAGATAAGAAAATCAAATAATGATTATTAACTATGCTACCAAGCCATGCATTGATACTTGTATCCTCGTTTCCTCTTTCGGATCGAATGTGGCAATTTCAACCGAACAGTCATTTGCAGGAGCATTCGACCCGAGTCGAAAGGCTGGGAAGGCTAAAGGCCGTGAATAACAGTACCATTAGGTAGCAAGTGCAGTGTCTTAAACTGATGTCAGTCCCAAATGAGCCCCACCTGAGATTTGTGATAGCGCAAAAATCCTTGCATTTGCAGGTGACTTCTAATTAAAGACAGACCCTAAAGGGAAGTCAAGTGACAAAGTTTTTACCAGGCCACGCAATTGTACTTGTATCATCTTTCGGATCTGATCTGACAGTTTCCACCGAACATTAGAAGGAGCATTTGACTGTGGTCGGCAGACTCATTAATAGTCGAGCTTCGATTTCTATTGTTTGCATTCGAAAATCCCATATTTACAAGAAAACTCTTTCCGTTCCAGACCCTTTTGCTAAACAACTAAATTGCAGGCAACCAAACTCTAAGATGTCTTTACTAATTTATTCCATAATGATAGCATTCTTTGGAAAAGCTCGGCTCGGATGAGACAAGAGATTGGGAAATAAACTCAGAAAAGATGCTTCTTTTTATATCAGGAAAACAAAGGGTGAATTTTTCAAATACAAGTACAAATTTTATTTTTCGACTGAATCTAACCAACTTTATCAAATGTTCCGGTGACGTCCAATCCTGTATTTTTTCATCAAATCTGGAAACTTGTGCCTCAAATATCATTTAGTAGTAGCCATGCTTTCTGTCATCTGAAGAAGAAAAAAGTGGATGTTACTCATTTTCAATGAAACATTAAAGAATTGGCTATTCTATAAAAGAATCTGGATCGAACGACAATACAGTTTGTCGAATTTTCGAATGTGCACAACAGTGATAGAAGCTCGAACGCCACTCAGTTGAATCTTTCACATGAAAACGATAACATCTTCGCTTGATCTTTTATTTGTAGCGTAGCTAAACAATCTGATGTCGAAGTTGGAAATTCCAATTTCGTTGGCAACTGAAGTTATTTTCAATAGTCTCGTTTCCTTGGAGCAACAGCCATCACCCAACTCTATTTGAATGCACAACAGCGCTTTGCATGACCCAAGCCACTCTACAAAGAGCGAACAAGTTTGAATATAGTTCGATTTTGTCCTACTTCAAGAAGCTTTTCCAAGTAAAGTGACAAGGTCAAGATTTCAAACTATTTAGTCTACGGTATTTGATACTTACAATGGCAATGATAGTCCCTCTTAGGATGATACCAATCACACGTTTTCCAGTATGGGTCCCAAACAAGATATTTAGGGCAAGCTTTTATGTATCCGATGCCATGTGAACAGTGAATGAAGAAATGACAGTTCTTTGGATACGGCAGCAGTGCACCATGCTTGTACAAACAAGCTGTAAATAAAAAGAGTTTACTTGATATCTTGGGATGGACTAGACTTGTGCCTTTTCATCCCTTGTTTCTCTGCGTTCTTTGATTTGCTGATATCACTTGGTCAACAGGGACTCGTTATATTATGCTTACAAATTTGGCCCACTTTAGGCCAGCCTAGAGTGATTCCGTATTCACCAATCAATTTGCTAGAATTTAGGTTTCAACCAATCACGAGGCGCTATTCAGACAGTTGTTGTTGTTGCACACAAAAACCGTTGATGAAGCCCGGAGTTATCGCAACTTGGATGGATCTATCTTGCTTCCGCAGAGGAAGATTACTGCCTGAAAGGTATGAATTTTGCAGTTGTAGGTCAAGACAACACAATTCTCTGTACTAAGAGTTTGCTTTTCATTGTTCAAGCTCTTTAGGCCAGATTTTGAAGTGAATTTGTCGAGTGTATGAGAACTCCCGCTTGTTTAGGCCATTTTGAAAAACTTGGTCCACTTTTTAAGCGTAATATTATGAGTCCCTGTTGACCAAGTGATATCAACAAATCAAGGAACGCCGGGAAACAAGGGACGAAAAGATATACACAAGTCTAGGAATGGACAATATAAATCACTATACACATCGCAAATAAATTGATTCACATGGAGAGCACAACAATAAAAGTGCTGTTTTTGAAGCAACCACTTATTTTGCCTTTTCTCTGCCATAAATTAGCAACCACTTGTCAAATTGACTCAAGCAAGGTCTCAAACTCTAAGTTGAAGCCTGACCAATATAACTGTGCATTATTTTCTTATTCTATTCATTCAAACGAAAATAACTTTATTTATCAACTACAAGAAGTACTCAAGTACGTAGGTAGTAGTATGGTCAGTCTAGCAAGATTGTGCCTTGGCCACAAGATATTTCAACTGCATGAAATTCCAACGCTAAACTTTCAAAATAACGTTCAAAGGTTTTTTGGGGAGGGTGGGAGGGGAAATCACACAGAGAAAACTTGCTATCGACCTGTGAAAACGCCACGTTTCATTAGGGCTTTTATACTATTATACAAGTGGGCCTCATTGGCATTGCTGTGTGGCATGCAATTCTCAAGGGGCAGCATTTCTCAATCCCTGAACAAGCTACTTATTGTTCCCTTTTATGCTGCGAGTAAATTCGTAAAACCGAGACGATTGAGCCTACAGCTTCTCCGCAGCAGCCACACAAACGGAGCACAATTTTTTGCGACACCCTGTATATACAAAATTATACAACTGCGTCCCCCTGAAATGACCTCGTCAACGAAACCAACGTTTGGAGAAATAGTGAAAGAATACGAGGGTAAATACTTACGATTTCCTTTGAGGTATCCATAACCATGTTTTTTGTGTCCAGGAATATAAGATCCACATTTGTAATTATATTTATGATCACAGACATCGATGTAGGGGTTGAAGACAGTACCCTTGGGGCAGTAATGAAGGAAGGCTTTACCCCATTCATCACATTGTATAAAGGCATGGCAATTGTGGGGATCTGGGAAATGGCCTGGTTTCTTGCATTCTGAGAAGGAATCGAGAAACATTCATCGAATTTAGTCATTCTGTGAGTAGACCTTTTAGCTATTTTAAAAAAGAATGTGGATCGAACGATATTTTGCTTTATTTCGAGGAATTTTCGAATGTGCACAATACTGATGGTCGTGATGGAAGCTCTAACGCCACTCAATCGAGCCTCGTGTATAAAAGTGTATGAAAATAACGCTCGATCCAGGCTCTTTTGCAGAATAACTAAATTAACCAGTCATATGTTGATACATCAATTGATCGTTCAGTGAATCAATGAATCGTCGAATCAAACTTCGATCAATTAATCAGTCCGTAAACCAGTGAATTGTACAGTTGATGAATTTTTCGCCAAATCAGCAATCAGGCAATCAATCTAATTATTTTCAAGCATTGACACAAT
The DNA here is from genome assembly GCA_964020215.1 of Aurelia sp. 3 sensu Dawson et al. (2005). Classification (NCBI taxonomy): domain Eukaryota; kingdom Metazoa; phylum Cnidaria; class Scyphozoa; order Semaeostomeae; family Ulmaridae; genus Aurelia; species Aurelia sp. 3 sensu Dawson et al. (2005). Next base: position 681,308 of record OZ026576.1, read on the forward strand.
GCTGTTTCCAAAATGTGCCGGTTAGAGTTCCGTTTCAAAAATCTACCGGAAGAAATGTGCCGTTTTCATGTGAACTGGAGGCCTATCCATCACATTTTTCACCGTTTTCAAAATATGCTAGTATCGTGTGAATTCAATCTCACACTTAACCGAAATAAACGATACAATAGAACATATCAGCTGTTCTAGAAAAGAATCCTGAATCGAATAATATTTTGATACTTGTTAAGAGAATTTTCGAATACGAGCCACAGCAATAGACCTTTTAGCTATTCTGAAAAAGAATCTCAATCGAACGATACTTTGCAACGTTTTGTAGAATTTTACAATGTGCACAATTGTGATAGAAGCTCTAACGCCACTCAATCGAACCTTGTGTATAAATATGTACAAAAATAACGCTCGATCCAGGCTCTTTTGTAGAACTGAAACGCCACTTATCGAGCATTTGCAGATCGTAGCTCAATGAATCTGTAAAATAGCCGAACGTCTATTAAAGGGCAAATATTTGATTCAACTTACGGTGTTTTGAATAGTAAACTCCTCCGCATTCTATTCCTACCAATGCCTATGAAAAAAGAACGAGCTTAGGTGAATGTGCATCTTCAGTGTTTGATATAATGCCTTAACATGCTAAAACCTTCTGAAAATTGAGAAGCATTTTACTGTTTAGCTCCCACTCAATCTGTAAACGTCTTACTCTCTTGTTTTATTTAAGACTGGTAAATACTCCAGTACTTCATCCATCCAGAATAACTTATTGTCTTGAGCTTAAATTCTATCAAAGAATTGTTGGAACAGAAAATTTTAGATTAGCAAATTAAGGAACGGATTAAAGTTGTATAAAACGCGGAGACCGTTGTCAGATTGGAAGGGAAAGTAAATTCAAGTTGCTAGAGACATCAAATGAGCCTCGTTCATGTCTTTTCAAGTAATGACAGTGAAGCAATAGGCCTTTATTTGAACCAAATTAGTCACTGCACTGAAATCTGAAGATTTTGTTGTTCACAAAACTTTGAATTCACAGTCTATAAATTTTATTTTATACCAGTTAACAAAGATTTAAAGCATGAATAAGGAAGAAAATTTAAGATATAAAACAAGGGAAATTTACTTACTAAAGCCAAAACGACTAGCACCAATGTTGATTTCATCATTATGGTGCCGTGACCCGCTCTTTCCTCTTCCAATGTCTTCGCTTCGCAAAAACCAAACGGCGAATGGTAAAAATACAGCTGTAAAGATTTTTATACCCGACCATATTCATTTCACTTGTTAATAGATTCTTTAATTTCCTCGTTGCATCATTAGTCAAAAATAATCTTTATTAGAAACGATATGTGGTATTTTCTAATGGCCTAATTTAAAAATTTGGTTTCAAGCTAACGATTTGTAAATATTAAGAATATCAAACCATGTGGGAGGCTATATTGTTATTCTCGTGCTGTTTTGTAACGATTTTCAGCACGTCTTAAAGTAAAAGAACTGTTCTTTCCTCTTACAAATGTATTCATTAACAAGAAACTACGAATTTGAGCGAGAACTGAAAGTTTCTTAAATCATTGGATTCTGAGTACTCGGAGTTTCTTACGAGTTCCTCAAAGGTTCGACAACAAGTTCCATGTTTTATTTACTACCTGTGCCCTCATGAAAATATCAAAGCAAAGCATTGGCAACCTTTTCATCGTTTAGACCTTGTGACCTCGAGATACGATTAGCTGGAGGCCTTAAGCCAGAACCTTCCCATAATTTGATACAGGAAACAAATGAAAATGAAATAAAATATCATAAGGATTTCCTTTCTCAAGACAAATAGTTTCTTGATAAGTAATATTTTGCAATTACTGGACTTTCTTAATTTTCAGCGATCTGAGAGTTGAGTTTCTTGTAAGCATTTTCTTATAAAAGAATACTTGAATACAGTAACGATTTCACCAACAAGAGTTTTAAAAATCCAATTAAATTCTTACATTGTAATTAATGATGTAAGACATATTTAGAATACCCTGTCTACGTGGGAGGGTAAATTGTAGTGTTAAATGTTTTTTAAATGCAAGAATGAATTTTACGGTATACAGGAAAGAGAATGATGCAAAAACAAGCAAAACAAAATTTTGAAGATATAAGCAGTAATAAAATATTGAAAAACACGCGCCTGGTCGTAACTGAAGTAATAAGTATGCAATTATTGTTATCTCTAATGCTAAGTACTACAGAACACGTTCTACAGGTTCTGCAGATTGGGTAATTAAACCGGAAAGAGAAACACTTTAATTTGCAATAAATCACACTACTCTAAATAAGAACGTAATGTAATTTGCCCAGGAGGTGTCAAAAGTTCTTGACTCATTCGAAGCCAGCCAAAAGAAATATTAATTAAAATCGAAAACTTTTGAACGATCAAGCGTTCGGAAAAACCTTTTTCCGGAAGTTTAATTGCCCGAAATTTAGTGTTGTCTGAAAGTGTTTTCGTCCAAAAGTTTTAAATTAATTGATAATAGCAAAACACAAAGAAATGTAAAATAAAAAGTTTATTAATTATTGTTTTGCCAAAAGTGCTCAAGTTCCTAGAAATTTTTCTCTCAAAGTTTGGTTCCTTGAAGAATTTCTTGCAAACAGTTCACTTACGGCAGCACCTTTTTAATTTTGTTGACAGCGAGTTTCACCACAGTTGAATATGATAAAATGTTTATTCAGTTGTTTTTGTACATGTGATGAAGATCATGCACATTAGCTGATACTTGCGATAGAGCTGCAATTAGTTTTAACATAAATATATTTTGGTATCATGGTGCTTGCATTTTGGAATCTTGTTTGTCCGAAGGTTTGTGTCAAAAATTCTCAAAAAAAGTCCAAAAGTTCTTGTCCGAAGTTGTTTTCCAAAAGCTGTTCCGTTCAAAAGTTTTCGATTTTAATGTTCCACTGTTTCTGCTACACACAATTTTTTACCATAGTATGGTTTTAATTTCAAACAAAACCCAAAAGATTTGCAAGGAACTTTCCCTCTGAGACTTCCCTTAGAGGCCTGAAACGAAGCGCCAGTTTAAAACTGGCCTATAGTAGTAAAACTACAGCATGGATTTTCGAATGCAAACAATAGAGATCGAAGCCTTTTTAGAATGCCTTAGAATTGTCTGTTATTGTTACATTCGACATTCGAATCTGCCTGTTATTGTTAATGTAACAGTTGTTCGATAATCGAACTGTTAATGACGTCCTCTCCTACAATACACAGTTCGCCTGCCCTTTTTCAAAAGAGAAATTTGAACAATAAAGATAAACAAAAAATACACTTACGATTCCATTTTAATTCAGTAACTTTATCTTCAGTTGTAACAAAACGAAGCTTTGGTAAATCAAACGACAAAAACAAGATGTTGTGAGCTTGCATCTAATGGCGTCAGCAAGCAAATGGCGTCAGCAACCGATTTTTCGCGCGCTTTTTGACAAGCACCAGTCCCAGACTCCTGCCGCATGGGTTGCTATGAGTTCAACGCACTGACATAAATTTTTTTCAAATTTCAACGTGGATCGGGGGGGGGGGGGGCACTTATAATTTGAGAATTTGAGTTGATTCATTTCACACAAACTAAGGGAAATTAAACGCTCTTCTAACGGCAAGTTAATTCTATTTGTAATGAAATCCTCGTGACGGGAGACTGATTCGCACAAATCACACTGTGCACTCATATCTTCTTCTCATGACGCATTGCATAAGCGTAGGGGGGAAATAAAGTTTAGGGGGGCTGCCTGATAAAAGATCAACTGTTTACGAAAATTTTGCCTGACTTTAGTTAGGGCAATTTTCTGCCCGATTATGGCAGATTTCTGCAAACTTTTCCATAGTTGGTTGTGCTGCAGCCCCATATCCCCCTGTCTCCTACGCCTATGACGCCTTGGCTACGCTACGGTCTGCTGCATGGCTGGTAGAAAAGTCCAGACTACTGTTGTATATACATCTCAAAGTTTAACGTCAACAAAACATGTATCTAAGTTCTTTCATTAAAAATCTTCAACAACTATACATGAACAACAAGTTTCAAGAAATGTCCGAGACTTCAGCGTCAACAGTCTTCACCAGTCTTCATCACTTTGTTAAAAAACGTCCCATGTAACACTCCCATATCAGGTCCCAATTCCCCCTTATTATCCTCTGTTCTTCTTGTTTTTCTTCTCTCCCCCTCTTGGTCTCTCTAAACAAGGTCCTCTATCAGACCTTCTTGGAAACTTTGTGCAACGGAATATTTCAGGCCATTCGAATCCATGGCTTCTCATCACCGGTCGACAACCTGAAAGAGAAATTAATGTGACTTGTGTCGGCATCACTCCACATCCTGAACAAATCAAAACACAAAGATAGGAACTAGTACTTAAACGCACTACTTTGAACAATATTCATCCTTCTACTCCACAATATATACAGGGTGTCTTAAAAAAATTGTTCGACGTTTGATTAGATATTGAAAAATAACGATAACATGGACAGGCTCAGTCCCTGAGCTTACAAAATATTTTTAGAGACCAGAATCTTGCAAATCGGTTGAAAATTCATTGAGATGCGAGCTTTCAAAGATCACAAATATGCGACAGCTGAAACCAGAGACCCCAAGATTACTTGACTGCAATGCAAAAAAGATCGAAGAGGTAATAGAAGCTGATCCAATGTCATACCTCTCATTGATGTCAGAGCAAACCAAATAGGACTTCTAAAGTTATTTAATCCTTACAGTTATTGTCAATATTTGTTTAACATCTCATATATATGAAAACAGTAGTGCAAAACATAGTCGACGAGAGACTGAATCTGTTTCCTCAACGCATCTATGCGCTTGAAAGTTAGGTTATCGAAAACCTGTTCAAATCTCATTTGGTTTGCCCTAAAACAACTGAGAAACAACGGAAACAATGGCCTTACCAAAATGCAATTTCGAGGCCTATGGTTTCAGCTTTCGCACAAACTTAAACTTGAAAGGCTTGTAACTACATGAATTTTTAGCAGATTTGCAAGATTCTGATGTCAAAAATCAAGTTAAAATGTTAGGAAAAGGGTCACTTAACCAAGTGCCCATTCAGCGTATCGCTCTGTTTTTGGCATTTAATCAAACTTCAAAAAACTTTTTGAGACACCCTATAGACAGGCAAAGACGATATGGTTTAAAATTAGGGATGACAACAAGCCTCTTTGCTTGGACCAGTTCTGTTTACTAACTTCCTTGATTGATTGAAAACATGCAGCTGAAGTGTTAGTCACAACACAAAGCTTGAATGCAATATTTTGAACAGAAATGCTAATCTTCTAACTCCACAATGCTGACAGTTTAAGACAAGAGGGTCTGACAAAGGAGGGCCTAGCCAACCCTATTTTGTCAACACGTCTATGATTAGGAATCAAAATGGCGTGCGGTTTGCCACTTGAGACAATTCCTGCACCGCCCCACTGCCAATGCAATATCATAGCCAGGATCAAGTTGCACCCAGTGCAATGGTACAGAAACAAACAAGCAAATAAAGCAAAATTGAAGCATTTTGATGTGAATTGAAAAGAACACTACGTATGGTTGGGTGGGATTTCGGCAAAGCCCCTTATCAAGCTCAATTTATGCCTATTTCAATTCGCATCAAAGTGCTTCTATTAACTTAACTATTTTTATATCTTTGTAGAAGATTTTTTGATCATTAAAGAGTAAGTCTGAAGTCGAAAGGGGACTATAGACATTGGCTTCATCAAAGTTTGGATAAAGTGCAGTCAGTGGCGTAACTCAGTTTAAGGCACATTTGTAATGTGCTCTCTAGTGCTACTCTAGTTCTCCTGGAGCTAGAAAGCAGGCTAGCTGAAATGAGTGACGTCACTTACCCCTTCTCGCTTTCCTGCAAAAACTTCTGCATGGAGGAATAGGCTCGTTGAACGAAGTGCATACAGGGAAGAACAGAGAACAAAGGAATAGCTTGATATCTTCATAGCAACCGATTTTGATGAGAGGATGATACTGCGTGAAGAAACGTGATGCCTCGTATTGACTCAGATGTTCTAGTTTATTTGGAAAGAATGTTTGATTGTATGCGAGGCCACTACACATGGTTTCATGAAGATCTTCACATTTCGTGTTCATGCTCAACGTATTCAGGCCATTTGAAAAATATGTCGTTGATGTGAGGAGGACTGCTAAAATGCTGTAAAACGTCATCTTGGTCGTTTTGTTTTGCTCCTCCCAACCTTGGCACCTTTCTTCGATTATATCACTCCTGAGACAACTCTCTTTTGGTTATATTACCCCTGAGACACTCGCTGATGTCACTTTTTAATCAGCCACCAAGAAAATTTCGCCACAAATATTGGCCACTTCCAATTAACTTTGAAAAGACCAGGCAGTTCTATCTTTCCTTTCGAATTAAAAACTCGCAAAAATTTCGCAAAGTATTCTTGTCAATAGGATTCTTTCGAATGATGCCGTATTGTCTGGATCTGACTCCCCTTTCTGAGACTGCTTCTCCTCCAAAATGTTAACCAATTCTGAATACTATTTAGTCTTCTAATTTTCCTTGGATATGTGCGGAAAGGACTTCTCAGACGTGATTTCGGTGCAGATATCTTTGTCTCTTGTTACTTCAAGTCACCTTCAGCAAAATGTGTGTATATTTCACAAGAATGAGAATCTTCTGATTTTTGCAGTTTGTTATATGCTTGCACCAAGCATCAATCTGTCTGTTTATCAATGAATCACTGCGTTCTAAGTTTCGTTTTAAAGATCTTTGCTGTTCAACTTGTTATGCCAAAATTTTGCTCCTCAACGTCGATCGCGATACGTTCACCAATGAACCAAGAACTGCCTTCTGGGTCTCCTTTTGTGATCTGTTCTTGTTCCGAAATGGATCTTGTTTTGTGCCAAAAATTTGATCCCTCGGGGCTCTCTTTCAGCGATTGATCTATGTTGAAGAGCGAACAAAAATATCTTTCAGAAGTATTCCTCTTTATTTGCACAAAGTTGGGAGCCAATCTTATGAGCCAAGATAAACCAAGCTTAGAAGAAAGCCACTTTGTTTGCCAACGGTCCTTTCGAAGACTGAGCTTACTGATTTTTGATCACCACTCTCTGCCCTCAAGCAGTGCCAACTGACCAAATCTATTTCAGACCAATCCCTCTATATCACCTTCTGAGGCCAAATTAATCCTTTCGCCCTGCCAAGGAGAGAATATTGTATTTTGAACGAGTGTTGCAACCATTGAAATGATCATGTCCTCAGGAGCCATGGGAATTCAAGGACCTTTGGAATTATCTTGAGGTGACGAAAAATGATTCAAACACAGCGAGGATTTTGTTTACCTGGTTAAGTCATTAGCGCCTCAAACAAGAATAGGGACAAAAAGTGACAAAAGGGGGAGGGGTACGTGCTGATTTGCCAAAATTAGGTAACAAAATTATCACAAATTGTTGGAAAAAGCACGTGTAGAAGAGGTCATGTTTCGATGGGGTGTTGCCTCGTGGAAATTTGAACTAGAAGAGTGTTCTTTTCTGAAAGGAAGGTGAGATCGTAACTTGCGTGCCGACTCTCCTCCCTAGTGGACCCAACGTCTGCGCGCAGGGTACTGAGATCGATGCTCAAACCTACATTCTCTCTTCTACAAAAGGGCCTGGATCGAGCGTTATTTTCATACTTCGTTAGAGCATCTATCACCATTATGCACATTCGAAAATTCTTCAAAATGTATCGATCGTTCGATTCAGATTCTTGTTTAAACGAATACATCCAACATCTGTTGTCACTCGATGTTCTTTGTTTGATATTCGAATTCTGCGGAATTTGTACAGTTTAATTAATTGAGTATCTAATTCTAAAGCTCTTACCAGGGTCTACATGAACTTTTTCTTATTTTCAGAGAGCCTAAAGCCTTTAGCGCTGAACCCTGCCCAAACGAGACAAGCAGTTTTTGCAAAGCATTTTAGATTTCCTTGCAGAGAGATCTTATCCCAAGTTTCCCCCCTTTGCCACCTCACAAAACATTGCTTTGCAGACTTGCTATGATGTTTTTTGTTGAGAAATATTTTCTTAAGTGCGTTGCTTCCTGTGGTCTTTTGTGGGTAGGACCCTGAACATTTTGGAACGTTTTGTAGAACTGTCGAATTTACACAAGTGATAGCAGCTCTAACGCCACTCGATCGAATCTTGATCGAAGAATGTATGGAAATAACGCTCAATCCAGGCTCTTTTTTCAGAATAGCTAAAAGGTCTCTATGCTTTGGTACGTACCAAAAGGGACAAAAATTTAATTTGGCAAGCAATTTGTGTTCACCTTGCCAATGCTGCAGGTTCCAGTTCCAACGTTACGTTCCAGTCTTTACACTTTATCTATTGTCCACAGAAACAGTCGAGATCCTTGGTCAAATGACATGGCCTACTTCATAATCCCGGCTTGTCAATGCCGTAAAATATACAAAGTTGGAGACTAATTCTTATATTGTGGGTTGGTCAAGGAATAAGCCAAGGATTTTGTCGTTTGTTGTGTGAGATACCTAAACAGTAATCCTAGAACTGATATTTCATTGTGCTTCAGGTCGAACGTAAGCTTCTTTGATTTGCGCAAATTTGTGTGTCTGGGTGAGACTTTACCGCTGATTACTTACGTTAATGTCAAACAGCCCAGCAATATGTGATATGAGAAATGTCTGAACAACAAAGGACCTCTTGTAAGTCAGAAACTTGGGTGGGCAATTGCCTGCAGTCTCTTTCATTGGTCTGATGAAAATGTCCAATTCAAAATCTCTGAAAGAAGGTCCCCTGCTCTATGGCCCATTTGTAAGAGGGGCAAGAAGGATCTGAGCCATAACCACTGGTACGGACATTTTCCTTACGAAATTGAAATAAACAATTAATTTGTGGTACAAAATTAAGAATAGCCTCATCATAATAAACTCATCGACGTACAATAAACTTTTAACCTGTAGGAAAACACTGTCAACTCATGTAAAAGAATAATAATCAAAATATAAGATACACCTGCAACTAGAGAGAAGAGTGTTAAACCTGTAAGAAAATCAAGTAATCACTTACCAACAACGTTATCATATGAAATTATCACACCAGATACGCGCTTCGTCGCACACTCTTCAGTTTGGTTCATGCGAAGAACAGGTAAATGACATGGCTGGGCTGTTTTATACCGAACACAACAAAAGGCACTGGCTACCAGACTCTGGCACCTAGGGTAAGCTGATTACGACACTCAATTTCTAATATTGTATAATAGCAAGATGGTTGTATGCAACCTCGTCCCCAGGGCCTTTTGTAAAGGCCTGGGGACGAGGTTGGATGGTATGATATGCAATAAAGCTTAGATTTGTTTATCCACCTTCAGAGAAAATCTTGTTGTTTCCACCAATCCTTTACGAACAGACTCTACAAATCATTATTCAATTAAAGTTTCACATTTTAGATCATGGATCTTTCCCTCGTGCCCTTGTTCTTTCGAATCTATCAGAAAACTGGTGACCAGTGTCATTAGCACAATTGAATTGAATTGCTTCCATGATATTCTCTTTGTGTTACATGAAGTAACGTTTTGGCGGGAGAATTTCAGAAGGAAAACATGGCCGACGGAGTGAGGGCAAGAGAAATCACAGCAGAAGATTTTGATAAAGTTTTATGAGAGACTGATGAGGTATGGATTTGGACAAATAGGCAATTGATACTATTTAAGCATGCTTCTTGATATTGTTTTTGAAACTGGGATGTAAACGGGCCTCTCTATATGATTTTATTTGTTGCTCCTAACCGGGTCAAGGCCCACTTTTGCGGGGGAAGAGAAGCCACAGCAAAAGGTTTTGAGAAAGTTTTATGAGAAATTGAGGCTAGCATTAGGACAAATAGAAAGTTTATACTACTTAGGCATGCTTCTTGACTTTGAGCCTGCTTTTGAAACTGAGATATATAAGGGTGTTTCCATGATTTCATATTTCTTGTCCACCAAACCAAAAGGCCAATGGTTATATTTAGGCCCACTACGCTACTTTGTTTGTGGGGGGAGAGAAGCCACAGCAAAAGATCTTGAGAAGGTCTCCATGATTAATGGTATTTATAGAACCACTAAAGTAGGAAAGAACTTAGTTTATTAGGGTTAGACACTAATAGTTCAGATGAAAAACAAATGAGAACTAAACAAGAAAGATATGATTTTTAGCACAACTAAGTCCTTTCAAGTTAATGCTATCATCAGAGTGTGACTGACAATATCTGAATTGAACTTTTTCTAATATATTAGGAGGATTAATATGTTTACATAATGACAGACAATAGAAGTGTTAGATGGTTGAGATGTCAATTGAGGGTTGCGTGTCCTGTTGTGAAATAGTTTTTCTTCATATGTAGTTAATAATTTCAAGGAAGAAAAAGTTTGATTCAGATTGTCAATCACACTCTAATGATAGTGTTAACTTGAAAGGCCTTAGTGTACCAAAAATCATATCTGTTTTGTTCATTTCTCATTTGTGTTTCATCCACACTATTAGTATATAATTATGTTTTTTTATTATTTCTTTGTTGCCAATATCTGTATGTATTTATCCTTTTTTCTAGAGCAAAAATGTCTGGTTCATCAAAGGAAAATGTTCCCTCTAAGGGATCCCATCAAAGACCTACACCAGAAATGACCACAGTAACCCCGAGGGTAACAAGATCCAGTTCCAGGAGAGTGAGGTTTTCAGATGATTCTGGGGTCTCAGTTGTTCCATTTACTCCTGATTTAGAAAATTCTGCAAGCTTTGCTGTCAAAGCAGAGAAAATGGTTCGTATGCTTTTAATTCATAATCTTAATTGTCTGGAGTTTTGTGAGAAAGTGCTTTTTTCCGTGAGATCGGCTGTTCTCTGTTTTTATGTACGGTCAAAGCATGCCTTCCTTGTTAATGCAAATCTCATGTGTTTTAATTTATCAATTAGATCTCATCTCAAAGCATAAAGAGAAAATTGTTGAGAATTACCATTAATTGGCATTTACAAATTTCACTGCTTGCAAGAATTTGATCTTTGAATGTAGATATAGCATCCCCAAGCAACTAATTTACATAGACTTCAAAGCAGTTTACAAGTATCATAAACTCATAAAATGCAAAGATCTAGGCCATGCTGTATAAATTCAATCAAAACATGTCAACAGGAAGACTTTCAACCAACCATCTGCCAAGCAAGGCTGCTCATCACAAAGTGGTTTTTTAATAATCATCGTAATACTGCAACCATGACTAGAAATTCAATTCTGTGAGTCACCAGTATGGTCCATATTTTTCAGGGTATTCATGATGTCCCAGCACCATCACTAATATCAGAAGATCCATTGGAAGATTTCAACAAGAAGGAAAAACAACGCAAAAGAAACAAAAGAAATTCTGAAATTCAGAAGGGTAAAAAAGAGTTTGCAAGGTTGCCAAAGATTGCCCCAATGCCTCCCAAAATCTTGCCAAGGGAGCCGTTAGCAGCAGATCTGAAATTTGAAAGGAAGGATGGGATAACTGGATACCATCCCACTCCAAAAGGTAACTTAATATTTATAATTCTATTACATTAAAAAGGATAGACACAGTTGAATGCTGGCCTGGGCCAAGTATAAAACAGAATCCATTGTATTTGATATTATTGACACTAGGCCTCTATAAAAACATATTGAGCCTGGGAGTAAATCAATGGGCAAAATATGCCTGCAATATGCCTGCAATCAAAACACTCTGAGTACAAAGATATTGCGAGCAACTAATGTATTTCTTTTCTATTTGCAGCTGTTACTCCCATCCAGATTGTCAAACCAATGGGTATCTTAGTACCAAAAAGTCACCCAACGCTAATGAACACTCCTGATTCTGTAAAAGTTTGGACAAGATGCACCAAAACACCTGTGAGTGCACCGCAATATCAAGTTACTGTGAGGCCAATAGAGGTGACAAATACTGATGCAGTTGTTCCAGGTTCTGTGAAAAATGAAACAATTAATTATCTTAATACAGATGCCAGTAGTAGCAAGGATCAAAGTAGCGGTGAAGACAAGGTTCAAAGTAGCAAGGATCAAAGTAGCATTGGGCAGAGCAATGGGAACAAGATTCAGAGTACCATTAGGGGTGTAGTTGTAAGTTATGAACACAGACAGCAAGGCGAAATGAAGATTGCGAAGGACAGTCAGGATGGAAACAATTTTGACAATATAAAGTATTATCATCTGAAAAATCTGAGCAAAAACTTGCTAGTCAGAGCTACAAAGTTCTTTTTAAATGGTGAAGTTTGTTATCTGATCCCGGCTAAAGTTGTGTTAGATCATACAGCTCAAGAGGTTGAAGGTCAGAGCTTAGCGCCAACAGAACATGGCCAAACAGAGGTCGCCATGGATTCTGGAGAGGTCACGGCGAAAGAAACGATCCCAATCACAACGGAAACAGCTATCATTGCTCATCTTGGATCTAATGTAAAAAACCAGATGACATATATCAAATCGAAGACTCAACGGTCTAATCTTCCCTCCAATTCAGTAATGCGTGTGAATAAAATTATATGTCATGGTTCTCAACGAGTTAGTGAAAACCGAGATTTAGGTTTGCCTTCAAAGAGAAGTAAAGTTCCAGTGACACAAATGGGGTCTGAGTGGCATGATTTTGTACCACCAAAGTCATCTGCAGCGACTTGTCATCCAGGATTTCAAATTCTTGAAAGCAGAGTTACAGAATACCACGAAGAGCTTTCGTTTACAAAGAACAGAGCAAGTCGTAGTCGAGAACAACCAAACTTTGCATATCCGAGTACACGCCATTTTAAGAGGAATAGTAATGGTTTGCCGAAAATTCGCGTGTCAAGATTAATGTCAAAAGGTGAAGCTTCAAAGTTCATGAATCAAATGTCAGATGATGCAAGTCAAACGTCAAAGGACGAGAATGATAATGGCTCAAATACTGAGGATAAGCATGAAGAAGATCGTAAAAGTTCAAGTTTCAGAAAGAAGAGAAGAGGTCAGTTACTGTCTGTTGTTGTTTTGTTGTTCATTATGCATCGGCAACTCAGTGCCCGAGATGAGAAAAGAGAAAAGAAATTTTATACGGGTGTGTTTTTACTGTTTTGACTCGTGGGTATCTTGACCTTTGATCTGAAAGGACGTGCCATTTAGCCTGAATAATTTGACCCATAATTCTGCACATATTTTCGTAGTTTTAGGGTCATAATTTCACAAATTTGATGAAAATCTGGACCATAATCCCACAAATTACGAAATCATTCCTGTAGTGTCTATTAAAGAATAATCTTTTCTTGACCTGTCGATGGTCGGTATTCCAACCCAAAGCTGAGAATCTTTTAGAGTATATTTCTTTGATAACTTAGCATCCAATAAAGTTCCAACAAATCTTAAAAATTTCAAGAATTCTTATAAAAAACATGCCAAAATACTAAAGAGTGTTTTTTACTCAGTAAAGAACTTTTATAACTTATAAAAAATAACAATTTTCATGGAAATCTTATCAGGAATTTCGTGAAATTTTAACAATTCATACGAGCGAAATCTTTGTTGAGTGCCAAAAAAAAACTATGTTCTGGATTCAATCTCCACAAAACTAGTCAATCAGATCTCATGAACCAGTTCGTTAATGATAATGTGTCATATTTGAATAACCGTTTCTTTAATTTCAGGAAAACCAAAAACCAAGAAGCACGATGGTTTGTTGCGTTACACCATTCATGAATCGAATAATTGTTCATTTTTGATTGCTGATCGACCTGGTAATCAAGGTATCAAAGATTTTGCTTTCATCATGTTTAACCTATACCTATCAATCGAATCACTGTTCATTTTTTATTGCTGATCGACCTGGTAATCAAGGTATCACAAATTTTGTTTTCATCACCTTTAACCTATGCCTATCAATCGAATCACTGATCATTTTTGATTGCTGATCGACCTGGTAATCAGGATATCAAAAGTTTTGCTTTCATCGCATTGATCTTGACCGCAATACATAGAATAAAGCTTTCTCACATATTGATACAAAATTTCTCTAAACTGTCAATTTTCTTGTAGATTTCCACGTTGACTGTCCGAAGCTAGTAATAAATGGTGTACCTAAACCTTTACCAGAACCTGTATCTTCACCCGTATCTTCAGACCAACAAGTTCCAGATTTAGCAAAACAAAGATGTGGTATGTTGTCGTTGTTTTCTTTCTCATCAAGTTATTATCTATACAATGTATAACTAATTTCTCATTTATTTTTTGGAGCTCTTTTCTTTGTTTCTGTCTTTCAGTTTTATTTTCGAGGAGTCGAAGTAAGTTCGTCTGCATCAGAAAATTCAAAGATGTAAATTTTACTGTATCTAAATGTTGAATTCGGAGCTTGAAGATCTTTTGTGCGCTAAGGAATTGTTTAGATTGGAACTTGCAAAGTTTTAATCCTGAAATTTTATTTGTATTAAATATTATTACGGTTCGCTTTTTCTCGGCCTTTTTCTCATTATTATTTGGTCTTTCTCATTCTCTAGACAAAGAAAAAATTAACGAACAATTTGCAAAATTTTTGGCACAAACTGAAGACATTAAAGTGGAAGAGAGCAGGTAGAGTTTTGTCTTTCCATTTATTTATACTTTTGAAGGAATGTTTTGGTTTTCAGAACTTGAAAATGTGAAAGTTATAGAACCTGAAGTAATGTCTGATTAAAAAGTTTAATGGGAGCTTTGCTTTGAGCGCAGACCAAAATCTTCTTTTGTTATTTTCTCAGGGGGGGGGGACTACCATACATGCTGGCACGAGATGTGCCATATTTTGGGGTGCCTTTTATTGAGTAGAAAATAGATTTGGGGTGTAATTTTGGTATAGTCACAAGTGGTCATAAATTTTGGTTGTCGTTTTCTCTTTAGGGTATTGATTTTGATCAAATTTCACTTATTTGGCTAAAATCTTAAGCAAGGGCCCTAGCACAATAATGTCTTGAATTTTTGCTGCTCAATGTTCGATTGATTATGATTTTCTTCACATTAGGGGCAAAGAATTTGAAATTGTGTCCTACTTGTTCGAGCTGAAAAGTCTTGTTGGAATATCCGAAGAAACAAAAGAGGTATCTTTTTTTTGCTATGAGCCTGTTATCTATTCTAAAAAAGAATCTGAATCGAACGACATTTTTTATTAGTTTTGTAGAATTTTCGAATGTACACAATAGTGATAGAATCTCTGACGCCACTTAATCGAACCTTTCGTATGAACATATTGCTCGATCGTAGAACAGCTAAAAGGTTTACAGGGCGTCCCAAAAAAATTGTGACCCGTTTGCGTGGCTGCTGCGGAGGAGCTGTAGATGCAGTTATCTTGGTTTCTACGCAGTTGCATGTCAGGTTTTAACTTAGAGTTCGCGACCTTGTTTGAGTCAATCTTACAAGTGGTTGCTGATTTATAGCAAAGAAAAGTTAAAAAAGTGGTTGCTTCAAAATAGCATTTCTGTTGTTCTGTCAAAATAAAGTAAGTTTTCAAAGAAAGGGTTCTAGCGTCGCGTTAAAAGTTTTGTTAAAATTTTTTAAGGGTTAGCAGTGTTTTCTATTCATAAGAGGGCACTTTCTATCTTTTAAAAATGTCGTAAAAATTTTACATCTTACATCTATAAATTTTACTTGTAAAGTTATGATGTTACATCTTTCTTTCATAGGTAGATTTGATTGTCACAGCTACAAATTGCATACTTGATCTCGAAAGCAAAGTAAGAAGTGAGTAAACCTTTTGGGAATTTTTATGATGTCTCATCTTGTCCATTGCCTGCTTTTTTCTTACTTCCTTTTCCCTCTGTCTCTTTCTGTCTCCAATAATCTCTGCTCCCTAAAGAACTAAGTTAATTTTAACAATATTTTGTGTGTTTTGACGATACAGAACATTTTGAATATCTGAATATGATTATTTGACAGCCTTTTCATATGTGAACGCAAGAGAATGGTCATTAAAGATTTGTCAAATCGTAACAGTTAACTCCTGAGGTCCATCCAATGGCATCAATAAAATACCTTCCACCTTTGTTTGTTTGTTTGTTTGTTTCTTTATTTATTTATTTTTTTATTCATCTTTTTCTTTCTTTATTCATTTATTTCTTTCTTTATTTCTTTCTAGCTGTGCCTGTAAAGAGTACGATTTCGTTTAGTTCCAGTGCCTCTGGATTCATTCATTCATTCACTCATTCACTTTCACTCATTCACTCATTCACTCATTCACTCATTCACTCATTCACTCATTCACTCATTCATTCATTCATTCGTTCATTCATCCATTCATACATTCATATATTTATTCAAAGTTGGTATTTACATAGTTTTACAAAAATAAAGTAAATTTACACCAACTATTTACAATAAATCTAAAGAAATACATATTAAAATCAAAGGAATTCAGATTCTATTCACAAATTGTACGAAGGCAGCTGGTTCCATCCCAAGTCTTAATTTCCTTTTTGAAAGCTACAACGGACTCTATCTTCTTTGCATCATCATTTAGGGTATTCCACAACATAGCTCCTCTAAATCTCAGGGAGTTTTTCCCATATTTCACGGTGAGAGACCTCTGAGGAAGTTCGAATAAAACTTTTTTGCGATTTGAGAGGTTGGTTAAGCGTATTTGAATTTGAATTCATTCATATTTTTATCACAGGCTTAATGAACGAATTCAGCCCAGAAATGGTAGAAGATTTACTTTCTAAAGTTTTTGCAAGTGTCAGTGAATCTTCAGGGGTTATTTGTGGTGAGTAATAGAAATATTTTGGAAACGCAATGCCTTAATTAACTTATCAATTTTCTTACGAATACAGTTAAACCCCGCAATTTTATTCATTCAAGTTTGCTCGCGTTGCTACGGTAATAAGTAGCTTCACCAAGCACCAGACTCGTCTTCGTGTTATTCAACTGGAATCCTCGTTTTCGCACCAGGATGAATCTGAAACCTGCTTGTTTTAAAGAATTTTGTGTTTGATTGGGAAATGGGTTTCCCTTTCTACGATGTCTGCTGTTTTTCAGAATTTGGTAGGCTTTGAATTACCAATCAAACACATCTTGTTTAGATCCATCTAAAATGTTTCAATACAAGGTTACATACTACTATGCTTTCTAATTTATATACAAATATATCACACAACAGAGACGATACCACAAGGAGCAACAGACAATGAATACCCAGTGGTCTTAAAGGGAACAGACATAGCTATATCTCGTAGCCGCTATAAATAGGCCAAAGAAACGCCAACAAATCCATTGCTTCTTTAGCTACACAATGAAACTGGATGCGCCGAAGCTGTCGAGTGCAATAGATTATATTTTTGACCTGGCCAGGGCCAGCTTTTAACCATGTCGATTCCCTTTAACATAAAGAGATATCCAATCTAATTACAAAGTAGATATACAATTAAAGTAAGCTACACATAAACGATCACCACAGACTACAGGTAGACACTGAAAAGACATCTTTGGTCGCAGGCTCCCGTTGCTTGTAGCTTCATTTATTGTTTGTATGTTGTTTGTTTTTATTTTGCCCTCTCATTTTTGTTTTGTATTTTGTGTTTCAAAGCATATTTATCTTATTTTTTTAAGATACAAGTTTTGATTCCGTGAATGACATAGATCCATCACAGCAACTAGCGTTTACTTCTCACGTCATGCCAGACAAACAACAGCAGCAACAGCAACAAGAACCAGAATTCGTAGTTCCCCAAATATGCAATACCCCCGACCGGAAATCAAGGCTTCGTAACATCACAAAGAAGGAAGGCACATTGCCGGAGGTTCCCAACTTAGATCGTTTAACCAGCCCAGAACTTGAAATATCAACAGACGGGACTTGGTCCCCTTCAAACACTCAGGCACATTCAGATCTGGTATTATCACAAGGTAGTCAACGGACCAATCTGAATTGGTCCTCACAAGTTTCATTCAGCGATTCACTGACGGATGATTCTGAGAATATTCATGAATTTGATTTGTGCTTCGGAGGAGCAGAAGGAGGGGTAAAAGAGCATCCAGAGCCGACGGAGAATGTGAAGAAAACGTTTCAAACTTATGTCGATGAATTACTGGAGAATTTTGAAAGCTTGATCAATATGCACGAAAAGGTGAGCGGTTTCTTTTACATCCTGCTGAAAATTTACAAAACATATTACTAAATTATTCTACTTTCAAACAGTGACTTAACGGTACTACCAGGACATGTGAGAGGTCATAGGTTTCAGTCACCTGTCCTTCGGACTCTGTCTCTTGCCCCTTTCTTGCATAATCCTCAATGGAATATGAGTTAAACAATTAGAGTTCTAAAATTTCATTCTTTGAGAATGTAGCCCAGTCATTTCTAGTTCTCGAAAAGAAACTATTTCTGTATGACTCTGTCTTGCAAATAAGTATTCAAAATAACTATTTCTTGTGCTTGCTGTGTTTCTTAAAACGTAGCTTGGAAATTTTACAGCAGATGTGTTCTTTATGATCTTCCAGAAAATCTTCAGACGAGAATGGCTTTAGACGAGATTCAAACTGTTTGTGGCTCCTCCACAGACCTTTCAGTTGTTCTACAAAAGAGTCTGGATCAAGAAATATATTAACCCTTTCACCCTGGAAGGGCCATATAGCCCAACATTATTCTTTGAGAACTGCGAATTTTTCAGGGGGTAAAGCTTTCAGAGTTTTGATTGATTTGAAAGGTTATGGTCATTGCATTTATCTATTGCTTATTGAATCACTGATTATGATACCCCCTGGAAAACGACGATCTACATTAGGTTTTCCTGTTAAGCTTGATTTTAGTCGCGCGTGAAAGGGTTAATGCAATTGTTTTCCAAAGGCTTGGTTGAGCAGCGTTCGAGGCTCTAACACTGTTATGCACATTTGAAAATTCGTCAGATTTCTGCAAAATGAATGAAAAAATTGCTTGATCGAGACTCTTTTAAAACAGTTAAAAGATCTATTATCGTAAAGCTGTAGATTTTGTTTCTAATGATAGCCTTGAAGAAGAGGCTCATCATACTTAAAGGTCTAATATCACCATTTTCGATAAGTTGTAATATGGACGTCCTCTGACAGCTGAATTCGATAACATCACTCAAATCGCAATATTTCGCCTACAAGTGCCCCTAAAAGCCTCCCAAAGTTGCGAATTTGCGGAAATTTTTCAAAATTACCGCGCAGCGAAAAGAAGACTGGTAACGAGCGCTGCAACGTCACGGCAGGAACGCATGAAAGAATCACAGCACAGGCCCTCATTGAAAACACTACTACAAGGTTGCATCTTGTTTCTTCCCGCAAAACTGTTTTTTCAGCCATGCCTGAGAGATGTATGGTTTATGGTTGCAGCAATTACCTATGACAAAGAGTTGGGTATTTCAGTCCATAAACTGGCTTCTTCGGGGATGACAAGCCTGAAGCGAAAGAACGAAGGAAGAAGTGACGGAACTTACACAGAGATGAGAGAGAGAAGGCAAAATGAACCGAAAAGAAGCACTCAGTCATTTGCGCGAAGCATTTCTTTTCATACAAGAAGGGATCGATACAGTGTGCCTCTGTTCCCGGGATGGAGTTATCATACAGAAGAAGTTTGACATCAGATGACATCGGGGTTTAAAGCTAGCCTAAAAGTCGCGCTAAAGGTACAGGATAATCACATAGGCCAGGTGAAAGCTTTCCCTTCAATACAAGAATCGTTTCCCTAAAGACTATATCTGGCGTTCCGCAGAGAAGAGAGAATTCTCCGGGGTAACATTGAAAGCTGAAGGAAACAATAATCATGTATGAATAGCTCAAAGAATCTTCTTTCGAATGGTGTCAAATGTTAATATATCTTACACTAAAATTTGCGGTTATTATGGGCGTGCAGTCAGCAGGTCATGATCTTGTGCGATCTGGCTTTCGATCATGAGAGTTCCCAAGGACAAGAGTGTTGACGATTTATCAATGAAAATTTTTATAGGAATTACAACTCATACATTGAGTTTAGTGATGTCTTATCATCTGCAGAAGTACTTTTGAGGAGGGCAAAGCGGAACGTTGGGAAGCGTTGAGGAACTCTGTGCCGTTTCGTAGAGGCATAAATTTTGGCTTGTTCTTGGAGAACCCGTGATCTTATTATTTGGCTGCGAACTCAGCATTGCCGCTGCAAACTGCCAAACTGAGGTAAGAGCCTTCATATTAAAATCAGTTGTGGGTTTCTTGTCATTTTAGCATGCTTTAGTCATTTGTTTATCCATTCCTCATCGGCAACAGTGTCATCTTGACATAGATCTTTTATGTGCAAGGCTGGGTCTAAGCACAATGTGAAGTTTGCCGTACAACGGTCATTGCTCACTGTTGCTGCTTCGTCTTTTTCTTCAGCAACATGTTCTTCGACGTTGTAGCAGAATACCACGCATCTTTTGATTTCCAAGATGATTCAGACAATGTTTGCGACATTTTTGAAGATCTAGTTCGTTTGTTCCCACGGTTTACCCACACGCTTCAAAATTCCTCAATAAAGCATTGGATACTTGCGCGTGGCGTGGTTCCTGTTGTTACGTCACAAACACTCGACCCAGTCTCTTTCTTTGCGCGGTAATTTTTCAGACCACCCCATCTTTCAGGGGCTTTTAGGGGCACTTCTTGTCAAAATATCACGATTTGAGTGATGGTATCGAATTCAGCGATGATAGACTGTCCATATTACAAATTTTCAGAAATTGTGATATTAGACCTTTAACCCATACAGTAGAAACCCGCATAAAAGAACCAGTTTTTTTAAAAACCTTGAGGCTGAAATTTAATCTTTTAAACCCCCTAAGGAGAGGCCCTTATGTAACTGGGAGAGGCCCTTATGTAAAAGGTTACATGTTTTCAGAATTCCTCAGAATATTCAAGAATTCTTTGCATTCTGATCAGAATCCCTCAGTGGCACAAGAGACTATCAGATTTTAAAAAGAATTCCAACCTAGAAATGCTGTCAAGAATTCTTCAGAATTCTCTCGGAATTCTTTTGCTGAAAAAAATATTAATGTGCAAGGTGTGTACTGTATATAAGAGCCTGTTTTAGAAATTTGCAGGCTGGAATTTAGAATAGCAGCCCTTCAATCAAGAACCTATTCAGGCTGCCCAAGAAAAACCTAGGTTCTTTTATGCGAGTTTCTACTGTAAATGCAACAAAAACACCGCAATCTCTACAAAGAGAACTGTTAACTCCTGTAAACGGACAACAACCAAAATATACCTGTAACTAGAGAGAAAACTATTGATTCCTGAAAGGAAAGAAATAAGTTAGCAACTGCAATAAAGAACTTTGTTTTTATTCACAGGCGTCAACACGCATGCCCAATGACCAAGCAACAGTGCCTAAATTTCTAACTCCAGAGAAAGACAACTCATACCCAAACACGAATTCCCGAACCCAATGTCTTTCATCACCATTGCGAGGATTGGATTACGAATCCCCAGTGCAACTCACGCCACCAAAGATCAATGTAGCATGCCTCACTTCCGACATCCCTGGTGGCAACGAGGCTAGTCCATTATGGTACCAAACGATTGATTTTGAGAGCAACATCTATGGAAGTCAGACTGTCAATCATCAGGTGGAAGCTGTCAATCATCCGTTGTCAATGACAGTTATCGAACGTGATGATAGTCACATGACTGTCCTTTGTGAAGGAAATAATAGACATCAAGGTCATATTGATTTTAACAATGATAATAATGATAATAACAATGACAATTGTTCTCGTGTGACAATTGATAGTGGAGAGAACAATGGAAGAGACAATAGATTTTCTAACATGACAATTAACAATGTAGAAAACAATAGAGAAAACAATGGATTTGTTCGACATGACTGTGAAGGTATCGGTTTGATGAAACATGTTTCAACAGTAATGGGATTTGATGTTAATAGGAAGCCATGGAAAAAGTACAGATGGAATGGGAATAGACTTGAAGAAGAAGATGGTGAGTAAACCGTAGAGTGACTTCCCTACGAGGGGAGCCATTATTCCAAAGAGGAAAGAGGCCATGAAACTAAGAGCAAAGGCTACTTATTGTTGAGAATTGAGAATCGCTGCCCCTTCTGCATGCCACGCAGGAATTCCAATGAGACACACTTGTAAAATAATGTAAAAGTCCCCATGAAACGTGGCGCTTTCGCAGGTCGATAGCAAATTCTCTCTGTGTTATTTCCCCATCACACCCCTCCTCCAAAAAGCCTCTGAACGTTATTTGAAAGTTTAGTATTGGAATTTCATGTGACTGAAATATCTTGTGGCCTTACGACAATCTTGCTAGACCTTACTACTATTATCTGCGTACTTGAGTACTTCTTATGGGTTAATAAAAAGTTATTTTCGTTTGAATGAAATGAATAAGAAAATTATTCGGATTTACTGCGTATATTCGGTTTCGACTCACTTCAGGATGTGACGTCAAAGATTTCTAAATTTAAAACCAGAAGAGTTGCAAACTCAGTTCTCAAACTCAAACTCAAAAGAGTTGCAAACTCAAACTAAATTCTGTGGCTCTCCAAAAACTTAAGAATTTTGGTTTTGATATTCAAATTGATTTGCTGGAAGCTTTCCTTTAACTCAGGTTATTCACTGTAAAGACCCGCTGCTGCTGAAAGCGGTTTTAAAATTCTTGTAGAACAATTGCAAATCCAAACCATCGTGGTACTTTTGTGGTACAAAATTTGAAAATAGTCTTGAATATCGGATTCATTGTACTAAACCCATAAACGCAACGAAAACACCATAATCTGTGGAAATAAGAAACTGTTAACTCCTGTGAAAAAACAACAACTGAAATAAACCTGATACTAGAGAGAAATTTGTTGAAGCCTGCAAGAGAAAAACGAATTAATCTTAAACCCTGTAAGGAAAGAAATAGTTTCTAACTGCAATAAAGAACAAAGTTGAATAACCAAACACGCGTTTCTTCGCACCCTCGTCAGTTCAGGTAGAGCTGAAATTTTCATTTCATTTATTGTAGAAGATCCTGATGTCAAAGCGTTGCGAGTCTTGAAAAACTTCTCTCAGATTAGAAGTCGTGAGGCTGTTCATGGCAAATCATGGCATGATGATGGACCAAAAAGTATCCTTGCGAAAGATTTAATAAACAGTGATCTCCTGGCCTCGTTCCTGTTCCCGACTAAAGTTTATATCCCAGAAGACCCTTTTGGCATTGGAGCCGAAACTGTTGTTTCCGAGACAGTTGTAGCCGACACTGTGGTTACGAAGGATATTGAGCCTGTCACTGCGAAGGAGAATGTCATCAATCACGGCTCATGGAATGAGGGTTTTGATGGTACACCGCCTCATTCAAAAACGGTTATTGTGGGGTTGCCCCCAAAAGTACTAAAGAAAGGAAAAGGAGCTAAGAAGAGAGCTAAAGATAAAGGGGAAAGTTATGGTGTGACAAAAAAGAAAGCTAGAAAATTGGTGCCTGAGAATGAGCTGAGGTACAGTAGAAACCCGCATAAAAGAAGCTGTTTTTATAAGAACCTTGAGGCTGAAATTCAATATTGTAAACCCCCTGAATAAGAACCTCTCAGAGGCTGAAACTGGGAGAGGTTCTTATAAGATAGGTTTCATGTTTTTAGAATTGACTTTCCATTTTTTGATTGTTCTTTGTTCATCACTTTTCCATTTTCTTTTATTTCTTCCTGAAAACATTTCTGGGCCCATTGATGCCGTGCTCCACCATTTTTCCCACCCCTGATTTTAAGAAACCTTTATTTGTTGTACAAGTTAATTTCATAATTCCAATCTTGCTTTACCCCAGGCCTATTACTACGATGCCAGAGGAAACAATAGAAAATACTGTCTTCATACCAAATATAGTCACAGAGAAAAAGCGCGGGAAAATTCAAACTCGGATACGTACCTCACCAAGACGACACAGAAGAGCATTGAAGAACGTCAACTGTAATACTATATGATCAATTAGCCTTGTCAAAGTCATGTGATGCTAACCGATTGCCTAGATTGGCTCAGATCAAAGAATCTCAAGTCATGTGACGAAGAACAATTGCTTTGATTGGCTGCCTACTCGCCGTGCTTGCTTCTCATTGGCCAATGATTGTACGTTGGTATGGAAAGATGAAGGTCGTAAGTCATGACATTAAAATACTTTTTGACATTTATGTTTCCTTTCAAGATTTCTTCTCCGGTATTTTTTCCTTTCTGATCGCAATAGGACCAACACAGCCTTGCCAGTTCCAGATCAAATCACTTAAAAAACTTTGAGAGACGGACGATAATGCGAAGGAATTTTATTTCAGTTTGTGTTTATATTTGTGAAAGTAAAGCATTGAGAGTAGTGCTCTAAATAGTTGTTTATTTTGTTGAGTTATTTATTGGAAATATCATTCATTGAAGATATATTTATCACAGTTGAAATTATTTCAGATTTAGAGTAAAGAATTTTATTATATTGTTGACTTAACTAGTGGCGATAAAGGGGTAAAAATTTCTCCATTCTAAACATTTTCACAAAAAGGTAATTCTCTTCAAAGATTCTTTGTAATTTTCAAATTTTTTTTTACCTCTCCATTAATATTGAATTTTTCTGTGCTCTTTGACAGATTCACACATTAACTTGTTTAGCAACAGAGAAAATTTTTACCCCTCCAATTTAATTGGAACCTAATTTCTCTATCATTGACAGTGATGGTATACATGATGTTTCAGAAGAAACGCAACCCAACTATGATTTAAAATCTCAAAAAGTTTACAAAATTTAAGTAGATGTAATGTATACCATCTGAAAGTTCAATCTTTCTTTTTTCTAATGATATGCAGTTTGGATACATTAATGGAGATTTTTATGATTAAATTGATATTTTCTTAAAGGGGCAGGGTCACGTAACCGTAAACAAACCTGTTATCTCTATGATCTATATTATTACCCACACGTGGCCATTGTGTTCCGCTCAGATTTTGGTGGATGGGGTGAATCCACAGTAAAGTTACTTGTAAAAATCCACCAATATCTCTGCAATCCTACAACGTATGAGTGTTTGGTTTATTTCTCTAGAAAATTCAAGAGTCCATCTTCAAAATAACACCTATATTTTGAGAAAAGTAGTGGAAACTCTCTGTGATATGGACTATCAAAAATCTTGAAAAGTCATCGTTTCGAAAAAAGTTTGTTTACATTACGTGACCCTGCCCCTTTAAGTATGGCCAATTTCAAGTGGAAAGCAAAATTAACGCATTTTTCCGGTAAAAAATTGTGAAAAAAAACATTCGGGTGGAAAGCGCAGTTTGACCAGAAATCGAAGGATGAGGCAAGCGACGACAAATTTGTCAAAGTATTTCAGGTCTAAAAGCTATTGAGTTGATGCCTTGAGGAGGAAATAAGACAATTTCATTCTCATGATAGAATATGTCTCCCAAAGGTGGATTATCGTTTAATGCACCCAACCTGGATATCATCGAAAAGAAGACAGATTGTACTTTCAGATGGTATACCTCAAATTGATTCAAATGTTATTATTTCCTGAAGAATCTCAAATGAAAGTGGGTTGCGTTTTTTTTGAAACACCTTGTAAAAGTCTCCCTACAAAGAATTTTGAGTTAAATTTGATGTATTGTTGAGTTAAGTTGTGAACAGAAAAATAAAAAGATATATTTATTAAGAGAGGATCTTATTTATCAGTTTTATTTAACCAAAGATTCAATTTTTGGTAGTTTTGTCTTCAACGATTTTACACTTTTACACACAGTTTGTGAAACTAACAGTGATAAAAGCTGAATGTTCGTGCTAAGAGCAGGATGGCACAAATATCACTTGTAGGTAGGACTTTTTTGCTTAGATAGCTCGAAGGAATGTCAATCTAATCACTGATAGTTTGTTTTACACTGTAGCACTCCATGAAAACCATTTTTTTCGGCGTTTTAGGGTGGATGTTTTTGAGAATAGTAGGTGAACTAGGATGAACAAGAATAGTAGGTTTTAGGGTGGGTGGCTTCAAGAAAAAGTAGGAGGCGATTTAGGCCATGTCCGTTTCTGGAAACGTAAGTGAGTCATGGTTGTTGCGACTGATCAGTTTAGGAAAGGAGCCAACTACGAAATGTCATCAGCCTAATTCTCTTAGGGTACTCTGAGACGTCATTGATTAATTGATTAGTTGATAAATACTGGCGAAACTTTACTAACATCATAATCATTATTATTATCCAAGTTCCTTTCTAATTTGATTATTGATGATTTCATGGCGTTTAGAATAAACACCTCCGGCTACTGTTGAACTTTGTCCCAATGGTGGTTCCATTCTTTCTACCGCTGCATGAGCGTTCTCCTTTGCAGCTTCATCCTCCGCCTGTATTCGCATTATTTTCTCTTGTATTTTGACAACCTTTGCTTGAAGTCTTAGTATCTTCCATTGTAAACGCAGAATATCTCTTGCTACTGCGGGATCCTGCGCTTTCTGCTTGAAGACATTCGCTGAGTAATCTGATGCATTTGAATTTGTGTGGTCATGCTTAGGTGCAGTTCTGGTGTCGCAAGGTGCAGTCCTAGTATTGACTACGTCTGCTACTTTTAACCTTCCCCTGTCACTGTTACCATTTGTGTGTAGTGGTGCCTTAAAATTGTCTGGGTTACCTTGTATATTGTCATCTTCAAAATGCAACGTCCGTAAATTGCGTCCGCCTGCTACTTCAAGTCGCTCCGTATGATTATCACTACACAGAACCTCGTTTAACCTTTGTTCTTGCTTCAAAGTGGGGCTACCCTGCCTACTTCTCGTCTTTAGTTCTTCATTCTGGTCTATTGATCTATCAGAGATCGACTGACGACGTAATTGTTCTAATTTCGAGTTCGGACGTTCAATATGTTCACGTGATTGATCTATCCTCGACGCGGTGCTTTCGTTACCGTTATAGGTCTCTCGATTCGTAGCTACGCCCTCCGCAGCGCCCTGTCTTTTCGACTCACGCATTTTTGCGCTTCTTTCTTTGAGTTTTGTTTTCAGCTTTCGCTTGACATTGTTTGTTGCCTTAGAAATTGCTGAAATCCCAGATTTTAAGCTTTCTATCGATCCAAACCGCTGTAAACCCGTCTTACATTTGTCCTTTTCAAATATTTGTTTATTTTCACTTTCAGATAATAATGTGTCTCTCGATCTATCTTGTGATTGTTCTAGAATCTGAGAAGTGCTGCTCTCTCCTTCTCGTTTATGTCGATTTTTCCGTTTAGTTATCGAAGAAACAGCTGACTTCAAACTTTCAACAGATTTAAACCTCTTCAAATCTCTTTTTAAATCCTCTTTTTGTAACCTATCTCTGCTGTTGTCTCTCTCAGAACCAGCTTTATTCACATCTTTAGAGCTACCATTTTGATGTCTACTTTTCAATAACACTACCTGCTCCTCACTGACCTTTGGCCCATTGACCTTTATGTCTTGTCCTTTGATACTGTGACCTTTCAAACCTTGACCTCTGCTACTATCATCCATGATCGGTATACCGAATAACGGGCCCCAGATTTTCCTCACAAGTGGAGTAACTAAGAACCATATATACATCAAAATGCAGATGAAACTCGATGCCATTTGAACCCAAACCGAGGCCCAATTCTTGACGAGCCTCCGCATGTATGACTTCTGCTCAGGAGAATGCCAGTCTGTTAGAATCATCAGTAAATGTAATGATGCCAGCATCATAATAATATGAAATAAAGAATAATTATAACCAACAAAATTGTCGAGAGATGTGTCCGATTGTTCTTTGTCTTGGATCGCCTTTTGTTTATTTTGCTGCCCAATAAATGTCGAGAGTGCATACTCCTCGGATTCTGAAAGTGCCATTCCGTATTTTCCAAGGTGTGATGTATGCGCACGCACTGTACATGCAAAGATTATCAATGAGAATGTTAACAAGCATCCGAATAATGCCTCTCCGTTTATTCCACTCATTTTATCATAGTCTAGAATCACTTTGCCCAGTGGATTGCACACTTCATCCGGCTCAGTGGACAGTGTATTGAACGTCAAATACATAGTATATAAAACAACAACAGACGACTGCAGAAGACCAGCTCCTGCAAGCTCCTGTTGCACTGTGGGTGTAACTGAAATCACTGTTGCTAGGAAACATTGGATGACGATAAATGTCATGTAGAATAAATTCGCTTTGCATTTTGTGAGTGCGTGTGAACCCGCGAAAAAGAAGTAAAAACATGCAACTGCTGCCAAGGAAACCATAAACATCAACAGCGTTGCTAAGACCATTGCTAGGTACCATAACTTTGTGTTACTAGTTTCCAGTCTCTCTGCCCATGACACG
Organism: Aurelia sp. 3 sensu Dawson et al. (2005); assembly: GCA_964020215.1. Classification (NCBI taxonomy): domain Eukaryota; kingdom Metazoa; phylum Cnidaria; class Scyphozoa; order Semaeostomeae; family Ulmaridae; genus Aurelia; species Aurelia sp. 3 sensu Dawson et al. (2005). Next base: position 709,565 of record OZ026576.1, read on the forward strand.
CTCCATGAGTGTCCGAAGTCGATTACTAACATAATTTGATAGAGCATAAAAACGAACCCGCCGATGAGGCAAACATACATCCATATTCGGAAGAACTCGGATTTCCTCGGTATCAAGAAAGTACTCGTCATTATACCAATCAATAAAACTGCTTTAATAATCCAAAATCCGTTATTTAATTTCGCGCGGAGACTATCCGCACGTGTAATCCGTAATGTGAAGACGGCTAGTATCCCATAGAAGCTTGTCATAGATAACATTATCCGATAAACAGCACTGAACCCGAAAAACTTATCACAAGTCTCGCTAGTTACAAGTTTGCCGCACAGTTTCGGTATCCGGTCCACATTTCGACGCATGCCCGGTACGAGTGTCACAAAGCACATGATTGTCGCAAAAAGAAGTAGCGTAATGTATCGAAGTTTCGCGCGAGTCGCTTGATCTTTGGAAATAAACCCGCAGACGGAAGAACACGCACAACACGCGAGTTCTGCTGCAATTTCAGCCGCACCCGCGGTATTTAGTACTGCTCCCATGAAAACCCATAAGAACGTAAAGCTAGTGACAGTTTTCTAAGTTGCGTTGTTACTGCGTTACGGCAAATTTTGTCACTAGAGAAGCCTTTGAGGATTAGAATGCATTCATACGACAGTTTATTCTTATTTGGAAGGCTTGGTTCGATTAGTTTGTTCGATGTTATTCAATTCGAAAGAAGTAGCCGATGCCCAATTTTTAGACAGAGGGTCTCGAACGATGAGTTCATTCGATAGAAGACAACTCAAAACACATTTGTTTCTATCAGTTCTGCTTTGAACTGTTTCCTTTTCCAGGAGAGAGTTATTCCTTCCTGAGAGCAGTCATTTACGTTTCTTCCCACTGGTGCTTTTTTTAATAATTGTTCTCTCTGAAACGAAATATCTGCGTAGTTTTGCGGCAGGTCTTCGTCATATCCTTGTGCATAAGATTCATCAGGTTCTTTCAACGTTCTATCAAAATTTCGACTGTTAATCTCCTTGGCTGTTAAATTTGTTTATTGTTTCTAAGTTTCCTTTTCGAACTTCTTGTGCCCACTCTGCTCACTGATAAACAGCTAGGCCTACCGACAACAATTTCTAATATCTCACGTTTTAGTTTTCATGCGTAAAAATGATCTGTTCTTCTTTGTTTTCCTTGAATTCCTGCACATTTGCATCCACGATTTTACTAACTCTGTTCAACAATTTCTCAGCAGAACACATTCTTTGTCATTGATCTCTCTGCTCTTTGAATAAAATTATTGAAATAGAACTCCACAACTCGGCAAAATATAACTCCAGATTCTCAAAGATAACTGGAAACGAATTGAAAATATCTTCTCCGATCGCTTTGCTACTTCCTAAGCAATTTTAAGAAATCGTTGAATTTCTTCCTCCTGTTAAAATCATGTGTGGTATTTACAGGCCTATGTAATTCATTCTCTGCTTCATGTATCCTTCAGCATGGTTATCAACGTGATATATTTATTGTTTCGCAGCAAAGTAATTTCTTCACTGTTCTCCACCTAAACCAACACAAACTCTGTTTTCCTTCTTGCAGTTTTAAGAGCCTTCTTTTAGGACAGCAAATCTTTCAATTTCTCAGCTTCAAAAAGTTGTATATTTTGCTGAATTTTTACAATATTGTTTGAGGACGCCACAGCTTCAGCATCGCTGCTAGCAGCCATTTTTGGTGGTGACATCAGCTTTCGCGCCAATTCTTGTCCATGCTTCAATGATTTAGAACAATCTAACCTGTCAAGTTGCTAATGGATACGTGTTAATAGCGAAGATGGTAGATATGGGCCTAGGAATCTGGTTGTTTTGCTTGTCTTGTATGCATTCGGTTGACATCAATGTTTCAAGGGCCTATAGCTGTAACAAACAGAAAATTTTCGTAATTTTCAATTTTTTTTTGCAGACTCCATAGATGGCATGTAGAGATTTGACATGCATACAGGATGTAACTTCAGTCTCCTCAAATCATTTTGATCACTTCAAATATGAGTTTCTATTTTTGAAGTTTTCTTGGCAAAGCTTGCTCCCAGATCAACAAGTAATGTGATATCTTCTAATTTAATCTTTCTACGAAAAGGATATGAAAAACTTTGTATATTTGAAGGAGTACTTTTCATTTGATATCCATTCAAAGAATTTTGCATTTGTTGTTAGTTGACTAGATGGCGTTGCTAACTTCTGATCTAGGTCAGCTATTTTAAGATTATCTGACTTTGTCCTCAGTTCAAAATCTTCAAACATTGATAAAATGTGTGCTGTGTTTCAAATCGTTTTGACTTGTTTTCTCTCGCCCAACTGCACAGTTGTCACAGTGAAAGTAATTTTTAAATATCATAAAACTAAAGTACGAACTGTTGTGAAATTTCAGTCTGAAGTTCAAATTTCTTTGCTTTTTATTACGCCGCCTGACCCAGAGAGAGCTTTTCAAGCCACGTTTTAAAATAGTTATTTAAAGTCCATTGGGGATTTTACAAAACTCCATATCACCTTGGCATTATCTATAAACAGATAACACGCTAGAACATATCCTTTGCAGCTGACATTCAAGCTCCTCTCTCCTCATGTAGTGAAGAGTAAAAAGGTTTCGCCCATATTTTGTCGTTTGCAGTCATGCAAATGTTTGAAGTCATGGATCGATCAATGTTTTTATGTTTTTGTATGCGAAAGGTTTAACTGAGACTGTGTTCACACGATGCCGGCACATTTTGAAAACGATGAAAAATTTGACGGATAGGCCTCCCGTTCACACGAAAATGGCACATTTTTTGCCGGCAGATTTTGAAAACGGTAGATTTTGAAAACTCTAAACGACACGTTTTGGAAACGGCATCGTGTAAACACCTGAAAATGATGAAAACAGAACATTTTTAGACACTTTTGGAACGAGACTGATCGACTTTTAGAATGTATGTAAGCTTCTTTGGCATCAAAGTGTTGCAACTAGTTTTTGCCGTCTAAGTTCCTACCGTTTTCAAATTGTTCCGGTATCGTGTGAACGCTACCTCAAATTTTGCAGCCCTCACATTTTTCACCGTTTTCAAAATGTGCCGGCATGCAGTCTGAGTGGCGTTAGGGCTTATAACAGAACATTCTTGTGCACATTCGAAAATTCTATTAATTGTGTCAAAATATACACATGTATTTTTGTAAGAAACTTGGGTCAGGCCAAAGTACTAAAAGTTTCTTAATTTACGAGGAAATTTTGTCCATTCTAGTAGTGAAAGTTTCTTGATTGGTTTCTTATTTTCTGAATGCATGAATTATCAATGTGGTCTCTACCATTGCTGCAGATATGTTTCCTGACATTTAAAACATCATCTGGGAATAAATTGTGATCTGGTATGTTCAAAACACCAATGGTTAGTATCTTTGAACTTTAGTGATAGTACATTGATTATTCATGATTCGACTGTGAGCTTAGCGTCTTGAGAGAGGATTTAAACTGTTTCGAAATCTTCTTGAGTTGTCTGGGAGGATAATAGTGTATTCAGAAGCATAAAACCCTCGTTCAAAGGCCGTCGTCGAACCTGCGAAGTCATTACGATAAAGCTTAAAGGATTTTCATTTTCAAAGTGCAGATTACAAACTTTTAAGCCCTACCTTTAGAGGTTACTTGCCACAGCTTTTCAGGGTTTTTTTGAGGGCTCATCACTTCAGTGCAAAGTTTGCCTCCAACTTAGGCCATGACTTAGGCCCAACTTTGGTTCTGGCTGCGAGGCAGCCATTATGGGCAACCTGCATCACCAGATACCGCCAGGGTTTAACTAATCAGAATCGCTGAAACCAGTGTTTGAATACTTGATCATGTGATCATGACGAAATTGATACATCAGTGCACCAGTCAATCAATCAATCAATCAATCAATGAATCCATCAATCAATCCATCAGTCAATCAATCAACCAAGTATTGATAAATGCAACAACCAACATTGTTCGGAAACATTCACAAATTCTATTTTGAAAATTTTAGATTATCAGGAAAAAGACATTTGGGAAACAATCCTTGTTCTTTTATAGATGTCCAAAGGGCAACAATTCCAGGTACTTCATTGTCTGAATTCAAAAGTTTAGTTGTTATGCAAGTTATCTGAAAGATAGCTGCAACCATTTCCAGATAGATCCTCACCATATTTGTGCATTGGACTACATGTAAACTTTAGCAAACTACAATAAAAATCAATCTGTAGGTTCTTATTTTTCTTCTTGTTGCAACTATTTCAACATGGAAGACAACATCCAAAAAATAAAAGTTTTTAATGTTTAAATATGATCATAAACAAGAGAAGTTGACTCTACCGATATGTACAGTTTCACTATGAAAATAGATCTTTACTGTTAATTAAATAAACACAATTTACAGCAGCATCAGTCATGCAAATAACGAAAGAGATCATAACCTACTAACATTGTTCTTTGGAAGAGTAACAAAGCATTGCTTAGACATTTCTCAAGTACTGTCCAAGTGACATGATACAGGAAACAAATGAGAATAAACAATTTTAGTTTCTTATAAACTGTTTCTTTTACAATGTGCAATGATTTGAAGACATGGCTCATGTTGTTTTGTTGGAACAGGTAATCAAGAAAGCCTTTTTGGTCCAGAGAAACTTTTTCTACCTGGTAAACAAGTGACCTGTTTTCTCAACAACTTACATCTCTGCAGTCATTGGGATTACCATGTGATAGAAGAAAGGCATAACCAGTTTGTTTTGCTTAAAAATTTGTCAGATGACATGCATGCAGACTTTGATGATTTTCATGTGGATAAATAATTGGCATGACACCAGCCAAACATGAGTTATGAAAACAGAAGAATATTTTCACAGCTGGAAATTCTGAATGAGTCACTTCAATTTATTTACTCACAAAAATGCATTTTGTAAACAACTCATGCTTCAGCTGCCTTTAATTCCTTCATGCTTTTTCTTTCAAAACAAACATGGTATTTTTAGAATACAAACTTTGTCTGTGAAACTTGTTTACCTGTCTCTGAAAGATTTTCATTGAAAATGCTTTCCTAGGATTTTGAAAAGTGAGGGGTGTTGTTCTCTTGCATTTAGATTCCTTATTACCATGGCAGAGGAGAGAGGAGACAGGGGGCTAGGGAGCTGCAACCCCCTAACAATGGAAAAATTTGCAAAGGACTGCCATGATCAAGCAGGAAATCATTCTTAAGTCAGGAATAAATTTTTGGAAACAATAGATTTTTTATCAGGAAGTCCCCCTAAATTTGATCTCTTCCTGCATCCATGCTTGTTATGAAACAGAACGGCTCCAGTTGAAAGATGTTGAAGTTACCTGAAAGAATTAAACTGAACAGCAAGTCCTTTGCCTCATGGCTGATAAAATAATGAACTTTGGAGTATCCAAACTGTACCAAACTGTCACACAACCAGCCCTTAATGAATACATTTAAAACCTTTTTTAACAAAAAAATCTTTAAGATTAAATTTACAAAACAACAGATCTCTAAAGTTAGCAACAAAATACTAGGGGAAAGTGAAAAGCAAGACTGGGCAAATAGGGGAACCACAAAATAGGGAATTGGTACTACAATCCTTGAGAAGAAAGTCCCCTTTACAAAACTGAAAGTTTTACCAAATTCCAATTGTTTGTAAATGCCTTTTGAGTTTGCAATTTTGACATCAGTCAACATCCTTACTGACAATTTTGAATAACAACGAGACCGTGTTTTGTGATTCAAATTTTGTCTTGTTTGGTCTCTGCTTTGGCTCACTATCTAAGATTTCTCATATGACTGAATCAGTTATTTGTCAAACTCTACATCAAAGAATTTGAAATTTTTTTTTATGAAACAATTGCTTCCTTGAGACAACATCAATATTTTCAAAGTACATTTCATGCTTTGGGGATTTTAGACTGGACTCTCCTGTGATTCATTTTGTGAAGCAGGAAACTCTTAGTGTGGTGGGTTAGGATATCTGATTTGATTCCAGGGGGCCTGCCCCATCAATCAGTAGAATTGTCACTCTTTTAAGAGTATTCCCTTCCCATCCCTGTATGTGTACTGGTTAAAGAGCCATTGTTACCCAGCATCCTTTGTAGGCACACCACAAATTTTTGACCATCTGAAAATTAATTTGGCATACCAAAAAAGCTTTATCAAGCCCCTAGGGGCTTATCTTATTTTGGACACTCCAAAGGGGGGTTTATTAGAAGGGGGCTCATTCACCAAGTCAAATGGCAGAACTGGTGAAAAAGATAAACTAAGTTGAAACTTTTTGATCAGTTCAACAACTGTAGTGTAGATCCATGCATGGTTCCCATGCAGGCAGACTTTCGATTGTCAAACAGCCTGAAATTTCAGCATGCCTGCAAAGAACTCTGGGTTACAATAGCTCTTTAAATCTAAAAAAATAAACCTATTTACAGTTAACCACCCAGGCATTTTGCAACAGTCATCATTTAGGAGTTGTCAACATATTCCTCATTCGTTAGTCACCTCCCACCAAATGCATATGCTTGTGCCCAAACGTCCTGATACCCTCCACTCTTCATTTTCTTCGGGAGATTTTTAGGTCCTTTAAATCGATCTACGTCATAACTCCAATTAGACTTTGTCGACTTTGCACTTGCTTTTGAAGTCGTTGAAGCTGTGGAAATTGATGACGTATGTGTCATACCTGACGCGAGTGACAATCGTCCAATACTTGATGCCCGTGAGCCAGAATATTGGCCCATTCGTGACAAAGTTGGACCATGTCCTATTGATCGAGTTACAGGTACATCAACTGGTTCAGTTTGTGTTCTCTTACTTTCAATACAGCTTTGAGTTTCCTCATGATCAACTTCAACTTTTTGCGAATCTTCCGTTCTACTTTTGGACTTTTTACTTTTCTTGAATAAACTGAAAGGCATGTTTTGGCTGTTGTCTCACAAATCCCCGTTCCTTCTCACCAAAAGTCCTCAAAAGTCCAAGAAAAGAAATCAAGAAAATGCGCAGCAACTTGTCCGATCCCAGATCTTTAGAATTATACTTCCTTAGGAAGTCTCCTGGCAGTATTTCTTTGTTACTTTCCTTTATTTTATTCACTGTACTGAACAAATTTCTTACTCTCTCCTCCAAAATTCCAACAGAAACGTGGTTTTGGGCCTACCGACTCTTCTTCGCTCTAAACACTCTTCTTGCTTCCGATTTCACGCATTCTATACGAATTTTCACGCAGATTTCCAGCAATAACTAATCTTGTATCTTCTGTCTTCTACTTTCTCCAAAAATCAGCAAGGTTGCGATCAAACTCAACCAAATAACAACAAACTTAGTATGAGCAATCTTTAAGTACACTTCCCACGTTGGAAGAAACCACTACACTGTCCGAATTCCGCGCCTGAGATTTGTTATGAATGAAATAACGCATGCGTGAAAATACCTTGTGTGAAATAACGGACGAACCATTTGATCACCTGTAAATTTCCCAATTGGGGGACCATTTGATGCTCGGCAAAAAGGGGCTGGAGACAAAGACATTTTGGGCCAACGACATCTTTGGGAACATAAAATGCTCCTAATTTACTCCAAAAAATTACAAATATTCATGACAACTTCAAAAGATTTCGTCTTTTGTTGCTCACAGAAAACTGACAGGAAAGATATGGGCGACAAAAGCCGAAAATGTGTTCTTTGCAATTTGAAATGGCTCTCTCATCTCGTTACAAAAGGTCCAAAAGGTGACAGCCCAAACAATAGTTTCGAATTTTGACCTTTTGTTCTTTGACCCTAGAAAATTCGACCCCGAAACCCAGAAATGCTTTAGCCATTTACGCAGCTTTTCGAGGGACTGGGAACTAATGATTTTCGCGCCAAAATTGTTTCAGTTATCACGTCAGCAGAGAAGGACAAATTGAGCAACCGAAAGAGGGAGAAATGGCCTAAATCACGGAGCTTGATTTGAAGAATTGCAGTTTTGAGGATTTTAAAGAGAAGAAGAAGACGGTTTTGTGTCGAAGCAAACAGAAAAAGTTGCAGTTTACGAAAGTGAGTGAAGCTTCATGTTGTTCGGTCGCATAAAATAGAAACGTGACTGGCTTGGGAAAACGAAGTCAGATGTCGACCTCTATCTCGGTTGTAAGGTTTATTGGCATTATTGGGCATTTCACGTTGACAATTCACGTTGGCAATGTTTTCTTAGGAAGCTTTGAATGCACAAAATGCTTATTGAAGTTTCTAGTTCCACGCCATTCTTTCGAATCGAAAGGGATTCGAATTTGATACGAAAGCAACGAGCGATTGGAATGAGAACTTCCATTGCTATTGTGTTGTTCGAAAATTCGAAAAATGTTTGTAAAATGCAGAAAAATGTCGTCAGACTGTATACCGAAAAGATTTCGGAAGGTTCTTTCGCGGGGATAGGACGTTTTTTCAGATTCGGCCTCCAATATGATGCACATAATTTCTTCCCACCCCCTTCCCACGCACCACGCCTAACGGTGCTGGGCAATCATATTGACGTCATTGTTTACACGTAAACAAGCAAACACGTAAACAAGCAAGGGACAAATGCGATCACGTTACCACCAACCACATAGCATTACCATCACAGAAATAGGATACCACCAAATTACCTATGACGTATGCAATGACGTGATAGAGCGGATATGCAATTTGAAATCACAGCATGCGAAATCAGACGTGACTGTAGGCCTGCCTCAAAATAGAAGCAGGGTGGAAGGCCTGACATTTAACTGTGAAGCTCAAAGCTTTCTTTATTGGTAAACAGATTGGAAATTTGAGCGTACACGTATTTTTTACAATAAACTTCTTGTATTCAGTTAACTCAACTCTCAGATCGCCAAAATCAAGAAACCCCAGTACTGGCAAAGTGTTTCAATGCATGTTTTGGATGAGAAACTAAAAATCTGGGCCAGCACTAACATAACATCCCAAGGATTTCGTTGATTTAAATAAACAATTCCTCGTGTAAATTTTTCCCAATACCAGAGTTTCTCAACTTTTTGCTGAGTTTTTTGATGGAAGTTTCTTTTGCCCAGAGAATGGAGACAAGCTGAAAACGTTTAATGCTGCAAATCATGGGGTTTTCACTTCTTCCGTGAAGACTTCTCAGTAACCAGTCACTTTCGGTGTTTACAGACATTGTATTTCAGCTTTACCACGAGCTTGGAGAGCTGAAAAAGCAGATTTTCATTGATGCAAATCATGGGGTTTTCCTCAAGGTTTTGGTTTCTCGTGAATGAAGACTATTCAGCAATTTGTCACGAGTTTCGAAATGCAGAAGTTAACATCACCTCCATCTGCAATGAATACTGGGAAAAATATGCTTTGAATATGCATCTGTCATGTGTTTATGCATAATTTATCACAATATTTCATTTATTCAGTTTGTTATGAATTATTCATGAGATTTAGGCTGGTGTTTACTCAACAGATTGACAAATTTTCATTGCAAACTCGCTCCTCATTCAGGAGATCCCCATTCAGAGATCGATGAGTACTACAAAGGCTTAATGAATCCAATACTCGACGCTCTTATTTCTGAAAACTGGAAGGCATCAATTGTAAGCGAGTAAATGAAAGCCATAAACCAGGGACCACATTGAAATTTTGTTTATAATGCTGCACGTATTTTTTTATAAGAAACTGCTTATAAGAAACTGAACTCTCAGATCGCCAAAAATTAAGAAGCTGGGAAAATATACGTTAAGAAAACTATTTATTTCGACAAACGAAGTCCTTCACATAGTTTATTTTCATTTGTTTCCTGTATAATCTTAATCAGAAGGTACTTGAGTAATAAATAAACATTGGAAAACCTTCAAAAAACAGGAACAGTTAGTGAACACTAAGACTGCTATGAAACCTTTAAGAAACTCGTAAGAAACTCCGAGACCTTTACAGAATATGGCAAGAATCTTGACTTGCTGGTCTCGCCTCGCTTTGGAGTCCATCTCAAACGGTAACCCACGAAATTTTTTAGCAATGTTTAAATTTGGATACAGAGTGCCTTGTTTCCAGCAATGAAATGTATTTAATTTTGGGTAAGCAGGTTTCGCCTCGAATTAAACTTTATTTTGTGTAAAGGTCTATTTTCAAAATAGGGAAGCTTTGCAAATTATCTGAAAAACATTTTGTGTCAGCTGGATGTCGGAATGCAGAGTTAGATTGAAAAATCAAGGACTTCAACATTTCATATTTTCAAGTTATTTCATCATATTTATTCAAAGAGAATTACAATTTATATACATGTCAAATTCAATCAACTTTAATTTACAATTCCCCTTACAAACTCATCTTCAGATTTCTGGAATAAGTCTAGGGTTGTCAGGGCACGCGGCGATCGACCTTCAGCTATCTTTAACTAAATCTGCTTCGAACGATATCTCGTCCTCACTATTTTGCAGAATTTCCCAATCTGCACCAAAGTGAAAGAAACCCACACAAAAGTTAATCAAACTTTTGGTAAAGAAATATTTGAAAATTTCAATCAATTGACACTCTGCTAAAGAACAGCTGAAAAGTCGATTGGCAAAAACTATTTTGATGGAACATTTTCGAAACCGCTGATAAAGAAAGCCAATTTTTCATCTTTGGTTGGGATGGATAAGGTCAGGGTTGAATTTTCACATCTATCATCCACTAAATGAGTGCAAAAACTGTGGCTTGAGAAAGGTGGTGCTTTAGTTCACAATTCTTCAGTTCAAAACTTTACAGGCCTTCAGAGAAAACCCCAGGCTAAGATCTTAATCGAAACAGCAAATTAGTTGTTTCAAATGTTTAGTTCTTACAGTTATACTGTTTATGTGTAGCACTGAAAAAGTTTCTCAAAATTAAAAAAGTTATATAGTACAAATATAACCCTAGTTTTTTATTCTATTTTGGAAAATTTGGGTTTGCTCAATAGAAGGCCTAGATAACTATTCGAGTATGAAATGCAATGGACCTTTTAGCTGTTCTACAAAAAATCTGAATAGAACGATATTTCGACACATTTGTAGAATTTTTCGAATGTGCACAATAGTGATAGAAGCTCTAAAGCCACTGGATGAAACCTTGCGCCTAAAACAGTATAAAAATAACGCTCTATCCAGGCTCTTTCTAGCATAGCCAAAAGGTTTTTTTGAAAAGAAATGTTCCCTAAATACTTGTCTACAATTTACAATATGCTTAAAGGCTCTTCTACAACCAACATGCACCATGATAATTTTTGTTTGTTTTTTGTAGAATCCAAGGATTTCGTTCAACTCTCAAGAGTGATGTCTAACACATGGAGAAGAAATATGGTCATAACTGAAAATAAAGTTATGGTGAGTTAGTAGCTGACATGTGGAGCATGATATTACGCCTTCTTTACAAATAGGGTTGCAAAGCATGCTGGTTACCCAAGAGCCTTTAAGTTCAAACAACAGTATGTGAAACAAACTATTTAAAGCAATCAATCATCATTCAAAAAATTACTTCAAATAAAATGAAAACCACTTCAAAATAAGTTAAAATAAATACAGAATACTAATTGCTAATCTAAGAATATTCTTACAAAACGAAATCCTTACATTTTGATATCCACAAAACTGGTCATAAATTACAGACATGGCTAGGACAGGCAGACAAAGCTTATAGTCTTTGCTTGACAGTGTGTCCCCATCACTTTTAATTGGTAGTGCTTCTGAAAGGTGGGCCAGATTTAATGACAGACACATTTGGAATATTTGCATACTGGTCATAAATTACAGACAAGGAGAACAAAGCCAGAAAAGAGAAAGCTTGTAGCTCCCTTGAAGGACAGTATCACTTTTAACTGGTGGTAGTGTCTTCGAAAGGTGGAACATATTTTGGGGCAGACCATGGGACAAAGCTTGTTTACTATTTTGCTACAAAGGTCAAAGTCTGTAGGAAATCTGTCTCTCATCAGGAGCTCAAGGTGCAAACAAAATATTGCAGCTCAGCATGATGTTTCAGGTTAGACATGAATCAAAGACCAGAATAACAGGTTTATGTTTCACAGTCACCCTATTTGTTAATTTTGGAATCATGATGATGATGATGATGGTGGGAAACTCGTTGTGGTGATGATGTGTCATATGAGAAAATCAGGCCTTTCATCTGATCTGTTGAAATTTGATTCCCTCTTTCTTCCTGATTGTTGACAAACTGACAGGCTTATCTTTCAACCTTATCCTTTCAGTTCTATGAACTTGGACTTTTTAGTTTTGACAATCTTATGAATTGGAAAATTAAAATTGTAAACAACTACAAATGTATCAAATTTTTTCCAATAGGCCTATTAAAGTTTCATTTCCTTCCTTCCTCAATTGCTGGCAAACTGAACAATATCTATCTTTGACGCTTTAAAGAATATTCTGACTTGATGACTTTAGAGAATTGATATGAAACCAAATTCTGAAACCAAAGCCATAAACAGCCATACATGTATCAAGTTCTCAAGAGACAACCATCAAAATTTCGTTCTGTCCTTTCTCAATAGCTCACAAACTAAAGTTTTCTATCCTGACAGCTTTTAACCTTTGATTTCTGAAATTTGGATAGTCAACCTTTAGATTGATGAAACCAAACTCTAAAGCTAAATTCCAAAACAACTATACACATATCAAATTTTGATTGAGCCATTAAAATTTCATTTCATCCCCTTCATTATGACTGACAAACTGATATCTGTCTACCTTTCAACCTTCCCATTCAGTTTTAAATCCACAATCATTCAAGCTTGACAACTTTTGGATTGATGAAACCAAATTCTGAAACCAAATTCCCAAACAACTATAGACCTATCAGGTTTTCTCACTCTCTTCCTTCCTCATAGCTGACAACTGAAAGCTTCCAGTCGTCTCCTCTTTCAGTTTTCCAAACCCACAATATATTCCTGTTTGACAAATCATGAATCAAGACCATGCTACTCAAACTAGTAAACAAAATTCTTCACATGGAACCCATGACCTTGGAGTAGATCCCCTGTTTCGTGTTCAGACATGAGCTAAGCACTTTCTTGACCTCCCACCTCTCATCCTTCTCTAATTTCTAGACTTATAGCATGATTGTGGTAAACAAATATATCAGGTATCAAGGAAGCTGATGCAATGAGGATGTTAAAGACTATCTGCTTCCTTCAGACTTTGCCATCATCTCTACAAGGGTACAGAGTAAAGAAGGCCTGCTTGATGTAGTCAAAAGGTCAAAGTCCAGCTGCCTGTGTAGCACCATTTCTTTTGGGGGCTGAATGACGCAATAAAGGGACAAATGTACCTCTGCTTACTGCAGACTTAGGCATCTTTCCTCCCGATGTCCGAAAGGAGCTGGCTGATGCAATAAAGGGGTAACAACAGTCACTGCAGACTGAATCTGTGAATCTATGAATCTGTTCACTGCAGACTTAGCACCCTTCCTTGAGAAGTAGCATAGGGTTTTATTTGGTTTAAATAAAAATCTCCACAATATCGACAATACCTACCAAACCATTTGAGTAGAGGATTCAGTAATAGTTTCAAGTTTTGCTAGCAGGGTTTTGGCTCTTGTGGACATCTAAATTGAGTGGCTACTCCCGGTCTCAGAAAAGGGAGCTTTTGAAAGCTGAAGACATTCGATCTTTGAGTTCTAAATTAGAATACCATCGAATTCAAACACACACATTGTTGAACAAACAAGGGAGACGTTTAGGAACCATACCAACGTCAAGGAAGTGATTTCCGTCTGAATCACCTGGTCATCTAATCGAAATAGCACTTGATTGAGTGTTTAAACATCCTGACTCAATCAAAGCTAAAAAAGCACAAAACTGTGTATTCCGCCCCCTGAAAACAGCTCTGATGACAGCGAAGTTTTAGGAAAACACAGCGCCTGCCAGCCTGATTCACCCCGTCTGTGAATCAGCGCCTGCCTTTCGTGTATGACCAACTGGGGCGACCAAACATCTATCTATTTATCGTCTTGAACTTATCGCCAATTATTCTATCACGACTTAAAAAAATTCACACGATTTCCTCTGCGATTATATGCTCGTTTTCAAATCCACAGCTAATTCTGAACAGCACAATTGTCGGTACAACAGAAATCTGCTTTTGTTGAAGTTTTCAAAGAAATTCCTTCTGTTGTTTACATGGCTTGTTTACATTCCGTTTCCTCCTCCGAATTTGTTGCTAACTTTGCAAATTCCGAGGATAATGTCTTCTGCTCTCAACTTCCCGCTATTTTTGATCAAAGACAAAAGGGGGTTGGAAATGGCGGGAAAATAATTTTGTAAACAATAAATAAGGGATGAAGCCAAAACAAACAAACAAAATAAGCATCCCTCTTCTCCTGAAACACGAAACAAGTTTGAAGGCTCCCGAGCAATCCTTCCAGGCATTTTGAATTCTTTGATGATTTTGGATCAACATTTCAACCCGATCAAATTGCAGAATCGTGTTCAGATCATGACTAATTTCTGGGAGCATCCTTTTCAAATCTTTATAGCACAAACCTTGCTTTTTGTTTTCTTGTATCTATAAACAGAATGTGGTTTAATTTTCACGAATGCCTGCACAACTGCAAACGCAAGAAAACAAATGGAGGAAAGTTGCGCACCAGGAGTGCAGTGTCTTTGCAACGTTACTTGCAGATACAAAGCTCCGTGCCTGTTTCTCTTGCAAATTTGCATCTTAGCAACGCCCCCAAAAAGTAAATGTAACATTTTATGTTGGAGAATACAACAAAGTCAGTAGAAATGAAAAAGTTGTTGCTTTTCGTGTCAGTTTCATTGACGGGTAGAAACTTTGTCGTGACACGACACAACCACTTTCCACCCGCTGAGAGAGTAAGATAAGACTTCCTCTTTCAAACCCTGGGGCATGCTCCCTCGTTTGTACCACGTTTTGGCACTGACCATCTGCCAAGGTGGCCCACAACTCAACTAATTTCGGACTAAAGAATAAGGTTTGGAAGTTACTGAGTATTTACAGTGCGAAATGAAAGTTTCAGCTGAGTTTTGGGCTTTTTGCAACGTCGGCAATTTTGCCATATCCTAACCTGTCTACCTGTCTACGAGTGAACGAGATCTATAAACTTACATTTCATTTACAGAAAATTAGAGACGAACCCAATTTCAGTCCTTTCAGACTATGATCACGCCTTGAGACGCCATTTATCTTCCACCAAATGCATATGCTTGCGCCCAGAATGAATCATGGTAGTCCTTCGTTTTGTAGTAGTCAGCGGGGGCGACTTTCTTCTTCGACTTCTTCGCTTCTGTTGATGAAGTCTGTGGCTTCGGGACGTGTTTAGGCCCTGAAAATCTGTCGGTTGAATAACTCCATCTACTGATCTTGGATGTCGTTGAAAGTGCTGATTCGGATTTCGCTAAGTTTGGGTTCTTGTGCGACATGTTTGTCTGCTTGCTTGCTGTTGTGTTGCATGAATTAATCGACTCTGCGCGTGAACCAAGATAGTTGTATGAACGACTTCCATGTTGTTTCTTCGCAAACAGTTTCTTCAAAGACAGCGTTGAACTTGATTTCTCGCTGCCAATTGCGCTGCTGTTAATGCTGTGAAGACTCATTTGTGACCTGTGAATTTCAACTAAACCTTCCATCTTCTTGAAACTTGCAAACTTTGCTTTCTTGAATGAATTTAGGCTGTGTTAGGTTACTACGTGCAACGTGTCACCCGTTGGCGGTTTGAAAAGGCTGAGAGAATCTATTCGCGGTTTTTCGTTCAACAATCGGAATGTTTTTCTTTGACTTGAAAAGCTTCCTGTTCTCCGATAACCTTTATTTTCAATCTCTTTACTCTTACTTGTCTTCAAACTCTTTTTTAATCTCAAGATCGTGTATTTATCTTCGAGGATCGCGAACTTCTCCTTGAACGAAATGAAACCTTTCCTGTTCAAAACAAAACAATGATTTGACATCGTACAGGTTTCCTATTATTTTATACGCTTTGATTGGCAGGTCAGGTTTCATGCTGGTTTCCTCCCTGACGTCATCAGGCCATTCTGAAGGTGTCAGATTTTGCAGGACTTTGGCTCTGTACATGAAAGTCAAAGGGTCAGATTCTATCCAAGAACAATTGCCGATTTACGCATTTTGATCAGTGAAATACCCTGAAAAAATAACTTTTCTGAATAGAACCTCAGATAATGGGGTAAACTTATTTGTTTTCAATTTTGTAATGATTTGAGTTCTCGAATCGTTCTTTCGTGAAGAAATCTGCAAACCGCTGAAAAAGTGAAACCGTAAAGCCGTCATTTTTACGGCCAAAAACCGTAAAACCGCTCTAAAAAGGCTAGAAATCGCAAACAGTTAGGCCCTATGACCCGAAAATGTTAAGAACCAAAAGCTTCCAAGCAACCAGCTTCCAGCTTTTAGTTGGAACATTTGAAGTAGAAGAGAGTACTCCATATTGGGGAATGATATCTGAAAGTGGAATTTGGCCTATCCATCAAATGATACATTATAAGAAGTTAATGGCATATCGCTGGTTCATAACATCAAACAATTCAAGATTAACAAAGCAAGTACTACAATCAAGTAACTAGTGGACTGCCTAATTGTCCCCTAATTGTTGGTATACAGAACTTGAAACTGTTGCAAAAGAGTACGACATTGATATCAAAATTGAGACAACTTCGAAGAAAACTAAATCTAAATGGAAAAAAGAAATGAAAGAAAAAATACCCAAAAGAATAGAAGAAAATTTACGGGATGAGACAGCACATAAAACAAAGTCAAGGTTAATAAAAAATGATGAACATGAGAGAAAAGAATACCTAAATACATGCTCGATAAAAGATGTAACAAAAATGATGAGATTCAGACTCAATATGACCAAACTAAGAGACAACTATAAAGGGAAATACGATGACTTAAAGGGAATCGACATGGTTAAGGTAGGTCACCAGTCGAAAATTCGTCGTTTCGACAAAATTTTTTGAATTTTGGTTTTTTGGCTCAGTGTGTTCCATAACTACCCTAGTTTCTGAAAATAAACCTACCTTTCGATAAAGTAGCTATTTACGGGGTAAAATCATCCTTTTTGTGACCCCGGATATTCCAGATGGGGTAGTAAAGTGTCCTTGTCTTGCCTAAACGCTGTGGGTTTCAGTTTGCAGTGTTTTCATCAAGTGCTTAGGCCCAATGCACCGTTCGAAAGCTCGCAACATCCTCTTTCCATCCATGTGACGTTTTATTGTGTTAGTTTCGTCTTTCGCCATTAAAATTGGACTTTTAATTGGTCAGAAAACAATGCAATTTGGGAAAAATTAAGAGAAGTCTTGATGTAGCTAAAGCTGATTGGCCAATTCAAGTTTTTCGCCCTTTTGATTGGTTGAAAGGAAGCATTCACATGACTGTCAAATCAGCTGATTTCGCTATGACGAAGGCAAAGCAGTAGATTGTTCGTCGAGTTTAGTTATTTTAGCCTTTCATATCGTTTATTTTGTTAGTACAATGAAGAAAGTTAAATTTCGAACGAAGTACCAATATACAGGTCGTAGAAAGAACGCAAATCTTAGTCGAAGAAAAACGAAGAAAGACGTGAAAACAGCAGAAGAGCAACAGGAAGAAATAGGCCATCTTCCTTCTACTTCAGGATCAGCCACAGCAAAGAAGCTTGAAGCCTTCGGCATTTCTGCTGAGAAGTTGTACAAGCCACTGAGGCCTTCAGGAGACCGGGAAGTGACGGCAGACTGCTATTTCTTCATGCAACTTTCGTGTCTGAAAGATATCATGAGTAAGTTAGCCTGCCCAACTTGTCACTCAGTAGGCCTTGTTTACAAATTGATACCAGCTTCCTACCATGGCTTTTCCTCACGAGGACTGGTTTCATGTCCTACTTGTAGTGAGGAAATAGATGAGCAGTTCACATGCAAGCGAGTTGGTGGGTCAGAGTCTAGCAGGTCCCCATTTGACATAAACATGCGTGCAACCATGGCTTTTAGGGGGATTGGGTGTGGATATGATGCAATGAGTGAGTGGAGTGGGATAATGAACATGCCTAATCACCTGTCACAGAATGCCTACACCAGCAGCCACTCAAAGCTTCAAGCTGCTAGCAAAGAAACTTTTAAAGTAATAGTTACTGAATCAAGACACGCCATCAAGAATGCATACAAGGACATTGGTGTTGTTCCTGACAGTGAAGGCATTCTTGATGTCTCAGTATCTTATGATGGCTCATGGCAGAGGAGAGGTCATTCCTCACACAATGGAATGGCAGCAGTCATTGACCTAATGACTGGATTACCAATTGATTTTGAGGTGTTATCAAATTTTTGCCTTAAATGTAAGATTGCCAGTGAAGAGCCTCCCTCCGAAGATCTTGAACAGTGGAAAACAAAACATGCACCCAACTGCCCAAAAAATTTTGAAGGAAGTTCCAATGCAATGGAAGTTGAATGTGCTGTACGTCTATGGAAAAGATCTATTGAGGAGCACAAATTCAGATATGTAACAATGTTAAGTGATGGTGACAGCAAGGCTTATGATGCACTAGTTGAGTTAAACGTTTACGGAAATTCTGTCAAAATGTCCAAAGAGGACTGTGTCAACCATGTCTCAAAGCTGATGGGTACAGCTCTTAGGAATTTGATTTCAAGTGCAAAAGCCCAGGGGCAGTCAATCACAGGAAGGGGAAAGCTCACTGCAGCCAAAGCAACAAAAATACAAAATTATTATGGCCGTGCCATCAAAGATTATGCAGATGACCAAGAGCTTTTGAAGAAACGTATCTTTGCCATCCTCTTCCACATGTCTTCAACTGATGAAAACCCCAAACATCATCATTACCCACCAGGTACACATTCTTGGTGTTTTTGGCAGAGGGCAGCTGCGAAGTCAGAGGATCCTGGGAGCCATAATGAGCACGAAACCTTGCCCCCAGATATTGGGAGGAAGCTTGTCCCTGTGTTTCAACGTTTGACTGATGATGGTCTGTTAAAGAGGTGCTGCAGAGGTAAAACACAGAACCCAAATGAATCTCTCCATAACCTCATTTGGAAATTGTGTCCCAAGACTATGTTTGCAGGGAGAAACACTGTTGAGACCGCAGTGGCACTTGCAATTTGCCAGTTTTCCATGGGGGCAACTTTTAAAAGTGTCCTATGTAGAGTGCTCTCTATGGAGGCTGGGAGTTATATGGAGGAAAGCTCAAGAAGAACAAGTCTTAAAAGATTATCTAAGGCAGAAAAAGGAAGTTCTGCAGAAGTAAAGAAAAGGCGAAAACAGTTAAAGTTAAAGACAACAACTCAAGAGCAAAAGACGAAAGATCGTGAAGGAGTAACTTACAGTGCTGGAACTTTTTCTTGAAATTTTTTCATGGCTTCATGGACTAAATATTGTGGTGAATCAGCCTAGATGTATAAGAGATTGGTTGCTAGGTTCAATTGGGAAAGCCTGATAAGTAATTGCATCTTGTTTTACCAAATGCTCACATCACAAACTTTAAGGCTCTATTTCTCAAAATATACTTTTCCTGGTATGTACGCATGTTTTACAGCACCCCATTTTGTTGTTTGAATGTCTAGATAAGATGTCTGTATACCATTCTGAAGCCAACAGTATGGAGAATGCAGCAAAACACTCAGTTTTTGTGTTTATCGTAATTAGATTCCAGTGTCAGCATTTGAAATCTGATGCCGATGACAAAATTCTGAAATTTATGATCTTGGAGATCAGTACCTCCTCCCAATTCATTCTAATTGATGGGAATGACTTTGCTGCACTCTCCAGGCTCTAAGGAACAATTTGATACCATGTTAGCAAAGCTCCAAAGTAGATTCACAAAATGGGGTGATGTGAAAACAACGCCAGTCGCAAAGCATTGTTTTCTCGTTTCCATGGAAACCATTTATCAAATTAAAATTCTGATTGAAGATTTAAAATCAGCATGGCAGATTTACTTTAAATGGGTACTGTAAGACTTCTGATACCATGCAGTTTCAAAAACAGATTTTCGACTGGTGACCTACCTTAAAAGCTGGCCCGGGCCAGGTCAAAAATATAATCTATTGTACTTGGCAACTTATACGCATCCGGTTTCATTGTGTAGCTAAAGAAACAATGGATTTGTGGGCGTTTCTCTAGCCTATTTACAGCGGCTATGAGATATACCTATGTCTATTCCCTTTAACTTGTGATGGCTGTAAAGAAGAGCAAGAGACAACGGAACATAGCGTATCTATCATGTAAAGAGTACAAGAGAATGTTCAAAGGGACGAAAGAAACACAAGTGATGGATAAGAAACGAACAACAGAACTGTTAAATACTGCGCAATATGCAGGAGAAATAGAACAATACAAACAAAGATTTGGACTATGGTGAAAGGAGAACAATAAACAATTGATGTCTTGCTCAGTGTTAACACTGAAGAGGACTCTTCGAAAAACCACAAACCACGAACTAAAGCCAAAAAAGCTTCCTAAAGTTTTACAGCTACTGCAAGAATCAAGTTCCGCTCGCTAAACTCTGCCGAACGACATCTACTACTTTGCATTATTTGGAAATTTATGGAAGTTCTGAAATTCTAAGGCCAAAAACTACCAAAAACCACTTAACAGTAACGTTTGAACCTTTCTGGCACACTTTTTGGATCACACAAGTAAACGCCTATATTTTAATCCCTCGTGAGATATGCAAATCCCCCAGAAACCGAGATAAGTCCAGCTTATGACGTGAATACTCAGTGAAATCACTCTGTTACTTCAAATGGATCACATTGCTTCAGAGAAAGCAAAGGTCAAAATGTGGAGAACTTGACACTTGAACAAATGCTGTCGCAAAGTAAGGTGTTTGCCCAGTTGCAACCCTTTTATGATGTGTATTGAGAAATCGCGCAAAGAACAAAGCATTGTCTGGGATATTTCGAGAGGAGATTGCGAAATTTAGCCGTCGAAATAGTTACTGTTTGCGCAACTGTTAATACTCTGTCTTTCTGCGACATTTCTTTTCTCAAATTAAGCAAAGTCACTTGAAACAATTTATAAGGCAGTATGTTCATAGCTATTTGGGTCGAAATTTCTTTTCCAAAGAGTTTGAAAGATTCGATTCTGGTTATTTTTTATAGGAGAATTCACAATATTTATTAGAGATATGTCCCTCATCCTCAATAATTTCAGTAATCGGGGAAAGGTGCTGCTGTCTAGAAAGTTTAATCTCTAACCATTTCATAAGGCCAAAAGTTATCACATATTTTCATGAGTATTTCATGTTCGTCAGCAAACGTAGACAAATGGTGAACACGGAAAATATCATGTTGGAGTTGGGGAACCATAGCCTGTGTTCCAGACCACTTTTCAAGTCTTCTGGTGCCCATCTTTTTCTCCAGAGCAAGGCATGCACTATACTTTGTACTATAATATATCTAAACTATAACTTCGACTTCAAACGGGGTAAGAACTTAAGGGGGTAAGAATTGCTTAATCTTCTGCTGGAATCTTATCTAGTCTCAAGGAGGTTACCCCTCTTTCCTCCTTGATGATTACGCTGTCATTTAGAACGGAGAATGCCATAAGAAGACAACATTATTCTTCGTAAATTTCGTTTTGAATCTACAAGTGTGAAATATTTCTCTAATCACTAAGAAAATCTATTTTCTACAACCCCTAAAGCTATCTATATAAAACTTATAATGACCGTACCAGCTACAACAGACATCACTCTCCTCCGCAGAGGCTAGACATCTAGCTATGATCAGCATGACACTACTGCAATAGACCGTTTAGCTAGTATTCTATAAAATAATCTTGAATCGAATGATATTTGTTTCCATTTCGAAGACTTCTCGAATGTGCACAATGGTGATAGAAGCGCTAACGCCACTCAATCGAATCCTTCGAATAAAAATGTATAAAATATCGCTCAAATCTAGGCCCTTTGTAGAATAGCTAAAGTGTCTTTGGTCTCCGTTTGAATAGCAATCATTGATCAATTAAGTTATTAATCAATCAATTAAAATGTAAATAATCAAAGAGCTTAAATGCTGGATGGTAAAAAAGGTGAATGAAACAAACATATGCTCGGTTTGCTGAGGAAAATACCAACAGAAATATCCATCCTTTACGTAAAATTAGACCACTAGGACTAAAGGGGCTGCGATGCATGATGGTTGACCAAAAGCACTTAAAAACGTCAAACTTTTACAGATTTGGGGTTGAGAACGAGAGGTAAATCGTCACACTTCGAAATCTAAACAACTGCAACTGTGATCGAATTTGATGTTCCATTATTTGTCATAAAGAATCCATTATTCGAATTTCGTTTTTTGAAATAGAATCAAACGTTCGTAGCCATAGAGGAAAGTTACCTGCGGAAATTTGGAAAGCTTTAAATCAACATTGCCGGCCTGGGCCAAGATGAGAACAGAATCTATTATTTTTGACAACTTCGACACTTGGCAGGTTCATTGTGTAGCTAAGGAGGCAATGAGTGTGTAAGCGTTTCTTTAGCCTATTTATAGTGGCTACGGGATATAGCTATGTCCATTCCCTTTTTGCTCAGCAAAAACATACTGCAATTTTGTTTCAAAACCAAAATGATAGATACTCGTGAATGTAGGACATAACGAAATAATACTTAAAAAATTCATAAAAATTGCTATGATATTTCCTCAGCAGTATGAAAAACAAAGTTAAAAGCAAGGTAGATATCCATGCAGTCCGATTTAGCAGTCCGTGTAGTTTAGATGTCCGAGGGTTGTCCGGTAGCAGATTCCGATTCCTGGATTGTTCTTTTGTATTTATCCAAATGTCTGATGGGTAATTTCATTGCGTCACGTCTGAATGGATCTCCGAGTTCCCGAGTGAACATCAATTCGAGGACGGTGGTCTTCCCCTCTTCTTGGCTTCTGACTGCTTGTCTCAGGGCATCTCCTATCTGATCACGATGTGTGCACGTGATCCCTTCTGCTTTCATGCTTCGTGCTATTTCTGCATAACTCCAGGGGTTGCTGAGTTGAACTCCAATGTAACGATCACCAAACCACAATACCTAAAGGAACAACAAATAGAAATTTAGATGATCCTAATATTATACCGGGTGACCCAAAAAAACCTTCACGGGCTACTAGATCATAGCTGGCTCCCTGAAATCAAAAGCTATTGTCAAATGCTTTCTATCACAGTTTAGCTGAAAGGCTTAGCTATCTTTTGAGATGCTGCATGATCATTTAAGCAAGGATTGCAATCCGAAAAACCAGTTTCAATGAAAATTTCGAATCCAGGATTCCTCATTTTGAGTGAAATAATCGCCATCATTTTCCAGTCAGCATTTTGTGAAAACTCGACATAGCGATGGATTAAGAGTCTTCTGGGGAAATTTTTTCTTTGCAAACTGATTGACCTCCGTTCCTCATTCAAATTTCAATTTGGAATTCAGCGTTTTTCACACTTTCCATAAAATGGACTGGAAAGCGAGGGAATGGTCCGAGAAATGAATGAATTTCCCTATTTTTTTTTAAACTATTTTTTTTCGGACAGTACGCATATCTAAAAGTGATCAAGCAACATCTCAAAAGATAGCGGAGCC
This sequence comes from Aurelia sp. 3 sensu Dawson et al. (2005), assembly GCA_964020215.1. Classification (NCBI taxonomy): domain Eukaryota; kingdom Metazoa; phylum Cnidaria; class Scyphozoa; order Semaeostomeae; family Ulmaridae; genus Aurelia; species Aurelia sp. 3 sensu Dawson et al. (2005). Next base: position 733,080 of record OZ026576.1, read on the forward strand.
TTTCAGCTACATGCTGATACCTTGTTTGTCTTGATAACATTTGCTTTCAAGAAAATATGTGCGATCTAGCTCGTGAAGTTTCTTTTGGGTCACCCGGTACTTGCACAGTTCAGCCGTTCAGATCAGCTAAAAATTTGTTACTGTTTTGTTTCTTCTCGCTGGAGTTTCGGTTGCATTAAGACCTTTCGTTGAAACCAGCAATCTTTCTACCAACTTTCTTGTGCAGTGATGAAAGCCTTTTGCTATACAGTGATGAAAGCCTTCAACTTTTGCTATACAGTGATGAAAGCCTTTCAAACTTTCAAGTTACGTTAATAGAAGTTTACTCGAAGTGACTTCAGATTGCAATCACAAAACGGGTCGATTTGTTTAAGTTAGATAAAACCTTTTTTTAAGAATTATCGCAACCCTGACCCGACACCTATTGTAGGCCAGAATCTAGTACAGTATCCATTAGTTTTTAATCGTTCATAGTTTGTTATGTGTAAGGTAGATTAACTTGCTTGTCTTTATATATTGGTTTTGGGGTAGTCATTGTCATTCGCTCTCCATGTTGTCGTCCCTGTAGAGTTGTACTGTAATTAGGAAAGTTTTGTAGAATGTAATGTATATTGTAAGATCTTTATATGAATATAAAAAAACTTTTGTTTCTCGCCACATAGCCACAAATACTTTTCGTTGAAGTCCTTTCTTTTTATTTCCATTTTCGTTTGTTTGTATTTGTCAGTAAACATCTTTAATATGTAACTTTTTGTATTTTATATTTAATGTGATTTAATGTGATGTAGTTTAGTTTAATTTTCTACATTAAACTGGAAATGGGCCTTAAGACACTCTCGAACGATATATGGTGTGAACTGGTCTTCAGTGAAACCACATTTAGAATTGAAACTTTCTCTGTCTGTACAATTTTTAACCACATCGATTGATTTCCTTGGCAGTGCAGTTTTGCAGTTTATATTGCGCAAGGAATTTTCAAACAATCAATCTCTTTGCAAGCTTCTTGTTGGTCAAAACCTGCAGGTAAATGTTCTTCCTCTTTGGTTTTAACTTCCCGCTGGCACATTTCTACATCTCTCTGATGTTCTTTCATTCGAACTGACATTTCTTCCTTAAAACACATAAATTCTTGGCAAAGATCTGATGGGTATAAACTTATGGTTACCCACAGTAGAAGTTCCTGTTATGACAACAAGGGCAGATATTGTAATACAATAGCATCAGTTGCTTTGGTTCACACCTCAATTCATTGCGATTAGCGAATGCAGATGAAGGAGATTCTCTCAACCGTTAAATCAAAACAAACAGGGCTGCAAAAGCTGCCACGAAACTAGCAACGCATATTCTCGCCTTGTGCAAGCGATGGGTGGCTTTTAACAGAAGTTATGTGCTTGCAGTGAAAGAAGAAGGGTAAATCTAAAGTGATGTCGTTTATTTGAATCAGGAGATGTGTGGTAATTGTTTCATTTAAGCCCTAAATACCCAAGAATTATAATGCCTTCTGCCCGGCTTCTTAATCAAATAAACGAAATCCGCGCGAAGGGGTATGAGACTCTATATCTTATATATCTTATATATATATCTTATATAGATATATCTTATAGATCTTTTGATATATCTTATACAGTTGCCAGATTCTTTTTCTCTTCTCCCCAATGTCTATAATTAAACACAACAAACTTAGTGGGAATAGACTCAGCAGGAATCTTTTCTCTAGCATAAGCTAGCAACTCATTGAAACTCCTTCTCCAACTAACTCCCCCCGACCTGGAAGAGACTCTATACACCTCACTTCTCTAATATACTTTATGATATTACCTGGCTTTTCTTCTCTGCTCCCCATTGTCCATTATTAAACACAACAAACTTAGCAGGAATCTTTTCTCTAACATAAGCTAGTAACTCATTGAAACTCGTTTCCCAACACACTCCCCCGACCTGGAAGAGACTCAATACACCTCACTTCTCTAATATGCAGGGTGTCTCAAAAAATTGTTCGACGTTTGATTAAATATTGAAAAATAAAGAAGACATGAACAGGCTCATGGAAAGATAAACCTGTTCCTAAGATTATGAAATAATTTTAGAGACTAAAATCGTGCAAATCGGTTAAAAATTCACTGAGCTACGAGCTCTCGAAGATCAAAAATATGCGATAGCTGAAACCAGAGACCCCCCAGATTACTTGTATTGCAAAAAGCTCGAAGACGGAGATAAGAGAAGCTTATCCAATGTCATACCTCTCGTTGATGTCAGAGCAAACCTAATACGGCTTCTAAAGTAAATGATTTCTTGCGATCATTCTCAAAATTCCTTAACATTGCATAGGTCCAAAACAGTGCTTCAAAACAAAGTCGGCGAGAGACTGAATCTGTTTCCTCAAAGCATCCATATGCTTGACAGTTAGGTTATCTAATACCTGTTTGAATCCCACTTGGTTCGCCCTGAAACAATTGAGAAATAACAGAAACGACGGCCTATGGGACTTTTACCAAAAATGCCATTTCGAGGCCTCTGGTTTCAGCTTTCGCACAAACTTGAACTTCGAAAGCTTGTAACCCCGTGAATTTTTATCGGATTTGCAAGATTCTTGTGTCAAAAATTAAGTTAAAATCTCAGGACAAGGGTGACTTGACCAAAGGTCCATTCAGCATATCGTTATTTTTTAGTATTTAATCAAACGTCGAACAATTTTTTTGAGACACCCTGTGCTTTATGATATCACCAGGTTTTTCTTCTCTGCTCCCCATTGTCCATTATTAAACACAACAAACTTAGTAGGAATCTTTTCTCTAACATAAGCTAGCAACTCATTGAAACCTCTTTCCCAACAAACTCCCCCCGACCTGGAAGAGACTCTATACCTATCGCTTCTCTAATATATGTTATGATATTACTTGGTTTTTCTTCTCTGCTCCCCATTGTCCATTATTAAACACAACAGCAGTAGTAGGGATCTCTTCTCTAACATAAGCACGCAACTCATTGAAACTCCTTCCCCAACAAACTCCCCCCGACTTGGCTTCTCTAATATATTTCATGATATTACCTGATTTTTCTTCTCTGCTCCCCATTGTCCATTAGTAAACACAACAGACTTAGCAGGAATCTTATCTCTAACATAAGCTAGCAACTCATTGAAACTCCTTCCCCAACAAACTCCCCCCGATCTGGAAGAGACTCTATACACCTCACTTCTCTAATATACTTTATGATATTACCTGGTTTTTCTTCTCTGCTCCCCATTGCCCATTATTAAAGACAACAGCAGTAGTAGGGATCTGTTCTCGAACACAAGTTAGCACTTCATTGAAGCTCATTCCCCATGCCCCATCTCCAACGTAAGCGATTGCTGGTCTGTCAGGTCGTGCGATTTTGGCGCCCATTGCCGATGGGAAGGAGTATCCGCAGTTACCAAATGTCATAGCAGCGAAGAAACTTGGAGAGCTGGAAACGAATTAAGATTCATTGATTGGAAATATTTCAATAGATTAACAAAATAGCAACTAGTTTACCAAGGGGGTCAACTTCACTGATCAAGCATCCCGGTATGAGCATAGGTTCCAAATCTTTAAATTGGTGTAAAAAGGTGGGTGTAAAATTCAATGATCTGCTCCTTTAAACTGAATATCTTGACAAAAACTTTAGCCACCTATCTATGGTTCTACCCTTAGATTTTTCAGAAATCTTGAATATTCGATTATTTGAAAGCGAAGAACAACTAAAACAAACATATACAGAACGGGTTTGGGTGTTCTATGTAGGGATATGCGGGGTGAGTGGCCGAGTGGCTTATACAGTCTTCGTCAGGTGACTGAAGTTAAGCTTGGTCGAGTGAGGTCAGATTTCGGCTGGGTGACCTCTGAGGACTGACCTCGCAACTCACCTCGTCGTCCTTCGGAAGGGACGTTAAACTAGGGGTCCCATGCCTGGATGCGGCATGCACAGTGGGCCTAAATTAGCTTTCAGTAGCTAGAAATCCTGACAAGCTCACTCAAAACAAATTGAAAACAAAAAACAAACAGTCTTCAATCAAAGCGTTCTGTTTCGAAGATATCGTTAATTGTTGCATTCAAGATTAATCTGTTGGCTTCCAAGGGCAAATTTTTATTTCCATATTAGAAGAAGTTGCAAAATAATATATTTCACCGTTTTCAAAATGTGTCAGCATTGTGTGAACGTAATGTAAAGACAATCTTACCTGTTAAAACGAAGATATCCGTTTGATACTGAACAAACATTCCCTATGTCAGTAGACACCATAGCATTATTTGGCATCGCCCGTTCTAATTCCCTTAATGCCTGTCTTGGTACAATCTTCCCATCTCTTGCACGCTCTAAAGTTTCAGTCATATCATCCAGTTGATTTTCCCAGGCTTCTCGTATCTGTCCCAACTTCTGCAGCCTCTCTTCCACATTAGACAAAGCAGTGACGTCAGGCATTGATCGCAAACGAGACAGCAGATCTTTGGTTGCTAATTTGCAGTCGCCATTTATTCCAACATCAACTGATTTGACTAGGCCTATGCGTCTTGGGTCAGCTTCGACCTTTTGGAGGCAAAGAGAGAAAAGATAATCATGGTGGTGAAATTTAACTACTCGTAGAATAGAAACAAATACTGTAATGGACCGTGGCTTCCAGGCCCCTTCCATCATTAGATTGACTTTCATAACTACCGGGTGAGTCAATAAAAACGCCAGGCGTTTGAGAAAATCCTGCTCCTGAATATCAAAGCAATGCATATTTAGCAATCTATGGACACTATCCCGCTATGGACACTTCTAGTGCTGGTAAAACAGCGAGAAAAATCGAAAAAATTCTTTAACTTTCGACTTTAAACTGGAATTTGAATCATTCAAATCTATGCAGTACTTATGGTGTTGTGAATTTTTTAAATTTGGAACTTTTTTCTGGCTCACCCGGTACATAGAATGAGGGTAACGAGAAAGATACATTTCCTTACCTGCACAATCTTAGCATTCTTTGGCCAATAATCGAATCCATACTGCGCGAGCGTACCAAACGGGCTTAACCTCGTTCCAAGTGCAATGACTAGATCCGCCTCGTTAATGGTCTTCATGGCAGTTTGGTGTCCAAGGTAACCAAGTGGACCACACCACAGTCCGTGATTGGCTGGAAATGCGTCGTTATGGAGATAAGTCGTGCATACTGGAGCGGAAAGGTATTCTGCGAGGGCAGCGACTTCGTTCACTGCTTCACCCATTACGACACCACCGCCTGCTAAGATCACAGGATTTTTCGCCGTACGGATCAATTCCGCTGCAGCTGCTAATGAGTTCGGTCCACCAGCGGACTTTTCCACTCGAACTGGAGACGGAATCTTATAGTCAGCTTCATGATAGAAATAATCGCGCGGGATGTTTAGTTGCGTTGGTCCACGTTCGTTCATCGCAATGTCGAATGTCCGCGCGGTGATTTCTGCCATTCGATTGGGATTGTTGACATGGCCTTGGTATTTTGTTATGGCACTGAATATTGGAAGTTGATCCGCTTCTTGAAATCCGCCAAGACCTTTGGTCGCGGTTCCCGCTTCCGGCGTGATCGCAACGACCGGTGAATGTGCCCAATATGCTGCGGCAATTCCGGTGACGAAGTTTGTTATTCCTGAAACAACGAAATAACAGTAATTACACATTTATTTCATCTTTTCATGGTTAATTCCTTGAAGAGGGTTGCCCTCTTTAAGCAGAAGCTGTTTTTAAGGGTTTGTGCAAGGATATAAGCCTGCATTTGCACAGAGCAGAAAAATCTAAATATAGCCCATTGAAATTGATGTTCCGCACGTGTTGTTAATGATCGATAGCTGAAGAAACAATGCTGTGTTTGCGCATTCTCTTTGTTCTATTTATAGAGAAGCATATTTACGATTGCACACTCCCTTTAATTCCATCAATCGCTCTTTAATCATCGACCAAAGTCCTTCTTCAAGGCCCGCTTTTACATCTATTGTAGAGGAACTCTTACTTCAATAGAAAATTTCGTGACACTTTTCAAGGGGCCTTTACCCATTCTAAAAAAGAATCTACATCGAACGATATTTTGCGACATTTTGAAGAATGTTCGAATGTGATCAATGTTGAAAGAGACTCTAACGCCACTCATTCGGACCTTTCGAATAAAAATGTACGAAGCTAAGGCTCGATCCAGGCTCTTTTGTAATAGCTGAAAGGTCTATTGTTTCAACTGGGTTCAACTTGATTCGATGAAATGGCGTCTGCGTCTCTGATTTATTAAAACAAGGTTTCAAACTCTCAGTTGAATCATTTTATACAACAGAAACAAAAACGCATCAGAAACAATTCAACATCAAAGCTCCTCCACAGCAGCTATTCAAACGGAACATATGTTGTTTGGGAGATCCAGTACTTACCCGCCATGCTTTGTGGGTAGACCTTTGTTTTTGCCTTGACATTACTGAACTTAGAAAGGGTTGCAAATTAAAGTCTTATTATAATCGACGTTATGTGGTCCACTTTGCTAACGGATCAACAAACGCTGTGATCAACTGTTGTCACAATTATTTTCCCTATTGTGGGGAAGATATTGACTGATTACACGAGCCCCAGCTTTCCACAATGAGGTGAATGGTTGTATGAGTGTAAATAAGGACATCAGATGAAGACATTAAAGGGGGGGTCACTGGGGTTTTGCGGATAGCGCATATCGGGCTATTCTGGGTGCAGAAATGCGGAAATCAACCATCAGCTATTTCTGTTAAAGTATTGTTATTTGCGAAAACATAGCAAGTTTGATGTTAGTTCCGTGAAAATATTGTGTAATATTGACTTATAGCCACTAAAACAAACGAAAACAGTATACATTACGAAGATCTGAAGACAACTGCCACAACAACTGCCACAACAACAACAACTACTAAAACAATATTTCCGCGCAAAAAGAACACATATGACGACAGCAAACTGTTTGCATGTAATCGGCACATGCAAAATAGGAAGAAAATGGTTTTCTTTGATTGTGTTGTGTTTCAAATTGAAGCAGGAAGACTTTGCTCACAGGCCCAACTAACAGCGGAAATAGTCAATTTTTGTGTTCGGATTTGCGGAAAAAGGGTAGAAAAATTGCGGAAATGCGGAAATGCATACCCCCCCAGTGACCCCCCTATTAAACGAATGCAAAGAGTCTCGTTGCTAGTCTAGGGAACATCTACCGTTGCAGCTTTCTTTCAAGAGGTGTACAGCATTTCCAAAGGTTTTCCAACCATTTATGGAGTATTTTACCAAAATATTGCAGGGCAGTTGCCGAAAATTCTGTAACGTTTTCATGTACCGTGAAGCTATGAGTATATTTTTGGGGTCTAAAAATGTCCTAAATTTAGTATATTTTTGGGTTTTTTAGAAATATGCTGTGTCTAACCCCCCTCCCCCCGTCACACACGAATAGAAGTTACCCACTGGGTGATGAATGTATTTTGAGCAAGGTATTCTTGTGGGAATAGACGCAGCTAAATCTCATAGCCACTATAAATAAGCTACATAATGAAACCGGATGCGTCGAAGCTGTCGAGTACAATGGATTATATTCTTTACCTGGCCCGGGCCAGCTTTTAACCCTTTAACCATGTGGATTGCCTTTAAAGACCCATTGCTAACCATGATCCTTTGTGCGCGGATTGAAAAGCAAGACAAAGGGGATTTAGGCCAAAAAGGACTTTCAGATAACACGAAAGTCGCCTTTGGCACCACAAAGGATCATGGTTAGCAATGGGTCTTTAAAAAGCAGCCAGCTGAATAGTACTCGACAAATTGAATAAAACCTCCGTGGTACGATTGAAAAGCCCTTGAAAGCGAATTGCGTGATCGATTGATGTCGAAAAACCCAAAGTAAGTCAAGCACATGGTGTGCAAAGGATTGAAGGGATTGAAACCTGCTTAAATTTGTTTGTTTATTTATTGAAAAGAAGTAGTCCTTTCGCGATCTTTCAAACATTTAGCTAAAAATAAGCCATGAATTGCCTATTTATGAGCACCAAGAGCTGCCTACACTTATTACGTTGAGTCCTAGTAATCGCTATAAAACTCGACGTAAAAAGTCTAGAGGTAGCCTGTCTCACAGACCAACCTATTTTTGATGACCCCTAAATATGCTGACCCTACACAAATGCACAATAGATTTTGTGCAGATTTGCCGCAAACTAAATGTAAGCATTATTTTCGACTCAGGAGCGCAATGACCTATTTGGGCTGCCAACCTTACAGAAAGCAACATTCCACAGTCCTTATTTTACAAGAGCTCAGGAGAGTACCAAATACTTTATTACCCATGGCTCCTAAATAAAAAGATTACAACGTGGACTTAGCAACAAAAAATGTACCAAAAATGTTACTGACATATCGCTTCAAAAGATAAACAGACCACAAAGAGGACTAAGAAATTTACCAAAATGTTATTACACACAGTTCCAGTTAAAAGATTACACAGTGAACTATGTGTTCAAAAATGTGTCAGGGGAGATAAAAGATGCAACAAAAAGATATAATTGCTGAACTAGAGATGAACAGGGGATAATGGGGTAAGGGGATATGGGGGAAAAGGGGCTAAGGAGCAAATTTCTCAATACTAAATTACCATTAAAACAGGACTTGACATGTGATGTCCCCTGGAAGAAAATCAAAATATTAGCTGTAAACTACCTAAAAAGAGGGGTGCAAAGGGGGGTTTATAATCTTAGATTCCCATTAACATACTGACAAAATCATGTATCCAAGTAATCAACGTGAGAAATCATACACGGTTTGCTGGAAACCCAGAATTTCATTGAATCTTGGAAACAAAATTCTGAAACAAAAATGTTCTATCATCTCGTCCTGAGAGGCCCCTTTGCAACCCTCTGAAAGAATGATAGGATGGACTCATTTCTTTTTGTTTTTCTACGGCAAAACAAAAAACCTTCTATACAAAGTTCAGCAAATGTTTTTATACTGTAGATAAATATTTTCCTCCACCAAAGCTCTAATGTTAAAGATATGATGGTTAATGCAAGGAAATAGAATATTGGACAATTGTACTTATTTAAAACTTTTTGTCAATAAATAATTGCTATAAAAGGACTTGATTATCCTTGCCCTAGTAGATGTGATTTCTTTCATTCTGTTTTATTTTTTTGCGGGTTCAAAGATTCCTTTCATCTGTTTTATTTTTTTGCGGGTTCAAAGATTCCTTTCATCTGTTTTATTTTTTTGCGGGTTCAAAGATTCCTTTCATCTGTTTTATTTTTTTGCGGGTTCAAATATTCCTTTCATCTGTTTTATTTTTTGTGGGTTTGATTGTATCAATTTTTTTGTGAAAAACATGCAACTTAATTTGTGAGTGCAAAATGGAAACGTTTCTTGCATATTTTCACAATAAATTTGTATATGGGAAGCGTAAACATTTGCTTGTTTACCTGGACCATTTTGTGCAGTGCATACACCATGTTTGCCCCCTGCTCTTGCATATCCATCTGCCATATGAGCTGCGTTCTGCTCATGTTGCACTGATATAAATCGAATTCCTGCTTCAGGAAACAAATCAAGTGCATCCATGAACGCTGAACCAACTATTCCAAATACATCTGTCACTCCCTGTGCCAAAAGTGTCTCTACAAAAGCTTCTGAAGCAGTCATCTTGATTGGAACATTCTGTGGAACAGGTTCAGGGAGTGGGTCTGGGGGTGTAGGGGCAGAGGCAGCCACACATGCTCGTGTTGGGATATTGTTGCATACTGCAGGTCTTGCAAACTTCAGAAGGGAGGATGCCCCTCTTCTTGTACCTGCTTGTAACATTTTCACTGCAAAAGAGGAAAAACTAATTGCAGCATATCATTTAGATCAAAGAGACATTTTCTTAATTTACCGTAGATGTTCTTGGTTTTTGAAAAGCAGAGTGGAAATCACTCCAAAATCATGTACAATTTTGTAATAAACCCTTAAATCCTTAAAAATCTTCCAAAATCCCAAAGATCTTGAAGCATCTTGAAAATCTCAAATATCTTCACAGAATCTTAGAAGTCCCAAAGAAATCCTAAAAATCTTTGACAAATCTCAATACATCCCAGAAATTACCCGATAAAAGTTGAAAAATTTAAAAACATCTGTTCACAATTCTTTGTAAATCTCAAAATCTTTTAAATCCGTAAGAATCTCTGAACACATTTGGAAATCTCAGAAAAATCTCAAAAATCTTTAAAAACTTTGAGAGATCTTTCAAATCGAAAGATCTTGTCCTATATTCTAGGAGTGATTTGCCTCTGAGTGAGCGATGCCATTAGAGGTGCAAAGTAAATTTATTGTGCCTTGTTTCTTTCTATCTAAAAAACAGATGCTGGTTGAAAAATTCATCTGGACATTTCACAGTCAGCTCATTTCATCAACAGACAGCTTCAATTTGGCATGGTCTATTAACCAGACCCTGGTCTGCTAGGACCTAGGACCCTTGGACCATAGGACCAGGACCCATATTAACCAGACCATTAACGAATCCCAGCTCAATATAATATTTTCAGTTCTGAAATTCAGCTGAATCATAGAACCGCAACAAGCAAAACGATATACAATAGAAAAACTTGGCAAGGTCACAAAGGCCAGAACAGGGCAGATGATTTTGTTGGAATACACCATTAATACACGACAAGAAATTTCTTCACGCTATAAGTGCGCTTTGCAAAATGAACAAAGTGGTCAAGATTTTTGCTAATGCATTTCATTTCAAAAGTACCAAGAGCAAGCTCAATTGTAATACTTTCCACTGACTGCTGGAATTCTGTGTTGCGAATAGAGAAAGCTTAATTGAAGTCCCCAATATTGAAAACCTCAGGGGTGGTGCCGGGGATCTTTTGGAGCTTGGGCTAGATGCTTCCAAGGGAGGGCGCTATAGCCCCATTGGCCCTTCCCTGCCGACATCAATGGATTAACTTCGTGATCTCATCGGAAAGGAACAGACATGGATAAATAGGAGGGGTGAAAAATGCCAAAATACCAAATATTTTCTACTCAATGCCAGCACATGTGGCAAGCTAACCAAATATTACGTTGGGAACCAGAGCTTCGAAAATGTGGGGGACAAATAGTAGGAAAAAAATTGGAAGAAATCAAAATGTCAGATAATCAACAAATACAAGGAATCACATCGTAAGTCTACCAAATACATTACGTCATGCTATTTTCAACGAGCCAAAGAAATAGAAAATTGCAATTCCTTTGTTCACTTCATTCATTGGTACCAAGAGTATGACATCCCATGTCATGTGCTTTTCGTGACCATTCCCATATACCACTGAAGCACTATGGAGCCCCCTCTCTATTAAGCCCCCTTTCTAATAAGCCCCTCCCCTCTGAGCCGAGATTTTATATAAGCCCTCCTCCCTATCAATCTATTAAGCCCCCTTCTTATAACAAATTCCAGAAACTACCAACGACTTCCACATATTTTGCTAGACAAGCTTGCATGCTAGTTTTGATAGTGTTTGAGATGGAGAATGTGTCAAATTTATGTGTTTGACTCGTAAAATTGTGTGTTGAATCCGCAAAGTAAGGGGTAAAAGGACTGAAAAGGTATCATATCCTAATCCTTGTCATTTGATTTTGTGAATAAGTCCCCTCTCTAATAAACCCCCCCCCCCCCCCCCCCGCCCACCTCTGAAGTTTCTGAAATCAAGTAAGCCTCCCAGGGGCTTAATAGAGCTTTTACGGTAGCGATAAATAGGAATTCCTACAAGGTCTGGTCAGTATGAGTCTTGGTCCTATGGTCCCAGGGTCCAAGGTCCTAGCAGACCAGGGTCTGGTTAATAGACCATGCCCTTCAATTTTTCAATCTGAATGAAATGAAGGTTCTCTTAATGACTGTCCATTATCCCTACCACGATACCTTTGTTTCAGCTGAAACCTTTTTGATAAGATTCTTTTCTCATCACATTGTGCAGAAAACCTTCCCTCCAAAAGGCGGGAACAGCTTCCAGTGACGCCTTTAGCGTCATGATAAGGGTTCATGAACTGCGATCGAAGCCCATCGTAGCGCTTGCCATTGACTAAAAACGGCAACTTCACCGCAACAGGCAGGCAGGCAGGCAGGCAGGCAGGCAGGCAGCTGCAGCCATTTTAAACCAGGTAATGTTTGGTTGGTTGTGCAATCAGCAACGGGGATCAACGGGTCCCTTTCTACTTGCTACCATTGGGTTCGTCAGATCAACTTCATTGCCACGGCCAAGAACTTGTAGGAGATTAGCAGAAACAGAGCAAAATTGCAAATAAAGGCTGAGAAAACCTCATTTCATCAAAATCATGTAAGAATTCCACGAACAGTCGCTGCAAATTTGAGTTAAAGTTTGGCAAATTATTTTTGGAAAACAAACTGCGTCATTACGAAAAAGGGCCTAAAACATGCTTGAAAGAAAGGCTTTGAATTTCAATAAAATGGACCATTGAAGGCCTAAATTGTTTTGAAATTCATTTTAATACTCACCACTGCTTCTTTTAACAGTCTTCTTGCTGCGATCGCTTCAGAAATGTGCTCTGCGTGCAGTAAGACGGGGAGTGCACTTCTCTTCAGGCAACCACCAGCTAGCACTTCAAGGTTTCTTTTCTTGTTTTCACTGATGGCCTTATCAGTCTAGACTCAAACGCATGATCACGTGACTTGCGATAGACAATTAAGTCTATTGATCACGTGATAACATGGTGAGCTAGCCGATTGTGTCTAACAGTCACGTGGATTAGATACAAGTCACGTGTTTAAGTAAACTATTGTGTTTGCGAGTCATGGGATCGAAAGAAAATTATTTTCGGCCAATCACGAGAGAATGACAAGTGATGAAAGGAACCTCTGTGGAAAGGCACGGGCACACCCTGATTTGCCTCGTATGAATGCAAATCACGGTTTCAAACAGGATTTTCCTGATTTTTGATCACGGGCTTTAGGAAACTCTGAATAACATTTACATCCATCTTAAAGTCTTACTGTCGCTATATAAAGAAAACACGAATTATTGGCTGCCAATAATTCATTCGTTTGGTTTTCGTGCAGAGGAAGGTCATGCGCTGAGCCTTAGCTATTCGAAAAAAGAATCTGGATCGAACGATATTTTATACATTTTGTAGAATTTTCGAATGTTCATAATAGTGATAGAATCTCCAATGTCACTCAATCGAACTTTTTATATAAAAATGTACAAATATCTCTGCGAAAACAATGGATTTCATGACGGTCTCTTGTAGTGATCAGAAGCAACTGATAAAAGCGAGGCTATGACTATATTTATAGCGACAGTAAGACTTTAATCTCATTTCAAGCTTAATCGATTTTTTGATTTAGAGTTTCTGGCAGCCCGTGTTTTTCTACCCTGGGTACCAGAGCCTCAAAATTTAAATGAAAGGAAATTGGTAACAGAAAAAGAGAGAAGAAATGAAGAAATGAACTTTCTTTCCTTCTTTATTCTTTTTTATCAATTTTTGCCTGTGGTACCCAGGGTAGTGTTTTTCCTCAGGACTCACTTGATGCCTTTTCGTCTCCGTCCAGACATTGCAAAAAGCCCTGGGGACGAGGCTGGAAAACATGCATTTGCCACAGAATTATACAATGCAACAGAATTCTTACCTTGGGTACCAGACTTACCCAGGATACGGAATTCTTTGAGAATCCACCAAAAGAAGTATGATTTTCCTGAACTTCTCAGAGAACAATTGTTTTGCAAACTTTATCCTTGCAAACATTGAGGCAAACATAATGACAAAATGAAAGATGCTAGATAAACTGTTTTAAAGTTGTTTTCAATCTGAAAAGTGTCCTTACATTTTACAGAATTTAAAGGGGCAGGGACACGTAACGTAATGTAAACAAACTTCTTTCGAAGCGACGATTTTGCAGTATTTGTGATAGGCCATATCACAGTGATTTCCACTACTTTTCTCAAAATGAAAGTGTTATTTTGAAGATGGACCCTTGAACTTCGTAGAGAAACAAACGAAACACTTGTATATTGTACGATTGCAGAGATATTGGTGGACTTTTTAAAGTAACTTTTGTGTGGATTCAACCCATCCACCAAAATCTGTGCAGAACATAATGGCCACGTCTGGGCAACAATATAGATTTTAGAGATAACAGGTTTGTTTACGGTTACGTGACCGTGCCCCTTTAACCATAGTTTTATTAGTACATTTTGGAGAAGTTCCATATGTGCACAATAGTATTTTGACATAAAAATGTCCAAAGAATATCGCTCGATCCACACTCTTTGATTTCATAGCACAGTTAAAAGGTCTGTTTCATCCAGCATACCTTTCACGTGTAGTCTCTTGCCTAGCCTTTGTTTTTCGCCATTTTCATGGGCCATGAAAATTGCGACAACAAAGGCAAACCAAGAGACGACACGTGCAAGGTATGCTGGATGAAACAGACCCTTTAAAGGGAGTACAAAGATCAGCATGCTTTGCGCAAAGTCAACAACTTGCTCTCCACAGCTTCCAGAATATCTGACTGTACGAAATTCACCAATACAAAAACAAACGATTGGAAAGGCTGCTGGTCTTTGTACTCCCTTTAAGGGTCTATTGAGATAGTTGAAATGAACGAACCATACATTTCTGGTATCGACTGCTCATCATACACATTTCAACAACTCTCTACGATGCAACATTTAATCTAAATCATTGTGATTTCTTTGGGGGGGTTTCTGTAATTTTTTGTGGGGTCTTTGGGGGTTTTTGGGGTAATTTCTGCAACATCAACGGGGTGTCCCAAAAAAATTGTGCACAGTTTGTGTAGCTGTTGTGGAGGAGCTGTGTATTCAATCATCTCGGTTTTTACATAGCTCCATAGGTCAGGCTTCAACTTAGAATTTGAGACCTTGTATGAGTCAATCTGACAAGTAGTTCCTGATTTATGGCAGAGAAAAGGCAAAATAAGTAGTTGCTTCAAAAACAGTACTTCAGTTGTTCTCCAGCAATGTCAAGGTAAGGTAAGGTATGTTTTCAAAGAAAGGGTTCTAGCGTGTATTAAAATTTTTGCTAAATATTTTAAAGACTTCGCAGAGTTGCTGATTTATAGGAGAGCACTTTGTACCTTTTAAAGAATTGTAGTGCAATTTTGATGCGATACCAGAACTCTTTCTTTGAAACTTACTTCATTTTGAGATTGCTGGAGAACAATATAGAGGGGTGTCGCCCTGATTGAGGGTATTTCACGTTGGTAGAATATTCCCGTTGAACGAAAAAAATTTCAGAGCGAAACTTACCACGAACACCTTCGTAAACTCTTCACTGTTGTTGATATAAAATATATTTGTCATTGGTGATGCTGTCTTTAAGAGCGAGCTACTCGAGAACAGAGCGGTCGAGAGGGCCTAAACTTCCAACGTCGCCCTGGTTGAGGGTATCCAAATTTTGACATGGTTTCAGGTAAATTTAAGATAACTTGATGCGAAAATTAGCAGCATATCAACGATTAAAGAGTTTGTGTTGTTATCAAACGTTTTCTGATTGTGTTTGCTGTGTTGCGTTTTCCTAAACACTGACCTTTGTTTGCCACTTTCGTTCAAGACTTTTCAAGCAAGCTGACATCAAGTTTTGCTGATCGCAAGCAAAGCACTGCTGATCGCAAGCAGCGTGTTGTACTGAATGGCAAGAGCTCGCAATGGAGTACTATCTCTGCAGGTGTTCCTCAGGGTTCTGTCTTGGGTCCTCTGTTCTTTTTGGTCTATATAAACGATTTAGTCGATAATGTAAATTCTGATGTGAAGATGTTTGCTGATGATACATCCCTATTTTCTACTGTAACAAATGAAACTGTGACTGCGGAAGTGCTGAATAGGGACTTAGAAAAGGCGCGATTATGGGCGTGGCAATGGAAGATGCAGTTTAATGCAGAAAAAACGGAAGAGGTTATCTTCTCAACTAAAAGGCTCAGACCGCAACATCCATCATTAAAATTGGGAAGTGATGAGATAGCCATTGTACCTGAACATAAGCACCTTGGAGTTATTCTGGATTCAAAGCTAAACTTCAAAAGCCATATAACAGAAGCAATTGTCAAAGCTAGGCGTGGTATAGGTATCATTCGTCACATTTCTAGATATGTCTCGAGGGAAGTACTTGATCAAGTCTACAAGCTTTATGTCAGGCCCCATCTCGACTATGGTGACATTGTCTATCACAAGTACGATCCTGAAATGAAATTAGATGTAACTAAAAAACTTGAACAGACCCAGTACTCTGCAGCTCTTGCAGTCACGGGTACTTGGAGAGGTACAAGTAGGCAACGGTTATACGATGAATTGGGTTGGGAGGATCTCTATAGCAGGCGACGGTACAGGAGACTGTGCCATTTCTACAATTTAAGATTGACACGTTCTCCGGGATACTTGTTTGCTGAAATTCCGTGTGAGCGCCAGCTATCTTACAATCTTCGAAACACTCGGGCTTATGACCAAAATGTAGGCAGAACTGGTCGTTTTACGAACACGTACTTTCAGAACACTCTGTTTGAATGGAATCTGCTGGCTGATGATATAAAAAATGCCACATCTCTTGCAGCATTTAAGAGCAAGCTACTGTCGACCATACGACCGTTGAAAAGAACTATGTATGGTATTCGCGATATAGTAGGTATCAAGCGTTTGACGAAACTTCGTGTGGAGTTTAGTGCGCTCAATGAACACAGATTCCGTCACAACTTTGACTGCGTCAGCCCACTGTGCCTGTGTGGTATGGGCAATGAAGATAACGCACATTTCCTCCTGCACTGCCATCGGTTTCACGAGATGCGTTGTGATCTCCTTGGTCAACTTTCTGAAATCCCCGGTCTCGATCTCACAAATATGGACTCAAAAGCACTGTGTGAGTTGCTTCTCTACGGTAGCCCTCAGCTTACTACAATCGACAACAGAATAATCCTAGAAGCAACTATGTCATTCATTGGTAGATAGATGCGTTTAAACTAAATACCAACATTAGCAGCAATCCCTAGTTGTCTGTAGTGTAATGTGTGAGATTGTCGTACTGTTTTGTAGTGTGAGGTGCGGCGCGGGGACATGTGGAGTGGGGCTGCCTTCTTTTGGCCTTTATTGTTACTATTGTTATTAATTTCTTCAAGTCCTTATGGGCAATATAAAATAAGCTAATTTAAGCTAATTTAGGCCAGCCGTGGGGCTGCCGCTGATTTTCGGGGTGCTGCGGGCTGGGTGCCGTCTTGGGGGCTTGGTGGGGTGCTTGAACCTTGCAACGGCGGGGTTCGGGTTCCGCTTGCTGGGCTCCCTGGGTGTGGCCTGGTGTGTGGTGCTCTGCAGGTTGCTGGTGGCTCTATGGTTGGGGGCGGCTTCGCTCTGCGTGGTTTCTCGTTGTACCTAAATGTAGCGTAGTGTTTATTGGTAAAGAGTGGTGTAGTGTTACGTTGAGTTTTACGTTGAGATTATTGTTAAAATTAATTGTGAGAGCCATTCATAGTGGGGACTAGATGACCATGTGTCTTTCCCCGCTATGATTGGCTCAGATTATTGTATTGTAGTTTCTTTAATGTTATATTTATAAAAAAAAAAAAAAAAAAAAAACATCAAGTTTTCCTCCTTCGGTGAACTGAACGATGCTTAAATCAATTTATGATTTAAAAAAATAGTTTTACAGTCCACTGATTGAACAAACCTGTTTTTGCCCCGTAATGTGTCCTTTTACAGCAAATAGTAGTCGCCTGTCATGCGTTGACAATGCAGATTCGTTCAAGAACTGGAAGATACCACAGTACCCTCAACCAGGGCGACTTTAGGCCAATCAGACAGCGTGCAAAAAGTAGCCCGTCGTGGCGGAAGCGGATGCAATATCTCTGAATTTACGTGAAGTACTTATTCTGGACAAGCGGAGCTAGGCAAGAGGCCATTTGTCTGCTGTGAAAGTTTTAGCAACGTTAAGAAACCAAGCAAAAAGAAAATTGTGCAACAAAATGTGAAAGGAAAAATGGCGGATGATTACAGTTACATCTTAGGTGAGCTTCTTTGTGCACTTCTCCCTCTGTTTGTGGACGCAGTTTTAAGAAACACAAACAAGAAACTGTTAAGCAAATGAAGTCACCAAAATATTTTTGCACAGTTTTTGGTTTTAACTAGGCCCAAACGCCTGTTATTCAGCAAAAAACGCAAGAGAGTTAAAATCGATCAAAACTCGTTTACCCTCAACCAGGGCGATACCCCTCTACTGTGCTGTTTTTAAAGCAACCACTTGTTTTAGTGGTTTTGCCTTTCCTCTGCCATGAATCAGCAACCAAATGCTTCAGTAATTAGAAGAGGGTAGCTCTCTGAAAACTGGACGGCAGACCCCTGAACATCCGCAAGTCATGTGACCCCCCCCACATCGGCAGATGACCTAAATGGGCGATTTATGCTCAGGGGTCCAGGCATGGTCCAGGAGCATAACCATACTCTAAATACCTATAACATTCAAATCTTGTGCTAATTTTTGCCTAACATATCTATTTACACATGGATAAACTGTACATTCCTACGTGAACCCAGGGTGTTATGCATTACTCTCATCATTTTCATCTTGTCGTAAATACATAGAAGGATCTCCAATAGGTTTCAGGCTGTTTATCGTGACTTTCTCTGAACACATCGGGCAATTTGTGTCATCTCCCTCAAGAAGGTTTTTGAACTCTGAGCAAACTGCTGGGAAGGAGCAATTCGGGCAGTTACACCAGTCATCTTTGATCATATGACGTCCGGTGACAACGCAGTACGGAAGATTGTTCTTGCATTCCGGACACTCTAGTTTTGTTTGTGCAACTGGGTAACTACAGTACGGACACGGATCTGTTGGTTCTTCTTCTTCAGTTTTGTCCGGCTTGCGGACAATCTGTTCTATCTTTTTCTTGTACTTGAGATCAATCTGTGATCTGTATTCTGGTCGCATCAACATTGCTGCGTAACTGAAAGAAGAATGCCGCAAGCCCGCGCGGTGACATTCAATCACCGTTGACGTCAAAATCGGCACTATGTGAGCAGGAAATTTACTGATGTTGTTTGCTACGCGGATCAACATTCTTGCACCTTTTAGATGATCGCCTCGGCGAACGTGAATCTTTACTAAGATGTAGCTATGCAGGAGCATCAGATTCTGCACCATTTCTGTTGGTATCTTGATATTTCTGCTTCTTAGTTCCCTGTACATGCTGAAGAGGACGTCATGTGCGTTTCTATAGTTACCAGCCTCTTGATCGTCACGAGCAATGATAATAGCGGTTCGAGCTGCCTCTTTGTATCTGTAAAAGAGAAGTTAGAAGCCAAAAGTTAGAAGCGAAAGGTTGTAAGAGAGAAGTTAGAAGCCAAAAGTTGGAAGCGAAAGGTTGTAAGAGAGAAGTTAGAAGCCAAAAGTTGGAAGCGAAAGGTTGTAAGAGAGAAGTTAGGAGCCAAAAGTTAGAAGCGAAAGGTTGTAAAAGAGAAGTTATAAGCCAAAAGTTAGAAGCGAAAGGTTGTAAGAGAGAAGTTAGAAGCCAAAAGTTGGAAGCGAAAGGTTGTAAGCCAAAAGTTAGAAGCCAAAAGTTAGAAGCGAAAGGTTGTAAAAGAGAAGTTAGAAGCCAAAAGTTAGAAGCGAAAGGTTGTAAGCCAAAAGTTAGAGGCCAGAGGTGACTCCAATTCCAGATTCAAGAGGTCACGGAAGCTGATTCCAATTACCATTATTATCATTAACAATTTGTTTACAATGTTGGCATAAAAAGGTATACAATAGCTAAGCATGTATTCAGAGAACCATAAGATCCAAGTTTTCGCGCCATGAAAAGATATCGCTTTCTAATTAGAATATGTGGGGCCATCCCTCCTGGAAGGGCTAGCTCTCCATGCAAATGCAAATTAAAATCCAGCCCTCCTCATGTAAAACGCAATATCAAATGCCTTAAAGAAGCTGGGTCACGTAATGCAAACAAACTTCTTTCGAAGCGAGGAGTTTGCACTATTATTGATAGTCCATATCACGGCGATTTTCCACTACCTTTCTCAAAATAAAGGTGTTATTTTGAAGATGGACTCTTGAATTTTGTAGAGAAATAAACCAAACACTCATATGTTATAGGATTGCAGAGAGATTGGTGGATTTTTAGGAGTAATTTTATCGTGGATTCACCCCATCCACCAAAATCTGAGCAGAACGCAATGGCCACGTGTGGGTAACAATACAGATCATAGAGATAACGAGTTTGTTTACAGTTACGTGTAAAAGGGTCTGTTTCATCCAACAGCCCTTGCATGTGTCTTCTCTTGACTGGCCTTTGTTGCCATTTTCGTGGGCCATAAAAATGGCGACAACAAAGGCAAGCCAGGAGACGAAACGTGCAAGGCATGCTGGATGAAACAGACCCTTTAAACCAAGCATACCTTTTCAATGCCATGTAGAGTCTAAACAGATATTTAGCATCCTTAGGCACACCATCCATCTCTCCCATAAGATAATCAATCAATCGATGAGTCAATTTCTCTTCTTCTGCTTTTCCAACTGTTTCAATGGCGTAATCAATCGAATCACCTTCTTCGCTTGAAGGGCATTGTATGAAATGAGACATAGCCTTTGTGTATTGCTCTGTGATAGATATGATAGATAAATTGATTAGTTGATCACCTGATAAACCCTGGATCTGTATGCGTTGGTTTTACCGAGCATACAAGTATTTTTTATAAGAAACTAAGAATTTGGGCTAGTGCTGAAAGTTTCTTCAATGAAATGAATCAGATAAGTAGCCAAGGTATACCCTATCTGTCAAAATCTGCTGACAACGAATTTGAAAATAAGGATCTTGATTGGCCGGTTCTGCATTGATCATAGACCTTTTAGCTTTTCTCCTAAAGAGCCTGGATCGAGCGTTATTTTTATACATTTTTATATAAGACGTTCGATTGAGTGGCGTTGGAGTTTCTATCGCTATTGTGGACGTTCCAAAATTCTTCAAAATGCATCAAAACATCGTTCGATTCAGATTCTTTCTCAGAATAGCTAAAAGGTCTATTGTGTCTTTTTGTTTTGTTTGCTTTAGTTCAGAAACAATGCAAAGATCAACTGATACAATCGGCCTGAACAGATGATTTACCTTATACACTGAAAAGCTCACCTGATAAATAGAAGAATTTCCCAGCCAAGAAATGCTGATTCTTGTTCTCAAAATACAATGCGATGCTGTTATAATCCTCTGCGGTGGCGTTCTCTCCAATAATCTCAGCATATTGTTCCATTTGACTGTGTTCCTGAGCCAATAAGAATGCGTCATCGTTGCATCTAGACAATACAAGGAATTGAATTGCTGACGCGAAATCTCCCATCTTTTGAAAGAACTTAGCAACCATTTTCGCGCCATCAACTGATTTAGTCTCGTTTACGATTCGCACAGCCTCTTCTGGATTTTGAAGGTGATCTAGATTGATTCGTATGACGCTGTCGAAGTCCTTAGCAGCTTCGTACGCCGATGCAGCCTCTTTGTACCTGTAGGAAATGAAAGGAAATACTTCAGTGAGCCAGAAGAAAGACAAGGTATACTTTGGTATGGCATATGCCACCGGAATTTTGTTTAGTACCAAAAGGAGTGGTTGGAAGCTGCCTGAATATTCATCCCAACTTGCTGAATAATAATCCAGTCCCAGTTCAACCCAAGAACATCAAACACATAAAGGCCAATTTCAAGTCAGCGGAATTTTCCGAGCGGGCGGAATTTTAGAGAAAAAAGTTGATCAGCCGTAACCATCCATTCAATTTCAAAGCGACATTTTCTCTCGCAAACAAAAGAATTTCCTTCCGCTGGGAAAATTCCACTGACTGGAAATCAGCCTTAAAAACATCAATTTTTGGTTTTCTTACTGTTACTTCAGCAACACTGATCGAAACTAAAGATAAATTTTTGCTGAACTACACATAAAACTGGCTTCACTAGACTCTTAGATGCATATGTTTAGCTACTTTGAAGGTGTTGTGTAGCAGTGGTGTAATCCCCTGACTTAGAAGCAGAATCAGTCAGGCAGAATGGGTTCGATACCCGTTCTGGATTCGACAATGGGTAGGTCTGCTCTATTTCTGCGATCCCAGTGCTTGGCGCTGAAAAATGCAACTTTACCTTCATCTTCACATCTTCACTCCATTCTAATGATTTTAATTTCAACCTCTCTTCATTACGAGAAAGAAATATATGGTTTCATTGCAGCAAACCGTTGATTTAAATTTCAAATTTATTTCAAATTTATTTCAGATTTAGCTAACATTGTAGGGGACCTGGAGGACATGTTTGGTGTTTATTGTAAACTTGTACTGAACACTTTACACAAGAATTCATGATTCCAGCTTGACAAGAGCAGTAAAGTAGTATTTTGGATTCTTTGGTAGCGCTGGCCCTTGATCTATGGCAGCAATGGCTCTATGGCGGCGCGACAGAGCAGAAACTGCGTAAAATGACGTCATCGACCAATCTGAGGTAAGGAAATGTTTGGACAGATAAGCTTTTTGAGATGATAAATCAAGAGTTTTAGGGAGTGGTCATAAATTATGGCAGGGACCGGGGCGGAAGCATATGAGGAGGGGTCTGAAAATTTTTTGGGTAAATTTATTGGGGTCTGAAATTTTTTGAGGAATTTTTATTGGGGTCTGAAAATAAACATGCAATATTTTTGAATTTTTAAAAAAAAATATTTCAATTTTCAAGGTTTTAGCTCAGTTGATCAGTTTTTTCAAAAAAGTTCTTGATTAATCTCAAAAAGTCAAGGAAACACTATGTTCAAGCTGACATTGATTGGAGGAAGGTTTGTAACACAATGAAAATCTGAGGGAAAGTTTAGCAAAATAGAGATTTGGAGGAAGGTTTAGAATGATATGTCAGAGAATGGAAATTGAGACAATTTATTGTATGTCATACACATGCAGTCAGGGTTGAACTCACTATGATTAGCCAGGCAAGAAAGCTTTAAGTGATTTGCCAAACAATAGCTTTTGTGCATTAATAAGTGGTATATCCACTGATTTCCCATAATAAGCTTGCCTTTGGTATGTTTTCAATTACAACTAGTTGCATGTATGACAAAATTTTAGTTCTCAAGGGTCATTTTCAATAATGTTGACTCTGCAAAGTCTCCAAAATTTTGTTGAGAAATTTTCATTATAAACTCCTTGAAACTGGGGAATATCAACCACCTTGATAAAACATGGTGCCAAGGGTAGTTGCTGTGTCTGCATCATAGAACGGTCCTCTTGAGTTGATGGCCAAGTCGAGGTAAAACCATATTTCTTTCTGAACTTCAGTTATCACCTCCCCTACCACTTTGTTGATGGATAGGTCTTTGCAATGTTTTGATATTTTTTGTAATCACCACAGCTACAACAAGCACAAATGATGTTACAACCAACTTCAAACTCTGTATTTGGTCTTTTTTCTTCATCATATGATCCAAGAAGGTCCAGGACCAAGGTATCCATCACTCTTTCCACCTCACGTGTGACTATTTCCATAAAAGTTTGTGTACCTGGCTGTATGATCACTTGGAAAATAGTTGCAAGAAAGACTGTTGTGATGATCCATCAGTATCACCACTTCACTTCGAAAAACTAAGAACTTCACCTCTTCTCTGATGGCCTTTCCTTCTTTCTCAGTAGTATGGCTCTGACTCCTCGTTATAGGGAACAATATTTTGAGCAGTCTGCTTACCAAGCCTGGCACGAACAAGCTACCAAATCAAAACAGTCACCGAATCATCACATCTGCCATTTGCCTTGGCCATGGACACCGTTTCGTTCGTTGTTGTTGTTGATATTCTCCAACAATGCAGTTAGACTTACTACCCGAATTGGGCACTGTAAAGTTGCTATAACAACCCTTTGAAGGAGGAATATAGAACTCAAGTAGTAAGTCTACAACGTTAGAGCAACAATAATTGTGTTTGGTATCGTTTTTCAATTTCCACTTCAGAATTCCAGGGACATGATGCCCTAACCTTTCTATACTAATTTAGTGTGTTAAGAGAAGTACTCATTTCAGTATATGTGCCTTCGGGGGTCTGAAATTGTTGGCCAAAAATGATATGGGGTCTGAAATTTTTCATGGCTGCAGAGCAGGGGTCTCAAATTTTTTGAGGAAATTTTCAAAATGCTTCCACCCCCATCCCTGTCATAAATAATGACTGCTCCCTTAGGCCCTACGAAGAAAATATCAAGTGTTGGCTAATTTTGGGATCTGTTGCAGGGAGCTAAGGGGGCTCAAAGTTACGAGTTTTCGCGCATGCGTATGCAGTTTCTGCTCTGTCTGGCGGCGCTGGTTCTTGATCTATGGCGGCGCTGGCTCTAAGGAGGCGCTGGTTCTTGACCTTCAGGTTATCAGCTGTAGGCATTGCCTGTGGTATAACAAACATTTCAATAGTTACCTACCTCCCATCTGCCTCCTTTGCTTTTGCATATTGAATCAACAGCTTTGGCGATGTAATATGTTTCATTAGTTCTCCGACTTTAGCCCAATGTTTTGTTTTGATATATACAGCTGCAGCTTTATCCCAAGAATTAGAAGCCTCGAATAACGCTCCAGCCTCGTTGTATTGTTTGATGCTTTCAAGGAGGATTGCACATTCCTAGGATGATAAAAATTCCATATGTTTTTTATATCCATATAAAATTCTTACAATACATGTTTACCTACTCTACATATCAATACTATACAACTGCACAACACTACAGGGACAGTAACATGAGGAGTAAAACTGCATGGCTAGCCCATGTTCTTACATATAACAAGAAACAACAAACGCTACTAGGACAATACACAAAAAAAGAAACGAAGAATATTTGTAAACTAATCACTATACGCTAACTACAACCTAAATCAATCACAATGAAAGATTGCGGCGTGAAGACTGTGGGAGAGGTATATATTTGTGTAAATTTGGATATATTGGGAATAAAACAAGACAGTTTCAATACTATTACTTTGATATTCAGGGAGCAGTATTGTGTCAAATGCTGGGCCTCTTTATTGACTGAGCCGGTATAACTGGAGTAGAAAAGCAACTTGATTCCTCAAAAATTACAATCGTTCAAGTATTTTTGTGTCTGTTAATTTTAAAGTTAAGTCTCTATATATTTCTTTTGCCGCTACGTCAAATTATGGAAATGCTAAAGGCAACAAAGAGAATTCGATGGTATTGACGCAAGTAAGTGTTTCGGATAGACCCCTTTGCTTTTCCAGAAATTATTCTGGATTGAGCGACATTTTGATAAATTTCTATATTCGAAAATTCTACAATTCGAAAATTCTACAATATTCTTTCATACAATGTATCAAAATATCATTCGATTCAGGTTCTTTTTTTCGAATAACTAAAACTCTCATTACCTTTTTCAATTGTTTACTAGTTGATTTCATGGCCAAATTCACTCCTCTGCGGATATCCCCCATTCGAATAGCCATTCTCGCCACTCCACCAGTACAGGACTCATCATGTTCTTTGTGTTCAGGTTTTCTGGTGATTCCCTTTTCGTAGTGCATCATTGAACCTGGGTAATCCCCCATGAATTCAAGTTGCTGTGCATATTCTTTTGAGATGAACGGAATTTCTGTTGGTGCAAGTGTCTTTGAAAGTTCCAACGCCTGAAATTAGTGAAATTTAAAAAAAAAATGAAACTGTACATACCAGAATGACAATCCAAAACTTCCAATGTCGATGACAGAAGCAACATAGTTTCAGGTATTAAAGAAATAATGCATAAACCAGATAACAGATTTTTTTACACTACCTTTCATGGTTCCAAACTACTTTTCAAATCTTCACTCGCAATTATTTGGTTGCAAGAATCCTTAATTTGTAGTTGTAGCTCTGTGTGTCTTTTCTTATCTCTTTTTTATGTTATGACCCCTGGGTAGACAAGATGTTTTGCTCCTTGGGGTATCGTCTCCGTAGTAGGGTAGCGTTAGGTAATAGGTATAGTAAGTAATCATGTATTGTAAATTTTTAATGGAATATATATAAAACATATAATGCATAGAGCTCAAATCTTTAAAAGAGTAGGTGTAAATTCAATTATATTTTTCTTTGAATTAAAGTGCTTTAAAGGAACTTTGGGTAATATGCTGTAAATCTGCTGTGGCAATTTTTGACATCTTGATTATTTTCAAAATGGCGGCATCTATTAATTTTGGGGCTGTGACGTCATCAAATTTCTAAATCCTTAGTCAAAAGAGCTACAGATTTCTGCTTGCGACCATGTTGTAGACTTTCATAAAATATGGTTTTCTTGAAGATTGTATCCATTTCCTTCGAGTAATTTAGGATTTACGATGATTTTAATTTTTTCAAAATTTTTGATGAATTTTTGCAAAACTAATCTAAGTCCCACCATTTTGAAAATGATCAAGATATCAACAAATTGTCACGGCAGATTTATAGCAAATTAACCAAAGCTTCCTTCAAACATTTTAATTCAAAGAAAAATGTGATATAATTTTACATCCATCTTTCTAAAGATTTGAAAGATTTGAGCCCTATGCTAAGAAATAATCTTTCAGAATGATAACAAAGCAACCAAGTACTATCTAACGGCTGTAAATTCAGTGACCAATCGTACTTCATCGGCGAGCTCTAAGCATTGATGTTGCTGGTTTAACAATTTGTGGATGAAGAAGTAGCCTACCTGATCCCAATGGAGCAGATCCCTTCTCATATCTAAAGCTGCAACAGGGTGTGCAGATGCTAGAAACAGCTCCTGAGCAATGGAGAACTCTTTAAGGAACATTGCAACATTCCCAGCCAATAGATTCTTGTCTTCGATGCTCTTGATTTTCTCCAATGATAATACCATCGCAACATCTCCCAGCTTTCTGTAAACCTAGATGTAAAGAGTTGAAGATATTTTAAGTTTCTTCAAAAATTGCAGAAGTAAAATGGGTATTATTTTTTAGCCGATTCCCATCCGAGCAAATTGTGAAATCTTCGAGGAAATCCCTCCCTGAGAAATTCGTCGCACTGGACTTCATTTCACTTCACAAGTAAATACTAGAATTTCCTTTGTGCTAAGTTCGGGCGAAGTAAACTCTTTAGCAGAAGACTTCTCGTTGACTCCTGACTTGAACTGCGCTTCACTTCTTCTCTACGCTCTTTTTAAAAGAAATAGACCTTTCAGCTAATCTACAAAACATCCAAGATATGCAAAATTTCTACAACTTTTAATTACGCGAAGTGCGATTTGAGTGACGTTAGAGCTTCTATCACTATTGTGCACATTCGAAATTCTACGAAATGTATCAATATATCATTCGATTCCAATTCTCTTTTCGAGCAGCTAAAAAGGGAGTATCATCAAAGCACTCACACTTCAACATACCTGAATTGCTAGATCAATATCCAAATTCCTAGCAGCCTCACTTGCAAACTTCTTCCATGCCTCCTTATCATTCAGCAACGAACAAATACTCCACGCATCTTTGAATCGCTTCATAATCAACGCCTGATCCAGGCCTTCAACTATTTCCTCCCTATTTGTGTCAGCTATTTGCGTATTTTCACCATATATGGTCAATATCGTCTTCGTCATTTTCCCACTTTGCGTCTGGCACGTGAGCTCTCCGTTATATAACATAAGCGGGCTGTGGCCATACGGCAGCTTTGTCGTGCTTGCTAACACGCATTGCGCGCCCGTTATCGTGTCTTTTGAAAAGACGTACAAGAAAATCTTCTCATCATCACATGCGCAGAAGACACCTTTATCCAGCAGCCAGTTATCCCATAAGACAGTTCGGATTGTTGGCGGGAAATTTGAAATTTCATGCATCATATCATTGATTGGGATGTAAACAAAGCCATCTCCTTTATCGTCGATGAAAACAACTCGTGTGCCGACCGGTCCAGGGAATATTTTACGGACTGCAACGGTATGGCGGTATTCGATGACGTATTGCCAGTCTTCGAAGTAGAAATACTTGATGTCTCCAGCCGATGTTCCATAAACTAAGAAGTCTGAAGTCAGGCCGCTGCACAGGATTTGGCTCTTGTCATTGCCTGAAAAAGAAAAACACATAATTGTTGACCATTTTCATTTTCATTCAAATGACTAGGGCACTAGAAGAATGATCCACGGCAAAAATCTGGACGATGTCTAAGATATCTCTCATTTGCCAAAAGTCCTTTGACAAGAGAAAAGAAGGAATGTGAGAAAGAAAAGCTAACCATCAGGAAATAATTTTGTTTCCTTCTCTTCATCTCGTTCACCATCATCATTATCGATCAAATGAATCTGAACTTTGTTGTCAAACATAACTGATGCATATTCGTGATTCACCTGAAAATAAAAAGAATCCTTCTTATCGTGAGGAAGAAGACAAGCCAAAAGCCTAGTAGGCAAAAGAAGTAGAATTTTCTCCAGTTAGAACATCTACATTAATCTTCCTCGGTTCCAACAACAAAATTATTCGGTTTTGATAAAAGTCTTCTGGAATAATCTGCGGTTTTGAAACCTACAACATAAATCACTGATGAATCTTCTGCCAACAATCATTCAGTTGTTCTGTTTTCTTGTCTTTATAAAAGTGGTGAACGAAACACAGCTTTCGGAAATCAAAGAGTCTTCCAAGGCAAATACTTTCTGCAAATACTTGCTGCCGATGATTTAGCTCTTGAACTTGCGATTATTTCTTTGGCAATTGTTACCAACTATTGACACGAATTCTTACCTTAACTTCACATTTTGAGCTGCTCAACGGCCGTCAGTGCCTTGAACATTCTGAATATTTAGGCCCACTCATATGATAAAGGGATTAGCAACGATCTAAAGTTTGCGCAAAATATACAGAAACTGAGGTCCCTATATGATCAGGAAAGTATGACTTAAAATCAACTATCCTACCTGAATTTGAATGACAGTTCCAAGATATTCCTTGTCCTTGAAACCAGATGGTCCTTGTTCAGTAAAAGTACAAAACCATGCTCTATTATTCATACCAACAGCCAAATGATAAGGTCCAATTGCCATGAAACTTGGTTCAATATGTGTTGGTACTTTCATCTGTCTCTCTTGGTTCACTTCGTCTACAACTGTCACTTCTCTAAGTGATGTTAGGTATGCAATTTTTGTGCCAAAAGCATCACCAAGGATTGGTAGTTTGGTAAGATACACATGAATCGCTCCTGAAATGAACTTCATACCTCAATCATTTACTAGAAATCATTGGTAACACAACGAGAGTTCGATTAGATATGACGCACTCAAAGTTCCATGCTCCAGGGATGATTGAATGATCAATAAATTTCATTGCCAGTTGCATCAGGTTCTCCAAAGATGGTAATTTGTGCTCTTGTGGACATAAAGATTGTGGATCTTTTATCAAGACTCTCCAGCAACTTTCGCAAGCTTTCAAGTGATGCTGTTACGTAGAGAATCGCTCATACCTTTGGAACTAATGATCCGATTTAGACCAATGAAATTTGTGACTGTTTTCTGAGATCATAGCAGGGCCAGACAAACTTTATGAAGATATTTTTATGATTAAAACTGAAAGCCAGCATCCAAAACCTTGGCATATGTATTCATGTATTTATGGAAAAATTTTTCAAGTCGTTTTCATACAAACTTTCGTCAAGTTTTAAAGAACATGCCAAATGCATAAAGAGATCGAAGTGTTTGCTCACATTCCATTGTCGATAAAATCTAAAAACCAGGGGGTTTAATTAATTCTTCAACTTACCTTTTTCAGTGCTAACAGCGAGCAACTGCCCATCCTCTGTCCATTCCATTTTATCCAACTGACCCCCGGCATCATCAAGCGTTATGATTGCATATATCTCCTTCATATCCGTCAAATCGTGGATCTTGACACAGTTGTCTCCGCATGAGGCTGCCTTCTTGAATGATAGCGAGATTCCGATATCTTTGAGAGAATCCTTGTGATCACGTGTTTGAAATAACTCTTGCCCAATCTCCTTCATGTGTGTTGATATGACAACAAGATAGCCAGCGGAGAACCCGATCATGATGTAACCATCACCAAACCATTTGTACGCGTTGATTGAGCCGTATCTAAAGAATCAATTAATCATGACTGATATTTCAAAGAAATCAATAATCATTGCGCTGAACATTAATACCTTCAACCATTTGGTGAAAAATGATTTGTTGTTCCAGAATGCGAGGACATTTTCTGCTCATTGATCATACAAACAGGAATGTTACTGAATGTGTCTAAGAACGACAGAGCAGAAATTGCGTAAAATGACATCATTGAGAAATCTAATATAAGAAAGTGTTTGGATTGATAAGCTTTTTGAAATGACAAATCAAAAGTTTGAGGCCCAAGGAATAAAATATCAAGTGTTGCTGAATTTTGGGATCTGTTACAGGGAGCTAGAGGGGCTCAAAGTTACAAGTTTTTGCGCATTTGTGCGCAGTTTCTGTTCTGTCTCTAAGGACTAACTACTTACTGTACTTTGATTTAAGCATTTGTCAGTACCCATTTGGTATGGCCATTTTAAGAAAAGTTTTGTGCTTCTCATAAAAACTGATCATTGAAACAATCTCTTAAAGTAAAGTTTACAAGCTGAATATAATGGCACTCACCTTGGTTGAAAAGCCAGCTCAATTGGGTTATCAGGTTCATTGATATTGTACAAATAAAGAGTCTTCTTTCCAACAACCAAACTGACTGTTGTTTCACCCATTCCAGAACGTTCATCTGTTTTCATGACTGAAAACTGGATCCCAGATGGCTCATATCTGAAAAAGAAATAGCAAAATTTTTACAAGTAAATAAAATTGTGTAAAGCAACTTGATTTCTTATTAGCAAACATGTGTGAATAACCTTTTTCATTTTAGAACCAGTTGCATAAAAAACTGTTCTATTTTTTATTTCATGACAGAAACTGTTCCATGAAAAATTATCAAGCCAAATTTATAAACATTAACAACCATATTATGGCAGCTAATACATTACTTATGCACTGTAGGCTGCATAATTATAAACAGATATTTGGAGCAGATGACACAATATCATAAAAGAAAACTATTGATCATGATGCAAAATGCAAATCTATAGAGATTGCCTGATCAGATTTGTGATCTATTCGATAAATGTAAAAACACTAATCGTCACCTCAGGAGTGGCACAAATGTCCCTGATACAAAACAGATGCAGGGAGAAACTCAATTCACTATAGAGGACCATTACTGTGGAATCCCCTGAAGGAAAACCAAAAGGAAAAGAAAATTGACCCATTCAAGAAATAAATCGGGAAATTTAGAGAACAGCTGCAGAAAATAACATTTGCTAAGTGCACAGGACAACTTTTGAGCAAAAGATTGGTTTTTAAGTATTTTTAACTTTTATGTAATTCTTAAACTGTATGAATATTAGTTTTAATTCATACAGTAGAGAGCAGGTCCCCATCAGCTGCAAGCTGACATTAATTAAACCTTCTTGACCAAATGGATATGTATGTATGTATATATGACATCAATAATGCAAGAATGCTATTCACAAGGACCCTCTGTAGGTTGCATACAGTTGATGTGTTTTGCTTTGTCACAGAAATTCCTCAAAATAAGTTTACACTTAACAGATTAAAAACAATGCAGCTCCTATCTGTCTGGTTTTTTAAATATATGCACAAAACAAAGAAAGATCATCTTAATGATTTTTGTTTCACTCATAAATACTTTTCTTGCAAAATATAATTCAAGCTAAACTTGAAAGCATGTTTCCTCAAAATATACAATACAGATGAATATTCCAGGATCTTTTCTTTGTAGAAGATCACAAATTTGAATATGGATATACCTTGTAGATGTTTGTTTGAGTGTATCACCATCCATATTACTAATAGTTATTGTTTTATCTTCTGAACCAAGTGCCAACAAATTTTCTGAATTCCATGCTCCACAGCAAATCCTTTTTGTATGCTTACCCAACACTGGGATCTTCCTTGAAGTCTGATGGTTGTAAAACAGAAGGTTCCCTTTGGCTGTTCCCACTGCTAAAGCCTGGCTTGTCTTTGCCCATACAAGAAATGTTAGAATATCTCTTAACCCACTTTCCAAGGAGGAGGTTTTTTGGCTATTTGCGTCCCATAGAGATATGATACCTGAGAAAACGCAAAACAAGCTTAACACACTGGTAACGGAGGAAATATGGAGACAACTCTTTGACATCTTTTTTAGGGGATCGCCAAATTATTTTCTTGATAAGAAGAACCTTGTTCCAGGGGGGTAC
This sequence comes from Aurelia sp. 3 sensu Dawson et al. (2005), assembly GCA_964020215.1. NCBI lineage: Eukaryota > Metazoa > Cnidaria > Scyphozoa > Semaeostomeae > Ulmaridae > Aurelia > Aurelia sp. 3 sensu Dawson et al. (2005). The sequence goes on from OZ026576.1 coordinate 765,281, forward strand.
ATGACATATGGATGGATGGGGGTCTGCCACCTGGTTTTCAAAGAGCTATCCTCCTCTTATTTCCAAAGCTTGTCTTCATACCCACTTTTATGTTTGAATTTTTGCAGATACCCATTTTAACACTTTTTGGTGAACATCTGCCAAATCCATCCATGTTTAAGGAAAATCTGCTGAAAAGGGACCCTTGTTTAGAGAATTTTGGGCCCAAAAATCCATCCATATGGGTGGGACATACCCGTACACTCAACATGTTATGCTCCCCCTCCCCAAACCTCTGTAGCAGTGGCTCATGTCTAAAAGGAAATTTTAAAATGTTTTGTTTGTTTTCCCTATATTTTCACTTCTCTATGAACTCACTTCTCTATGAACTCACTTCTCTATGAACAGGGGGCTAATCTTCAATGCTTTAATATCTCAGAACACTAAAAAAGAACAATGTTGGAAAAAGTTTATTGCATGATTATTGCAATAATATTTCTTAAAGACCCTGTGCTAACCAGCAGCCTTTGTGCGAAAGAGGAATAAACAAACATTGTACAAGGTGACACCTGCAAGGAATGTAGGTTGGAATGACTCCTTTGAAATTGGAGAAATTGAAATATCAAACTTGGACTCTACAGCTTTGTCTAAGTTAACAGGCTATTCAGTTAACAGGAAGCAAAGCATTGAAAACAAGTCAGCATGTGGTATTGGGATTCCTAAATTAGCCTACAAGATGTCGGGAATTCCTTTGTTCTCCTGGGGACTGGAAATTATTTACAAAGATCTATGGGATTTTTAGTGTCCCTGAAAATGCATTGTGGGATAGTTGACAACCACAAAGGCCCATGGTTAGCACAGGGTCTTTAAAAATCAATTATGTACCATTTTTGTCATTGATGATAGCTAATGTGTCTCCATCTTTGTCCCATGCCATTCCTGTGCATTGCCCTGGCAACATGATTTCATCTCGTAATTCGCCATGTCTGTCATAAATTGTCACCATGCGATTGTTTCCTGGCACAGAAATAACAAGTGAAAGATGCTAAGAAGCTTCACAACAACTGCTTCAGTGACGCATCTTACAAGCTCTACACAATATTTTATGTTGGGGCCATAAAAAACTAACCTATTGTTCTGACCCAATGTGTTTCAGCCTTGTTGAGAGTGAGTCGATGTTAGGGCTCACAATGTCATGCTATTGTTTCCTCTCTTGTTCTCAATGGTAAAGCAGCTAACTTTGCATTTCACCTCACTGCACTACCATGCAACCTGGAGCCTCTTTGCACCGATTCCTTGAGAAATCATTTTCATGTATGAGGCATGTACACACCAAAGATAGATCCTCTGCATGTCGAAGCTGGGAAAATTGAGGAGTTATTGTACTTCTGGGGTAATTTTCTTTGTTTGTTTAAATAGACTTGAGAATCCTGCAAAAAGGCTGTGTGTTTGTGTATGCACAAACAACCTTACACAAAACAATCAAGGAATATATATTTTGCAATCTCTCATGCTTTGATTTGATCCAGCGCACTTTGATATGAAATTTACTGTTCAGAAAGGCAAATCGCTTTGCTTTTTCAAGAGCCCATAAAATTTGCCCTTGCTTTTGCAAACAACAACTGCCACCTTAACACAAATTTTTAGGCCTAAAAATACCTGTCGCTGCGAGATAATTTCCTTGTGCTTGCTGCCAGCAAAACTTCACCGCAGTTCCACCATGCACTCTCTCAGGAACGGTAAACACTCTCTTCATCTTTTACTGTTATTCTTGGGTCTTTATCGCCAAGGAATTTGCAGAAATTACGGCTAAAACACGGTCATATTTCGAGAAGCTCTGCAAACAGTCTTCTCAAATGGCAGTTTCCAAGCGACAAGGAAGCAACAACAGCAACTGGTCCCTGCGCAGCATATGGAGAAAAGGGAGGGCTTGTACCAAATTTCTGAGGGGGTCATCTATGAAAATAAGAAATGAGGTTTCAATGAAGATTTAATGCATTTAAGATAAAAAAGATTTCTTTTTATTCTGTTGGTAATTTAAAGACTAAATTTCTGAAAGAAGACCCAAACAATTGCTAATGACTTGGAAAATTTGTGTTTCTCTCTTCAACTTAGGAACCGGTAGTCAATAAAATCACCTGAATCTCCACCCCCTGTTGGTTGCAGGGTTGCCAAAAAACCCTATTTTCTCTCCCCCTTTTCTACAAACACACTGATCAAAGACAACCAATCAATCAATATCAATCAATCAATCAATCAATCAATCAATCATTCAATGCCAGCCTCGTTTCTGAAAATTTTCCTTCACGATTCAAAACGAAAGGGGCTGTCCGTCGATGTATCAGGTACGAAATGCAACAAAGGCACATGCATATAGCGATACAATTTCGTACCAGGTACGAATTCTCGCACTAAGTACAGAGTGTCTATAATGTCGAACTGGGTACATGGGAGAGTGTCTACAGAACAGCACGTAGTCTGTTGAAGCTGTGTGAGTAATGGTTGATGTCAAGTGGATGAAGTGGATACTGTGTAAAGTGTGGACGGTAAGTGGGAGTGAGGAGTGTGTATGATGTAGAGACAGTGGAGAGTGTGCAGGAGTCGGTTGTGTGCAAATGGAGATAGTGCAGAATGTAGAGCTTGGAGTGGATACTGTGTAGAGTGTGGATAATGAGGAATGTGTGGATGATGTGGAGACTGTGGAAACCGTGGAGAGTGTGTAGCGGGTAGAGTTGTGGAGATGGTGCAAACCGTGGTGGGAGTTGCTAATGTGTAGAGCGTGGAGAGTGTGGAGATAGTGGAGGCGAAGAGCATGGCGTGGATACTGTGTAGGGTGTGGACAGTGAGGAATGTGTGGATGATGTGGAGACAGTGGAGACCGTGGAGAGTGTGTAGCGGGCAGAGTTGTGGAGATGGTGCAAACGGTGGAGGGAGTGGCTCATGTGTAGAGCGTGGAATGTGTGGAGATAGTGGAGGTGTGGAGCATGGCGTGGATACTGTGTAGGGTGTGGACAGTGAGGAATGTGTGGATGATGTGGAGACCGTGGAGACCGTGTAGAGTGTGTAGCGGGCAGAGTTGTGGAGATGGTGCAAACGGTGGAGGGAGTGGCTCATGTGTAGAGTGTGGAATGCGTGGAGATAGTGGAGGTGTAGAGCATGGCGTGGATACTGTGTAGGGTGTGGACAGTGAGGAATGTGTGGATGATGTGGAGACGGTGGGACAGTGGAGACTGTGTAGTTGGTAGAATTGTGGAGATGGTGCAAACGGTGAAGGAAGTGGCTAATGTGTAAAGCGTGGAGAGTTTGGAAATAGTGGAGGGTGTATAGCATGACGTGGATACTGTGTAGGGTCTGGACAGTTAGGAATGTGTGGATGATGTGGAAATGGTGGAGACAGTGGAGACTGTGTAGCGGGTAGAGTTGTGGAGATGTTGCCAGCCGTGGAGAGAGTGGCTAATGTGAAGAGCGTGGACAGTGTGGAGATAGTGGAGGTGTACAGCATTGCGTGGATTCTGTGTAGAGTGTGGACAGTGAGAAGTGTGTGGTTGATGTGGAGATATTGGATAATGTGGAAGCCGTATAGCGGGTAGAGTTGTGGAGATGTTGCCAGCCGTGGAGGGAGTAGCCAATGTGTAGAGGGTGGAGAGTGTGGAGATAGTGGAGTTGTAGAGCATGGTGTGGACATCATGTAGGGTGTGGACAGTGAGGAGTGCGTTGATGATGTGGAGATGGTGGAGACAGTGGAGACTGTGTAGCGGGTAGATTTGTGGTGTGGAGATGTTGCCAGGCGTTGAGGGAGTAGGCAGTGTGTAGAGTGTGGAGATAGTGGAGGTGTAGAGCATGGCGTGGACATCGTGTAGGGTGTGGACAGTGAGGAGTGCGTGGATGATGTGGAGACGGTGGAGATAGTGGAGACTGTGTAGCAGGTAGAGTTGTGGAGAAGTTGCCAGCTGTGGAGAGAGTGGCTCATGTGCAGAGTGTGGAGAGTGTGGAGTTGAGGAGAGTGTAGAGCATGGAATGGATACTGTGTGGAGTGTGAACAATGAGGAGTGTGTGGATGATGTGGAGACATTGGAGACAGTGGAGATTGTGTAGCGGATAGAGTTGCTGAGATGGTGCCAGCCGTGGAGAGAGTGGCTAATGTGTAGAGCGTGGAGAGTGTGGAGATGGTGGAGAGTGTAGGGCGTGGAATGGATACTGTGTGGAGTATGGACAATGAGGAGTGCGTGGATGATATGGAGACGGTGGAGGCAGTGGAGACTGTGTAGTGGGTTAATTGTGGAGATGCTGCCAGCCGTAGTGGGAGTGGCTAATGTGTATAGTGTGGAGAGTGTGGAGATAGTGGAGGGTTTAGAGCATGGAGTGGCTACTGTGGTTCTATTGCTTATGATTGATTCTGGTGATCTTGCATCTCTTACAAATGCATGGAAAAGCTACTGAATAGTTCTGCTTTGAAGAAGAACTTCAATCAGCACTTGATACTTAAGTTTGTTGATTTCTTTCATACTCCATTTTTCATTTATTTCTATTGTTCTTCATATTTACTGGGGGTTACGATTATGATTGGATTTTATAACTACTATGGATAAGTTCTAGCGGTATGTTAGATTTAAAATACAGAACTGCTGTAATTATTATTTACGATCGCGACTAGTGCTGGATCATTTCTTGTCATGACAAACTTCATGTCAGGGCTGTGCTGTTACTATTCATACAAAGAACTTGCAAATACTGAGATGTACAAAACTAAAATTCAGCTAAACCTAACCCTTTATTTTTGCAGGAAATCTTCCGTGAAATACACCTTGCTACAATTTGCGAAATAATAACGAATTTACTCAACCCATAGTGAGATCCGTCAACAAGGGGACAGAAAGCGTCCGATTTAAAGGTCCATGCCCAGAATTTAGGTAACTGTTCTCCGTCAACAGGATATATCAATATCTGATAGGCTAGAACATGACAGGCTAGAATAGGCTAGAATTCCCTACATATATGGGTCTGTTTTTAACCTTAATTCTGGTAGATGGGTAGCTTTTTCAGAATTTTGTTCACAACCGAAGAAATTTGAATAGACCTTGCATCCTCAAATCGGCAAAATTCATAGGCATGGTTACAAAACATCCTGAAATTCATGCAACAGGGTTCGAGATTCTTGACAAATTCTGTCATACAAATGGGTCCTTTTGTCAAAGTCCAGATTCACGTCGAGACACATTCACAGTCAAGTACCCACCCCTCGGGCTAATTCACCCCTTCTTAATTTCTTCTAATAGAATATTTGAAAAGATAAAGTCGATAGCGATATTGTTGAAATTAGCTTGATAGTGAATTGAATCTAAAATAAGTAGTCAGGTATAGGAAGAAAAACGCAGCACAGAACTTTGCGAAATCATCATGAAACAAGCTGTTTTGATAAAACATGAGAACTAGATTGCCGCATTCTAGCTGTTCTGAATGCCATGCTCATGCTTACAAGATTTCCTAGAAAAGCATGCCCTATAGCCCCTCAGATCTAGAATTTCTGGCATCTCAGTGCACAACCTCTAGACAACCAACTAATTATGATCAGTAACTGACGAATAGCTAAGTTGCCTGGTGCATAGAAAATCGTACACTCGGCACTCCATAAGTCTCTGCCCACAAGAGACTTTGCCAAAACTGCGGCTTTTTGGGCTTGGGTCGTGTTCAGGGACGCACATTAGGGGGCGTGGGGGGGGGGGGGGGGGTAGGATACCCCCAATATTTTCAGAGTCGGTCCAAAAATGTTTCTCATAAACGAAAAGTCGGTCCACGACAAAGCTTGGATAGTTCTTCCCTGGGTACCAGAGCCCCAAAATTTAAATGAAAGGAAATAGAGCCTCAAAATTTAAATGAAAGGAAATTCTGGTACCCAGGGCAGGATAGTTCGAATACAAGTTGGTCCGACTGCTGAATGTCTTAGGCAAAGGTCGGTCCATGATGACAGTTAAAAATTTTACAAGAAATGCTTGACAGTGATCGGGAGAGCCGTTCTAAGACTGCGTTCACATGATGCCGGCACACTTTGATGACGGTGAAAAAAGTGACGGTAGCAAAATTTGAGCTAGCGTTCACACGATACCGACACAATTTGAAAACGGAAGGAAATTTGACGGTAAAAAAGACTCGCTGCAAGACTTTGATACCAAAGAAATGTACATATACTGTTATATTCCCTAAATTCATGTTAGGGAACTAGAGAAGAGCAGTAAAGAAAGACACATCCTTTTGCTTTCACATCAGAACCAAAACAACAACATCAGCATCGAATACAATGAATAACATAATAGTCGGTCTTGGCTGCACAGGCAGTCCATATCCAGTTCGTACAATATTTACAATTTATTACATCACTCCCCTTTTCGAATTTCTTTAGGGAATCAAGTTTGACGGAACGGAATGTCCAAAACGTTCAGGCGGTCTATGTTCTCTTCTCGGCCAACGATTACCCACTTCAACTGGTTCGCGTTCGTGTTCGTGTTCGTGTTCGTGTTCGTGTTCGTTCTCGAGCTCGCTATCATTTCCAACAAGTTCATCTTCCAATTCACTTTCAGTTTCTTCTGAACGATCGACAGTGTTTTCAAACTTCTTGAAATGAGATACATTTCTTTTTACTCGGTGTTTCTGATTGTTCTCTGCAATTACTTGCGTTCCTTTGCGCTGAATAACAACATATGGCGTTTTGTTAAACCGAGATGTAAGCTTGTTTTGACGCTTCTGTTTAACAAGAACAGTGTCACCAACTTTGATGCTACTTTCTTTCGCATTTCTACGATTATCTGCGTACGACTTGTGATATGCTTGGCTTTTCTTTTCGTTTTCGCGGGCTTCTCTGTGTCTGTTCAGGACTAACTTCTTCTCAATTGATGGTAATTTACCGCGTATTTTCCGATTAAATAACAACTCACTTGGTGCGACTTTAGTTGTGCAATGTGGGGTAGTGCGATACTGTAACAAAAATCTGTTCAGTTCTTGTCTCCATATTTTTCCTTCAACTTCTGCAGCTTGTAACGTTTTCTCTAACGGCTGGTTAAAACGTTCCACTTCGCCATTCGCTTGTGGCCAATAAGGTGTAACCGGGTCGTGTTCAATGCCTAATGCTTTCATATATCGATCAAAATCATCTCCATTAAATGGTGGTCCATTGTCTGAAACTATCTTGTATGGAATACCATGAACCGTAAATATCTTATCAAGTTTTGGAATCACGCAGGCAGCTTTGGTTGAACGTACAATTTCAACTTCTGGGTAACGAGAATAACGATCGATTAAAACGAGTAAATATTCGCCTGATGGCAATGGTCCGCAAAAGTCAATATGCAAAGTCTCCCATGGTCCTTTGGGCATTTCGGCTTGCTTTATCGGCTCTGGTGGTGCAGATCTACCGACAGCTTGACAGGCTAAGCACGAATCGATTGTCTTTTCCACTAACTCATCGATTCCTAAGAACCAAATCTTTTCTCTGAGTAGCGCTTTGGTTTTAGACAAGCCTTGATGGCTCTCGTGCGCGATATCGATTGCTTTTTGCTGCAACGATTTGGGTATGACAATTCTTGATCCTCGAATTATCACGTTTTGTTCTCCAACAGCTAACTCTTCTTTGAATACTCGATATGGTCGAACACTGTCCATGTCCCACAAATTTAAACGAATTGCTGCATGCAATGTTTGTAATTCTCGATCTTTACTAGTTTCTTCGGCGATTTCTTTCAATGTCATGGCTTTCGGGACACTGTTATCAACAATGAAATTAACATACTGTTCCGTCATTTTCTCCTGTTTCTTTGTACTTTCGGATGTCGGATGTCTCGAAAGATAATCAGCGGGGTTGTCCTCTCCCGACTTGTATACGACTTTAAAGGTATACGGTTGTAGACGTAGCACCCAACGCTCTAAACGGGCTGAAGGCTTTGAGTTTCGATTGCCATAAATAACTTCAAGTGGCTTGTGATCAGTGACCAACGTAAACTGATTTCCGTACAAATATAAATGGAAATGTTCAACTGACCATACAATAGCCAAGGCCTCCTTTTCAGTTTGCGAATACCGTTTTTCCACATCTGTTAAAGCTCGGCTCGCATACGCTACAACTTTCTGATCCTCAGATCCCTGTGACTTCTGTGACAAGATTGCACACAGTCCGAATGGACTTGCATCGACTAGAACGTACGTGTCCTTGTTTTTGTCAAAATATGACATGCATGGTGCAGTAGATAAGGCTTTAGTAAGCTTTTCAAATGCTTCTTGGTGACTTTGCTTCCATTCAAAACGAGTGTTCTTTTTCGTTAACTCTCGCAGGGGTGCAGTAATTGTGGCAAAGTTTTTGATGTATTTACTACTGTAATTTGCCATCCCTAACAAACTGCGTACATCACGGGCATTGCTTGGTATTTGTGCATTCAATAAATCTTGAACACGCTTCGGATCTGGCCTTGTTCCACCTTCGGAAAATATTTGTCCAAAGAATTCAAGAGTGCTGTTAAGAAACTTACACTTGCTTTGGTTTAAAGTAAGGCCTCTCTGCTTTAAACGACTAAGACATTTATCAAGATTTTCATCGTGTTCTTCGCGTGTTGTACCATACACAATTATGTCATCTGCAATGTTTTTAACCCCTTTTAATCCGTGCAACTGAGACTGTAACATATATTGAAAAATTTCCGCTGATGCATTTGTCCCATAGTTCAAACGCTTGTAACGATAAAGACCAACGTGAGTACTGAACGTAGTTATTTTACGACTATTTTCATCTAATTCCAGCTGATGATAGGCTTGCGACAAATCGAGTTTTGTAAAATATTTAGCACCATTTAACTCAAAACTGACGTCATCAACGGTTGGTATAGGGTGTCGTACACGCTGTATAGCCTCGTTTGCAACTCTCATGTCTACGCAAATTCTGACTCCTCCGTCCTTTTTAGGAACCACGACAATTGGGGATACCCAAGGTGTCCCTTCATCTTCAGGCACCCTTTCGATTATATCCTCCTTTTCTAGCTGTGCCAAGGCTTCTTTTACTTTTTGTCTCACGTGGTAAGGAATCCTTCTTTGAGGCTGCGCTCTTGGTGTTTTCGTTTCATCAATACTCAGCGTGACTTTTGCTCCTTTCAGTTTACCCAGACCAGTAAACACTGATGCATGCTTGTTAATTATCTTGGCTAGGCCATCATCCTTTGTTGACAACTTATGCAAATGAAGACTGATCAAACCAAGATCCTGAGCTGTTGACAGTGACAACAGATTCCCACTGTTTGTTCCTTTAGCCACATAAAAGGTTGCTATCGCGACGCGTTTCTTTGTCTCGATGACAGCATCAAATTTTCCAAGGAACTTTACTGGCTTAGGACTATTATATGCAAAGGCTTTAATGTTCGTGGGACGCAAATCAGTTTCTTTCATCTTTGCATAAGTGTTTTCATCGATGACGTTGATTGTTGCACCAGTATCTACAATAATTTTAAATGCATGACTAAGAACCGTGACATTCACTGCTGGGCTGGTATTATTCTTATTGTTCACCGCATAAACATAATCCTCTTCGGATGAATTGGAGCTTTCTTCCGTTTTGAGAGGGCGAACATCTTTCTTCCTGCCTTTTATTTGTCGTCCTGGCTTTTGATTCTGCTTTTTCTTGTCTTTGCAAACGTTGGAAAAGTGATTCATTTTACCACAATGGTTGCATTCTTTTCCTTTGGCAGGGCATGGACCGTTATGAGGGTATGCTCTTCCACATGAATAGCATTTAGAAACTTTCTTGGTTGCCATTCTATTTGTTTCAGCGACAGGTTTCTCTTTGGATTCTATTTCCTTTGCTTGAAATGTACTTTGCTCATCGCGTCTCCCTTCCAATAACATTGATTTCAAATCGAAACCAGGGTCTCGCAGAGCTCTTTTACGAATTCTGGATGAAGTTCCTCCAATTATGATTTGCTCTTCGATTTCAAAATCGGTGTCGTGAAACTCACATGTTTGTGCTAAAGTTCGCAGTCGCGTATGAAACTGGTCCAAAGTTTCATTACGTTCTTGTGTAGCTTGACGAAAGCGATAGACTTCATAGCGCCTATTTGTTTGTGGCTCGAAATACTCTTGAAGTTTCGCTGTTGCGATATCATAGTCCTCATCGGTTCCCGTGTCAGGAATTTGCTTGAAAATTTCCCGAACTCTTGGGCCTGACTGATAGAGGAGAAATGCTCGTTTTCTTTTAGCATCGGTTATGCCACTTGCTGTTATGAACATTTCAAAATCAGCCATCCAGTCCCTCCATCGCGTGGCAAGGCTTGCCCCTAATTCCGCATCAGGTTGAAATTCAGGCACTGGTTTTATCCAGACTGATTGCGCCATAACAACTTGCACAGGCTGAACCTGGTTCTGTGGAGCAACTCCTTCGTCGTCGGACATCTTGATGAATTATTTTATCAACTCGTCGCCACTGTTATATTCCCTAAATTCATGTTAGGGAACTAGAGAAGAGCAGTAAAGAAAGACACATCCTTTTGCTTTCACATCAGAACCAAAACAACAACATCAGCATCGAATACAATGAATAACATAATAGTCGGTCTTGGCTGCACAGGCAGTCCATATCCAGTTCGTACAATATTTACAATTTATTACATATACCCTAAGAATCGACCTGTCTCGATCCAAAAGCGTCGAAAAATGTTCTGTTTTCATCATTGTCGAGTGTTCACATGATGCTGTTTCAAATTTATGCCGATTAGGGTACCGCTTTCAAAAGCTACCGTTTTCGAAATCTGCCGGCAAAAAATGTACCGTTTTCGTGTGAACGGGAGGCCTATCCGTCACATTTTTCACCGGTTTCAAAATGTGCCGGCAACGTGTGAACGCATTCTAAGCCAAAGTAGAGGACGGCATTTTAAAAAATTTCCCAGACGTACTATGTACTGCAGAAGTGAAGTGCCTAACCGATCATCGGGCCTAGCAATCATTGGATTGTGAGAGTTCCAATACAAAGCAAGGGTATTTTTTGCCCAAAGATTGGCCCAAAGGTAGAAAATTGTTGCAAATATTCAAAGTTTCCAGTCTGGTACTGGGGTGTCGGTATGGCAGGGCCGCTGAGAGGGGAGCAGTGTGTATTTTGCCCCCACGGCCTCTGGGTCTCAATCGAGAGATCGAAGTGTTTTATGAACACAGAAAGCATAGGTAACTTTGACTTTAACAAAATTTCATGGCTTCGATTGCCCAAATAAGGCTGAAAAAACCTGATCACAAGAACGACAAACTCCTCGAACAGAACAATAAAGAAAGTATGATTTTCACAGGTGAGAGATATCGTATGCATGTTTGTTGCCATGGGACTGAAAATCTTCACTATTTGTTTATAACCTATTTCTTTTATAACAGGTCTTGAGGAGCAGACGTCCTATCTTATTTTATAAGTTCATAAATAATCAAGCCCCCAAATATACTACGGACCCAATACCACCACTGCGGCAGTCACGCACCACGATACTCTCTTCGCAAGCAGGATGCTGTCGGGTGAATAAGGACAAGGACAGAAAAATGTCAATCCACCTTTTATTGAGACTATCGGGAAATTCTTTATCGCCGTACAATAAAATCTGCATTAGAAACTCGTTTGAAAGATCGATATCAGAGGCGCACATTCAAATTTTGTTTGGGGGGGTGTCAGCATGTTTTGGACCGACTAAATTTTTTTGGACCGACTGGATGTATACAGGCTGTTCGTACTCTTGAGGAACTTTGATACAAGCAGTACAGATTAACTGAAGGTGCGAAAAGGAGGGGGTCTGGGGGCAAGGCCCCCAGGAAATTTTTTGAGGACACGCCCTCTACTTTGGCTCAGAACACCTCTCCTGATCCCATGTTTGTCACTTCTAAACACTTCCAAAAAGAATTTTTGACATTTTGTCACAGGTTTCTTCATAAATTGGCATCTTCAGGATAGATTTCAAGTAAACACCATTTAGAAAAGCAGAATTTTTTCGCAAGGAAAATCAATCGCAAACAAAGCAAATATCGCTGTAAGAGTGAAAGAGCAGCCCCTCACACTTATTTTCTCAAAGCTTTTTGATTCGACTTTGCCTGTTTTGCTTTTACGGTGAAGGTTTCTCCTTTCAGGCTACACGCCATACAATTACCACCACCGACACCAGGCCCACCGAGAAGTTTTGGAGGCCCAGAAGCAAAACTGCGAAATGAGGCCCCATGCGAGCGAAGCGAGCAGAAAATTTTTGTGATCACGCTCTTTAGATTTAGAGCTTAAAATGGCCTAAAATGCATTTCAGAAAATTTCCTACAGACAGAATGTTAAGAAATCTTCAAATATGAGGCCCCCTAGACCCTGGGGGCAAACTGCACACTGCTCCCCTCAGTGGCCCTGCCATTATCGACACCCCAGTGCCAGACTGGAAACTTTGAACATTTCCAACAGCTTTCTACTGTACACTTAGACCAATGTTTGGGCAAAAAATACCTTTGCTTTGTCTTAGAAGTCTCACAATCCAATGATTGCCTTGGCACTTCTGCAATGGTATTTCTGGGAAAATTTTTTTAAATGCTATCTTCTACTTTGGCTTAGAACGACTCTCCCGATCACTGTCGAGCATTGCTTGTAAAATTTCCAACCGTCGTCATGGACCGACCTCTGCCTAAAACATTTAGAAGTCGGACCAACTTGGACTCGAACTATCCAAGATAGATCCAAGCGTCGTCATGGACCGACTTTTCGTTTATGACAAAAATGTTTGGACCGACTCTGAAAATATTGGGGGGGGGGGGGGTGTCTCAACCCCCCACACCCCCTAATTTGCATCCCTGAATCGATATGTCCAAGTGGTCGCAATAAAGCGGAGACTCCAGCGAGAAATTCCCTACGTGGTACTTCCAGAGAAGGTCAGAGCAACAAAAAGTGCTCCGTATCCTCAATGCCGTTGTTGGTAGGACACATTGGGTTTATAGTAGACTTGCCCCAAGTCTATTTCGTCATCTGTAATAAGTCTGCCTGAACGAAATAGACTTGGGGCAAGTCTAGCTTTATAGTGTCTTTGAAGTTGTGTTTGAATTTGTGAAAGTTCAGCTTACTTAGACCCACCATAAGTTGGGTAAGATACGATAGCCCTGTTGGATCATGTATTCGAAAGACAGATTTTGGCAAAGGGCGAATTTTGGACAACAGCTTGGTCTTAAATGCAGAAATAGAAGGATCATGTCTCTGCATCAAGCTTATTCCATTCTGATAGGCAGTGAGGATAAGGATATACTTCTTTTAACGCTCCGTTTTATTCATGAAACTGGTCGTTTTGATTAGAAATTTAAATCTCAGTTATAAGCCATACAACCACCTAGTCCCCTTTAAGTAAACGTTCTTTCCTTTTTGGTAGTAGTTATTTGTTAGTAGTTACGTTTAATTAATTTATGTGCAATCTTTGTCTTCAGAGTCGTTACGTGTAGTGCTATGCTCGTGTTTTCAGTTTTATGTTGCCATTTGGTAGACGTAGTTTTTCGCTCCAAATGGTATTGTCTTTGTAGTAGGGTATAGTAATTTGTAAGTAATGGTATTAGGTGATATGTATTGTAAGTTTTCAGATGGGATGTAAAAAAAGGTCTTGAGGGAAACGCCTTTGCGCATTGCTCTATGTGAGGAGATTGCTTATGATTTGATCAAGTGTTTTAGGCCCCTTTTCAGGCATTTCGCAACCAAGAAATTTCGTTAAGTCGTGCTTACCAATATTTTCAGTGCTCTTGAAAAAGCGAGAAAAATCACAAAAATGATATTCGAATCAAAGGAGAGATACAAATCTCATCCGGCCATTTCTGGGAAAGATTTTTACCAAATCTATACCCCGCTATTTTCTCTTCTATTTTGAAGGAATCTCGAGGACCATCTTTTGGCAAAAGTGGGGGGGCGGGCAATTGCCCCCATACTCCCCCGTGGCCACGCCACTGGTCAAGAGTCACTGTCCCCCAACCCCCCACTGGTCACTGCCCCCCAACCAAAATAGGACTATCAAATAGCCCAACCACTATAGGGTTAACGACCCTAACGACCTAGTGTGAATCAGGCCTTTCCGCATCTTTATTGCTGCTGAACGAAGCAATGAAGCAGTTTTCTAAAGTACGACCAAAAACTATGTAGAGCAAAAACGTTTTTTGACGTCACTTCGGCTCTATTTGTTTAATAGTAAAAGCTAAGGTCGCTTTCGAAAGAGGAAGAGAAGTGTAATATTCTTATGAAACATTTTTACATTTAAACATGCTGAAGGGGGTTCAAATCAGGGACCGCTGAGACCGGGGCTGGGGTGCTTTAGCCACCCCCCCCCAATAATTTTCAAGAGATAGTTTTTAGCTTCCAACAAATTTTGTTTTATGATTAAATGTCGCCATTTGCTTTATTAAACTGATAACACCCTTAGTTGTGAGTGTCTGTAGACCCCCAGTACCATTTTTTCTCATGTATTTATCAGAAATCAAGCTAAGCAGAATGTTTTAAAAGGTTTTGTCTCAAATGAAATGCGTCCAATAGCATTATGCCAAGATATAACAGTTTCATCATCGTTAGCAAAGCTTCAAATACCCAAAGTTTTAGCAAGCGATAAGTAAAATGCTTGTTTAGAGGTGTCACCGTCCTCTTGGGTGTCGCCTTGGTCCCAGTCCTCTTGGGTTCCCACGTGCTGGTTACGTCTCCCGTGGTGACGCCACTAAGCATGTCCGCTCGTTTTGAGTTACAGTTCGAGAACACAGTTCGAGCAGATAGTTGGTTCAGACAGTTCGATTGCTCACAGTTACAGTACAGTCAGACTGATAGAGCAAAATGGAAGGGATCACATAATATTTGTAAATAGTTGATTGTTGTGTTTTGTTGATGAATATACAAGAAATTCTACTCTATGCTTGACTTCTGGATAAAACTCGGATCAACCCAAATCTTCCCAAAAATGCTTTCATGATATGCTGCTATTTTTAAAGCGAATTTCAATTCCGGGAAGATTCCTGATGAGGGGAGTTCTCCAAACCTGTAAATCGCAGAAACGTTAACCCGGCAACGAGTGCAACGATGATTTTTGTTAGCAAGACGTGTATGAAGTCAGCATCGCGCTCTGGAATGTCCAAACAAATATAATTTAGCAATTCTTAATACTCATATGAAGAGGAAGGAAATATAAACTCTATCGACGTTCAAACTAAATTTTACCAAAAGACCCAACAATAGTATACAGAATTTTCGAAAATTTGAACAAATCATTGGATTTTTTAGTGCTACAAAATTAAAAATTGAAACAGTGTTTGCGTCATTAGGTTCTCTATGTTTAAAGTGTTTGCTTTTGAGGGCAGAGAGACTGTGTTTCCATATCATTATTTTTCGGAGATAATGATTCCACGAGATTGTGAAAGTTTTTTAACTTTAGTCCTTTCATTCTAGGCTGAGCTGAGCCTTTTCGCTATGAAATATAAAAATGCAATACAGTACATCTCTATAAATGATGCTTTTTAAGGTGATTTAGTGATTGGATATGCTGATGATAACTGTCTTTTCCAAGGCGAGTTTGCCGATGGAAAGAGGCGGTGGTCACATTTATAGCCAAAGTAGAGGGTGTAAAATGGCTGTAAGGCAACAAGCTTTCATTTAATGTCTTGAACACTCATGCCATGCTTATTTCCATAAAGCCAAAGCATTAAGTTATGAGGGATAAAATTGAATCTTTGAAGCTAAGAATTCGAGATAGTGAACTTGAAGTTGTGCAAAAAAACTAACTATCTTGGTGTGAGGATAGACAATTCCTTGGATTGGAAGGAACACATCGAGAAAGTTTCGTCCATAGTCTCAAGAGTAATTGGCTTTCAAAGCATGCTAAATCCTTTCTGCCAGAAGAATAAACTCTCAGGACCATGTACACAGGTATTGCGGAGCCGCACTTTTGCTACTGTTGTTCAGTCTAGGGTTGCTGTGGTGTGACTGAGATCAACCAACTGAAAAAGATTACAAAATCGTGCTGCTCGTGTTATCGTAAGTATTATAATGGAGGGTCCTTTGAAAATCAGCATTGCTGAAGGATTACCTTCCTTAAATATCTTAAATAAAAATGGAATATACGCTATACGTAGTATTTACTTTATGCTGAACACCTTTCAAAATCTTACCATTCTCCTCTGTCCAATCATCCCACACCTTCACAATATTAACAATATCTATAACCCAAATAACCCCCCCCCCCCCTCCACAGTCTCTGCAGTCTCGACAAACTCAAAAATTATCCACACTCTACAAATCATCAACTCCATGCTGTATACACTCCACTATCTCCACACTCACCACACCCTCTATTGAACATTTCCACAACTCTACCCCCTAAACACTCTCCACCGTCTTCACAGTCTCCACATTATACACATACTCCTCATTATCCACACTTTACACAGTATCCAATCCATGCTCCATACATTCCACTTTTTCCACACTGTCCACGTTGTACCCACTAGCCACTCCACAACTCTACCCGCTACACAATCTCCACTGTCTCCACAGTCTCCACATCATCCACGCACTTATCATTGTCCACATCCTACACAGACAGTATCCACTTCATGCTCTACACCCTCCACTATCTCCACACTGTCCACGCTATACACATTAGCAACTCTCTCCACGGCTGCCAACATCTCCACAACTCTACCCGCTACACAGTCTCCACTGTCCCCACCGTCTCCACCGTCTCCACATTATCCAAGCAATCCTCACTGTCCACAACCTACACAGAGTCCACGCCATGCCCTACACTCTCCACTATCTCCACAATCTCCATGCTCTGCACACACGGCTGCCACCATCCCTACAACTCTGCTCGTTACACAGTCTCCACTGTCTCCAATGTCTCCACATCATCCACACATTCCTCACTGTCCACACCCTACACAGTATCCACGCCATGCTCTACACCTCCACTATCCTCACACACTCCACGCTCTACACATGAGCCACTCCCTCCACCGTTTGCACCATCTCCACAACTCTACCCGCCACACACTCTCCACGGTCTCCACTGTCTCCACATCATCCACACATTCCTCACTGTCCACACCCTACACGGTATCCACGCCATGCTCTACACCTCCACTATCTCCACACACTCCACGCTCTACACATGAGCCACTCCCTTCACCGTTTGCACCATCTCCACAACCCTGCCCGCTACACACTCTACACGGTCTCCACGGTCTCCACATCATCCACACATTCCTCACTGTCCACACCCTACACAGTATCCACGCCATGCTCCACACCTCCACTATCTCCACACATTCCACGCTCTACACATGAGCCACTCCCTCCACCGTTTGCACCATCTCCACAACTCTACCCGCTGCACACTCTCCACGGTCTCCACTGTCTCCACATCATCCACACATTCCTCACTGTCCACACCCTACACAGTATCCACGCCATGCTCTACACCTCCACTATCCTCACACACTCCACGCTCTACACATGAGCCACTCCCTCCACCGTTTGCACCATCTCCACAACTCTGCCCGCCACACACTCTCCACGGTCTCCACTGTCTCCACATCATCCACACATTCCTCACTGTCCACACCCTACACGGTATCCACGCCATGCTCTACACCTCCACTATCTCCACACACTCCACGCTCTACACATGAGCCACTCCCTTCACCGTTTGCACCATCTCCACAACTCTGCCCGCTACACACTCTACACGGTCTCCACGGTCTCCACATCATCCACACATTCCTCACTGTCCACACCCTACACAGTATCCACGCCATGCTCCACACCTCCACTATCTCCACACATTCCACGCTCCACACATGAGCCACTCCCTCCACCGTTTGCACCATCTCCACAACTCTACCCGCTACACACTCTCCACGGCTTCCACAGTCTCCACATCATCCACACATTCCTCACTGTCCACACCCTACACAGTATCCACGCCATGCTCCACACCTCCACTATCTCCACACATTCCACGCTCTACACATGAGCCACTCCCTCCACCGTTTGCACCATCTCCACAACTCTACCCGCTACACACTCTCCACGGTTTCCACAGCCTCCACATCATCCACACATTCCTCATTATCCACACTCTACACAGTATCCACTCCAAGCTCTACATTCTGCACTATCTCCATTTGCACACAACCGACTCCTGCACACTCTCCACTGTCTCTACATCATACACACTCCTCACTCCCACTTACCGTCCACACTTTACACAGTATCCACTTCATCCACTTGACATCAACCATTACTCACACAGCTTCAACAGACTACGTGCTGTTCTGTAGACACTCTCCCATGTACCCAGTTCGACATTATAGACACTCGGTACTTGCGAGAATTCGTACCTGGTACGAAATTGTATGGCTATGTGCATGTGCCTATGTTGCATTTCGTACCTGATACATCGACGGACAGCCACGAAAGGGAAGAAATTACGCAATGGCCGACAAACATCCGCTGCAAAGTTGAGGTTTTTTCTTTTGATAAGTTTGCTATATTAATTACCATCTGTGGTATATTTGCTATTTTATCCTAACCAATAAGATCGAGACGAACGCTGAGAAAGTCGTACGCACATGACACGACTCATAAGACAGTTTTCAGAATTACTTTCACAACTTAGGCCCAATCGAACATTTGCCGGCCTACCAACGACGCCACAAGTTCTTGCTCGTTGTTTGTCATCAAAAAGAGAAGAAATCATGGCTTGCCTGCCGTTTTATGCAAAGGGAGAAGTAGTGAAAGGATTTGGACGTGGAAGTAAAGAGCTGGGTATACCCACTGGTAAGTACGACAATTAATAAGCCTTCACAAATAATACACGATAATAACTACACTCTCTTGCGTTCTGTCTTCCCAGCATGTACGCGATAAAGATCATAGCTGAACCTTGTTGAATTTTTCAAACTTTTTTGAATCTATGTTGCAATCAATATCAGAAATTATTTCTTCTTTGTTTATCATCAAATTTTTATCAAGGTTAAATTTTTTTTAATTAATCATCATTTCAATAATGTATCAAAATTCTAGAAAATATGCAATATGTTACAATCATAATTATTTTAGGATCCCTCCTAAATCATAAATGAAATTATTGTTCTGGGACGGCTAAAATTTAGAACAAACAGGAAGTTAAATCCATCATCAGATCTTTTCAATGAATGTTAGATGTGGACAAGCCAAAGAAAATGAATTATTACCGTAGCAATTGGAAATTTGTTTCATTTACTTCATATTTTAACGTAATTTTTATTGACATCTTTCTCAGCCAACATGCCAGAGTCAGTAGTAAACAATCTTCCTGCAGCCATGACAACAGGAATTTATTATGGTCTATCCAATGTTGATGGAGGTGAAATCTACAAAACTGTATTGAGTATTGGATGGAATCCATATTACAAAAATACTAAAAAATCATTGGTAAGCTTATTTCATGAAATTTGAAGTCTCATTATTGAACTTATTTTTCAAAATCCACCAGGCATCATTCCTTGGTCTCTTTCCATCCACAAATATTGTGATCTAATCCCATTTCAGACAGACAACCACAGGATATGCCTTTCCAAAACGGATGTTCTTCCTTCCTTAGTATTCTTGTTTCATAAACTTTACAGTCTTTCATTTGGCTCCCTTTTTGCTTAGAAATTCTTACATGTGAAAATTTCCTGCCAGGTTAATGTGCACAAGGGTTGTACTGTATTCCAGTTTAATTCAGAAATTAAAGAAGTAAGCATCTATCAGTCATGAACATTTGAATGTGGATTCAAAGCCTTTAATAGACCTTTTAGCTATTCTGAAACGAATCTGGATTGAACGATATTTCATTAAATTTCATAAAAATATCGCTCGATCCAGGCTCTTTTGCAGAATAGCTAAAAGGTCTATTCCACATTAATACTTTCAAGATTTTTATAAATATTGATTTTATTATAACATGTCTTATATTGTACAGGAAGCTCATCTAATTCATGAGTTTGAAGATGATTTTTATGGCTCAGAGTTGAAGCTTGTTATACTTGGATACATCAGACCAGAAAAGAATTATGACTCATTAGGTATGAGAATGTTGTGTCTTGCTTTTTATCTGATGTATTCCTGTGTCCAGTGTCAGATTAAAATATTTTGCAACTGATTCTGTTGGTCAACATGATTTTGACATCCTACAACCTTGCCTGAGTGCAGACAATACCACCCAATACCACGCAGGCTGCCTCCAACCTAAAACTTGCCAAAGATAAGCAGATATTTAGATAGTCATTATTTTTTCACTATTTACTTTACAATTAAGACCTTCTTGTTCAAACCTTATTTAAGTACTATTTTGATAATTCCTTGTGCCATTGGACAGCAAAAAGCTTATTTTGTTTTGTTGATAATTGTTGTTGAAGATGGTTCTAATCCAAGCCAAACATTCCACGTGTGTGTGTGTGTGTGTTTGTGTGTGTGTGTCAAGGTCTTAAGGCCAATAATAATTTATAAATCTATTTGACAAAATGATTCCTATCTAATAAAGAATGATCTTCACAAACAATTTCCTTGCATGCCTGAATGCCTGGCACAATGTTTCATTGAAAATAAACAAATACAGTTTAGATATCTGTAATTGAGCTGTGAGCAGATGGTTGTTTTATGGGACATTTCAAGGTTAGAGCCATTATCAAGTGTCTAAGCCCAAATTGATTGATTGATTAATGAATTGATTTCTTGATAATCGTTTTAAGCCTAAAACCTCCCGTGAAACAAAGCTCTGTCTGTAGCACAATTATTTATATCCTAAAGTATTTGTTTATGAAGAAAAACACGAACTCAGATTAATTGCAAGTTATCATTCTTATCCTGAAAGCCATGTTGTGTCATTGTTTTTGAATTTTGATTTTTCATTTCAGAGGCATTGATTGAGGCAATTCACAATGACATAAAAGAGGCCAAAACTGAACTTGATAAACCAGAATTAGCATCCTACAAAAATGACTCTTTCTTCTCTAAAGATGGTCCATTGAACTCCAAGGATACTCCCAATGGTTACAAGTGAAATTTAATGTAATCTATGTGTGTAGAAATTCAAATAGCTTGTGAATGCTTGTCTTGGCTTACAGTCAAATTGGTAGAAGCGTACCACCTATGTTTTCAATATTCAAAACAGACTCATATCTTCATTGCACTTTGTGTTTTCTCCACATGAAGAAATCATTGAATCTCATTAATTATATTGTTTCCAAAGAAACAAACTCCAATGTAATTCTTCATATGCTCTGCTTAAAGACAAATGACGGAGATATAAGGCAACTTAAATCAGGGGCCTGGGCAATGTAAATATAGTCTATTGTATTCCATTGAATTAGATGATGTGGAGAGATTAGCAAAGAATTGGACAAATGATGGCAGGCGACCATCCTTTGTTCTATTTTTAAACTAGATGCTATATATCTGTCATTTGTCTTTAACAGAAGCAGTATTTGAATAGAACAGAAACAAGTAAGAAAGCAGTATGTGAATGGTCATCCAAACATGACAATCTATTTGCAAATGATCTTCAAATTTACATTATACACTTCTTCCACTTTGACTGTAAGATATTTCTTAGCTTTCAAGAAACTGCTCAACAAGAAACTCATTTGGCTTTACAGAATGTAGTTTGTCAATGAATATTCATGATTTATCTACAGCATGCAAATGTTTTTTAAAGGCTAAACTGGTACAGTCCTCCACACTTGTGATCTAGGTCCAAATCTACTGAAAATTTTGGTGAACATTTCTTTAGGAATAAATGAGTTTTCACTGTTTGAGAATGGAGTGTAGTGGAAATAAGCATTCATCTGATTAATTATATTTATGAGGGTGTAGATTATATTTTTAATAAAGCTGTAGGTAGAGCAAACAAAGTTTGGATATTTTTCTGTCTGTTTCTGTTCAAATAGTAGACATTTTACACAAGAATATGACAGAGATAGCACTGGAACACAATGAGCTATTGCCAAAAACAGCTTTTTCAAAAAGCTGTTATCTCTTCTCTTAAATTTACCAAATGACCTAGCCTGTGTGCAGGCCCAGGTTTCCAAAGAAGAAAGGACATTTGTTCTTCAGAATATTGGATCTGCGCACAGGCTACAAATGACGTTGGGGAAAACTATTCCCTCTTTTTGAAGTTTTTGCCTGTCTGCAGCAGAACAGACAGTCAAATTTTTGGGTGGCAAAATTTCAAAGTTGTTTAACAAACCATCAAGCTATTCAAAATGGGGGATTCAATTACAATTTACCGTGGGTCAACCGGTAACACGCAGTCCCTGTGTAACCAAGACGCGCGCAAGGTGTTCTTTGACCTGTGCAATGTGATTTCGAGATTACAATGAGAATGAGGCTCGCACGTGAAAATTTGGCGGGAAAATTGCCATATTTCCCGCCAAATTCCAGCATATTTCATTCAGCGGGAAGCAGTCCACAAGAAAGACGGGGCAAGCAGCAAGAAAACCAGTTCAGCTCGTCCAGAAAGGATTGATGTCCGAGCCAGCAGCAAAGATCGCAAGAATCATGCCTGAAGTAGCTGAACGGGAAGAAATGAATGGTTATAATAGCGTCGTATTGAAGAATGGAGGGCCTAAGCCAGTAGTAAATGGCGTCGACTGTTTGAAGAACGGTACACAAAATGGCGTGACTAAGGAAGAGAAGGACATGACTGATGGCTCTGTTTTGTTGTTTAAGAAATTAAGTGAAGATGCAAAGACTCCTGTGAAGGGATCGGCAAGTGCAGCAGGTAGATTTGATCAAGTTTCATTAATTATTTAGGCCTGTTCATTTCAAGCTCTCAGGACTTCTTTGGTTGAGAACGATTCAGCTGTTCGGCATGATTTTGGAAAGCAGCTGTCGGTTGATGCTCTTAGGTTCAAATAATGAAAACATGAACCAGTTTATAGAGGGCTTCTCTTAAAATTTATGCAAAACATTATTACGAAAACACTTTTCAATTCTTCTTTTCTATGGCCTAAATTTGCCAAATAAAATGATCAAGCAATGCACGCTACTTATTGTTCATTTCTCGCCAAAAATAAATTATCCATCACATGAATTTCAGCATGTTTTGAACGTTATAATAAAGAGTGTTTTTTACCTCTTAGTCTGAACTTCTGAATTTATTTGTCCTTTGCACATTCTAGTTTTACCTGAAACATTCTGGATATTTTTTTAAACTTTTTTACATCCACTGTCATAAATATTGTTCAATTTTTCTCCAGGATTTGATTTGCACAGTGCTTGTGAAACGGTGGTTCCTGCAAAGGGCAAAGCCTTAGCTTCAACCAAATTGGCAATTACTGTTCCACGTGGATCTTATGGCAGAATAGCACCAAGGTATGGATTCGTTTACAATGAATATTACCCAGTGCTGTGTCAATTGCCAGACACTCGAAGCAAAGAAAATGGGGTCTGGGGGTTGTGCCATGGAAGTTTGATGTATGTATGTATGCATGTACGCATGTATGATAGATGTATGTATAATTTAGCCAAAATAAATACTATTAAATATTAAAATACAACAAATCTATTTAAAAGGAAAAGAAAAATCTAATAACGGCGTGTGATATTAAATAGATACAGCTATCTAAATTAAAAACACTCTTAGGTAAAATGGCAGGGATAGCATTAAAATGTCAGTTTGACCTTGTTTCCATAATGGTCCCTCCAAAGGTGTCAACGAGAGAAAAATTTTAATGGAAGAAAAGGAAATTCTAGCAGATGTTGAAATATTTTTAATTTGAACCAAACTGGTAGTAGGAGAGTGTGTGAGGTGTTAATAATACACATATACATCACTTTTCCTTCTGTTGCATATCTTTGAAGAACTTTTCTTTGATCTTGTGTTTAAATGTGTTGACATTGTTGGTAGATTTCAAGTCTGATGCGAGACTGTTCCATATTTTTGGCCCCTTGATCTTTCCTCATGAATCACCTTTTTGGCTTAGGAACTGCCCATTTGTCATCAAAACTACGTTACCCCTCCATTAACACTGTATCATTAGATTTAGATGAATTGGACAATTAATCTTGGGGGTAGGAGCAACTCATCCCCAAATCCCTTAGTAGAAAAGAAAATCCTAAGTAGATGTGTCTTAGCCATTTTTCTGCAAATTTAGTTTTCTGTTCCATCCAAGTGCACCAAAAAGATTGCTGAGGGAGGGATTTTGATGACAAGTATCCATTTTTAGGGGGCCAAAGAGATCCAAAGGCAATGACCTGAACTTAAAAGGGGTGCTTTCTGCAGAAATTGCTGTGGGTAGGATGCTGAAATGTTACCAGATGATGTCTTTTAGAGGGGAGGGGGTTAATTCAAGGAATTAAAATTAGATAGCATATTTTTTGTCACTGCTCTGAATGCACTTAGTCTAATTGAAAATCATTTTCCTGTTCTAGATCTGGTCTTGCCTCAAAACACTTCCTTGATGTTGGAGCTGGTGTAATTGACCATGACTACACAGGGGAAGTTGGTGTTCTTTTGTTCAATTTTTCTGAAAAAGATTACAACATTGCAAAAGGAGAAAGAATTGCACAACTAGTAATTGAAAAGATTTTCTTACCAGAATTGAAAGAAGTTGATGAACTCCCAAAAACAAAAAGGGGTGCATCTGGTTATGGAGCTTCAGGAAAAATGTAAGAAAGGAACCATTAGAGCACTCTAATTATTTTTGTCGTAATTATTTTTGTTTAAAAGATATCATAGGTTTGGGACTCCTTCAACAGTATAAAGACTGAGAACTCAATGTCTCTGTCTTTGGGTCTTTTTGCACAACCCTAACAACCCAAACAACCTATGTGAATCAGGTGTTAGTCTGTGATTAGCCCCTAAGAAAGAAAACTTCTTTTACTCCACAGAGATTTCATGCAGGCTGGTTTGTTTTCTCACTAGGATCCATTATGACAAGGAGTCCTGAAGCCCATGCATTATGTATAAAGGATACAACACATTCTTGACTTTTGTAAGATGCTTAAGGCTACTTTTGCTGCACAGTTTTCTATTTTGTAAGGCTCATAGAAAGGTTATTCAGTAAAGTTTTTGTTATATCTTTTCAAGCGATATATTTATAACTTTTGTAAAAGTTGCAGTTTGCTATGGGTTTGCTATTTTGTACAGTTCGTTCAGATGGTTTTCTAACATAGTATTTTCTACACAACAACCTTATCTTTCTGCCTATGCGTCCTCAGCAAAAATTGACAAAAACTGGGTGAACTTCCATAGAATATTCAGACCATGTGTTGCCAATGTGCTCTTGTTTAATGAGGTCAGGGTAAGGTAGGATGTAAAATATTGTTAGTTTCGCAATATTTTGTATCTTATTCTCCTGCTGGTTGTCCATCTGTTGCTCACTTTTGACATTCTCACAAAATTTTGTTTGAAATTTCGAACTGTTAGCGTAGGTATCAATTTTACACATCTATCAATTTATCTCTCAATTTGAAAGGAAGTTTTAAAGTCAGGGAAGACTCACAGGTCAATTTTGGTACGCCAAACATCAATCTGATGTATGGGAGGGGGAGGGGAAGGTTTGAAGCTGTGCAATTGCTGCTTGAAAACTGAAAAAAACTATGTCTAAATCACAATGTGAATCAAGCATTCAAATAAGCCTAGGCTATGCCCTTATTCTCGAAAAAAAGCTGATAGAACTCAAAACCGTAGAAAACTGACATTTATCGAACATTCGGAGAAAAGTTGACCTGACGTTCAGAGGGGGGGGGGGTTGAATTCCAAATGTTAGATTGACGTTGGCGTACCAAAATCGATTTGTGAGTCTTTCCTCAGTAATTATTCCAAAGATGAGATAAATTTTGACCACTGCACCAAAGGCAATAGTGCAATGTTAATGTTTGTTTGTTTAAGGAAGGTTCTCAAGAAATATTTCCCAATTATTTTCAGAGTTTGAATTGGCCTTTAAACTGTTTACAAAAGAGTCTAGATCGAGTCATACTCTTAAAACACATTTTTATGCAGGTTCGATTGAGTGGTGTTGGAACTTCTATCATATTTTCTGCACATTCACAAATTCTATGTAATGTATACACGCTAGTGCTTAATAAGAAACTCCACTCAAAGATCACCAGAAATTAAGAAACGTCAGTACTGGGAATGTATAACGTTGTTTTTTCATGCAATGCGATTGGCTGAATTTATGGAGCTGAAAACAATCAAAATTTGCTGCTTGGAATATCGCAGTCCAATGTGTGGAAAGTTTTCCTCTGCCCAGCAAAGCAGGAGCCGTCGCTGTGGCGCGACATACACGATCCCAGACGGGAAGAATTTGAATAGAATCGAAAATGACGTCACCTGGCGACAGTCGGGTGTCTAGGATATTTTCGCCACTCGATTTCAAGGGAAAAGACAACAATTTGCAAAGACTATTCAGTCGTTTCTTGTCAAAAATCTTTCTTGGCGCCAGCCTGAATCAAATACGGAAAACCAAAACTTTCGCGCATGGGAAATTTTTGATACAAAACACGGAATGGGGACATATGGATCAAGGATCCTTGAGGTGATATTTAACTTCATGACTGTATTCCGAAGGTTTGCGGCGGCGCACATAAATCTTCCAATAAGGGATCATTTATAAGGAGCTCCAGGCCCAATTTTCTTAGAAAAAGGGACTGTTCTACCTGGATTGAAAAGCTTAGAAAACTTTTAATTTACGGTTATTTCTCTGGCAGCCTGCACGCAGACCTCCATTGTGAAGGAGGGCAGCCAAAGCAGCGCTTGTTAGCTCTCCTTACTAGCTCTCCTTTGTACTTGAAATTCAAATCTGCACGCAGGCTGTTTGTCTGGTGACTCAAACATTGTTTTGATGCTGTTCAGCAATCGCAGATGTTTTGAATTGTCATGAGTGTGAATCCTGCTGATAACTTGTTTTGGGATCTTGCTTCCCGAGTACTTAAAAGTTGACTTCGGAGCAACAAAGATTCCTCGCTCCAGAGTCCTCGTTCCTCACTGGTCCATATTTTAGCGAAATGTCCCACTCATGCTCGCCCTCTCGAGACCATATTATGACTAGACATCACATCTGCGCTGTATCGTCGGAACTTTGCGAAGGAATTCCTGCTTGAACGGTGCAAAGGAGATGAAAATAATTGATAAAAACGCTGAATGAAAACCTAAAGAACTGCCACACACTTTGATCAAAGAATTCAACAAAGGCTTCCGTCTCACATCGAATTTTCAAGTTGTGTTGCTATAACTGGGCAGTTATTGGGCCTAAGTTGGTGGGCATTTGAAAATGGCTATCCCAACACCGAGCAGTAATGACGCTTGTCTCAGTATTGTGCACAGTTTAATCTGCCATAGACAAGGTGGAGAGTCAGAGAGTTTCGCCAAAAGAGCAATTGAGTCTTTGGTCAAGAAACTAAAAGAGAAAAAGGTATCTATCATTCAGCTTTTTGATAATTTCTGTCGAAGTTCAGATATGACTGACCCACTTGCACCGTCCTTTTATCCTCCAAAAGCATTGAAAGATCTGTCTGAGACCTTCCCAATAAATTGACCTTTAAGCTGTTCTAAGAAAGAATCTGCTATTCGAAAAAGAATCTGAATCGAACGATATTTTATACTTTTTGCAGAGTTTTCGAATGTGCACAATGGCGATTAGAACTTCCAATGCCATTCGGTCGAACTATGATCGAACGCCTTGTTTGAAAACGTATAAAAACATCGTTCTTTCCAGGCTCTAGTCATTTGTTGAATAAAGTTCTCTTGTGGCACTTGTGGGTTGAAAAAATTTCAAAAATAATGTGTTTATTGTCTAAAAATATTGACGGACCCAAGAATAAATATGGCGAGACAATTTAGGTCCATTTCCAGAATCCGACCCAGACATAAGCATGGCTAAGAAATTTTTTATTGTCTGCCTCTGGCTTAATGTCAAGGAAAGCCATGTGTGAGTTATGTCTAGACATGCCTAGGTTTTATCATCATGGAAATGAATTTAACACTGATTTTTATTTGGGTTCGTGACAGGTACATAAGAACCTGTGGGAAGACAAATTTTGTCTGGATTTTCCTGGCATGTATTTCTTGGATGTTCAAGCCAATTTGGTCTAGACAAACCATGGACACTAAGTAGGGGGCTAGGGAGTGAGGTCAGCCCCTCAATACATCCATAATTACAAGCTCCGTAAATTTTAGATCAATTAATTCTTTATAAAATACGACTTTGTACATGAGATATCATTTCTCATGCACAAAGTCGTATTTTATAAAGAATTGATTGATCTACTATGACGTACTACACGCAAAACCAACTTTGTTATCCATAAACTGTACTCTGTTAAGGAAAGTCGAAATGACCATTAGAAGGAATACTCAATTTTTGAAGATAAACATTTTTTTGTAAGAAACTCAATTTTATAAGAAACATTGTGTTCTGTTTTTTCAGGATGAACTGGATGCGTTGATAACATCAATAACAACTGGAGGTGCTCATCCAACAAAATGTGTAACAATTCAAAGAACTTTGGATGGACGTTTGCAGGTTGCTGGTAGAAAAGGATTTCCACATGTTATCTATTCAAGGTAAATTGATTTATTGTTGGGCATTGAAACACACATCAACTGAAACTAAGATAACTTAAAACAAATGGGACTGGATACACGGGGGGGGGGGGGTTCTTCCATAGTAAAGGTACCTGGGGATGTGCCGCCCGCAAGGGTATGCTTTTTCAAACCTTCTAGTCTAGCCAAGGGTATACTGTACTTTTTGCCAATTTCAGTCCATTTAGTCTAGCCAAGGGTATACTTTTTGCCAATTTTCGCCCATTTAGTCTGGGCAAGGGTATACTTTTTGGCAATTTTGGTCAAAGAAATGTCAAACTTCGGTAATTCCTGTAAAGAAATCCAAATTTTTTTCAAATTTTGGTCCTTAGAATGCAAAAATTTGGCAAGTTTTGCCTCGAAAATGCCAACTCATGGCACTTTGATGTAGAAATTAGTCTAGCCAAGGGTATCATTTTCAGAAAAATTGGTCTAGCTAACGGTGCTATTTTGAAACCGTGGGCGGCATACCCCTGCCCGAAATTTAGCTGAGAACCCCCCCCCCCCCCCCGTGACTTGATATCAAAGAAATAAAAAAAAAAACGGGATTCCATATCACTCAACATTGCCACACACCTTTTCAACTAAGTGGCCTCATTTTGGAATTTTGCAAAATTTCTTTAGATTGCTTGTTGTGAAATTTCTGAACTCAGATTCACATTCAGCTCCCAAATGTTGGTCTAACTGCAAATTTTCACAACCTTATTGTTTAACTATTTCAATTCTACAACAAAAAACAAATTTGAAAATTTATATAGGATTTGACCGTGAATAATGACTGAGGGTGTAAAGTTATGCCCCAAACAATTTCCACGGCCAGATCACTGATAAATTCTCAAATTCATGTCGTCATAAAATCACAAACTATAGGAATATGAACATTTACATTTAGACTAAAATTTTGGTGCTGTTTCCAGGTCTGTGGCCGGAGGCTTCGTATGGAGAAATTTTGGAAATTTTGAAGATGTGGCTGTTAGTTGAAAATGTGTATTCACTTCCCTCAGTAAAATTTGTGCTTCAGATTACCTTTAGATTGATGAACAAGAAATGCTGCTTTTAGGCAGTAAGAATACTTCTGTGCTGCAAAAGGGTTAAAGTATTGGGAGCACCACAAAGATAACTTCAAACATTTCCTATTCTTTTGTGCTAATTATATTTAATTTATTTGCTGAAAAGATTGCTTGCAATAAAACAGAATGCAAAACAGATGCAAATGATTTACAAAAACATAAAGGCCCATCAACATGTACCTGGATCTTTTTGAAAATGCATCTTTTTCATTTGTTGTGGGTTCGTGTCCACACGGAGATGGCGTTTTTGGTCACTGAAAATGAAGCTTTTTGAAGGCACTCTCTCAACTGGGTCTTTTTGAAAACACACTGTTTTTGTGTTGTGTGGACAGGTGAAAAACGCTGATGTCACAGCATCAATTTGCTATATTTCAGATTATGGTCTTGGTTCTTTGGGCGGACATGTGAGGACAGTTTGCTTGTTTGTTTTCCGAAAACAAACAATCTTATTGAAGTTTGAATGTCAAATATTGTTATCAAATATCAAATTTCATTTGAGTTTCAAATGTCACAGCATTTTTTTGTGGACAGGGATATTTTTGAAATGCTCCTTGTGGGGGTGTGGATCTTGTTTAGATAGATGAAAAGAGATGCATTTTCATTAAGATTGGGACTTGGCCTAAAACTTCATTCGCAACTATCTTTGGTTAAATTTGCGGCAAACTAATTGTGGACCCCTTTTTTATTAGACTGATCATTTGATCTGCAGTATAATCAAATGGTGAACAATATTTGTTTCTTGTTGTTGATTTTCTTGATGGCCTCCTTTTAAAAATTGCTATAATGTTACAAATATCTCTCATTTATTTCTTTAGAATATGGAGATGGCCTGACTTACACAAGAATGAATTGAAACATGTCTCATATTGCCAATATGCATTTGACTTGAAATGTGATAATGTTTGCATCAATCCATATCATTATGAAAGAGTCGTGTCTCCTGGTATGTATTCTTCATTCAAAACTGGAGGAAGAATTTCTTGTTTTTTAGGAGTAAATCATAAAGTTTTGAGGATGATTCCATGTAACAGACATTACAGGTCAATAACATTTTTCAAACAGATTTCAAGTTTCTGAATCCAACATTTAAGAACATTCTCTTTGTTTTGTTTTTTATATATTTCCTGTTTTATTTATAGAGCATATTTTGACCGTAACGGACATTACAACACTTTGTCACTTGATTGTGGTACACTTTTTCAAACCAACTTTCTCCTTTTATCTTTATGTATAACAAAGTAGTTACATCAGATTTTAGTTATGCATGCATGTAGTTTTAAAACCATTGCCTATTGGCTTTTAGATCATTCCATTTTTGGAGTTAAAATGAAAACTTTGCGTAATGCATATTACAGTTGGTTTGTAACGGACATTACATTTTATGTCTGTATATCATAGAAAGTGGGCAAACTTTTTAACATAGTCAAAAACTTGCCACTATGACAATCGTTGGTGTATTGTACACACCTGGTCTTCATTTTTGAGGTATTTTTAGATCAAGGTTGGTTTTGTCAAATGTTTTCAGATGGGAGCCCTCTCTACTGGTACTTCATGTGACTTTAATGATAGCCATTTTAATTGCCCTCTTGTTTTACATTAATCCAATTCAATTTCTCATTTCTTTCAGATATTTCTGGCCTTTCAATCTCATCTCATTCAGGTAACTTTCTTTCTTTCTTTCACCACATATAAATTAATTCCAGCAAAGTTTTTGCAGTGGCGAATTTAAGGGGGGCTGTGCTCCCTTTGTAGGGAAATTTCTCCTTGGTGCCAGTTCAGTTTCATATAATTCAAATTCTCTACATACAATTTACAATTCTACAGTACATACAAATAACTAAACTACATGATTTGAATACCTAATTTTACGAAAAAATTAATACAATGTTACAGAAAACTAAATACAATATACAAATACGAAGAGAAGCTAAATAATAAATTGTATGTAGGGAATTACTTAAAGGAGGAGCTCTCTCAATAGGTAAACTAATCGAGGAGAGAGCCCCCCCTGTTCTAATATATAGTCAGGTAAATTCATTCAAGTTTAAATAGTTTTCATCTTCAGTACCTAAGTTGCAAAGTAGCACAGATTAAGATTTACCGGTCGACTTTGCTCAATAAATAATTTTTCAGTTTTGTTTTGAACAATATTTTTGATGAGGCATTTCTGAGTTCCACACTTAATGCATTCCAGAGTTTAGCACCAAGATATCTAATAGACTTTAGACCATATTGAAGACTGTTTTTTCGAAACATATATAGGTCACCTTGACTGGCCTGTCTTGTGGAATACTGATGAACAGATGAATTAAGTAGGAAAAAGTCATGAAAGCAAGTAGGTGAAGATTTATTAACAGAATCAAAAACAAAGGTTAAGAGTCGGAGTTCAAAAAGCTCAGAAAGTTTCAACAGTTTAAGGTCATTGAAGATTGGAAGAGAAGGAGACATACTAGACTGAAATGAGATGGCTCTGACAGCTTTCTTTTGTAATTTGAAAATTGGATCAATGTATGATGCATATGTTTGACCCCAAACAATCAGACCATATTGTAGGAAGGACAGAAACAAAGCATTGTACAAGCAAACTAACACATCTAATGGAAGTAAGTTCCTAATTTTGAAAAACATTCCACATGTTCTAGCTAATTTTTTAGAGAGTTCACTAAGATGATATTTCCAGCAGAGATGCTCATCTAGGAGGATACCTAAAAACTTAACAAACTTTACTCTTTTAATCTGTTTCTTTCCTATTTTGATATCAGAACCAGAAGGAACATTAGAAGATGAAGAATGAAAGATGATGTAGTTAGTCTTATCAATAGGGTGCCCCCTTTTTGACAAGAAAGGTGCCCTGTATAATGACAGTAATCCACATGTTTTAGTCTGGTTCAGAAAAAAATGGACAAAGAAACGTACACTAACACATTATTTTGCAGAAAAACTAAGTCATTGTAACAAAATGGAGTCAGAAAATTTGTTTGCGCCTTCGCTGCAAGTTGCCCCTCTTTCAAGTTCAGGCTAGATCTTCCCCTGAGGATTTGTCACCTTAATACAGTAATTTGAAATATTCTGATTTCATAAGAGACATTTCAATTCTGTAAGAGACAGCCTAATAAAAATTTTTCAGCACATATTTTTTAAGCTAATGTGTTAAATTCTGCCAAGGCATTTTTCGCATCTGTTTCTCTCATAGACTTTGAATTCAGTTCCATGTATGTTCAGATAATTTTGTTACCTTTAATTGATATTCAAAATATATGGTCATGAAAATTATATTTTTATTTACTTTTCTGTTATTTGTGATGGTGGCCCAAGATCATTTTTTATCATGTCCATTATCACTTTGTTATTATGTTGTATTATCACAAACCTTGCCGCAAAGTATTCAGTTTTATTTATGAAGCATAGAGCTCAAATCTTTAAAAAGACGGGTGTAAAATTCTTTTACATTTATTTTTGAATCAAAGTGCTTGAAAGAAACTTTGGACAATTTGCTGTAAATCTGCCATGGCAATTGTTTGATATCGTGATTAGCTTTAAAATGGCGGCATTTATTGATTTCGAGGTTGTGACATCATCAAATTTCTAAATTCCTAACCAGAAGAGCTACAAGTTTCTGCTTGCAATCATGTTGTAGACCGTCATAAGTTATGGTTTTCTTGAAGATTGCGTCAATTTTCCTCAAGTAATTTAGGAGTTACGATGATTTTAATTTTCTCAAAATTTTTGATGGATTTTTACAAAAATAATCAAAATGCCACCATTTTGAAAATAATCAAGATATTAAAGAATTGCTACGGCAGATTTACGGCAAATTACCTAAAGTTTCTTTGAAGTCATTCAATTCATGGAAAATTTGATACAATTTCACACCCACCTTTTTGAAGATTTGAAAGATTTGAGCTCTATGCTTATTTATGACCTTTATTATTCATTTTTCAGATGGAAGTGGAGCTCTGAGCCCAACTAGCAGTGATGACTTTAAACCCACCCCTTCTTTTCCAGGTATCTTGATTAAAGAATTTTTTATACATTCCATCAAAAACTTACAATACATGATTATTTTTCTTTGAATTAAAATGTTTGAAGGAAGCTTTGGTTAATTTGCTGTAAATCTGCCGTGACAATTTGTTGATATCTTGATCATTTTCAAAATGGTGGGATTTAGATTAGTTTTGCAAAAATTCATCAAAAGTTTTGAAAAAATTAAAATCATCGTAAATCCTAAATTACTTGAAGGAAATGGATACAATCTTCAAGAAAACCATATTTTATGAAAGTCTACAACATGGTCGCAAGCAGAAATCTGTAGCACTTTTGACTAAGGATTTAGAATTTTGATGACGTCACAGCCTCAAAATTAATAGATGCCGCCATTTTGAAAATAATCAAGATGTCAAAAATTGCCACAGCAAATTTACAGCATATTACCCAAAGTTCCTTTAAAGCACTTTAATTCAAAGAAAAATGCAATTGAATTTACACCTACTCTTTTAAAGATTTGAGCTCTATGCATTATATGTTTTATATATATTCCATCAAAAATTTACAATACATGATTACTTACTATACCTATACCTAACGCTACCCTACTACAGAGACGATACCCCAAGGAGCAAAACATTTTGTCTACCTAGGGGTCATAACATAAAAAAGAGATAAGAAAAGACACACAGAGCTACAACTACAAGTTAAGGAATCTTGCAACCAAATAATTGCGAGTGAAGATTTGAAAAGTAGTTTGGAACCATGAAAGGTAGTGAAATTTGATCTTAGAAACATAAAGGATGGATTGTAATTACAAATGCTAATCTCAGCTTTGTAGGTATCACCCATCATTACTTTTTCTTATCCATTTCCACAGGTCAATTGTCTCTTGGAATGGGTCAAGGGCCCACAATGGCACCTGATGGTTATGGCCCATATTCTCATCCACCGCAGATGACATCACCAAACCATATGCCACACTTAAGTATGTATATATTTTTGTGTATACTATCTGTTTACAAACAGGCCTTATAGCTTTTTGTATATATATATTTGTATATATATTTTTGTATATATATATTTTTGTGTATACTATCTGTTTACAAACAGGCCTTATAGTTTTTTGTATATATATATTTGTATATATATTTTTGTATATATATATTTTTGTGTATACTATCTGTTTACAAA
The DNA here is from genome assembly GCA_964020215.1 of Aurelia sp. 3 sensu Dawson et al. (2005). Lineage (NCBI taxonomy): Eukaryota > Metazoa > Cnidaria > Scyphozoa > Semaeostomeae > Ulmaridae > Aurelia > Aurelia sp. 3 sensu Dawson et al. (2005). The sequence goes on from OZ026576.1 coordinate 800,097, forward strand.
CAGGCCTTATAGTTTTTTGTATATATATATTTGTATATATATTTTTGTATATATATATTTTTGTGTATACTATCTGTTTACAAACAGGCCTTATAGTTTTGCCAATGTTGATACTTGCAGCCAGTCGTTGAATCCTAAAACCAGAGTAAACCTATTGTAACTATGGTAACACAGGCTATGACATAGTTGAAATAACATGGGCAGGAGTTGAAGTATTAATCGTTGAATTTCAAATATGCCTCCACCTCCAATCCTGGACTTTGGTATTTTGACTTAAGCAATTTCTTGCAGCACATACAGTAGAATGAAGTCAGTGGCGCTACCACCGCTGAAAAATCCTGAGAAATTCCAACCATACAGATTTCCTACAAATTACTTTCTATATCGTTATTTATATTCATATTTTGTTGTTGTTGTTATTAAATGAAATTTGTATCATTGGAATTTTAGAAAATGAAACTTGAGCTTGAAAATCCAAAGGAAGTGGGGGGGGGGGGGTTAACATAATTTTTCAATCTAAAGGTAAATCCAATTAATTTTATGTCATTTTTCTTTGACAATTTTTGCCAACTTTTGGGCTTTGGGGGAACAAGCCCCCCAGTCCCCCCCCATGGTGCCACCACTGAATGAAGTTGTCAGAAATTTAGTATTTTGGCATTGTCCAAAATTAAGTTTAAAGTTGTGATGAGCTTAATAATCAATGAGCTAAAAAATCAAGGATGTGTAATTTATGCGCTTTGTGAGTAGAATGTGCCTCTTCAGTTCACTAACCGGACAATTTTGATCCCAGATTTTTTAGTACCATTGCCTGACAGACAAGCACAAACATACTGATGTTCTCAAAACATAAAAAACTGCAATGTACAGCATGATAAGAAAAGATAAAATATATTTCGAACTTTGTGTTCATCATCAGTTAAAATCTCACAACAAGTCAACAGGTACTTCTTGATACAAAATGTTATAGCAAACAAGAGGTCCTTAGAGAATATACTGATGTTCTTTATGTATATACTTGTTTGACCATTATTCGTTTCTCTACCGATCACAAAGTTATTCCAACGATCTGAATTTCTTCTTTATGTTTCCAGGTCAACTTGGTGGCCACCCAATGGGTGACAGTTACCTCTCATCACATTCAGCTGGGCCACCAAGTGTCGGACCAGGGCTCCACGGCCATGGAGGGCACGGTAGCCACAGCGGGCATAGTGGTCATGGGCCAGCTCATCCAGGAACTCCACTGCCAAGTTCTTCACTGATAAACGGGCCACCCTCTCATGGACCACCACCAGGACATGGTCACTCTGGTGGCCCACCCATGCTGTCAAGTCCTCATGACCACCATCCGAGTCACATGTCAGGACATGGTCCTTCTCATGGTCCATCACATGGGACATCTCATGGCACTCCACATGGAAGCCAACATGGCACAAGTGCACTTGGAAGTGGTGCAGGTGTATTAATGGGCGCATCTGGTAGCTCTGGACACATGAATCGCGATTTAGGTCCTACTACACCTAGTGGATCACTGAGCTCTTCATCTGGGCACTTGGGATCATCTGGGCACATTGGACCATCATCTGCCGGGCACATTGGGCCATCTGCTGCTGGCCACCTCGGATCATCCGGGCATCTAGCATCACCAACACATATGGGTTCTTCCAGTCATATCAAATCTTCCAGCCATTCTACGCCATCCAGTATTTCTGGTTCATCGAGCTTGATGACATCATTAGGCCAATCAACTCATCCCCAACCCTCTGTTCTACAATCACCGACGTCATCATCAGCTGCGCATACGCCACTTGGGTTGCATGGAGCCTCGTCTCAACCTGGACCTTCAAGCGTTCTATCGTCTGTGTCACAGTCTGGTTCATCTCACCAGCCTCAAAGTAAGTGTATGCTAGAATTTCCGCCTTTTCGTGCCAAAAACTGTGGCAAACATTACCTCACAGAATTAGAGAGTCCCAGTCGTTGACAGCTTTCAAAAAAGACTTAAGAACCCACAACATAGGATGTGACTGTAGATTGTGTAGAACCTTTATTTCTGGATTAGGTTTTCTTTAGCTTGTAACATATGTATATTCATTTATTTAAATTTAGATATTACTTGTAGATAGTTGGCATTAATTAGCTTTTACGGAGCTATTGAATCAAGCCAACTTTAAACAAATTATTTATTATTATATATTATCGTCCCTTGTTTCCCTGCGTTATTTGATTTGCTGATGAAAGGGACTGATAACAGTAGGTATATGGTGATCATCACATCTACAAGGACATTTGAATGTTATTGTCTTGCGATTGAATAATGGTAAAACCAGCTGCAAAACAAATTAGAAGGTGCTGCCATACGTGAAGTATTTTCAAGAAACGCTTCAAAGAAACAAACTTTTGGATAAAAAATTCAAGAAACCTAAATACTAGTAGCAAAACATAAATTTTAAATTTAAATTTTATGTTTCCGCTTCCGCTCGCGACTTTTCCATATTTTCTCATCCGAACCCTGATCCAACATTTAATATGAGACAGAACCCTAGTAGTGTATCCTGTAGTCTTAGCTTAATGTTGTGTGTCTCTATGTTTTTGGCCTTGGGGTAGTCGTTGTTTTTTTTCCGCTCCCCCTGGTATCGTCTCTGTGGTGTCGTCTAGTAGTTTTGGATAGGTATAGTAGAACGTATAAATTGTTTGTAAATTATTTTAGATGAATATAAAAAAAAAAAAAAAAAAAAAAAAAATTTTATGTTACGTTCTTTGTGATTTTCTATTTCCAATGAATTGAAAATTTTCGGACGAAAAAACTTTCGGACATCACCTGATTTCGGAAAAAATTTTGTCGGAAAGTTTGATCGTCCAAAAGTTTTCGATTTTAATGTATATGCTAAATGTAATGTAAGTTACATACAAAGGATGTTTGCGGTAAAGACTGTGGGGAGGAAATTCTAAATAACGAACCTTTGCATCGCATCAAACCGAATTAAAGTCGATTTGATGGGAGGACTTTATGCAAAATGTAAGCGATTTCCTTTGATTTTGTTTACAGGTAGTCACGCAGGCTGGAGTAATCATCCAAGCACGCCCGTCTCATCCCCTCTTCAATCTCATTCATCGATTCCACCATCTCAGTCACAACATTCGATGGGAAGTCAATCGCATTCTATGCCTAGCACAAGTTTCTGTGAGTGGCTTTCGAAACATAATTTAGGTATTCTAAAAAAGTGTCTGGATCGAACGGTCTTTTTTGTACCGGGTGAGTCAATAAGAACACCCGGCGTTTGAAAAAAGCCTGCTCCCTGAATATCAAAGCAATGATATTGACAACTGGCTTATTTTATTCCCGATATATCAAATTAGGTTCAGTAATTTATCCGGCTTTAATCGGTCATTCCTTCCCGTCGAAATAGGAGATTTTCTGCAGAATGCTCCTTTCGAAAACCTTCAAAAACGAGCGAAAACAGCAAGCAAAATTTCCCTTTGTTCTCCTTCCTAGCAATAATGACTCTTGGGTGTGTTCGTGTATTTTGTCCTCATGGGAGATTGGAATCCCCCTGAATAAGTTTTTCGCACTATGGGGAAGACTTTTCAACCCATAAAAAGAAAAGCACGTGCTAAAGCGTGCTCAAAGTCATCACAGTGGGGTAAACACATAAAGGATTTTTGCTTGTAATTTTAGCGCGTTTTTTAAGGTTTCTCAAAGGGATTCATTTTAGAAATTCGCTTACAGAATCTGAACGGAGTGACCGATTCTAGTCGGAAAAATTTCAAAAAATAGTTGAAAATGTTAGCTATTTAATCAGATATTGCAAAATATCATTACTTATATACTCAGGAAGCAGTAGCCTTTCAAACGCCGGGCGGTTTTTTGACTCATCCGATAAAATTTTCGAATTTGCACCGCGGTGCTAGAAAATATGATACCACTCAATTAATCTCTCGTATAAGAATGTTCAAAATCCCATTATATGCCTAGCACAAGTTCCTGTAGCGTAAGCGTAGACCCGTTGCTCAAAAGAAGAAAGGGTCTACGAAACAATTAACAAAAGCTTGCTACAGTGAGTTCCAGATTTCTAGAGCTTAATTTATGCAGCCTTTGTTGAGACGCGTTTCACACATTATTTCAATAGCAGATTAGGATAATTAAAGAAAATTATTCGAGTGGCTGTAGCAAGCCTTCACTTGTTGTTTCATAGACCCTTTCTTCTTTTGAATAACGGGTCTACTCGTAGGCTAAAGTTTGTGAGTCTCCTTTGTCTTTACTTCAGAGTTTATATTTTCTGTAATGCTTCAATGCTTTTTTTCGAGGCCTCAAGTGGACCTTCTTTAAGTGCCTGTGAACCATCATTTTGCCACGAAAATTTACACCGAAGCTGAACGAGTTTTACTTTAGAGGCTTAGCTCTGACGTACAGAGTGGCAGAAATTGGGTTTTGTCAAAAGTTTCATAATTGAAAAGGACAACTTCACAGGCTCTAATGGGAAGCAAATTCGCACGAAAGAGAGGAGTCTATTTTAGCTTATGGTCTGAAACAAAAGCAAGTTCGCCTTGCAGTTCCAGTTGTTGTTTATACTACCCAGTTTGCCATTCTCAACGCCTCAAAGCTATTCTGTAATTAGTCACATTTCTAATATGTAATTTTGTGTACCACAGGGCCACCAGATAATCCGATGTCATCACATCACATGGATACATCACAGGCAACCCAAGGCCAATTAGCTGGACCATTATCAAGGCACCAACGTAAGTTGATACATTACTAAGTAGGCCATAGTGTTCAGTTATAAACTGTAGAAGATGGTCGATTTTTCAAAATTTGGTAAGACCAAAAATTTATTGGATTTATCAAACATCTTTCTATACTACTGTGAAAATTTTGTCGTGACAGAAGGTAAACTTATCTAAGCATTAAAAGTAATAGTTTCAAAATTGTAAAAAGATGTTCCCCAAAATGTTGCCCCAAAAACCATGTCATTTGCTTATGAAATGTGGGAAAGCGAGGGTTCGAGCCCCTTTTCCAATGTTCGAAGTAAAGGAATTTTCATAGATGTGATTTACAAATATTTCCAATGCTGACAAAATAAAAGAAAAATCACAAAAAGGACTTTAACCTTTCCACTTTGAACCAAACTATGATTCATTTAAATTTATTCGTATTTTCGTATTTATTCGTATTATCCGTCTGAAAAATCACTTTTAGAACATCGTCAAAACATAGGCTCAAAATGATGACCAAGATTTGCCGAGATACCTTCCTTACCTCAATGAGTTCAACATATTCTAGCATATTTTACCCTCTTGCGAAGATGAAGTCGTCCGGAATAACATTTTTTTTTCTATTCATAATAAATTAAAATTAAACTGAAATACATTAATACTGTACCGTCCTTGGTGTAAGAAGACATAAGGTGATCTGGCCTACACCAACAACGGCACTTACAATTTCCAAATACAACTTCAAAAGTAACGAAAACTACTGGGAACAGGAAAAGAAAACAGGTAAACGAAGCAAAAATTAAGGAGAGAGAGAGAGACTGGCAGTTCCAAACCAAGCTCAAACCATGCTATGTGTCTAATCCTTATATCATTGGGGGAATAACATTGTTTTACCCCAGGATGACATTTTACGACTATATGACGTTCGAACTTTTTAAACGTATAAAATTCTATTTGCTTTGATGTCATATTCTTCAGGCAAGGTGGCGACCTCAGTAAGCGAACCGATGTGCCGTTGGCCGTGCGATATGTATTATATATTTATATATTTCTACAAGAAAACACACTTATCTAATTTTATTTACAAAATTGTCTATGATTCAAGTTAAGGTTTCTGCTAACTTTTGCATTAAGTTCCTGTTGGTGCAGGGGGGGGGGGTCATGGAAAAAATTTTCGACACAGAGGCCGAAAAAATATGCACGGGGGTAAAATATACCCACCTACCCATTTTTTGCCATTTTTTTCCAAAAATGCCACTTTTTTCCAGACAAAAATGATGACCCACCCCTATTTTTGGCAAATTTTTTAAAATGCTTTTGCCTATGCCCTAACTTTTTATAAGAAACCAAGAGACTTGAATAATTCCAATTGCTGGCATTTAAATTTTATATTTGTATAGTTTCTCAGACATTCTTAAAAGTTTCTTGAATTTAGAATGTACTAAGACAGGAAACCAAAAGGAAAATCAAGAGAAAATACTAATGAGGTACCAAACAAAGTCAAGTTTAAGAAACTGCTACTGAGGCCTGCTGAGGTTGTCAAAAGTTGTGAAACTTTTATCACCACATAGCAGCACATACAGCCCTTTACACAATTATGGTAATTATTATAAAAATAAAGCTGCATCAAATATAATAATTATAAAAATAATAAATAAAGAAACTGGAAGGATTCGAATAAATATTGTACTTCCAATGTGTGTGAAAACGGAAGAAACAAGCTTCCTGTCAAGAACAGCCACAGTCGATATTTGACTGACCCAATATAACAATGGAAAAAGTAAAGACACCGCACTAGAAACAGCTTGACACAGTAGGTAACACCCACAGATAGAATCATTTGCTATTTGTCTTAAAGCAGGTTGCGTAAAAACACCACTGCATGAATTTATGCATTTGAAGTGACCTAATCATAAATTGTTTAGCCATGATGAAGTTCATTATATATATATTTGGGATCCTCCTATAAGAAACCTTCCTAAAATCAGGCTGAGAAGTTTCTTATATGAGGGCACCATTTCTCAAAAAAATCAGCCTGGGGTTTCTCTTAAAGTGGTTTCTATTTTGCGGGTTCTTACTGCAATTCAGTTTTGTTATTTGAAAAATGTACCAAAAGTAGAATTGCATGTAATTTCTGTTCATTTTGTAAAATGATAGTGTTTTTTGGGCAGCAACCTGAAGAATAAACATGGATATTACAACTTTTCTGAAGTCTAACTACTAAAATAAACAAGGATAAGCCAATATTCATAGTCAGGAAAAAAGTTTCCAAGAAATGGAAAAAAAAAATTTTCGCGAAAAATAGACCCACCCACCCCCGGCCTCTGTGTCGAAAATTTTTTCCATGACCCCCCCCTGGTTGGTGTACACAGTATTTTATAATTTTATTTCTTACTTCAAGAAGTTTGTTCAATTCCTGTTTACAGAACCAGAATATTGGTCCTCGATCGCTTATTACGAACTTGATCAGCAAGTCGGCGAAGTTTTCAAAGTTCCCGCCAAATGTCCTAGTGTTATTATCGATGGGTATGTCGACGCATCGGGAAATGGCGGCAACAGATTCTGCCTCGGTCAGCTGTCTAATGTTCATCGAACAGAGGCTAGTGAAAAGGCACTATTACATATAGGTAAGTTTACTAAATTTTATGACGTGCACGCTTCTTTTTAAAAATCAGAACAGTTAGGTATCTGCCTTGCCTGCGTGTAAAATTTATCATTATTTGGTCGGGAAGCGCAGCTTTATTATAAATTTGAGAACTAGGGCCACGACGAAAATCTTGAGGGTCATTGCAAAGAAAGACAAATCAATATCGACAGTTAAAATATCATGACAAATCCACACTCACAGAAAAAAGGTGGTTTTCAGAGGTTCTGGCAAAGAACCCTAGGGTTCTTGGATGCCCTAAGGTTCTTCAAAGAACCTTAGGGTTCTCTAGAGTACCCCATAGGGTTCTTCAAAGGTATTCTGAAGAACCCTAAGGGTTCTTCAAGTCAAAAAGGTTCTTCAAAGAACCCCCATGACTGCAAATATCACGTGACTTACGCAGGGTGTTCGAAAATGGAATGTATTCGCGATTTCTTTTTCTCTTGAAAACGGTTGAATGATTGAAGTTTCGTTGCTGCGGCGAAGGTTTGAAGAAAAGACAGGAAGGAATATCGCGAAAAAGGTAAGCTTTACTGAATTTATTTCACCCGAATAAACAAAATATGATTAAGCAGTAAGATAATGCATTTTCCTGGAATACAATTGTTTCATTAACTTGATCTGAAATAGGGAGAAAGTCCCGAGAAAGTTAGCTACGCATTACAGGCGCACAGACATGCCAAAACGCGTCTCCCATTGAGTTGAGAGCAAACTACAGTCTAGCTGTGGTTCGTTATCTCACCTTTCTGGAAGTTTCCCTACAAAGAAGCATTGGGTTTTGTTCAAATCGCCTCTTTCAAAAGATTATCTGGCCTACGAATCAGTTGAAGTAACGTTATGATGTCGGGTAGACATGAAATAGGTCTAAAGGCAGCAAGAAATACTTCTATACTTGCTTTTCTGCTTGTCTTGGAAACAGTATTCTCGACCTGAACCCCAACTTGCTTGCACTTCGTAATAGGTCAATTCTTTGACCAACATTATTAGGCAAGCCTAAGCATTAGCATTGTGCTGCCTTACTTTTCTTCAAACAAATAATGTTTGAGTAAGAAACCGTTTGTATTGGTTGTGCAAATCAGCGTGATACAGTTTCTTCGAATTTTTGCAAGACTTTTCTGATATCCTTATTCATAACAAAGGTTAATTCTGAGAACCCTATTTTCCTGAACTTTCTTGTCAGGTTTTGCAAGTGTGGTGATGCCATGGATATAGAATTTATCTTGCTGTTTTCAAGAAATTGACAGACAGAAATCAAAGTAAGCTCAAGGCGAGCAAAAAGATGCGACACAAACATCACCTGAAAATAGAGAAATATTGGCCAAAGCTGTGAAGTGCAATGTTCTGCGTTTTGAAGATTGGAAAGAAACAATCGTAATCTTATAGGGCTGAATGTCTTCTTGAAACTTAAAATGAAGACAAGACTGTTAAATTTTCTCTACAGAAATCTGAGCTTTGACAATCAAAGTGGTAAAAACGTAGGACTTGTGGCCAGTGAGGTGTAGTAGGATGGACTGATGATATGAAATTGAAGAATGTAATGATGGGTGAAATGAAGGGATGAAACTGTAGGGCAGAATGATGAAACTGAATGATGAGTGGAATGCTCAATGGAAAGAGGAAAATGAATGATCGAGAAGAATGAGTAAGATAAACAATTTTTCAAGGAGCTCAACATTTCAGACGCAGTTTTGTCTTCATTAAATCATTTCCTTCTTTTTCATGTGCAGTATAAATGCCACCGTTAACCCTATCTCATCTGGGAGCTTTGAAGCGGTCAGTGCCCAGTGCCTCATTAATACGAACAGCTAAAATCACGAGATTAAATCAGATGAAATCTGTTGCTATTACAGAAAGTTGTTTCAGCTGCCATGACAATGAGAAGAACTTTAGTTATGATTATCGTGATTATCAGTCTACAAAAGGTCCTGGGGACAAGGTCGGAGTTGGATATAATTAGATACTTGGAAGATATTGAGATTATACATTTTTAAGAAACTGGTTTATAAGAGACTACTCTCGGGTGCCTAATACAAGGAGGGTCTTAATAAGCGGGGGGTAACCCCTCAAAGAAACTAATAAACGGGGGGGTCTTAATGAATGGGGGATCAGAAGTTCTCAAAAAACGGGTTTTTACGTTATCTACTGGAGACAAGTGCAATAACTACAGTAAACAGCTGCAGATAAGTAAAAACAAGAGCGTGTACCACTTTTACACTTTTGACAAAAAGAACTCTTTCTTCAACTGTTTTTGAAAGAAACGTTTTGAATTAGTTTACGAGTACACTGCAATGGTTTATCTTTCGAACGAAATGTCGTATAAATATCATACTGAGCTTTGGACATTGCTTTGCCAAAATTGATAAACGGGGGGGGTCTTAATAAGGGCCGGGGGGATGGATAAAGTTTTTGAAAATTAATAAGCGTCCCCCCTTGTATTAGGCAGCCGAGAGTACACCTTTTTTTATAAGAAACTGGTTTATAAGAAACTAGTACTAAGATGGCCAAAATTTTAAGAAACTCCAGTACTATGTCTTAGAAATACTAAGAAACTTTTCAAAGTTAAAAGCATAGATATTACAGCAAATACAGTACAGGGTGTCTCAAAAAAATTGTTCGACGTTTGATTAAATACTAAAAAATAACGATACGCTGAATGGACCTTTGGTCAAGTCCCCCTTGTCCTGAGATTTTAAATTAATTTTTGACACAAGAATCATGCAAATCCGATAAAAATTCATGGGGTTACAAGCATTTGAAGTTCAAGTTTGTGCAAAAGCTGAAACCAGAGGCCTCGAAATGGCATTTTTGGTAAAAGTCCCATAGACCGTCGTTTCTGTTATTTCTCAATTGTTTCAGGGTGAAACAAGTGGGATTCACACATGTATTCGATAACCTAACTGTCAAGCATATGAATTGTTTGAGGAAACAGATTCAGTCTCTCGCCGATTTTGTTTTGAACCACTGTTTTTGGACCTATGCAATGTTAGGGAATTTTGAGAATGATCGCAAGAAATAATTTACTTTAGAAGTCGTATTTGCTTTGCTGTGATATCAACGAGAGGTATGACATTGGATAAGCTTCTCTTACCTAAGTCTTCGAGCTTTTTGCAATACAAGTAATCTGGGGGGTCTCTGGTTTCAGCTGTCGCATATTTCTGATATTCGAGAGCTCGCAGCTCAGTGAATTTTCAACCGATTTGCACGATTTTAGTAGAAATCGGAGTATTGGCAGGGAAACGGAGATTGATTAAGAAACGAAGAGCGAGAATTGCGACGATAATCATGTTAGTATATTTCATTCCAAGTGACAAATCCATTAAATATATTTCAACAAATCCATGTTAGACAAATCCATGTTAGACGAATCATGTTAGACAAATCCATGTGAAAATTAGAAAAGACTAGGCCATAATTGTTGTTGACGTTTCGAAGCAAACTTGCTTCATCATCAGAATACCAAGTTTCCAAAAGCACGAGGCTATATTTATATCCATAAAGACAATAAACTACCAAAAATGCATTTTTACAAATCCTACGTGAAAAATAAATAATGAGGCACGCCCAGAGGACAATACCTAAAACAGAGCTAAGGGAATAGAAGATTGCAGAGAGTTAAGTCTCTAAAATTTTAGTCTCTAAAATTATTTCATAATCTTAGGAACAGGGTTATCTTTCCATGAGCCTGTTCATGTTGTCCTTATTTTTCAATATTTAATCAAACGTCGAACAATTTTTTTGAGACACCCTGTAGTGTCTCGCATATAAGAAACATTAATTTAAGAAACACCAGACCTTGATCAAAATAATATCCTCTCTTATAAGAAACTGGTGCAGATGTTTCTTATTCAAAAAACTATGTGTGCATTAGAAATTTGAAAAACATGGCGAATTCAGCTTTGCAGTTGAATCAGCCTGTACCTATTCACATAAAAACATGAGATATACATGCAAATGAAGCACAAATCACCTTCCTGGAATAAATGTAACCTTTCTTAATGTAAAAAGTATGTTTTGCATGACAATCATAAAGCTCGTGTCTGATTCTAGTTCATTGATAGTACATGATTTTTCTAATAAGAAACTTTAGAAATTTCACCCTGAATTGAAGTTTATATCTCATTAGACCTCAAATTGAAAATTTTGTTTCTTATATGCGGAACACTACTGTAGATCGTTGAACCTTTATTCTTGAGCAATATTGTCTTACCATTTGTGTTTTCAGATAACAGAACACTGTTTATTTACGATGTTTTAAATGTCAAGAAACATATCTGCTGCAGTGTTAGCGACCACATTTATATTTCTGCATTCAAAAAATAAGAAACCAATCAAGAAACCTTTAGTACTAAAAAGCGGACAAAATTCAATGTGAAATTAAGAAACTTTTAATACCATTGCCTGATCTAAGTTTCTTATTAAAAACGTTTAATACTAAGATGAGCACGATTTTAAGAAACTCTAGTACTATGTCTAAGAGGTATTAAGAAATTTTTTAAAAGTGAAACTCTAGTACTATGTCTGAGAAGTAATAAGAAGCTTTTTAAAAGTTATGGACAATGAAGCAAATATATTGTTGAACCTTTATTCTGGAGTAATATTAACTAGCCATTTGTGTTTTGAACATAAGAGAACAGTATCCTAAATGCTGTTTTGAATGTCAAGAACCATATCTGCAGCTGTGTTAGAGACCACATTGATAATTCATGCATTCAAAAATAAGAAACCAATTAAGAAACCTTTAGTATTAAAAGAAAATTCCATGTTAAATCAAGAAACTTTTGGTGATATGGTCTGAGCCAAGTTTCTAATAGACGATTACGCTAAAGATGGCGGCAAGGAACTTTTTACCAAGATGCATTGCGTTCTTTAATCGAATTCCTATAGAATCGTTAAGGATTCGTAATTAGAACGCAATGCATCTTGGTAAAAAGTTCCTCGCCGCCATCTTTAGCGTAATCGTCTATTGTAAAAATGTGTAATATCTTGAACAACTGAGAAAAGTTCTACGATGTTTACGGACTGAACAGTAAACATCGGTTATGGCCGCGGTACTGTAGAATCTTAAAAATTTCTTGGTACTTGCTTGTTGAGTGATATTGGACGTGCCGCTTATATGGGCGGGATTTTGGGTAGCTTTTTCAGAATTTTTATCGCAACTGAAGAAATTTGAATAGAGCTTGTATCTTCAAATGGACAAAATTCATAGCCAAAGTTTCCAAACTTCCTAAAATTCATGCAAAAGGGGAAGAAATTCTTGAAAAATTCAGTCCAAAAAATGGATCTTTTTGTCAAAGTCCAGATTCACGTCGAGTTACGGTCACAGTCAATTTTGAGATAATTCCGTGCAATTTCAATATTTGGTAACCTGCGCACAGACTTTGCAATTTCAATTTTAGGTCATTTGTGCCACTCCTTGTGCCATTTGGATCACTTTAGTGACAAAATTTTCAATATCTCCGTCCATAGTCGTAATCAGCACACTCAAAATAGGTTTTTGCAACAATTTTGAGATAATTCTGTGCAATTTCAATATTTTCATCATTTGTGCCACTTTTTGTGCTATTTGGACCACACAACTTCAGTGACAATATTTTCAAAGTCTTCCCCCATATTCAAAACCTGCGTACTTGAAATAGGCTTTGCACCAATTTTGATATAATTCTGTGCAATTTCAATTCGAGTTCATTTGTGCCACTTTTTGTGCCATTTGGGCGACTTTAGTGACAATATTTTCATAATCTTCGCCCATATTCATAATCAGCGTACCCGAAATAGGCTTTGCACAAATTTTGAGATAATTCTGTGCAATTTCAATTTTAGGTCATTTGTGCCACTTTTTGTGCCATTTGGGCGACTTTAGTGACAATATTTTCATAATCTTCGCCCATATTCATAATCAGTGTACCCGAAATAGGCTTTGCACCAATTTTGAGATAATTCTGTGCAATTTCAATTTTAGGTCATTTGTGCCACTTTTTTGTGCCATTTGGGCGACTTTAGTGACAATATTTTCATAATCTTCGCCCATATTCATAATCAGCGTACCCGAAATAGGCTTTGCACCAATTTTGAGATAATCCCGTGCAATTTCAATTTTAGGTCATTTGTGCCACTTTTTTGTGCCATTTGGGCGACTTTAGTGACAATATTTTCATAATCTTCGCCCATATTCATAATCAGCGTACCCGAAATAGGCTTTGCACAAATTTTGAGATAATTCTGTGCAATTTAAATTTTAGGTCATTTGTGCCACTTTTTGTGCCATTTGGGCGACTTTAGTGACAATATTTTCATAATCTTCGCCCATATTCATAATCAGTGTACCCGAAATAGGCTTTGCACCAATTTTGAGATAATTCTGTGCAATTTCAATTTTAGGTCATTTGTGCCACTTTTTTGTGCCATTTGGGCGACTTTAGTGACAATATTTTCATAATCTTCGCCCATATTCATAATCAGCGTACCAGAAATAGGCTTTGCACCAATTTTGAGATAATTCTGTGCAATTTCAATTTTAGGTCATTTGTGCCACTTTTTGTGCCATTTGGGCGACTTTAGTGACAATATTTTCAAAATCCTCGCCCATATTCATAATCAGCGTACCAGAAATAGGCTTCGCGCCAATTTTGAAATAATTCTGTGCAATTTCAATTTTAGGTCATTTGTGCCACTTTTTGTGCCATTTGGGCGACTTTAGTGACAATATTTTCAAAATCCTCGCCCATATTCATAATCAGTGTACCCGAAATAGGCTTTGCACCAATTTTGAGATAATTCTGTGCAATTTCAATTTTAGGTCATTTGTGCCACTTTTTTGTGCCATTTGGGCGACTTTAGTGACAATATTTTCAAAATCCTCGCCCATATTCATAATCAGCGTACCAGAAATAGGCTTCGCGCCAATTTTGAAATAATTCTGTGCAATTTCAATTTTAGGTCATTTGTGCCACTTTTTGTGCCATTTGGGCGACTTTAGTGACAATATTTTCATCGGGTTCTCTGACGTTCTTTAGGAATTCTCTGAAGAACCTTCATGGGTTCTTTGAAGAACCTTTATGGGCTCTCTGAAGAACCTTCATGGGTTCTTTGAAGAACCTTTATGGGCTCTCTGAAGAACCTTCATGGGTTCTTTGAAGAACCTTTATGGGCTCCCTGAAGAACCTTTATGGGTTCTTTGAAGAACCTTTATGGACTCTCTGAAGAACCTTCATGGGTTTCTGAAGAACCTTATGGGCTCCCTGAAGAACCTTTATGGGTTCTTTGAAGAACCTTTATGGGCTCTCTGAAGAACCTTCAGGGGTTCTCTGAAGAACCTTTATTGGTTCTCTGAAGAACCTTTATAGGTTCTCTGAAGAACCTCTAGGGGTTCTCTGAAGTACCTTTAGGGGTTCTTTGAAGAACCTTTAGGGGTTCTTTGAAGTACCTTCATGGGTTCTCTGAAGAACCTTCGTGGGTTCTCTGAAGAACCTCTAAGGGTTCTCTGAAGTACCTTCAGGGGTTCTTTGAAGAACCATTGGTAGGGGTTCTTTGAAGAACCCCTGACTTGGGGTTCTTTGAAGAACCTTTAGGGGTTCCATATATGTATCCTGCTCAAGAACCCTAAAAGGTTCTTCGTAAGCCACCTTTTTTCTGTGAGTGCAGTTGGGATTATAATGTAATGTTGTGATTATTCGACTAAGCCATGGTTGTGAACGTTTCGAGACGAGCTTGTCTCATCTTCAGCTAAATAAAAGTTACACGTGCGAGGTTTTATAGCGAGAAATGCATGAATAAGTTGACGATCATACGATGTCTAAATAAGGAAAGTCCATAGAAGTTAAACCAAATAAGAAAGTCCAGTGAGATTAAAAAAGATACAACGGTATAGAGGAGTTTTGTTGATTGAGTGTCGGGCGGTCCCTCAAGATTAGAAGACTCTCGTGTATCAGCAAGTCAAAGTTGTTGTTGGCTTTGTCAAAAATACAAAAATCATCAAATTATCATTATTTACAATTATCAATTTATTTATCGTTGGATTTTTAAATATGGTTGCTAAAATAGAAAAATAGCTAGTTGATTCCAACGTTATAAGATATATGTATACAATATTACGTAAGAAAGTAGTAGGTAAAATATTTACAAATCACTAAAATATTCAATTTAAAGCGGATATCTAAAAACAATCATTATAAATAGCCCAAGTTTGGAATGATGATGCGGCCTAATTTGCAAGGAATGTTTTCTCCGTACCAATTTTTAATCTTATTTTAAATTGACAAACTCAAAAATATCACTTTGACTAAATTTGAGGCAAAGTTAGAATGGCGATGATTTCAGTTTCATTTGGACCCAAAAATATCACTTTCGTCAATGTTCTGATCCAAAAATATTGTATTTGCTTGCCTCCCCGTTTGTATATGTGCTGAGTGCCCCCATGGGCTTTTGGGCAAGATCATTTGCCTGCAGAAAGATTACAAATTATCTAACTCTGTCATTGGACTTAACGAGAGTTTCCACAATCCTTTTTTTATATTTCTAGGCCGTGGCATCCAGCTTGACAAACGCGGCGAAGGAGATGTCTGGGTGCGTTGTCTTAGCGACCAGAGTGTCTTCGTGCAGAGCTATTTTCTCGACCGACAAGCTGGAAGATCCCCAGGTGACGCCGTTCATAAGATCTATCCTCAAGCTTATATAAAAATATTTGATTTACGCCAATGTTATGATCAAATGAGGCAGCAAGCTTCATCAGCTCAAGCTGCAGCGGCGGCTCAAGTTGCGGCTGTTGCAGGTGGGGCAGGAGCCGCGTTTACCATTGCTCATCCAGCGGCCTCAATTGGTGTGGATGATTTGAGGCGGCTGTGTATTTTGCGGCTGAGTTTTGTGAAGGGCTGGGGGCCGGATTATCCAAGGCAATCAATCAAACAAACACCATGTTGGATTGAAATCAGGCTACATCGAGCACTTCAACTGCTTGATGAAGTGTTGCATCAAATACCCATCAACGAACCGATGCCCAGTGATCGGTAAATGATCGATCAGTGATCGCTTGTGATCATAGTGATTATGATTCGTCGCTGTAGATTATAAGTGGTGATGATAAAATGACTAATCAATGATGAGGGGTATCAGTAATCATTTGCAACAAAGCTGCAGGTCGTCATGGGTACTGCAGATAGCCGTGGAAGGTGCCGGTTGATATGGTGATTGCATGTTGCTATGGGAGATGCTGGTTGCTAGGGAGCTGCTGATTGCTGTTGAAAATGCTGGTTGCCATGTTAGATGCTGGTTGGCTTGGAAACTGCTTTCTGTTCATGGGAACTGCTTTGTGCCTTGAGAATCAACTGGAGTTTTTCAATAGACCTTTCAGCTATTCTACAAAAGAGCCTGTATCGAGCGTTGTTTTTATATATGTTTATGCGCGAGGTTCGATCAAGTGGCGTAAGAGCTTCTATTAATATTGTGCACGTTCGAAAATTCCACAAAATGTTGCAAAATATCGTTCGATTCAGATTCTTAATTAGAACCGCCAGAAAGTCTATTTGAGCGCCTTCGCAGCAATGACATTAAACTCAAATAACGCAGGACAAATCATCATATCAGGCCCCATCAAATGGCTGGTAGAAGATTAGATAAAAAACTAAAAATTTACGCTTGGTATATTTTGATTGACAAGATATGGCGTTTATACTGTAGTAAAATTATTTGGTAATGTATCCAGGAAGACTCGTGTTGTAGACAATACTCCACAGCTTGGTAATTTGAAATTGGCTCGGCAACGCATGGAAAATTAGGCTCTTGTGATAATTTCCTGTTGAAATGTGCCACAGTCTCGAAGCAAAGGGTCGGTTTACTTGTAGATCAGGCGAACAGTCTCAAGGAATAATTTAGCCAACGGTTAAATTAAGGACACGTCATAAGACAGAAAAATTCAACCCAAATAACATTGTCAGAATTCAAATAACATCCGAATTTTCTTTTCGGTCACTGAGCTTCAGAGGAAGCAGTTAGCTTAATATTAAAGATTTTTGATAGCGTCATGTTTTTCCCCATAAAAACCCACATATAAGCCGCACCACACTACGTTAACAGTGACATAGGCAAGCCAATATTTTGCAGGACCCGGTTGTTCAAAACTCCGATCAAGTTAACACAGGATTAGGGCTAAATCTAGGTTTAACGACTGAATCCCTTTTTTGATAATCGGTGTACAAAGGAGCGTTGTTGAAAGGTGTATTACAGCTACGATTAACTAATCTACAATTATGCCTTTCCTGATGTTTGATTAGTTCAAAAAAGTTAATGAAAAACTCGCATTCGAACACAAACAGCACCGAATGGCTTCTTCTGCATTCTGAAATTGCTTCATGCTAGAGTTATTTATTACTTTTTGCTACTTACGTTCCCGCTTACATTACGAAAGGCTCTCACTTATTCCTGGCCATAAACCATCGAATAATAGCTGTTTTTGTCGCGCAGTACTGAAATGTCAACACTCTTTGTCTCTTGTTGAACTGCTGTTCATGTTTGAAATCATAAATCCGCCATTTTCTTCTCATTTGATACTTGAAATTGAAGTTAATATACCTACCAAGCAGGATTAAAATTGATACACAGATTCATCCCTGATTAGCCTTAATCAGGCTTCGAGCAACGCAGTGTAATCTGAGGTTAGCAGTTTGATATAAGATTTGTCTTAATCGGAGTTTTGAACAACCGAGCCCAGACCGATTTATCAACATATGACTGCAGATAGATTAACCACCAACTTATTTAGGCCACCCGATGTTTACTAAACGCAATAAAAGCCAGAATTTGGAAGAAAATAGACCTCTGAATGAAGCTACGAGAGTCCTGAAGAAGGCCACCCAATCGAAGAATTGTTGAAAATGACGAATAATTCGGGCGGACGTATAACTGTATGACTTTAGATGGATGGACCACCAATTTATTTAGGCCAATTAGTATTTACTAAAATGCAAGAAAAGCCAAAATTCGGAAGCTGATAGACTTCCGATTAATGTTCTTGGGCCACCTAATTGTAGAAGGCATACAAGTCGAAGAAATATAGAAAATACGGTGAATACAGACGGATATCTGAACACAAATAGGTCCACCCCCCTGTGTTTGTTACAGCTGTCCCTGCAGGCTGTTTTGGGCCACCCAACTGAACAAGGCCACATAGTCGCAGAAATATAGAAAATACGAAGAATACAGACTGATATATGAACACAAATAGATCCACCGCCCAACATTTGTTACAGCTGTCCCTGTTAAAATAGGCTTACTGTTGAAGCTATCATATATCATAGCGACCAGCTGGTTTGGGCCACCTAACTGAAGAAGGCCACCCAGTCGCAGAAATATAGAAAATACGAAGAATACAGACTGATATATGAACACAAATAGATCCACCGCCCAACATTTGTTACAGCTGTCCCTGTTAAAATAGGCTTACTGTTGAAGCTATCATATATCATAGCGACCAGCTGGTTTGGGCCACCTAACTGAAGAAGGCCACCCAGTCGCAGAAATATAGAAAATACGAAGAATACAGACTGATATATGAACACAAATAGATCCACCGCCCAACATTTGTTACAGCTGTCCCTGTTAAAATAGGCTTACTGTTGAAGCTATTATAGCGACCAGCTGGTTTGGGCCACCTAACTGAAGAAGGCCACCCAGTCGCAGAAATATAGAAAATACGAAGAATACAGACTGATATATGAACACAAATAGATCCACCGCCCAACATTTGTTACAGCTGTCCCTGTTAAAATAGGCTTACTGTTGAAGCTATCATAGCGCCAAGCTGCTTTGGGCCACCTAACTGAAGAAGGCCACCCAGTCGCAGAAATATAGAAAATGCGAAGAATACAGAATGATATATGAACACAAATAGATCCACCGCCCAACATTTGTTACAGCTGTCCCTGTTAAAATAGGCTTACTGTTGAAGCTATTATAGCGACCAGCTGGTTTGGGCCACCCAGTCGCAGAATGTAGAAAGACACAGTTAATTTAGACAGATCTCTAATCATACGAATGTAGATAGTGTAGAATTAAAATGTATTGATTTCGCTATAAACATTTAGATATAAAATCATTCATTTTTAGTCGGGCTTTTAAGTGTTTTTATTTCAAAGAAGAGCAGCATTATTTAGGATTTTGATGAATAGGGTGTTTTGTTTTGGCTTTTTCATAGAATTTTAAACTGATATTTTAAACTCAGTATGAAGATGAAACAATTTAAAAGTCATTGTCACCTTAGCCTGCGTGCAGATTTTACAGATATACAGAGATATGTTAAGTTTTAATGACGCCTGATTTAGGTTTTTTTCATTGAAACAATGCTCTTGTGTCCCCCCCCCCCCCCCGACTGGTATTGTCAAATAGGCAATGAAAATATGTTTTGTGTTTCTCAAAAGCATTGTTCAGAAGAACACATTGTTCCTGATTGCGCCTCTGTATAGCCAGTGTCTCTGGTATAACTAAAATGTTCTTGAATGTATTGTTCCTTTACCCGCAGACACGTACGGGACCGGCTCTGCTGACTCTTCAAAACAATGAATTGTGCGTCATGACGCAGACTTTACTTATGTATGTATTAAAGTTTGCATGCAGGCTATTGTCACCCCTGCAGGGCCGAAGCCAATGGGGGGGGCTGGGGGCTGAGTACCCCGCAGAAGACTATTTATCGGAAATTTTGTTCTTTCGCCAGATTTTTTGTGATTCGAATGTCTACTTTTGAAGGATTTTGAGGAGAAATAATGCATAAAATCATGAAGTTATGAGCGCGAGAGAATAAATTTCAGCAGGGATGATCAAATTTGTGGCATATTTTATGTTGATATTCACTGATTACGTTGACTGCACTTTTGGATTGCGAAATATGACCAAATTTTAGTTACTGAGGAGTTAGCACGGTCAAAAAATGAATAGATAAGACGCATGTTCCAGCAACTATTGTTGTTGTTGTTGTTGTTGTCATTGATGGTCATTGACAGTCATGGCTGGCGTCGGCCCTGTAACCAGGGTCCTTTGCGAGGATGCGACAATTTCAGACTGTGTGAAAATCGAATTGGCCCCAAGCAGAAAATATGAGTCCACGCTTCACAAGTTAAACCGATAGAAAACAACCTTTTACTCATTGACAATGAAGATTCTTTATAAACTGCAACACCTACATTCACCCTGGAGCCTGTCAGGCTATTCTGTAATTTGATTGGCTCTTTTCAAAACAAAAAAAGGTTTCTCACTTTCACAAAGTTACGTTCAATCGAGAAGAAGAACTTCCGAATGGCTTAGGTTACATTGAGTGGTGTTCAAACCTTGGAATATATATTTCGAAATGTCGAATATAGGATTCGAAAGGACCTGCTAAAGGCTACGTTTCCATTACTCCGTTTTCAAATGTCTCCGTTTTCATATCACTCCGTTTTCGGATGATCTTAAACCGTTTCCATTACTCCGTTTTCGCCAAGAGCGCCTGGCACAAAAACGGTTGTGTTTCCATTACTCCGTTTTCGTTCGTTTTCATTTCCTTTGTTCGCACTCGTATTGAAACCGAGGATGTTGTATATATTGTTGTTGTAGCGTTTTCGAATGACTCCGTTTTCGGTGTTTCCATTGAAAACGATGCGTTTTCAGATGTCTCCGTTTTCAAATCACTCCACTTTGAACAGCGTTTTCAAATGTCTCCGTTTTCGATCGTTTTCAATGGAAACACCAACCCAAAAACGGAGACATTCCACTCCGTTTTCATACGAAAACGGAGTAATGGAAACGGGGCCAAAATCTGCCAAAATTTGGCAACCGGTCCCCCTAGGCCTAGCCTCCTATTGACAAGAACAGATATTCTTAGGAACGAGGTTGGATAGAAAATTTGATTTTAGTTTACTTCGGGGTGGATCCATAATTTCTGCTTATGTCAAATTTCTTAAGGGGGGCATACTCATTAACTTTAGATACGGGGGTCCATGTCAATATTTCGGGTCTGGAATCTTATGTGAAATCAATATGTGGTGTCTGTGAATGCCAACAGTGACAAAAATTCAATATTAGGGTTCATAGATCCGAAGAAAGGAAGAATCGTGCGATTTTGTGGGATTCTTTAAAATGACCCATTCAGTAAATGTCATTCTGCATCGGGACTTCAGAAAAAAATATCAATATTGAAAATTAGGGAGTACCCCCTGTGTCAAATTTGATCTTCAGATAGTCTAAAATTGCAACATGCCTGCAAAGGACTCTGGGTAGCATTGGCTTTTTAAGAAAATGCATTGTGGTGAGTTAGTTTAGACCATAGACCTTTTAGCTATTCTACAAAAGAGTCTGGATCGAGCGATATTTTTATACATTTTTATACACGAGGTTCGATTGAGTGGCGTTAGAGCTTCGATCGCAATTAAGCATATTCGAAAATTCTACTAAGTGTAATGAAATATCGTTCTATCCACATTCTTTTTTAGAATAGCTAAAAGGTCTATTACCGTGTAAAGTTGAGTTTAGGCAGGCCCTCGTATTTCAAAGGTTCTAATGTCTTGTAATGAAATTTTTTGACTTGTTGTATTAATTGCTCTATGACTCAGTTATTTACGACAGGCAGAAAACTCGTATTTTCAAACTTAAAATGGATAAATGAAACAAAGTTAACCTCACAAAGATTTATTCATAGGGTGCCCTATAAAACATGGTATTTTCAAGAAAATATGGAATGAATGAAACTTCAAAAGGTTTTCAGGTCTCCACAGTTAGCGAAATACCATCATTATATTTTAATTAAATGGGTTGTTTACAGTTTAGTGGAAAGAAAATTTCATTTAGTCAACGTGGGTAGCTATATTTGCTTGGCCTAACTGTGACACACAAGAGAGGAAATGTGACGAAACGCTGCCGAACGAAAGTCCCCTTCAATATCACCGTTGACCCCTGGGGCCTCTTTAGCGTTGACTTTCAAACGATATTCAAAAAGAAGCTATTGTTTTATCTGTCGAATCTATTGTTCTTGTCATTGTTTACATTAAACGCCATCTGCTTGTATCAGCGAATGAATCCCTTCAAGTTATTAAATTTTCATTAAGACAATCACTTCTAACAATTGTTTGAATAGAAAGCACGCTTCTATTGACAATAAGCTATATGAATGTTCGCGTGGATTTCGTGTCATGTATTACTGTGACCCAGTGTCCTCATGTAGCGGCTTAGAAATGGCGGCCGAAACCCGTAGTGGCTAACGCCTGCTTAGCAGCGTAGTTGCCTGAGATCAGGAATCTTGCTTTGGTTGTTGTTGTTGTTGTTGTTGTTGTTGTTGTTGTTGTTGTTGTTGTTGTTTTTGTTACGACGAACAGATAAAAAGACTGGAAACAACTCTTTAGAGTTAAAATTTGGCTATGTTGGCAAACTTCTGAAACTTTCGGCGAACGTTTCTCCTTGGAACCCTGAGTTTCTACGTCTGTGACACTAAGAAGGCCTTGCTTAGCTATTCTCCAAAGAATCTGTCTGGATCGAACCATATCGTTATTCATTTTCATCCAAAAGGTTCGATTGAGTGGCGTAAGAGCTTCTATCGCTTTTTTTTGTTCAAGTTCGAAGATTCTGCAAAATGCATCAAAACTTCGTTTGATTCAGATTCTGTTTAGAATGGGTAAAAAGACCGAGGGGCAAATCACTTCTCAAAATAGCGTACGTGATTTTTGTGATTTCGAAATCACATGATTTTTTTCTGTGATTTTTTGTGATTTTAGTGATTTCTAATGATTTTTTCGTGTGATTTTCCAGGAATTTTTCAGTGATTTGTGATTTTTGGTGCTTTCTGTATGTGATTTTTCTTGTGATTTTGTGATTTTGTGTGTGATTTTTTGTGATTTCAAGGGAGGTGTACGAAAAAAAATCAGTGAATTGCCCCTCGAAAAAGACCATTATTGATCTTGTCTGAACTCTGTTTTATCTAATGGAAATGGTTGACTCCTAAATATTCCCATGTCCCTTCAACTTTCTCGCTCACTTTTAGTGACTTATGTATACTTTTGAAAACTGTGAGACCCATATTGTTTCTTCCATCAAGCCAGGGAAACGGCCTAAGCTTGATAAATATGTTAGCAAACCTTTCCCTTGCACAAGCAGTTATCGTTGAAAGTTTCCCATGCTGTAAGAGCTCTATTTAGCCCCCCCCCCGGGGGAGCTTATTTAATTTTTGGCACTCCCTGCAGTATCCTAAACTGTTCAAAATTGATATGCAAACAATTTTAAACTTGATAAATTGAAAATCTTCGGTAACTCTTGAATTTGATACATGTGGGGGCTTAAAAGAGAGGAGCTTATTTAGAATTTTGGCTCAGAGGGGAGGGGAGGGGCTTATGGGGGCTTATTAGAGAGGGAGGCTTAAAGAAGGGGGCCTAATAATGGAGCTTTACGATAGTCATGTTGAAATAACCTCATGTCTTTTACTATCCCTTGAATTTGTGGTAACCCATTTTTAACAGTCTTTGATTTCAACTGATAACCCAAGATGACTCAAATTGTTTTTGCTTTCGATTTGAAATACCTTACGTCAAAACCTCAAAACTGGCCCGAGAAGTGTGCAAGTCAACCTTTAAGGGCAACCCAAAGGTTCCTCTTTCCCCCCGGGGGGGGATATCTTAAGTCTTCCATGCTATGGGTTTTGCCATTTTTAGGGTACCCTTTTTATGATTAGAGTCTGGATTTATGGATGTAGTTTTGAACAATTTTTTTTTAAGTTTTCCAGATTTATGGGTATGTTTTTTTGTTATTTCTTTGTGAATTTTTCAGCATTTTCGGATTTATGGGTATGCTTCTCAGAAATTTCTCCGGATTCATGGGTATATTTTCGAATTTTTACCCGGATTTATGGGTGGTACTTTTACGATTTGACTGGCACAAGTAACCCTATATATCTTGGAAACTCAAGTTACCCCACGGGCCTCTTTCGCTACTTTCAGAGCATGGGTACTCTTTCGCTTGCTAATACTCAAAGATAAGGGTAGTCGTGGCCCGAAGACCACTTTAAACCCCCATTTAGCTTTCTATTTCATCAGTCCTTTTAGCTATTCTACGAAAGGGCCTAGATCGGAGGTTATCTTTGCATTTCGTTGCTTCGATTGAGTTAGAGCTGCGGAAGGCAGATTCGTTACATTTTGTAAAGGGGGTCTGAAAAACGTTGTAACCTTAGAAAGGTTTCAGGCGCGGTTTTAGGGCTTGCGGGCAGGAACCACAGCGGCTTCCCTATCTGGTGTGCGGAGACCGCAAAGGATTTACGGCGCGTGTCTTGCGCATGGAAAAGTAAAAGACAATTTAAACGGGGATAAAAAAGACTTTGCGAAAAGATCGTTGAAGATCTGTTAGGATTTATTGTTATGGCACGAGACATTGGGTTTAAATTTCACTCTCGCGTTGCTTTTAATTGAAATTTGACCAGGAATATCAAGTTCTGTTTTCAATGTTCATGATTTCATTCAAGAAGAAGAGGCCTGTTTGCTTTCAAGTCTGGAGGAAACTGTTGAACTTTCGTTGCATTTATTAAAACGGTAAGAAAGAACAGTAGATTCTATAAAAGAGTTTTGATCGAACGATACTTTGATACAATTTATTCAAAAGATTCGACAAAGTGGCGTCAAAGCTTCTATCACTGTCGTTCACATTCGAAAATTCTACTAAACGTATCGAAATATCGTTCGATTCAAATTCTTTTCAGAACAGCCAAAGTTATATCATTTAATGATCTTTGGACGTCTACAGCTAAATTTTTTGTCACAAGTTGTATCAAAATGTTTCTGTAAAGTCATTTGATGTTGCTTGGAAGTTAGTTTGCAGAAATGCGCGGGGAAGTTCTTGGCCTAAAACTAAAATAGTGTTTACTGATCTTATGCAAATATTTTTAGAGGAACAAACCTATTGCTCGTTCTTTTCTACTGGAATTCGCATCTAGATTTGTATGTGAATTAGTTTTTATTGTTTTTTGTCGTTTAATTATTTCTATTTTCTTTATCAATTTTTGCTTTCGCTTTTCTTTGTGATGTTTCTTGTTCTTATTACTGTTTTATGTTTGCCTTGCTCTTACAGGTCACGTAACGGCCATTTACCAACCTGAAAAGTTTGTTTGCCAACCAAGTCTAAAGATTTTAGCGCAGAATTTTACATTATAGTGGCATAAAGACGGCTTGTTCGGCGTTTGCCCCTTTTTTTATTATTTTATCAGTCCTTCGAAGAACTAATTTCAACTGTTCACGAATCGAAAAGACTTATATTTTTGTGTTTTACATTACAGATTATTGCTCGACGAAACATTGAAACTTTATGTTGCATTTCCTGAGCTTTCCTGAGGTTTGCACGACAAATTTGCTCTCTGAAATCGTGGAATTTTGATGGTAAGTTTGAAATTTGTTGTCGTTGTTTCGTTTTGTGTTCTTAGCTGATCTGTATCGAACGTTTGTCGAACTGTTGCAGTTCTATGAGCAAGCAAAAGATAACATCGTTGCTGAATAGACCCCCTTGCCTATTCTAAAAAGGAATCTGAATCGAATATCTTATACATTTTGTAGAATTTTCGAATGTACACAATAATGATGGAAATTGTAACGCCACTCAATCGAACCGTCCTTGCGTAAACATATCGTTCGACTAAAACTCTTTTTAGAATAAATTAAAAGTTTATTTGTGAAACTGCAAACTTACGTCAAACACTTAGGCGAAAGTTCTTCAGTTTTTCTCTAGCCATTTTTGCAATATTTTTAATCTTTGGCCACCATGAACTAAAACTACCAGTATTTTATGAACCAGAAAATACAACAAATTATAGGGTGTTAACTTCGTTTGGTAAAACGCTTTATGTGTCTCCGAGGACCTAGAACACATGGAAATTAACACCTAAGCTTATTCAACTAAGATGAAATTTAAACGGGCGCTGAAAGAGACAAATACCCATGCTTGTCTCTGTGTAAAAATCTCGTACACCTTTGGCAAAAATCCTTTTGTTACGAAGAAAAATCGTTAAAAAATGCCAAAGCTTCTATTGTTTTCAAAAAGCTCGAATGCCTGTCGGAAGAGCAATACACCTCTTTTTTGGTACTGTATAGGATGTCCCAAAAATGTTGTGCCCCATTTGTATGGCTGCTTTGGAGGAGCCGTAGACTCAATAGTCTCAATTTTGACACAATGGCATAGGTCAGGCTTCAACTTAGAGTTTGAGACCTTGTATGAGTCAATCTGACACGCGGTTGCTGATTTATGGTAGAGAAAAGGCAAAATTATTGGCTGCTTCAAAACATTCTACTGTTGTCCAGCAATGCCAAAATAAAGTATGTTTTCAAAGAAAGGGTTCTAAGCATCGTATTAAAATTTTCACTACATGCTCTAAAGGGTAAAAAATGCTCTCCTATGAACAGACATCACTACTAACCCTTTAGAAGATTTTGCAAAAAGTTTAATGCGATGCTAGAACCCTTTCTTTGAAAATTTACTTTATTTCGACATTGCTGGAGAACAACAGAAGTGCTGTTTTTGAAACACCCACTCATTTTGCCTCTTCTCTACCATAAATCAGTAACCGCTGGTCAGATTGACTCAAACAAGGTATCTAATTCTAAGTTGAAGCTAGACCTATGCAACTGCATAAAAACGGAGATAATTGAATCTACAGCTCGTCCACAGTATGCACACAAACGGGACACAATTTTTTGGGACACTCGCACCCTGTAATAGAATAGCAGAAGTTAAAACTATCATTTGTCGTAACTTTTCTATCGAAAACTGATATTCACCTGCAAAGTTATCATTCGCTTCAAGTCTACGAATGCATTCTACTTGAATGAGAATATAATTATTTCCAACGGTAGATTGGCAATATGAAGGTCATCATTGATTCTCAAGAAACGGCATTTTCTGACGTGCTGTAGGGTGTGGTCTCAAAAATACCCGGGCTCAAATATGGGAGCTTCCTTGGAGAGAATTTTCCTTGCCATAATATTTACAACTGGCCTAGCTATGTTCGGCTATGTTCCCTACAAAAAATTTTTATTCCCTGTATAACTTTGGCGCCAAAATAACCAGCGAAACTGCTAAACAATTTCATTGATCAGATATCAAATCCCCTGATAATCGTAAAGAAAACCGAAGTAGATCAGCTATTTGTCAACACTTTCAGCCCCACTCAAATTTCAACCGTAGCAGCTTGGCTACACCTGCCCTGCCCGTTACCACTGACAGCTCAATTCATGAAATTCCTATCTTATCTCCTCCGCCTACGTCAATGAATCAGCGTCTAGCCCCTAGCCCATATAGCCGTCAAGGAGCCCCTGTGTTGCTCAAATTTTAACTGATCGGTAACTGCTGCCCTACTTTTACTCTTTGACTGGCCCTGCCGAAATAGTCGACAGTTCTCGCCTTTGGCTCATTATCACAATGAATTGTGTTCGAATCATGGAATATTCATTTCGAAATATCGATTCTGGGATTCGAAAGTACCTGTCTGTCATCTTAATGATCGTTTCTCGATTGCGGTCTTACCTTTTTCTTAGTGATGTTTCGATTTTCCCAAGATTTCATTTCAATATGTGACCGAGTGAAGGTTGGCTACGCAAGCGTCTAAATATTCGGCCGGTTAGGCAGGTCTTGTTTAAACGGGAAGGCTTAGTGGCTAAAGATTTGGCCTGCAAAACATGCAGCCGGTGCCGGTCTCGTTTAAACGCAGCCTCGATAACCATCCAATTTAAGGGAGTCAGAAAAATATAACACAAATCGATTCTGATATTTCCTTAATACTTCAATTTAAAATAAGATTCCTCTTATCCAGACAGTATAAAGCTTGTCTAAAGACACAGAAGCGACGTAGAAATTGGGAAGCTAAATTAACCGCAAATAGGCCTAACTTCTTTATTCGTTTCCATGACAAACCAAATAAGATATTTGCAGAATTATTCTTTCTAATCCATTTTAACGGGAATGTGTCAAAAATTGTTTATTGCCCTATTTTCAACGGCGACGAACCCAGGAAAGTCTGCTCGCTTTTCTGTCAACAAAGGCCCCACACCAGCACTACAATTGTGCCCAACTGCTTCGTTGCCATCGTTGACCTCTATCTGCGCCGGATTTCAGGCGCATCCAATCCGATCGCTACTTTGTTAATAAGATTAGTCCACGTGCCCATTCCTTATCTTAACAGTTTATTGGCTTGCCTGTATCCCAAAGGCATAGGAAATATTTGATGGAATTTTCGTATGTGCACATTAGTGATAGAAGCTCGAAGACTTTGTAGCTATTGACTAGATTCGATCGAGTGGCGTCAGTGCTTCTATCACTATTGTACACATTCGAAAATTCTATGTAATGTAGCAAAATATCGTTCGATTCTGATTCTTTACCAGAATAGCTGAAGTGTTTATAGTTCAGATGCCGAACCATATTGCAACCCCTGCAGTACATTAACCACGGAATTCCTTCCATTCTTTGACTTGACGTAGAAATAGCTAAACTGCTCCATTAGATAAACTCAAGGACAAAAGCATGTTACCAAATAAACATTTTATATTTATATATTGATTTTGAGAAGTCTTGCTAAGCTAACGAACTCATGGGAAAATCTAAACAAGGTTATTGCTGACCAGCATTTGTTTATTTTTCTGTACTTGGGTAAGAGCTTCTCGACAACAGCTAGAATGAATGGGCTCATGAGCTGAAGCCTTTGGAAAGAGGTTTCGAGAGGTAAAGAGTGAAAGTTTGTTAGTGGAAGTGTTATTGCAGTTTAGGTTGCGACTTCAGTCTATCTCGGCACTTGGCGCTTTAGAACAGCAACTTCACCGTCTCCTTCACCTTCAGAATGAAATAATTAGAATTTGATCTGGGAAGTTATTCCTCTTTTAACTCTACATTTTAAGAAGTGTTTTTATTAAAAGAATAAGGAGGTAGTTTTTATGGTTACATAAATGGTGGAGAAGGAACGCAAAAAATATCTTATAAAGTCTTACTGTCGCTATTTCATAGTTAATTCGTTTGGTTTTGTGCAGAGGAAGGTCATCCGCCGAGCCTTACCTTTTGTAGAAAAGAATCTAAATCGAACGATATTTTGATACATTTTGTAGAACTTTCGAATGTGGACAATAATAATAGAACCTCCACTCAATCGAACCTTTCATATAAGATGTAAAAATATCGCAGCGGAAAGAATGGGGTTTCCTGGCCGTCTCTTGCTGTGATCAAAAGCCAAAAGCGAATCTATAGCTATGTTTTTCGCGACAGTAAGACTTTAAAAGTTCATAAGTTCTTTTCTTTCTTTTCAGATCTTCAAAGATTTTCATCACTAAACAAAAGGATTTCAAATTCTGACAAACGCCAACCAAGGCAAAGCTATCCTGGCCAAAGCGCCCTTATTTTTCTTGGTGATTTCAAGGTATACATGAAACAAACTGACTGCAGTTTGGAGCTAAGGAATTGTGTTTACATTACAGTTTGCTGCAGTGCAACTCTTGTGAACAAAAATAGAAAATAGACCTTATTGATGAGAAATTCACAGTTTGATATAAAGATTTTGTGTTTACAGCAATATCGATTAATTTGAAACTTCATTGCAAGACTAAAAGAAACTGTTCTGGAATATTTCTTGAAAGAAACTTGCAGAAACTAATTCGCGTAATAAAGGAGAGCTTTTGATGAGAAGATATTGAGAGCAAGATATTATTTCTAAACGCATCGTGCTAATCAAGAGAATTATTCAAAACAATTGTTCAGAGATCAACTCTAGAATAAAGAAAAACGGGATTTGCTGAACAAATAGATAATTATAAAGACGACAGGTTTTAAGGTGTACAATGGATTCGAAATACGAAGGGATGTATCGCTTGAAACAAAAGAAAAACAAAGGCAATCCGAACTCTGAAACAAAACATTCGAGTCGAAGCAGAAACACCTGTTACCCTCTGTCGATTACTTCGAGGCGTATAGATGAAGGACTTCTTTCTGCATGCTGTTCAAAGACCTCAGCAATTTTCTTCGCGTTTTTGCTGTTTTTAGACGGAGCTTTGCTTGCAGTTGGACATTACAGTTTACAGAAGACAACAACATCCCTTGAACATGTTCAGCATCATATTCCGAACTACGTTACGGCCGCTATGGTGAGTGAAATCTTTGATTGATCTTTAGGCCGTAATTTTGTGATCTGCTCAATGGGTGGCTGATGTTTCTGGAAGAGTTAAGACTTGCCTTCATATCCGAAATGATTCCAAGTGTCTTTAAATCCTCATTGCTTTCATGCAAGAAGGCGAGAAATTTCTCTCACTTTTTCTTATAACTGAGTGAGATCTATGATGGATCTTTTAGGCTGAGTGCTACTTCTACAAGAAGACTGAAGAATAATTTCAATCCAAAATGATCGACGGTTTTTTCTCTTAATCTTCCTTGCTTGCATGCAAGAAAGCAAAAAATTCCTCAGACTTTTTCCTTTAACTAACTGAGATCTTTGGTTGATCTTTTAGGCCGTAGTCATTGCTTTGATCAAAGGTTGTTGCATCTATAAGACTGAAGAACAACTTCAATTCCAAAATGAAAGATTGTTTGTCTCTTGATCTTCCTTGCTTTGATGCATAGAAACTCCTCCAACTGTCTCCTAAATTTCAGTGAAATGTGGTTGCTTAATCTTGTAGGCCTTAATTCTTTGACTTGACGACAGGAAGGATGTTGCTTCTGCAAGATTGGAGGTTGATTTTAAACCCAAAATGATGCAATACCTTATCTCCTTGTCTTCCTTTCTTCCATGCAAGAAATTCCTTACACTCTTTCCTCTAATTTAGCAAAATTGTTGCTTGATTTATTGAGACTTATTAATTGAATGCGTTGCCGTTTGTAGGAGTTGTTATATTTAGGGGTTTCCGTAAAACGATACTACCATCTGAGGATACTTTCAAAATTTTTGCTTTGGTGGTCTTTAACCCTGACTGTACTGTACCTCCCTGTTAGGCCATAATGTAAATGCCTCCAGGGCTGTTCATCCCGTACACACAATGATTTATGTTTAGTAGATCTAATACAGCCTAACACACTGATCAACTGCGAGGATCAGCTTCTTATTCTGTTGCATTATCTCATATTTCTTTGAATATCGCTACTGACACATGCCAGACACGAGCCATTTACAGGGTGTTTCAGAAAAAACGCAACCCACTTTCATTTGAGATTCTTAAGGAAATAATAAAATTTGAATAAATTTGAGGCATACCATCTGAAAGTACAATCTATCTTCTTTCTGATGATATCCAGGTTGGTTTGGTGGATTGATTAAATTTTTCATTGCTTAATTGATGTTTTCGTAAGTATGGCCTATTTTAGATGCCAAAAGTCGTAGGGAATTTACATAGATAATCCACCTTTGCGACAGCATATCTTATCATTATCTACAAACGCGTCCCAAGAGGATGAAATTGCCTTTTTCCCTCCTCAAGGTTTCACTTCAAGTGGTTCTCGGCCTGAAATATTTTGAAAAAATTTTTCCTTAATTTTTGACTGGAAAAAGGGGTTGATTTCGCTTTTGCAGCATGTAGCATTTTTAAAATGGCCATACTTAAGAAAGCATCAATATAGTGATAAATAATTCCGTTAATTTATGCAAACTGCATATCATTAAACAAACGAAAGATTGTACTTTCAGATGGTATACAGTAGACTGACGACGTGATTCCTTGTATTCGTTCAACATTTATAATCTGATGTTTTAATTTCACTCATACAAAGGACTCACGACCAAACTGATTCTAAACAGGGACTAAAATCTTACGAAAAATCAGAAGAAACTTAGAACATCTTCCATCCTACGAACGTCGAAAGAAAAGTCGAACGTCCCTTCGAACGTCATTTCGAGCGTCGCTTCGCTTCGAGAAATCGAACTTTGAACGAATGAGCCAATCAAACGCTACAAATAGGCACGTGGGTTGACCATATTAAGAAAGTAATGATCTGATTGGTCGCGCCGTGAACGCGGCGGACTTGGCCTAATTAGTCCCTATTCTGAAGCGTAAGGACATAAGTCCCTCAACTGAAGCGATGACAACAACAACAACGAGCGTAAGTTAGAGGGGCTTATGTAATGTAGTCTAGGTATACAGTACATCTACTCAAATTTTGCCAGCTTTTTAAGATATTAAATCATTGTTGGGCAGTGTTTGTTTCTGAAACGCCCTGTATATCTTCTTTTTTTCCAATACCAAAAGTACACCCAGGGCTGTGCGGTTTGTGCCGTCATCGCCCGTCCATCGGTTCATGGCCGTCACAAAGCTATGGCCTTGTTTATGTCGATAACTGTGGTTTTTGGTAAATTGACACTCGTTTAGTGGTAGAAAAGGATTAAAAAATCAGTCTACATTGCACCTGGCCTGGATAAAATAGATCTAACCAATGCATTGTGAGATCAATCAATTCTACTAACGACTTGATTTTAGGAACAAAATTGATTACATCTCCAGCAAGGAGTAAAACCGCGACACATGTGCTATCAATTATCGGATGGTTCGTTCTTATTCAACTCTAAAATTGGGAAGATTGAATTCCTCTTTGAATGTACTGCTTGACCCCAAAGGTTACCGATGAAATATTGGCACTCAAATGTTCCGCACAGGGCACTGAAAATGTTTCAGCGTGCTTTCCCTAACCCAAACTCTGACATTAAGTGTTTTCATGCTCCTACCTCAAACAATTTAAACATAAATGAGAGTCTGTCTGTTCTTGTGCCATGTCATTTGATGACGTATGCGATCAGGCCTCTTCAACGTTCCCTATCTTTTGTGGCTGACAGCAGAGCTTGCTTGCTTTAGTCATCTGCGTCTTTTTCCTTGCTGGCACTTTTGTCTCCCAACTTCTAAAACTTTCCATGAAAGTACTTCGTTGTCGCCTTCTACTTCTCTTCCTCTCTATTTTTCCGGTCACAGCATGGGAGTTGTGGACACGATTTGGGTGTTGATCGTGTCAACAATACCTGGCCTAAATGATATTTAATCAATAAATGTATTTCGTTACCTTGCTTGTCTTCAATTCACTGTTTATCTTCTCTTTCTTGTCTGGGAGCACATCAGCATACTATCGACGTTTCTGCATGGCCTAAATGTTTTGAACTGTTGAGAACTAGTTCCCAGATCGACGCGGCCACCTAACGACTCTAGTTCCCAGATCGACGCGGCCATCTAACGACTCATCCAGTAAATGAAAATTTTCATTTACTGGATGAGTCGTTAGGTGGCCGCGTCGATTTGGGAACTAGTTCTCGACAGTTCAAAACATTTAGGCCATGCAGAAACGTCGATAGTATGCTGATGTGCTCCCAGACAAGAAAGAGAAGATAAACAGTGAATTGAAGACAAGCAAGGTAACGAAATACATTTATTGATTAAATATCATTTAGGCCAGGTATTGTTGACACGATCAACACCCAAATCGTGTCCACAACTCCCATGGTCACAGTAAGATTTTTTAACTTATCTTTCCTCATGATATGTCCCACAAATTCAAGCTGTCTCTATTTATTCTCTTCATTATGAGAGCAAGCTTTTGATAAATTAGAAACCATTCGAAAACATGTCGACTCTAGTTTTGTACTCCAGTTATGGGCTGATGTATTTTACTATACTTCGATCTATTTTGCAATGTCTGCTTGCATATCATATTCATAGAAATGAGAACTTTGTGAAGCAGAGCAAACTGAACTCTTATAAAAAATCATCCAAACTATGGTGCTGTTCTAATAAACACAAAAAGGAAAGTTTGCTCGCTGTCGTGTTATTTTTGGCAAAATGTCTCTTGTTGCTCTTACCTTGGTCCATATTCACAGGATACGGGTGCTTGGTCACACCATGCAAGAAAATTCTTGAACCGATGGAGTTTTTGGGATTACTGTTCTAATCTACCGATGAAAATCTAACTTAGTGGTAAAGTAGATTTCACGTTTGTTGATAGATAAAGACAGCTTTTGCCTATGACACTGCTTTCAGGAGCAAATCTGAATTTTCTTTAGACCTCAGAAGTTTTTCTTTTGGTTCCTATTTCATTTGGCTCTCATTTAAATAACAAAACTCGGATAAGTTTTGCACTCATGTGGAGTAAAATCTTTATAATAATATCACTTCTTCATTCATAGATGGTGTTAACAGGATTGATTGGGATTATTGCATCCAAACGCAGGGTGAAATATTTGGTAAGTTTCATGTTAATGATTTTGCGACTGCATAGACATCGCTAAAACACGCGCTTCCTGGTTGGGTGGTATTTGTGAAACACTTTCTGGCAGAGCTTCTTTGTCTGCAACAAAACACTTTCCAAAGTAGCAACACAGAGAAGTATTTCACATGCCTCCTTGGATGCAGGGCTTTTCGAGGTCTATTTGATGTTGCTAGTTGGGGAAAACGTGTCTGCAATCAAAGCATTTTGAGTGCTGTGTTGGTGATATTTTGTGCCGGCGAGCAAAGCTCGTGTGCACGCACATTAATTAGACGTGGTAAATGAGCTCATATTAGGTAGAATTTTAGGCTTCAAGCTGACGCCTGTTATCCGTAGCTTGGAATGTAATTATTATCTTTTTCCACCCAATGAAGCTAAACCTATTTTCACTAGAAAGAACGAATCTTCAAGTTCTATCATTCGGAACCTTTGACATTTCGTGTATTTAAATGCGTGCTTTCCGTTTCAGGTGATATGTGTCGTGTTCTTATCAATCGTATGCACGATGTTCTGTTTCGTCAGTTTCGTGTACCTCCTCGCTGACGTCAACTCAAACCTCAGTAAACTGCAAGACTGCACTTTCTCCGCACACGAAAAAGTATGCAAATGCTTCGTACCGGACAAGAATACGGGACGGAAATTACTCCGGTTCTCTGCCGTCCAAAGCTGCATGTCGGTACGTGAGAATCTCCGGAACCTTGTTTATGGTGTTTCTGTGCTATTTGGTGTCGGATTCATTATTTCCATGGTCACCGCTATTGCTTCCTCCTGGCTTCTGTATGCTGAGCAAAGAAAGAGTATGCAGGTATGAAATTTTGACGGGGGTTTGTTTATCGTTTCTCGTTGCAATTGGGGTTGATTTGCATCAGCAAGGAAGCAAAACAACCAAAATTAGACTCTGAATAGGGCGAGATAAAATGCAGAGTCTGGGACAAAATTCAGCGCAAACAGAGGAGCCTGCGTAAGGGGAAATCTAGGGACTGCCTGATAAAAGATCCACTGTTTACAAGAATTTTGCCCCACTTTAGGCCGATATTCTGCCCGATTATGGCTGATTTTTGCAAATTTGTCCAAAGTCGGGAATGCTGAATAGCTAAAAGATCTATTAGCTTTTCCTAGTGAGAATATTGATTTTAATTTGGTACATTTTAGAACAATCATTCAATCTCCTTGCATTAT
The DNA here is from genome assembly GCA_964020215.1 of Aurelia sp. 3 sensu Dawson et al. (2005). Taxonomy (NCBI): domain Eukaryota; kingdom Metazoa; phylum Cnidaria; class Scyphozoa; order Semaeostomeae; family Ulmaridae; genus Aurelia; species Aurelia sp. 3 sensu Dawson et al. (2005). The sequence continues at coordinate 835,816 of OZ026576.1, forward strand.
TTCCATTTTAGAAATGATTTTTTAAAATTCATTACAGCGAACTTCAACGACATCAATTGAAGCTCCGATTCATATGACCTCGATTACAACCCAAACACAAGAAAGCTGCCTGCAAACGAGGCCAAGGCCGACCAGCACTGTAGACCAAGAGATGCAAGGAGCATGCGCAAGGAACCTCTCTGTTGGTACCCAGACTCCTATATATATGATGCCCGTTGCGCAACTTGTTTACGATATAAACACTGATCCACAGCGAGAATACAGAATGCTGAATGTTACATCAAATGACAGAGACGAACCCCCGCCTCCGTATTACGATGCTGTCGTCGCACCGTAAAGAGAATTATTGCAACCGGGAGCAGCTCGCTCGAATATTTCATTTGTTTCCGCACCGTATACAATAGGAAAGGTTCATTAGGAAAAGTACAGGATGCGTCCCAGTAGAAGAGATAGTACATAGAACGGAGGAGTTTTCTGATGGGCGGCTGCGGAGCAGACAAGGTTTACTTTTATGGCACAGAGGTGTATAGCCAGTGGCATTTTGTTTATACAATTATGTAGAGGAACGTAGCTTTCACGTCGCTGAACAGTAGATTAGGCGACGCTGTGGTGGCGAATGCATTTTTTAAAGGCAAAGACAACTCTTTCTGTTATAATGGAGAAATTAGTTAATGGAATTCAGTTGATACAATCTTTATGGAGCTTTAGCTGAACATTGCGAGGGAGACGAGTGAAAGACACTGTGATTGCGAGTGAATTGTTTTTAAATACAATCGTAGGCTGCAAAACGTTTTCTTTGATGGAGAATATATTCACCAATGGCATTCTGTTTGTGCCATTTATGCATATTTTTAATTGACGATGGCTTTCATTGCGAGGATGGCGAATGGGGAACGCTGCGATGGTGAATGCATCGTTTTTAATCAAGACAGTTAAAGACAAAGAAACGTTTTCTTTTATCTTTGAGAAAATTGGTTGATGGAATTCAGTTGACACAATTTTATGTTGAGCTTTAGCTGAACATAGCTGTCATTGCGAGGAGTGCGAATGGAGAACGCTGTGATGGCGGCAAACGCATTGTTTTCAAAGCCAATCAAAGTTTTATTGACGCTGGCAGAAAGACGAAGGCAGTGATTTTTAGGTGTAACATTAAAGTACACGGCGATTTAGATGCTATTTATTAAGACTGCGCAACAGTGCGGACTGTTTTAGTTATTATAGCAACAACAGCAACAACAGCAGCATTTATATAGTATATCGATTTCCTTTTTGTTATATAACTAGTTACCACTGCGGGACAGATATTTTGATAATTTTGCATTAAAACTGACTGAGAAAAAATGGCACACGAGGACAGGACGAAACTGTTGTTATTGATTGTAGAATATGAAAGAAAGTTTCTTTGAGTTTCTCTGAGTAGCTGGTCTTGCAATATACGTTTTACTTTAAAAGTTAGCTGACAAGTACGTGCACTTATAGTTATGCTGGAAAACTCTTGCTTACAATTTTCGATCACGCGCAATAGGAGACATGGAAGTTATCCGCGCGAATAATTGTTAAAATATCAACCAATCGTTCTCGTGGTTCGATATAATAGAATGAATTCGAATCACAATCACTGATCAAATCTCAGCTCAAATTTTTATTAGCTATTCCATAGCCGTAGGAAACGGGGGGAAGGGGGGGCGGAGATTTTGCAATAAGCAAAGAAGTGTCCCTTTAGCTTAATGAAAAAGTGCCCTGGAAGTGTCGTCCCCAAGTTTGAGATGCTTCCTACGGCCATGAACAATACCTCGGATTCTCAGATATAGTAGATTCCAATAATATCATGAAAATTAAGTTGAAGCCTCTCCTTTAAGTTTTTCACGAATTCATAAATGACAGCCCTTTGCTTTTCTTTCAACCTAAGCAGAAAATTGTCAGGAGCCTGTAGTGTTCCACATTAAAACGAGAAAAGCACACCAGAACCAGACAGGTTTTGCTTTTTCGTTCTACCTATATTCGAACGACCGAATGAATAAACCTTTTACCTATTCTAAAAAAGAATCTGAATCGAACGATATCATCTTTATTTTGTAGAATTTCCGAACGTGCACAAAAGAGATGGAAGCTCTAATCAGGTGAACCTCTTGCATAAAGAGGGACAAAATATCGCTCCATCCAGTCTCTTCCGTAGAATAATTGAGAGCTCTGTGAAAAGAATTTCATGACATGGAGTCCCTCGTTTTCTGTGCTCTTTGACTTGATGATGGCGCAAGCATACAAGGGGGCTAATCATCATATGTTTTGCACTGCACATTAAAACGAGAACAGCACAGCAGTATGTATGCAGTTAAAATAACAGTTCAGTCCAGTGTAGCGAACAGAGAATAAGGTTTTGTTTTGTTGTTCTTTTGAATTAATATGATAATGTTGTAACATTTAGGATGCATTTAAGCTGGCCTTAGTTCATTTAAATATCTTCTTTTTGTAGCAAATTATTTCCTTGCCTTTTCAGGTTTTATTCTGCAACCTCAGTTGTACCTGAGAGGTTGTAAACTGGCCGATTTTCGAAAATTTCTTTAGATCCACCTTCCAAAATTTGGTGAAAATCATTTGAAATAGATCCACGTTGTGGAGGAGCACTGTAATGACCTCACAAATCAAAGCGCCTCTCCAGATTTTGGGAGTCGATCAACTTCAACAATGTCATGGTTCTCGTGGCAAGTAAACACTTGTTTCCCCCTAACTGTGACTTTTCCCAAAATTTTCCCAAAAAACAGATGGAAATCAGGGAGCGGTCCCCAGATGAGATGTTCTTGTTTGCCGCGAAAATGGTTTCTTTTATCAAGCCAACAACTAGTCGTAAGCAGGATCCTAAAAGTTCCTATGAATATATTTTTATCAAGAATTTGATTATAGTAGATACCAGTGCATTTGCAAGCAAGATATAAGGTACACTTTTGGCTGTCTGTCAAAGTGATTATTCGCAGCACCAAGGCTAGCCTATTACAGTAAAACTTCAATCTTATGAAGCTTGACATATGCCAAAACAATTTTATCATTGTTACAGGAACAGGAAAAGAAGATTATTTCTTGGCAGCTCCGAGAGTCTTTGATGGTCTCTATGTCAACTTATGAGCTTGAAATTATTTCCAGATCATCCTTGGTGCAACAGGAAGTTCCCAAGGTTCCCTAAAACTGCGACAAATTTTTGTACCAGAAAGTTATCTGTGCCTGAAAGAGGTAAAGGCTGCGGAGGAGCGCTTGGCAACCATGACTTTTAAAGTTCGTTCACTTCATTTCGGCATGGTGAAGTTTCAGCAATGGCCGACCTCAAGTAATAGTGTTCCTTGTTCATTTGCTTTTAATACACGAAATACATCAATATAAACACAATATGAATAACCAACAGAAGCTAATAATCCTAGCCGCCATTGCTGGAGTAAGTGCAGTTGGATTGCTTATTATCCTGAGCAGAAAACAGAACGAAAATGAGCTGGATAATGGCGGTGGTGGAGATGTTGGAGAAGAGATGGACTTTGCTGATGTTACAGCATCACAGAAGACGGCAAGCGCATCGGAAACAGTTGTTAGAGTTGCTGTGCCACAGTATTGTGTTGGATCAATTATTGGAAAAGGAGGGACGAATATCAGACAGCTTAAGAAAGAAACAGGGGCCAGGTGTGTGTGAATGCAGGATGAAGAAGAAGGAATTAAAATGTTTGCATTAGGCCTACCTGCCTAGTTCCTATGATGGGCTTTGCCTGTTCTGATAAGGGAATGGGCCTGACTAAGGCCTTTGCAGCAAATTATGAAACTGAACCTCTGCTTCTGTACAGTTCAAACAAAGTGCTGTTCTGCTTTGACAATAACGGAAGAGATCATTGTTATTTCCCCAGCACAGTCTCCAGACTGCATTTTTATGTTCCTTTCCACATGCATTTCAAGTGTAACAAAATAAAAACAATAGAATCATTGTTTTAAACAGGTGTGCCATTTCCATGCGCACTTTGCAAACTTCCCAGCTTAACTGTCTTTATTGACGAACCTGAGTTGAAAGTTTGTATTTTGCGCATGCAAGTTGAGATGGCCACAGTAAGATTGCACGTAAAGTTTTCAGTTGAGAACAAACCAACTGCATTGCTCAGGTTGAAAACCATGTACATTCCTCTGTGCACAAGATATTGAAAGCATAGGATAAACTTTCCTGTCTGGTAGGATAATAATAATGATAATAATAAAAAGTCTGATACTATGTTGTGTGACTTGTAGATTTACCCCAAGGGCCCGGACTGCAGAGTATGGCAGTTTCCAACGAGATCTCGGGTGTGCAAGAGCAAAATAATTAGTGTGCAAGTGTGCAATTTTATCTTAGTGTGCACTTCAAGTGTGCACAAAAACTTTTGAATTTGTATTTTGTAAGAAATTCTCACAAAAAAGGTAATAATTGTTGTGAAAATATACCAATTCAAATGCTTTTCTGTCCCGTATTCCGGCAGAAACAGTTTGGGCCTAAAATTCGATTGCACACAGAACGCAACGGGCATTCATAGACTTACTACAATGATTCCCAGATCTCAATTATCCAAACAAGACTGCTTACGGTGACAGATACAACAACTGTAGTAAGTCTACAAATTCCTCAGAAAAACTTTCGGTCCTTTCTTCTGAGGCTCTTCATTCAGTCATCACTGTGGCAAAATAAAAGCTTCAACAATAGAGCCACACCCAAATTCTAATGTGCCACACCCTTTCTCAGGTGTGCAGTTAGACTTCACGAAAAAAATCTCGGGTGTGCACTTGCCATACTCTGCAGTCTGGCCAAGGGCCTGTTCATATGGAAGTGAGCCAGCCCCATACTGGGCTGGAGCTCTTTCCCGAGATTTCACCTTATCCCAAATTTCAATACAAAATTTGATTTCTGTCCATATCAGCAAGAGCCTGGCCTGCTTAGTGAAATCTGAGTACTGGCAAGATCTTGGTAGGCGGTATGAGAATTTTCCAATATGAACACGCCATTTCGCCTGCTGAGATAAGAAGGTCTATATTTTTATGAATGATGGAGACAACAAAGATATCATTGCTAATGCAGTTACTGTTCTTTTGGGAGCGGTTTCTGTGCACAATTGGCATATTGTACTAGCTTTATTGCATTTTTGAAACAAACTCCCTATTTGCCCATTTTCATTCACCCACATAATTTTTTTTCAGGCTTGACTTTGAGAAAGAAAAGGATGGGGAAGAAAAAGATGAAAATAGAGAAAGAATTCTTGAAATCAGAGGCGAAAGAGAAAAAGTTCATTTGGCAGAGATGAGAATAAAGAAATTGATTGCCGAGACACCAGTATTGATAAAAGTAGAAGTACTTGTGCCACAGGCAGCATGTGGGCGGATCATTGGACGTGGGGGACAAACAATTAGAGAAATGAGCAGTGTATCAGGTTTGTTGAGACTATTCAATAAGGGAGACACAGTAAGGGCAGAGCAAGAATTTTGTTGAGACAATTCAATTGGGAGATGCAGGCAAATAGGGAGATGCAGAAGTTTTTTTGAGACATTTCAGTAATTAGACACAGTAAAAGGGTTGAGCAAGAATATTTTGTGCAGCTGACACCTGCAAATTCAATACACACGTCAACCTTATTCACATGAATTTTGATCGTTTATTCAGCCAATGAAACCTGTCTCCTTTTGATAAATGTGTGCCACCTTTCTCTCTTCGTTTCATAAAGTTGTTTTCTAATTGGCTGCCTTCAATTCCGGACAATGGTTTGCAAGCAAACGTTCGCAAGAAATCAGACAGGTCAAAATCACAATACGAACGTTTGCATGCAATTTGTAAACGTTTCCATTCAAATATAAAGCAAAAGGTCATATGTGATTTGCAAATTGCGTAGATATGGCCCTCAAAATGAAGTAGATATGGCCCTCAAGAGGGCATATATATAAAGATTTTTTCACAATAGAATTTTACTGAACTTTATATATATATATATGCAGATTTTTCTTGAAAAGAAGAGGATTCTGGCCAAAGTTGAACCATCTATTTAGAGAGTGGGGGTTAAGCCTTCTCTCCACTAGGTGGAAAATTCCTCTCGCAAAAATCTTCCTTTGTTAGCAAGCACGATTCCGCTCGAAAGTTGAATGGGTTTCTACTTTTTAGCAACGTCGCTTTTCCGCAAGCCAATCAGATGGCTGGAAAAGGTGGCTGTGAGCGGAATATTCCACCCAATGGAAATCAGGCCTTATGATATACTAGGATGTTTATTTCCATAAGATTTCTAGTTAGAGATGTTTGATTGTATACAATGTTTGATTCAGGTGCCAAGATTATGGTGGAGAGACATGAAGATCATACATTGAATGGAATGAGGAGAGTATACATCAGTGGAAATTCACAACAAGTTGATTATGCAAAAGGACTCATTGATGAAAAAGTTGAGATGGAAAAGCTTAATGCACAGAAACCTGGATTTGTCAAATCAGCAGGTAAATGAGGACATACAGGCTTTGTGGTGGACCTGCCCAAGTCTCTCTCTTTTTTACTTCTACAAAAAGTGCCACTTTACAGTTATTGTGCTTAGGAAAGAAGGAAAGCCTCTGCAGAGAAGAGAGAAAAACAGAAGCAGGAGAGACTTGTATTATTCCCTGCCTCATGAATGATTAATGATGTAGTCTGAATTCTAGGAAGCTCATATGATCACATGTAAAGGGCCTTGAGTGATTTAAAGGACTGTGAAAATGTTTAATTCTCAAGAAGTTAATTTGAACTTTCTCAAGGCATCTTTGGCAGGAAAACAGGTGCACAAGGCCTTTTCTGAAAATGGTTTTTTAGACAAGGGTTACTGTATATTAGGTACGTTTTGCTTGACATTGTAAGTTATGTCTTTCGTTTTGACAAATGGGAAGCGGAGCAACACATTGAGGAAGTTATTTTGGCAGATTTTCCTGCAGGACATTATGAAATGAAAATTTCCTGTGACCACCTGGTTGCATTGTCAGGTGGGTTGTCATGTCCTGGACTGCATTTACTTTGCTTAGTATATATTCAAAATATATAATATATAATCATTGATTCCATTTAATTCCAGGGAGACAAAGATCGCCATCCCCATCAGCAAGACCAAGATATCCAACAGTCCGTCTGCCATCTTCAAATGATTACTTTGAAGTGTACGTCTCCGCATTTGATGTCCCAAATCACTTCTATATTCAACTCATCTCTCCAGATGCAACAAAGCTAGACACTTTGGATGAAGAGCTCACTAATTATTATGGGAATGCAGAATTGTCACAAAATGAAAAGCCACCTAGTAAAGTTTTCGTTGGAGACATGTATATAGCACCATTTCAGTTTGATGAAAAATGGTACAGAGCTAATGTTCTGGAGATAAATGAAGAAGAAAAGACTGCTGAATTGTTTTATATTGACTATGGTGACACTGGAAAGGTCTCGTTCACTGATTTGAGGGTGCCAAAGTGAGTCTTTTTTGTTATTGTCTCTGAAAAGTGCTTTTGTATGTATATATGTATGTATGTAAGATTTCTTTAATGTGAATGACAGGTCTAAGCTAACAGCTTGTTTACAGCCTGGTTCACAAATTAAAAAGATATATAAGTTAAAAAAGAATAAGATTTACAAAGTTCAATTATGTGTAATAAAATATAAAACATAAATCTAACCTAAGCTGAAAAACCATATTTCTGATCATGCTGAGAAATAGATTTGTCCATAAAATGAGTCTTGCACCTTGATTTAAAAAGTTCCAAGGATTTTACTTTTGATTGATATATAATCAACACATTATATATCAATTAAAATGATAAATGATCTAAAATGATTTAAAATGATAGATTTCTGATGAAGCGAAAACAAAACGTCACATAAGCATTCTATATTTTTGAAACACTTAGGGCCTGTTTAAATGAGGAAAAACACCTCACTTGCCAGGCCCGGTGCCGAGAGGTGAGATTCCACCTTCCAATAAAATCCTTTGTTCTTTCATTTCACGTTTACATGAGGAACGCAACACCACCGGTATAGTGAAGCCCCACCTCACTAGAGGTGGAATCTCACCTAGGTGAGGTGAAATTTTTCCATATAAACGAAACACCACCGGTATGGTGAGGTAAATTGAATTTATTCGTTGATTCTCATTGGCCAGTTCATCCTGATTTCACGGAAGAGAGACTTTACTCCACTTCACCTCTCAGCCCCGGGGCACTCCACCTCACCTCTCAGCCCCGGGGCTGACAGGTGAGGTAAAAAATCTCATATAAACAGTGACTGAAATCTACCTCACCTTTCAGCCCAGGGTCTGGCAGGTGAGGTATTTTTCCTCATATAAACAGGCCCTAAGAGTTTCAAAAATATAAACAGGGCCTTAATCAACATATGGTTATTTTGAATCCTTGAAGAGAATTCCTGTGGAGAGAATTTCAACCATAATTAATGCTCAAAAAAATCTTCTTGCTGCGTGTAGTGCCACAATACAAAGAAAAACAAGTAAATTATATACATAAAATATAAGCACTTTGATGCGAATTGAAAGTAGCGACGTTTCGAGCATAGCTTTGTTTGGCTTTGTTTGGCTTGATAACGGGCTATGCTCGAAACGTCGCTACTTTCAATTCGCATCAAAGTGCTTATATTTTATGTATATAATTTACTTGTTTGTCATAATTAATGCTGTCATTCTAGAAGTCTCAACTTGTAAGCAAAATTTCATGTAAAGTTCGCAGTGAAATTTACAATCTTTTAAGAAAGATTTGTTTCTGAAAAAGTAACTTCTTATATGAGATTGCACTGTCAAGTTTAGAAATGATCTATCCAAGCTCAACAGTTTTCTTTGAAACTTTCTGTCATCAGCTACAATCAGAAAATCTTCTGGGTCGGATGCTTTTCTTTCTTTCAAGGTTTGATTAAATTTCTGCCAGACTTCCTGGAATTATTGGAGCCTTTTTGAATGTTTATGAATTTTATTGTACTGATACCGTATATAATTCACAAAGAGGAATTTCTTTCTCCTCCATGTCTTATTTAATTTTCCTTTATCTTGCAGACCTGAGCATCTTGAATTAGAAGCTCAAGCAAGAGAATGTTTGCTATTTGGAGTGGAGCCAAAAGGTATTTTTGAATTTGTGTATTATTGCATCAGTTGCACTAAATATATCATAAAACTATGTTTTGCAGACCACGGGTAGCAAAACTCAGAACTGCATTTGTGTAAATTATTGAGACAGGCATTTGCATAACCTTTGTTTAATTTTCAAGAAAAGAGAAATTGACAAAACTCAAAGTTAAAAGGAAAAGGCTTCAATTCATAAATCTACGTAATCTGCAAAATGCATTCAGTGACTTTAAAACCAGCCTGCACAATCAACTCCCCTCTGTACACTGCACAACCACATAGTAGCTTTTTACTGCGATGGTCTGATTTGATTTGCGTAGTTCTTGATCATCAGTTGTTTCTAGTAATTCAATTTTGCTTTAATCATTTTCAGATGGGAAATGGACAGAAGAATCCATCAACAGATTTGAAGACATCAGTCACTGTGCGATGTGGTCAAGATTAATGGCAAGAATCGTTGGTTATCATGAAAGAGAAAATGGCCGTCTTCCATGCCTTGAGCTCATTGATACAGAACAAGATGAGGTAGGCAGTTCTTCTCACTAAACATGAAATTGTCTACAATTTTTGGGTTCTGTCAGTTACTAAGGCAACAAAGGCAACTGAAAGGCTGGCTACATGACAGCCGATTTGGCTAAGTGCCGGAGTGGCTTATACAGTTTCGTCAGGTGACTGCATTTAGGCTTGGTGGAGTGAGGTCAAACTCTGGATGAGTGACCGCAGAGGCCTGACCTCCCCACTCACCACCAACCTTTAGAAGGGATGTTATACATAGTGGGTCTAGGTTAGCCTTAAGTAGCTAAAATTTCTGAAAGCCCAATAAAAACAAATCGCTAAAAATGACTTATTTCATGCTTCAAAAGTTTCTAATATTGTAATGTCATCTGTGCTCTATAATTTGCTGTTCACCAAATCATCACCTTTCTGGATGGGCACCCATTTTTCCTCCTTCTTTCCCCATTCAAATAATGTTTTGCATTAAAAATTGCAGGAAAAGATTGATAGTAAATCTCCTTAACTCTTTGGTGTAATTTTTGCAGCTCTGTTGTTAGTCTCTTCAAATTTTTTCTCCAAGTTTAATTAAAAACGTGTGAACTACCTTCACACATTTTAGCTATACTGCATAGCAGAATTTGAGAAAGCAGTTTCAAGTTACCAAGGGGAGGATAAATGTGTTCGATTTAGTCTTGAATAGCCCTTTAGTTGGGCGTTAGTTTTATTTTGAGCATTGCTTGATTTTTCTTCTGTTTTCTCTATCCATTATATTCTTAGTCAGCATAGGTTCCAAATCTTGAATTCTACCAAAGAAGGTGGGTGTAAAATTAAATTACCTATTTCTTTAAACTGAATGACTTTGAAAGAAACGTTAGGCACTATTCTATGATTCTACCGTTGGTTTTTTCAGAAATCTTGAATATTTGTCGAAAGTACAGCCTACTTTATATTTCAGCTCATTTTATGATGTGACATCATCAAATTTCTAAATCACAAACCAAAAGAGTGAAAGAGTTGTGCTTGATAGCATATTGTAGGCATCCATAAACTATTGTTTTCTTGAAAATTATTTTATCTTTCGTCAACAGGCTTAGAAATTACGATAGTTGTAAGTTTTATTCGAAAATTTTCTTGAATTCTTAAAAAAGAAGAAAAAAACTATAATTCTGAAAATATTGAAGATTTCAGGAAAGTCCAACGGCAGATTTACTGTAAAATAGTTCAAGTTTCTTTGAAGCTGTTCAGTTCAAAGATCATATCATACCAAAGATCATACCAAAGTTCAAAGATCAAAGAATAGGTCATGGAATTTTACACCCAGCTTTTTAAAGATTTGAAACCCATGCTTTCTTAGTCTGGTGCTGTATCGTTTCCCTTATTCTTATTAAAATATCTTCTTTTCTTTACACTGTAGGAGGTGAATCTTGCAGAAACGATGATCAAAGAAGGATTTGCAATCCGTAGCACTCAAGCCAAAGGTGAAGAAGCATTTTCAATCACATGTATACTGGTTGTCCAAAAAAAGTTTCCCTGTTTGAACAGTTCCAGAAAAACAACCATTGTCTCGTTTTGAGTAATCTAAATTACACTCTCTTTCTTTGGGGCCAACTGGAATCCACATCAGTTTTTTCTTTTTCGAGAATTCAAGAAAATGATTCAAAAAGAACTTAAAACCGTCGCGATTTCTAAACTATTTGGCGAAACATGAAACAGTTTCCAAGAATTCGTAGTTATAGATGTCAACAATGTGTTATCAAGGAGAATCCTCTCACCTTTGTGGTTTATGATGTAGAAATTTTGATGACGCCTACACCACTTTAATTAAGCAGCCTCGTTTTGGAAATTTTTCACAATCTCTTCCTATTGTTAATATGAAAATTTCGAGCCCAGATTCGGATTCAGCACCCAAACTTTAGTCTAATTTCATGTTTTTAAACTGCTGACTATTGTGATGTTAATTTTATGACGATGTAAAGTTCAGAGATTTATAAGGGATTTGACCGTGAAAAGTCGTTCGGGGTGAAACTTTACACCCCGAGTCATTTTCACGGTCAAATCCCTTATAGATTTTCAATCTTTACATCGCCATAAAATTAACACTACAACCGCAACATGAAAACTTAGGGTTAGACTAAAGTTTGGGTGCTACATCCGAATTTGGCGTCTAAAATTTCGTATGAACGAATTTTGAATAATTTCCAAAACGAGGCTGTTCATTAAAGTGGTCAATCAGCTGAAATTTCAAATACATTGTAATTTAAAAGAATATTCAAAATTTATGACAGGTCCAACGTTAGAATTATTTTGATAGGTAGCTAAAGTTTCTTTTAATCCATTCATTTAGAAGAATTAGGTAATAGAATTTTGCACGCACCTCCGCCGATTTGAAGATTTTGAAGCTATGATACAGTGGACTAGACTTATGACGATGAGTCTCTTGTTTCCCAGTGCTCTTTGACTTGATGATGATGGCACTTCGGTCAAGAGAGACTCATAGTATTACTATGAAAAATTTGGCCCTATTTAGGCCCAAACTGAGCAATTTCTTCAGCACCAATCAGATTGCGAGTTTTGTGAATTACTATTGTTAACTTGTAAATGTGATAGAATTTTCGATTCGATTGAAGAATTGAAAACACTCCCACTGGATGGAGATTCAAAGCTGTGATTCTTTCGTAATTCCATTGATGATTGAACAAAATAGGGCCAAGTATTTTACTGTTTCATTATGAGTCCCTCTTGAGCAAGGTTTACCGCAGGGATACAAGGGACTCATCGTCATCAGTCTAACAGTGGACTTGCTTTGTCTAGTGATAGATCAGTGCAAGATTAAACTGCAACAACAACAACAATTTATTTCTTTTACTAGCCAGCAATGAACAAGAACTGGCAACAATAGAGGAAGAAATCATGAACGAAATGGCAAATAATAATGACATGATGACACAGAGAGACAGGCACGTGACTGAACCAACAGAAGAGACACAATTGACAGATGGGACATCATCACAGGAAGTTCAAGAGGAACCAAGTGTGGTGGTAAAAGACGAAGATTTGGTGCAAGCAGAAGTACCAAATGTGGCGCAAAATGAAGATTTGATGGAATCAGAATTGCCAAGTGTGATGGTTAAAGACCAAGATTTGGTGCAAGTAGAAGTACCAAATTTGGCACAAAATAAAGATTTGGTGGAGTCAGAAGTTCCACAAGAAAGGTGGACAGTAGAACCAGTTTTAGAAAATCATGATTCAAACCCCCCAATGTTAGATGAATTTGTTAACGGAAGTACTGTTGTGTTTGGTGATGCAGTTTTGGAACATGCTTCAGCCCCAAGTGGTGATTATGGGGATGGATGGAAGAGGCAGTCGGCTGAGATCTCCTCACTTTCAAGTGAATCAACTGAGGATACTGTGATACATGTGCAACCTGCTAGCAAGATGGAGGAGGCAGCGGTTGGTGATGTGAAGGAGCATGAAGTTGCTACACAGGAACAGAAAGTTGGTGATGTGCAGGAGCTTGTTGTGGATACAAATCTTGAAGGTAAGGTTGAAAATTCTCTTCAAATTGATCAGGAAGCTTTTGATTCAGTGGAAAGGTCAAAGGACAGCGTAAGAGTTGAAGAGAACAAAGTTCAAGGGTTGCAAGACATGGATCATAAGGCAGAGGTTGTTTTGGAAGGTGCTGCTAATGATCTGAAGGCTGATGGGCATTTGGAATCTGTTGTTTCTGAAGATATTAAGAAGATAGAGGGCCAAGAAGTCTCAGGAATGAAAACTGAGATTGATTTAGTCAAGGAGCAAAGTTCGGAGGTCAATCTTGGTGGGTTGAGGGAAGAGGTAGTAGATGGAGGACACAACAGTGTATCTTTAGAGGGTATTAATCAAGGTGCTACTATTGACGGTGAAGATGAAGTTGCTGGGGTGTCTGGAAATGGCGATAATGAAGCAGATACTTTGCCATTTGATACCAGCTTCAAAAAGTCAGTGAAAGAGGATGTAGCAAGATGGATGGAGAGTTCTTTAGAGAGCAGTGGGCAATTGGAAACGATATCTGAAGATGGGGTCCTGGAAGAAAGCACTGAAGCGCAACTCAGAAATGCTTCGAAAGAGTTCGAAAATAGTTATGACCTTCAGAAGCAGCCAGTTTGGAAGTTACAACAAAGTATGGAATTGTCGAAAGAAAATCCCATAATCCTCTCCGATGATGAAGATGACTCACTTTCATACATGAGTGCAAGATCAGAGCTAACCATTGCTTCGATTTCCCAAGATATGGACGCGGACACCATGAGCTACAAGAGCGCACCGGACACTCCAACGAACCTCAGAGAATTCGATTTTGGAAGCAATAACAGAGACTCCATAATCGATTATGATATTATAACGACCCCGGTTGGCTCAGATGACGAAGGGCTTTCTCCTGATACTAAGCAAACCCCTAAAGCCTTGGCAACCCCTAGAGCATCTAATGAGTCTCCAAGTTCAGTAGCTACCCCTGTTGGGGCCACCGCCAGGGCAGGATCTCCCTCTAAGGGAGTCGCGACCCCTATGTCCTCACAAACCCCAAGATATCAAATTAGCTTCATTGATGAATCGAATGGCAAAAGCAGAATATCGAATGTCACGTCAGCATCTTTGGAAAATGTGACGTCACCAGGCAGTGGTAAACTCAGTACCAGTCCTCAAAGGATCAGTAAGCTCAGCGCAAGCACGCCGCAGTTTGGTGAACTGGAAACTAGTAAATCTCGTTTTGGTGGATCAGGTAGTCTGTTTGGTAAAGAAACGTCAATTTGAAATGAGTTTATGAATTTGATAATTGTGGGGTTTTTTAAATTAATTGTAGTTTCCATAGCCCGCGTGCAGACAATACCTAAGGAAAATGTATAGTCTGCGTACCGCCGCTCGATATTGTGTATTGTATGCATCAGCATTTCATTTTAATCGTAGTCGGAATGGCCCTTTCTCCCTTGCATCTTGATATGTGTATTGTCTGCTGTAAGGTAATTAAAATTCTATTGTATTGTGTCTTTACTGGAATTTGCTAAGAGAGCAAAGCAAAATCTGAGATTCAATCACATGATGGCCGTTCTCAAACCTGGTTGCTTCTTCGTTCCACGGGAAGCGATGCTATTGGCTGTTCCAACAATAATGTTTTCCTTGTTATCAAATAAATGCTGAAGCACGGCCTACACAAAAGCAAGCGGCGTTGCGAAGACTATACTTTTCCTTGGGTATATTCTAAATGCTGGCTATAGTTTCCATGGCTTGTCACAGTTTGAGGCAACCGAGATTTAGGACATCATAACTTTTTTTCAGATTTGACTCTCAACCCTCACTGAACTCCGTCAAATTTTGAAGGAAGATTCTTGAATACTTCTCGCAGTTACAGAGTAATTTACATATTTTGTATGTCAGTGGTCTAATTCGTCACATGCAGACGGAAATTTTCCTTAATCAGAGAAGGTGAAGGTGAAGTCATATTTTTAGCGCTACAAGGGTAAAGAACTGATCTTGTTTCGGTCGTATGGGGGTCGTACCTTCTCAGTAGGAAGCAGTTTTGTAGAGTGAATGGTCAGAAGACCTGAAATTAGGGCCATCTTGTTATTGAAATGTGCGATTATGAATTCGCTTCAGTTTCCTAAGTTCGTGGAGAAAGAATTTGAACTAGAGGATGCATTTGGAAAAGACCGTGTGTCAAAAAGAGTTCAGCTACGTCAAATCAAGTGATAGTATTGAAAAATAATTTGTGGAAAGCCATGAAAACTGCATAGACCTTTAGGTATTCTAAAAAAGAATCTGATTCGAACGATATTTAAATACACTTAGAAGAATTTTCGAAGTTGCCCAAAAAGAGATAGAAGTGCTAACGCCACTCGATCGAACTTCTCGTGTAAAAATATATAAAATATCGCTCGATCCAGGCTCTCGTAGAATTGCTAAAGGTCTATTTCTTCAAGTTACGCAATTCTTCAGCGCACCGAGGGTATGTTTGAGTGGTATTTCCAGACCTACCAAATACTGAAAATGGTGTGCTTGGTAAATGGTAAAATTATGCACCCCATGGAAGATATTACCAGAACATATCCCGCGGGTTTCACGTAGCCTTGTATAATACGATACAAGGATGCGTTTTTTGTCGCCACAGCAACTTCGTTAGGCCTGTGAGATTTACAATTAACTCAGACGACATAACAGTAACAAAATGTGTTTGACTAAATGATACAAGCAAAGAATACAACCTCGCTAGCTCGGTCTGTACTCTTAAAACCTCGGTCTTCATATTTTCCTGTACAACACAAAGCTGGTTTGTATGCGCATAATCCAACTCATTTCCTGGGGCATCAGTCCATAGTTTCACTTGCCAATGCTGGCAACGATTTCCAGATCCGTGTTATGCTTTTCAGTTGACGACTGTAAAGTAAAGTCCTGCCTTTAAGAAACTCATTTCACAAAAACAGCCTGATTGGTTTCTTATGTTAGAATATATTTCCTCAAAGCAGGGTGTGTATACCATGGTATAAGAAACACTTTTGTATTCCAAACAGCTGTCAAAATTGTTAAGAAAACGTTTTTTAAATATGCGCAGTTGAACAAGAAGGTGATAGTTTGGGTCAGTACGGAAAGGCCCTTGAAATTATAATAATTTGGGCTTAAAACTTTCATTCTTATTTCTAGAGAACTGAGACTTATTGGAGCCATATTTAAATAGATACCATAAAATATTACTAAGTACCATTGTAAAAGAAACTGAACATGAATCAGCCTGGATAGTTTCTTGTAGACAGATATTTTATTTACCAAAATCAGGCCTGAGTTTCTTATAATGCAGTTTCTTAAAGGCGGGACTTTGCTGTAGTTCTCCGTTTCGATAATTTTACGTCAATTACTAGATGTTCACAACTATATTCATTGAATTGGGGGTGTTTCGTATATTGTGATATTTATTGTAGTCTGCTGTGAGATAGATTTGAGATGTCAAAAACAGAAGATATGGCTTCCTTGCAAACTATGCAGGGTATCCCAAAAGACATGTACGCCGTTTTAATGGCTACTGTGGAGGAACGATGAATCCAATTTTCCCATCTTTCAAAGCTTTGAGTTGTAGAAACTTCAACTTAAGAGTTTGACACCGAGTCTGAGCAAATTTGAGTAGTGGTTGCTAATTTATGGAGCAAGAAAGTTAAAATCCCGTGTCTTAAAGAGAATGGTCACCAAAACAAGATTACCAAACTACAACTTGTCGTACAAGACACGGGATTTACTGAAAGAGTTTGGAAACAAAATCTCACAACGTAAAGTTAAAATCAATTTTGCATCAAATCCAGAGGATTTTAGCTCAGTGCTTAACCACATAACTTAAATTTTAGCAATAATTGGACCTTGTCGTTACATTTTTGTTTACCACGAAACACATCTGGCAGTAATAAATGATCAAAAGGCTCAAGAATCAATGCAAGGAGGTCTTTGGAAAACAATATTGTTGGTTTAAGGCCCTGTTTATATGAGGAAAAACACCTCACCTGCCAGACCCGGGGCTGAGAGGCGAGGTAGATTTCAGTCACTGTTTATATGAGATTTTTCACCTCACCTGTCAGCCCCGGGGCTGAGAGGTGAGGTGGAGTAAAGTCTCTCTTCCGTGAAATCAGGATGAACTGACCAATGAGAATCAACGAATAGATTCAATTCACCTCACTATACCGGTGGTGTTTCGTTTATATGGAAAAATTTCACCTCACCTAGGTGAGATTCCACCTCTAGTGAGGTGGGACTTCACTATACCGGTGGTGTTGTGTTCCTCATGTAAACGCGAAATGAAAGAACAAAGGATTTTATTGGAAGGTGGAATCTCACCTCTCAGCACCGGGCCTGGCAAGTGAGGTGTTTTTCCACATATAAACAGGCCCTAAATCGATTTTACTTGCGGCAATGTTACTGAAAGTAATCATTTCAAGCAACCGTAGATATGTTTTTTCTAATTGGTTTTCACAAAATATAATCTATGACTACCTGAGTCAGTTGCGAAAAGCTAAATATATGGACTAGACTCATTTTTAAATTGAATTTCTGTTTTTGAATTAATGGAGAACACCAGATCCTCTGATTTTGAGGCAACCAGTAAATTTGACTTTTTTTGAAAATCATTTGAAAAAATTATTCGTTCAAGTTGATGTTTTTTACACATATTTCAAAAAGAAAGAGGGATTTCAGTGTCGTTTCAGATCTGTTTTGGAGCAGATTAAGTGATGCATAATATCTTAGTTGAAGGTGTGACACTGACTGATCTTTATATTCATAAAGTGTGACTGATCAACAACAACAATAACATTTCTTGAATTAATGGTGCCGTGACCGATGAGATATGGGTAACTGTTATAGGCCATGTGCTTTTGAATCCAGTGTGGATGTGAATATTGAACCAGAAATCGTCACTTAAAGGGTCTGTTTTATCCGGCATGTCTTGCACACGTCGTCTCTTGGTTTTTCCCTTTGTTGTCGCCATTTTCATTAGCGACAAACAATCGCCAGTCAGGAGACGACACGTGCAAGGAAAGCTGGATGAGACAGACTCTTTAAGCTATTAAGTAATTTGATGTCGATGCAGAAAGGATATTGACCTCCGCAACCGACTCTAGATCACTTCAGCCTTTCGTCATTCTGGATTAAATCTTTTGGAAGTTTTCTTCCCTCCTGTTTCAAAAATGCATTCTTCTATCCACATCTCATCTGTTCAGTGCCAGCAAATCGTTTAGGTTATATTTTAATGCTGATGCATATTTTTCGATTGTAGTTTTCATTTTGATTCTTAAATCAAGAGGACTATTTTGTTAATATTCAGTCAAGTTTTAATTCGGCGAGTTTCATTCATTAGATTAAGAAAGAGTGGCAGGCTGACTTGGGCTGACTTTGAGGGGCAAATTGGGACCGTCAAGAGGAAAAGAACTGTCAACTTCCCAAAAATTTATCAATTTTTGTTCGATTTAGATTCTGTTTTAGAATAGCTAGAAGATCCATTTTGACTGCAAAATGAATTGAAAGTAACGTATCAGAATGCAAATTACACCACGAGAAACTGGGTATATTCCCATTTTAAGTTACCGGGGAAAGAGCACGCACAGGCAGGTTTACTATAAAGGCGTGTAATTTCTAAAATTTGATCTTTTGTTGCTCCTAAGATTTTCGTAAATGCAATTGCTTGGGAGAAGACCTGATTGAATTTAATCGGTTCTCGGTCAGCCTACCAGTATTAATTGGTTATTTCAATCCAGAACATTTTTCGTTTATTCTTTACAAGTTTTTAAGTTAAAGCGATCATTGTCATCGAAAGCTTGTGAATGGTATTGCTTTAGTCGTTCATTCAACCTTAACCTTGGATCAGACAACCTGTTTTTGGTCCGGAATTGTTGTAAAGGGTCCCACAGCAAGTGATATCTAAATTCCCCAATAGTTTTTGCATGGAAATTTAGGGGAAACTGACAGTTTTCTCAGGCAAATTGAAGGAAAACGGACATTTCCATTTCCTACTTAGGAAACTGTTAGGAAAATGTCCAGTTCCCCAACACAAAGAACATAGGGAAATTTCACCATTTTTTGCAGATTGGAAGTAGCATGCCTTGCAGGTGCCACCCGTTGGTTCCCTTTGTCGTTGCCATTTTCATGGCCCATGACAATTTTTACAACAAGGGCCAGCCAAAAGATCCACCTGCAAGGCATGCTGGTTGAAAAATGTCCTTTAAAACACAAAACTTCAGGCTGTTTGAGCTGCGAGGCGGGGCAGCAATTAAGTGGCGCTGAGAAGGAGATTATTCTCAAAAAGACGTCATTGAACGGAAACGAGACTCCAAATTGCGCAGATTCAAAATGGATGCGAAGTTTTTTAGCGGGAAGCCGAACAGTCAACAAATTGGAGAAATTTGGAAATATTTGGATGAATTATCGCTAAAGAATCCTGAAGAATATAACAAATTTATCAAGAAGACATTAGCAGAAGGTGAAGCACAAGGATTTGGACCACCAGAACACTGTTTTTGTATTCTAACACAAAAGGTATTTTTTAGGCCCATCACTCCGGTTGTTGACCGTTTTGTTTACTATCAGTTCCCATGTCAATTGCTTAGGACTGATGTGAAAAAGCTTTTGCAAAAGAATAGAATAAGAAGAGCGCGAACATTTATGTTGATTTGCATCCTGATAAGAAGCCTTTTTGCCGTGTTGCCTTGTTGATGCTATAAATGCAAGGGGTCATCGACAAAAGATTTTCGTCCCCGTTAACGGATTTTGTCCGTTAGGGGGGGAGGGGGTCTCACCTGAATCCGTTAAAATTGTCATATTAGGGACGAAAATCTTGATAAGAAATGTTGCTTAAATATTTCACGAGAATTTGTTAGATCACGAACAAATTTAACTGAAGTTTGCAATAAATGTGTGGATTTCAGGTGTGAAACTTACCTCGTATCAAAATGTGTTGGTATGCGACAGACATGCTAGCTAGGCCATGCCATTCATGGTGGGCCTAGGCCAGGTGTATTCCGGGCCGAGGCTGCTTAAAAGAGGCCAGAAAATTTTTGTCCGTTAACGAGGGGGGGGGAGGGGGTTCAGAAGTTAACGGACAAAATCCGTTAACGGGGACGAAAATCTTTTGTCGATGACCCCCAAGGCAAATTGGTTCCAGATTGGAAAGTTTGCAGAATGCGCGGGGGATCTCTCCTATGTCCAAATTGCTTGCGCGGCTGTATTTGTGTCACTAAACAATAGTTCTATTGTTTCCTTTTGTTGTTTTACGAAAATTTCGCGGCTGGAACCGCGGCTGAAATTTAAAGTGCGCGGCCGAGAAATCGGCCGCGCAAGGCAAACTTTCCAATCAGGAATTGGTTTTTGTTTTTGTTACGCCAAAGGTTTAGGGGCCATCGACTTTCGATTTTCGTATTTTTTAACGGCATTTGGCCGTTAAGGTTGGAACCCCCTCCCCCCCTCCCAGGAGGGTGCCCGCGCCCCGGCCAGTGGCCGGGGCATGGCCGGGGCAGGCCGGGGCTACTGGCCGGGGCATTTCCAGAACTTTTCCATATATTTTGCCAACCCCGGCCAGCCCCGGCCATCTTCAAGTGTATTTATGATCTAATTTGCCACAGTTGCTTAATTCAGCATATCTCTGAGAGGTAAAAAGCTTACATATTCTTTAAGGCAGAAAGAATAGGGGATCTGGATCAACTGCTCCCTCCCAGTGTGATCAAAGTTGGAAAATTTACCAAACAAGAAAAAGGAGGTGCCCGCACCCCGGCCAGTGGCCGGGGCTACTGGCCGGGGCATTTCCAGAACTTTTCCGCTTATTTTGCCAGCCCCGGCCAGCCCCGGCCAGCCCCGGCCATCTACAATTGGGCTCCAGCCATCAGAACTTTTCCATTTATTTTGACAGTCCCGGCCGGCCCCGGCCAGCCCCGGCCAGTGGCCGGGGCGCGGGCACCCTCCTCCCCTCCCCCTCCCCGTTAACGGCCTTCTACCAAATGGGCCTCCAATCGGCCTAAACTCTTTGGCCTAAGTAATGCTTGGGGAGCAGGATGTCTTGTGGAACACGCAGGACTTCAACCGAAGATACGCCATAATCGGGAGGCATAGTAAAACTGTTCTATTCTACACTCTAAATGTTTTATTTTTAAAGATTTTATCTACGCTTTTCAAAAAATTCCCTTACGGAGATTTCCGTACGATTTTTTATTTTCTCAACGGCCGAAGGGTAAGACCCCCTCCCCCCATAACGGCCAATTGCCGTTAAGAAATACGAAAATCGAAAGTCGATGGCCCCTTACGCCACACCTATTGTGTAAAAACAATAGACCTATTGTTCTTCCATTGCTCTTGATGGTGCTCCATGCCACTTAATTCACTACTATGTGGGGGTGAACCTACTTTCTTTTTGCGAGTGAGATGGAATGTTTTTGCATGAACATCCATTGTTTTTGACAAGGTTATTGGTTCCTTTGCACCCCCCCCCCCTAGATTCTGTCCACCATTGAGGCAAGGTCTGCTATCAAAGAGGATTCAAATACACAGCATCCAAAAGCAGTTCCATTAACACAATACCTAAAAGGTTTTGAGTTATTAGTGAAAAAACTTTGGCACTAATGTCTGTGCACAAAATTTAACAACTTTCCACAAAATTGGATGGAGTTCGTGGAATTCGCAGAAAATAGCGAATCTGCAGCAAACACATCTCAACATTATTCCCTTAATTTTTAGATCCCTAGAGTAATTCCTGTGCGAGATTTCTACATCAATGCTGTCAAATGGAAACAGATGCATGCCCCAGAATCAGAACTTGACCCTATTCCCATGTCATGCAGTGAACTCAGAGAGGAACTGATCAATGATAGAATGTGTTTGGTTGTCGATGTGGCAATGAACCCTGACATAATTGATCAATGTTTACAGAAAGAAGAAGAAAAAAATATGCTGATAGATCTACTTGTCAGGTAGGATCAAACTTTCATTGGTTAAAGGCCTCCAGCTGTATTAGCATAGGCACCATCATCATCATCATCATCATCATCATCATCATCATCATCATCATCATCATCATCATCATCATCATCATCATCATCATCATCATTAAATTTTATGATGATGATCATTCTGTATGCTCTTAATTCCTTTCCTAGATATGTTGAGGCAGCAAATAAATGCAAACTGGACAATGATGTCAAAATATTTGAAAATGAATACAAAGGAAACAGAGATAACTTATTAGATATGATGTGTCCTGAAACTTTGAAAAGGGCTGCAAGAGAATCCTCTGAAGGATTTACTGAAGAGAAAATGTTTGAACAATTAAATGATATCCAGTTTGATGAAAAAGTAGCTTCTGGAGTCATAGAGAACACAAAGCACAATGAAAGATCTGGTAGAAGTAAGGAAATCTTGCTTCCCAGTGCAACAAGCCTTGCCAATGAATTATTCTTGAAAGAATCAAAAGACTCAAAGAAAGGTCATGAATCAAAGGTAAATTCTGTGGAGAAGGGTAAAAGCGAAAAGTCAGAACTTCAAAGGTCAGTTTCCATAAAGAAACCTAATTATGTTCAAAGGACAGAGGTTAAAGGTGGAATTAACTATGCAATTGTTGAAGTGGATTTACCTGGTGTGGAGACAATGAATGATTGTGAGCTGGATGTAGGAGAGGTGAGATTTTCAATTAAATCTAAGAATTTGAATGGGGTTTTTTGTATGAGCCATCTGGTTATCACAAGGTCATTTGTGTTCCTGTGAGATTTCCAGATATTTTTGGGGTTCCTCAAGGCTCTGTATTATAGCCATTTCTCCTTATCAGTGACCTTTAAACATTCGTTTATTAATCTGAAAATTTGCACCTGTGATGCATGAAATATTCTCAAATGGAGTTTGGATCCCTTGAAGGAATTCTTATAAGACTTACAGGATAATAAACTTCAGTCTGGTTTGATTTAAATGGGAATTCTTAACCTTGGAGTTTCCTCTACCAAATAAACATCAGAACTTGAAGCAGATTTCTCCAACATCTCAAAGGTTTTCCAAGATAGAGAAGTTTGAAAAGAATCAAATAGGAAACTGATCAGATAATTTGGTAGGATAATTGGGAAATCTAGGAACATGATGTCCTTTTAACCAATCTTCCCCAGTTTATTGCTGCAGTAGAGGACCTCCACACATTACATGATTTTCATGCCTAAGAAATTCATAAAAAATATTTTGTTTTTTAAGAAGTTTTGCTTGAGAAATATTATGGTCTTTCATTCCACTCAAGATGTGACAAGAATTTAAGAGGCCCCTTTAGGGATCTTGCAGTCCAAGTCTTTGGGGAATATTGTAATTGGCTCTTGGCTCCCAAAGGCAAAATTGCCATGCTCTAAGGCTCCATTGCATGCTCTTCAAGACTCCAGGGGCTCCATCTCTTTTGAGAAACCGCCATGGGAATTTTGTTAGCTCCAGGGCTCCAAGCTTTTAAAATGATGGGCTTCAGGCAGGGACATAGGAAGCATCTCAAACTCTGGGGGGCACAATGCTTCTAGGGCACTTTTTCAGGAACAAAAAGGGGCATTCTCTAAGAATAAAAAGGGCACTTCTTTGTTTACTGCAAAACCTTGGGGGGACATGCCCCCATTGCTCCCAGGTTCCTACATCTATGGCTTCAGGGCTTCAGCAACCTGCCCTCTGGGGGCCTCATTTAAAGTGCTGGGCCTGTAATGTATGTATGAATATTGTTTTTACTTTTGTTTCTAGGACTTGCTTGAACTGTTAGTTCCTGGGAAGTATGAACTGTCATTAAAACTAGATAAAAAGATAGACGAAGATGAAACACAAGCAATCTTTGTACGTAAGGATTTTAAATTAATTGTCAAAATGAAATTTCTGTAATGGCAGTATAAATGTAATCAAAACTGCAAATTTCGTAAAATGTTATTGTCCTGTTACTCTGTCTTTGGCATTGGATGTTTGGAAAACTTTGAAACCCATCATGGAAAGATATTAGTATTGCCATTTCCAAAATGGCTTGACGGCCAGATTGGAAAGTTTGCAGAATGCGCGGGGGATCTCTCCTACGTCCAAATTGCTTGTGCGGCTGTATTTGTGTCACTAAACAATAGTTCTATTGTTTCCTTTTGTTGTGCTACAAAAATTTCGCGGCTGGAACCGCGGCTGAAATTTAAAGTGTGCGGCAGAGAAATCGGCTGCGCAAGGCAAACTTTCCAATCTGGCTTGACGGAAATTTTATTCCATTTCATTATTGCCTGGATCTTTGATGAAACATCAATTGGTCCAAAAATCACCCTTTTTCACCGAAAATTGATCTGGCCAAAAAATCAACCTTCTCATTTCTACAGAAAATGGATTGGTTCAAAAATCAAACACCCTCTTCAGGGTACAAAGATTTATAAATGAAATCATGGGGATAAACAGACGTCACACAGCTCTATGGGTGTTTTACAAAACTTATTCGAATGTTATTGAGTTGAATTATCATACTTTCTTCGTGTAATGCATTTCATTTGCGGTAAACTCAATGGATGTAGTAGATCTGTTAGCTTCCCAACTGAATAAATTAATCACATGAATTATTTGAGCATCATTGAATTGAGTTATAGCGGTTTCTTACTGTAATTCAGTTCAACTTTCACGATATTAGCAGTTGTAATAAGTAATTTGTGGTTCCCTCGTGACGAAGCCTGACTCAGCAAACAAGGGCCTATTGCATGCAATCAATCATAGTCATATGACTATGAATCAATCAAATCATTTTGCATCTAAATAGACGCTGCAAGCTGTTAGCAACACGCAGTTTCGCATTTCTCGCAAGAAGGATGGCGACAGCTGTGAAACTCGAAGTTGAATATTGGTAAGATAGGTATTATTTTTTCACTAAAATGCTTCTATTTTTTACTAAACTACTTAGGCCGGTTTCTGTCCAAAATGAATGTCGTCCCGTCCTTGCCCATTCATCAGTCCTCTGGTGTCGGTATGAAAAAGAATTTAATCCGTGTTTGTTATGGTTCAGATTTCTCTTTTCGTGCGTGACTGTGAATCATCACGAAAGACCCGGCCTACCAAGGCCTAAACAGTAAACACCCGTGTTTACTACTTTTTAGGCCTCGGTGCCGGGTCGGGCCTATCATCGATTCGATTCCTAAAACAGTCAGGCCTTGTGGACTGTTTTAGGAATCGAAGCGGTGATAGTAAGGTGGGGATTACCCCTTAGTCTCCAAATGATGGCTGCATCGACTCACGTTCCCTGTCCAGCGACCCATTCAGGCTATTATGATGCATGTTTATTCTTGTTTTTTTAATTCTTCCAAAACATCTCTTTTTTGTGTTCAGTTAATAATCAAAAATACACCTGCCTTGGATCTCCACTTTGAAAAGAACTTTAATCATTTTTCTAGCTGCACATGTGAAAAAATCAATAGTTTTATGTATAATAGATCTTTTTTAAATAAAAACTTAGATCAGACCATATAGTACTAAAAGTTTCTTAATCTAACACGAAAATTTGCCCATCTTAGTACTAAAAAGTTTCCTAATTTGTTTATTATTTTCTGAATGCTTGACTGATCAATGTGGTCTCTAACAGCTGCTGCAAATTTTTTCTTGACATTTAAAACATCATGTAGGAATAAACAATGTTTTGTTATGTTCAAAACATAAGTTTGTTGATATTACTCAAGAATAAAAAGTTCAGTGATATATTTGCTGTAATATCAACAAAGGTTTTTTAAAGTTTTTGGCCATAGTTTCTTATGAAAAAATGTGTAAATAACCAATGATGTAACTGCTTTTGTATATCTCTTATAGTGGTGGATGAGGGTACGCCCCTCGCTATGGGGACTTGGCCAGACAAGTAAAGAAAGCTGTCCCAAATGCTGATGTCCATGGCACGGTTGGCAGAAGTAGTAAGTGTCTTTTGTATTAGTAGCACTTAATTATCTTTATCTTCACAGGTTTTAGAGAAAATTGTTGTTCAAGGATTAATAAGGGGTCTCCAAAAATCCATGTTGTCACAAATATTGGCAGTTGGCAACTAGCCCACAATACCCCTACCCCACTCCCCTCTGGAGATGGACACAAACATATCTGTGAATGCATGACTTATTTTTGGCCTGCTGTCTTGGCTTTCAATGTTATCCATTGTTTGAGGTTTAAAAACTATTCTAGAAATATTGACAAGTTCCATTACATCACACTTGATGAATGGATTTGAGTTACAATGAGACAGTGAGGGTGTTACAGTCAAAGCAGAAGCAGCATACAGTACCACCCATTTTCAATATTGAAAATAGAATTGTATCTGCATTGGATTTTGTTTTCTCTGCATGAAGAAGTCATAGAACATTCTTCAAGGGAAAGAACTCCTGTTGTAATCCTTATATTCTCTGCACAGCGGAAGCAATATTCAAATAGAACAGAATTAAATAGCAAAGCAACATTTGAATAGTCATCCAATCATTAAAATCCATTTTCAACTAATCTTCATATTTACATGTAAATGCTTCTTCTGCTTTGACTGTAATAAAAAGGAAATCTTTTAGCCTTTTTTCTCAATTATTCTAAAATCTCTTTTTCAGGGTCATTTGAGGTAACATTGAATGGAAAACAAATCTTTTCAAAATTAGATGCTGGTGGATTTCCAAACTTTGATGAGGTATATAAAGACAGTATTTCTTTTTTATTTTCAAAAGCCTTTGAGCTATACAGAAGTTGCTGTTTAACAAATAGTTTGCAAATACAATAGGGTCACTGTTCTGAAAAAAAGAATGTGTGGACATGGTTGATCCCCTGTACTCACAAAATATTTTGGAGAACAATGAGGCAGAGGTAATTGTTGCAGTTAGGTGTCTTTCCAAACAAATACTACTGCATATTGAGCTACAGTAAAAGCTGCTTACACAGAACTTTCTTGAAACTGAGCTGATCTCTCATTCTGTCCCTCAAAGTGCCATGAAAGCTCTCTTTAGGCCCCCTCTCCATTAAGGTCCCTCTTCCCTTCAAAGCCAAAATTTGAAAAACATCCTCCTTTAAAGAAAACTGTCATATTTGTTGTGGGCTGAGTTGTAAGATTGTATATATACTGTGTGTTGACTCCACAGAATATTGGGTAAAAGATCAAAAAAGCTATCAATAACACCCCTTGTTGTTTGACTTTGTGAATAAGCCATCTCGGTGACAAGGCCCTTCTCTTTTAAGCCCCATATGGAGTCCACATAATTTATTTAGCCCCCCCCCCTGGGGGCTTATTAGTAATCATTTAGAAAGCTGGCATCTGCCTTTTGTTTGCAGGTTGTGAAAAAGGTCCAGCTTGCATCACAAGGTGGTGAGATACAAGAAGTCACGGAAGTTGAAGAGAGTTCTTGCACAATTATCTAAACTGAAAAATATTTGAACACAATATTGAATTAATAATTTTTATCATGTAACAAGGCTGTTTACCTTAATGTTACATTTGCAATGTAGCAATAACAAATGTAACTTTATTTGAAATTATAATTGAGAGTTTTATGAGAACTTGACTTAAATGCATAATGCTTTTGCCAGGTTTGAGAATATTCTTAACTCTTAAAACATTTTGATTCAGTTTTTAATTTTCTTTCAATGTATGGCTAAGGTGTGAAATGTTTCCAACCATCTACTGATGTAAATTGTTTTGTCTCTCTTTTGTGTCTTCTCCTGTATCAATTTAAATATTCATAAAAGTACCTTGCATGCAGCCTTGACGCCCAGAAGGGGACTTCGTGATCAGAGCTATGCAGGAGGTGCCACTGTTGTTAGTAAAAATCATAGACGTAGGAACCCGGGGGGGCACTGGTTGCACATGCCCCCAAGATTTCACAATAAACAAAGAAGTGCCCTTTTAATTTTTAGAAAAAGACCCCTTTCTCTTAAAGAAAAAGTGCCCTCTAAGTGTTGTGCCCCCAAGTTTTAGATGCTTCCTACGTCTCCTGTAAAAATTAGACCTCACCCACAGCAAATTCATTTTGCAACACACACAAACGTTGTTTTGAAATGTTTTTGAGGGCACAGGAAGCAAAACTGAAGCCTGTTCTTGAACCATTTAAGAAACTGAAAGGAAACTATGGAGTACTAAAAATGTGAGAATTTCGAGAAACTTTCAGTAGAGGCTGAGATTATTAGTTTCATCTAAGCCATTTATAATACTGATCAAAGAAAACAGCAACGCCAACCTCGTCCCCAGTCCTCAGAACCTTTTGTCATGACAAAAGGCCCTGGGGACGAGTTGCAGCAACGCGCGAAAATGAAACAATAGGATCACGCCATCACATTCCTTTCAAGGATTCTTTCTTCGAAGGCGGAGTTCGTGCGGAGAAAATGATTTATTTAAAGAAAACTGAAAGGTAATTCATGAATAATCGTAACCTATTTATAGCTCTGTCTCTCCTTCATCTAGCAATAATTTTTTTACTCTTTGTCGTGAAATTTGGACAGGGATAGCTGCAGAGCAAAATGCACATTTTCTTTGTCGAATTTCGAATGTGAACAATAGCGATGGAAGCTTTAACGCCATCAACCGAATCTTTGTTGCATCAAAGCTACCCGTTCACATTACTCCGTTTTTTTTTTGTACAAAAACGAAGGGAAAACATCCGTTTTTGTGCGTTCACATTGATCTGCCTGACAACAAATACGGAGCCAAAGATAGGCCTACCCGTTTTTGTGCGTTCACAGTGCTCCGGTTTTGTGAATCTCAATGTTGGATATTACAGCGTTTTAAAAAGCCTCCATTTTTGAGCGTTCACATTGATCAAATGCGTTTTCAAAAGCCTACGTTTTTGTGGATATCCACTTTTGATAGCGTTTTCGAAAACCTCCGTTTTTGTGGCGTTTTTGTGCAGATCAGTGTGAACACTTGATCACAAAAACAGATTTTTCTCTCCGTTTTTGCGGAGCTTGATGTTTTCACACACCATGTCTTTTTGTGTCGTTTCTCAATATGTCTTTCATTTAACATAGAATAGTCCTCAGAAATGTTTCTTCCAACTCTTCTGGTTCCATATCCAATGAAATTTCGAGAATCGCACACAAATAGCAAGACCTTTTGGAAGAGCACTTGACATTATGTCCCCAGGTGTGTCCATCGAGTTTTGTTTACACATCGTGTGGTTAGAGTTGACTGAGGCCAAGGATAAGAGAGTTGAAAGCGGGAGTGAAATTAACAATATTTTGAAATCACTCTCAATCAAATTGGAATTTGTCATGTAACTTTCTGGCTTTCTGGGAAAGTAAAAAAAGACTTTGGTAAACAGACGACGGCCTTGAAAACTTTTTGATCAGTTAAATTCATTGTCCTTCTGCCGTGGTCTGACCAGAGCGATACGGCCTAATTTAGGCGTTTCAGACCGTTCCGTATTTATGTGGTTCTTACAGATCTCACTTAGAGTCAATGTGCCGGCATCGTGTGAACGCTATCTAAATTTTGTACACAAGAATATATTCCTAAAGTACTCTTATTTTTGTCAAATCTGAACCAACGCTTTTTGAAAAACTAAATTTGTCAGTCATGCGACTCTCTGCTATGAACATCGCAAAGCGAGCAGCTGCTGAAAAATCAGACACGTTTCCTAAATCATGAATAGATACCCCAGATACTCAAACTAGATCTAGAATAATGAACTTCAAATAACAATTCTAGTCGAACCTATCTGAAAAAATTTTAGAAACAGATTCTATCCACAGAAACCCCTAAACTTCTTCAAAAACTTACTTTTTAAATACCCACAGACTACAAAATCTCCCGTAAAATTTCCCTTAGGGATCAGCCATCATTAATGCCGGGAAGGGAGCTGGAAGAGGTTTTTATTGATAATGAAAATTTTTCATAACCCCTCTATCTCCCCATAAAGATTTTCTAGAAACCCTCATTTTCTAGCTAAAATTTTTCATGGCCCCCTCTGCATCAAAATTGATGACATGTTCCCGAGTAACAAATCATATTTTCTGATGACAAGTGACGTAAAAATAGAACATAGAAATGCTTTCAAGGTAAAAAGTGACACTTCAAGATTTATGAAAAACACTAAAGATAATTTGAGGAGAAGCACAAGACTTCACAGAGATAATGAGAGGAAGAAATTTGTTTTTCAGATTTGTAAAATATCAACTTTGTTCAGTTTCCATGACCCCCCTTTTTAGACTCATTTTAGTGAGCCCTCCCTTCACACCCTATAATTTTTGGTGGCCCCTCTGAATATTTTCCGGCCCCCATACCCTGCATAGATAATGACTGATCTGATTCCTTAAAACTCCTCTACTAAAAATCCAGTGCGAAAATTTATCTCAACTGCCACATGAAAATTACATCAATCATTCTAAGACAATTTACGAAGCCATGGTTTAAAACTACATATAAAACTCAATCAGCTTTCTTTATACCCATTTGCCGAAGGGTCCCTTTATTCTTTAGAGTCCAGGTAACAGCTGGGGACAGACTATTTATTCATGTTATCCCTTGTCTCTGGAACGAGCTGCCATGTTGACTATGGGCAGCAAATTTGGTAGAAACGTTTAAAAAACTTTAAAGATATTTCTAATTTCGAAGAAATTTCCATTTGGACAACGTATGATGAATAGTCAAAATTTCTATTTGCCCTGTAAAGTTTGTAATGAACCTATGAACCCTGGAGGAGATACGGCGCGATTAAGTTCCTTTATTTTTATAATTCATTAGATCGTACCTTACACCAAGGGGAAAATTACTTCTAAAATCTTGTTCAGTTTTTAAAATAAACCTTCAAGAACCTTGAAAATCGTCCGATCGCAAGATTTTCATAGAAAATTTCAAAATCTCACAAAGTCTTCAAAATCTCAAAAGGTCTTCAAAATCCTGAAAGACCTTTGAAACTCTCCGTTAAAGATTTTGAAAATCTTTCAAAATTCTAAGAGTTTTTTAAAATCCCACAATAAACCTTTCAGTTATTCTAAAAAAGATCCTGGATCGAGTGATATTTTGATTCATTTTTATGCAAAATGTTCGATCGAATAGTGTTAGAGCTTCTATCACTATTGTCGACATTCGAAAATTCGTCAGATTTCTACAAAATATCACAGACTGATTGAATGACGTAGTTCGCTCCTTGCCTGAACTGAATGAATATACCGCTATAATCTCACCCAAGTGACAACAACAACAACATAAATTCAATTCAATAAGATGAGCGTACGTTCAAGGTCCTTATGGTGCGAGGCTACAAATATCATTCGATTCAGAATATTTTTTAAGAATAGCTGAAAGGTGTATTGCGTTTCCCGTTCCCAAGAGCGTTTAAATCCAAAGTAATTTACTTACACCTCCTTCCCATTTTCTTTCTAATCCAACTCTCTACTTGCACGATGTTCGTATTCAGAAAATGTAAATTTTGTTCAATGACTTCCAGGGCTAATTTATTGGATTTTTGCATGTCTTTAATTCCCTTCCTTTTGATGAAATTTCTGGCCTGAAAAATGAAATAAGTTCGGGTTAAGTTTTAACTTTGAACTGCCTAACTTACTGACTTAAAGATCAAAAACTTTGCTTAACAACCTGTTGACAAATCTTTGAAACATTGATGAATAAAAGATTGAAAACACGTAAAAGTTAGCTTTAACAATTTCTTTAGTTTTAACAGTTTTAGTTAATTTTAGTTTCCTGTATTATTGTAAATTAATTTGTTGGCATGAATTAGCATATTTTTATAATTTGCTATGTAAGCTGACAACTTTAAATAAAATGATAATAATAATGATAATAATAATAACAATTTCTTGAGAAATGAAACCTGATTTCATGAGTAATATTTCGCAGTTCACAGAAGTTTACGTAAGAGGGCGATCGGTCAACGCTTGCTTACCTTCATCAGCGTTGCTTTGTCTGTGACTCCCTTTAGCAGGTTTCTTAAGATTGAACCAAAGTCTTCTCTATGACCATACCTACAATGCCAGGGAGATATTAAAAAACAACTCTTTAACAAGTAACATGTCCAACCATATTCTAAAAAAAATAACTTAAAGACTCCATATAATCTTTAAATTTCCAGATCAGATTCCTGCAGAGGTACAGTTCGGCAAAGTTAATTTCGCAATCCAGGTCAGACTTCGAGATTTTTCAACCTTCCTTTTTTGTATCAGTGGTCTGGTGTGATTTTGTAAAGCAAAAGCTCCCCGCTCCCGCCACCTACAAACACAGGCCTTGTTAAGGAAAGAAACTTTTACTTCGATAAATGGTACAATTGCCTAACTAAATACCAGCCTGAGAGGGTAAGACAATTTCTAGCAAATCAAGAATCGTTAAACTGACCTTTTAACAATCTTGTCCCAGCTGAGAATGATTAATTTCCATCTGACAACATTGAAGATTGGATTCGAGCTGACGATTTGTAAGAGAGATAAAACATCATTTCTGTTATCGTTCTTTGGGTTGAAGGACATTTCCAGAAGGCTACGAGAAAAATGAAAGGATGCTAAAATGAAAGAAAACTCCGAGGGCAACAATAGATCTTGGATCCTGGCCTGGATCGAGCAGGGAACAAAAGAGCCTGGATCGAGCGCTATTTTCTTTCATTTTAAACTCGCGAGGTTCGATCGAGTGGCGTCAGAGGTTCTATCACAATTGTGTACATTCGAACATTCTACAAATGGTAAATCCAAAGTTACTGTAACTTTGGTAAATCCAAGCTTATAACTTATAACACACATTTCTGAAAAACACATCAAGATAACAGAGATTGATCAAAATTATGCTATTGAAACATACCTCATACTCTTTTTAGCTGATATCGAGTCCCCCAAAGCAGCCAAAAGCTCTTCTCTTTCAGATTGTTGAGTCTGTTTCTTCTTCAATAATCCTTGAACAAAATTCCATTCTTTGTCTCCACCAAAATGAATTCCAGTCTTGAGAACCAACGGACGCACAGATTCTGCAATCTTGTAGCTAGGGAAAGAAAAATATCAATTTTGAGCTGCAAGACTCTTTGTGAAGTATGAGTTAAATGTCAAAGTATTCTTTAGCTGGCTATATACACACAATGGACCTTTTTCTACCCTGCAACAGAACCTGAATCAAGCTTTAGTTTTAAACAATTTTATATGCGATGTTCGATCGAAGGGTGTTCGAGCTTCTATCACTATTGGGCACATTCGAAAATTCTTCAAAATGAATCAAAATATCGTTCGATTCAGATTCTTAATTAGAATAGCTAATGATCTATAGGTCAAGTCCAGAAGATCTCTCTGCAAGTAATCTTAGAAAACAGGAGTCCTTCAAGGCTCTTTTCTCGGGCCGTTAATGTTTAGTATGCATCTAACGTCAACCAATGCTAACTGCAAAGTTTACCTTCTTTACAACACAATTATGAAAAAGATGAATTCAGTGATATCTTAGCTGGTAGCACTATTTTTACAAGCTGTACTTCCACTCTAATGTCTCTATATCACAGTTTAGAACATTTACCATACCTTCCTTTAGTTTGGATCCATTTGTTAAACATTTTCTTTGCTTCCCTGATAACTTTCTTGTCTCCAACCAACACAGCAAACTTCAAAATGTCAGGTCGAGCTTTCCTAGAAGTAAAAGGGAGAATCATAAGATATTTTCCTACGTTCATAATTCAAAATGGACATCTAAAATTCTCTCTTGAAGTTTGATCATAATAGACTGTAAGACTGCGTTCACACGATACCGGCACATTTTGAAAACAGTGAAAAATGTGACGGATAGGCCTCCCATTCTCACGAAAACGGCACATTTTTTGCCGGCACATTTTGAAAACGGTAGATTTTGAAAACGAAACTCTAACCAGCACATTTTGGAAACGATATTCTGTGAACACTTGTAAATGATGAAAACAGAAAATTTTCGACTCTTTTGGAACGCCACTGATCGATTCTTAAGGTTTAGGTACATTTCTTTAGCATCTAAGTCTTGCAACGAGGCTTTTTACCGTCAAGTTTCTACCGTTTTCAAATTGTATCGGCATCGTGTGAACGCTAGCTCAAATTTTCCTACCGTCACATTTTTCATCGTTTTCAAAATGTGCCGGCATCGTGTAAACGCAGTGTAAACCACCCAATTATATCTCAAAATGTAGATCACTTGAAAGCCTTTGAAGTCAGTAGTTGATTTATTAACATGGCCAGATATTACTGATATCAGAAAGAGATTAATTAGAAGTAAGTTAGGGTTTCCAGATAACATGGATAAGGACCTATGGTAACTGCCTAAAATGAGGACGACAATATAGGGTACAGAGAATATTCAGTGAAGAGGCTACCTTTTATGGTCCTCACTTTCAAGACTTTTTTAAAGACTGTTGCACAATTGAAAAATTTAAAAGAAAAATAAAACAGTGGAATGGCGATTCATGCACCTACAGATTTTGTAGAGTTTTCATAAAAGATTCGGGTTTTTCGATTAATCATTTATTTCATCTTCTGTTTTTTCCATTGTAAATTATAACAAATTTTCTTTTAGTTATAGTTGGCCTTAATAAGCTGTTATTTTAGCTATCTACATTAGAAGCCAACTTTCAATAAATTGATAATAATAATGTGAGTATTTGGCAAGTTTTGTCTAGAAAATTTCAACTCATGGCACTTTTGATGGAGAATAGCCAAGGGTATCATTTCACAAAAAATTAGTTACATTTTGTAACAGTGGTGTGGGCGGCACACCCCTACCCGAAATTTAGCCGAGAACCCCCGCGTGGCCTTAACCCTATTTGACACAACCCTGTCTGACCAGGGGGCGGATTCCACCCCCCCCCCCCCCCGTACATTTTCATGTATACGTTTGTCTACATTTGCTGAATGCCTCTGAGATCTATAAAGTTTAACTTTATTTTCAAAGAAAAGATATTCAAATATTTGAGTCAAATCTACATTTACACACCTACATCTACATTTAGGCACATCTGCAATACTTTCGTCACAAGATACAAAGTAACAAAATGCAAAAAACACAGACAAATATCGGAGAATGTGTCAGGTGGGTTGCTGACAGAAAATGCTGGAGAGAGATGGTCACCAATCTACCAGTGGTATTTGCGACGTCCAGGTAACAGGTAACTGTATATTTTTCCCGTGTCTCATTAAGTTCCATTGAAGTCCCTTGACAGAACAAGGGCACATTTTGTAATAAATAGCATCAGTTGCTTTGCCCGCACCAAGTGAGAGTTTGCCTTACTGGTTTCAGGGCAACTTTGCGGCTATGTTTGTTATGAATTACTGGTTGAGAGAATTTCTTTTGTCTGCATTTGCTAATCGCTTTGAATTGAGGTGTGAACCAAAGCAACTGATGCCATTGTATTACAAAATCAGCCCTTGTTCCTTGACAGTGTATACATTGGAAAAAGCTGTTACGAAGACTTACCGTTTAAGCATAGTTCCCCCATCCTTCCATCCAACTTTCTTTATCATGTGTACCATCAGGCCAAACAAGTATTTCTAGAAAATAAAGAAATCATTTTACGTGAGTTTGTTCCAGTTTGAAGAAATTCTAAATGGCTTGAGTGACAACGGATGATATAAAAAACGAGGATTTAATCCTGAGAAAATGCTTCTGAATAAAAGATGCTCATCGTAAAAACACAGTTTCAAGAAATTAGTGATTCTTGAAGACAATCTGTAAGGCAGGAGGATGGATAGCTGTCAACGAGAATTTGACAATTTCTATCTGTCTGTGCCTCGCAGCGGATAAGGAAACAATAACCATATCTGAGCCAGTGACGGATTTAAGGGGGCAAGAGGAGGCAACTGCCCCCCTTCATGAAGGAAACTCAGCCTTCATGTGAGAAGTGCCCCCTTTTTAGTGAGAAGTGCGCCCCTCGTCGTGACCCTGAGACACTCTCTTTTAGCAGTTTCGATCAAAATGTGGGGCAAACATGCAAATCATGACGTTATTTAGTAGAAAAGCCAATGAATTTTCTTGATCAGAAGTCCAAAAAGTTTCGCGAGCCTTCGGCGCGCTTACTGTCAATTGTGCTTTGGGCACCGTTTCTGCAAGCTGCCCCTCCCTCAACTTCGGGCTGGATCAACCCCTAATCTGAGACAGCATTGACCTTTTAGCTATCCTACAAAAGAGCCTGGATCGAGCGATATCTTTATACATTTTTATACGCGAAGTTCGATCGAGTGGCGTTAAGGCTTCTACCGCTATTGTGCACATTCGAAAATTCTTCAAAATGTAAACAAACGTCGTTCGATTGAGATTCTTTTTCAGAATAGCTACAAGGTCTATTGGGGTATTAGAAAAAGTTACCTTAACACAATAATGATTCTTCTTCCCTGCCAGCATTTCAACCAAATTTGTAAAATGTTCCAAAGCAACCTCCCATACAAGGTAACTCTTTTCTCTATTCAGATATGAAGTAAGGGACAGTGCTGTTTTGTAGGATAATTTACCAGCCCTGGAGAAATTTAACATTTCGTCATTACAGGGCGTTTTCAGATAAAACACAACCCGCTTTAATTCAAAATTCTTCAGAAATTATAAGATTTGGATCCATTGACTCATACCATCTGAAAGTACAATCTATCTCCTTTCTAATGATATCTAGGCTACAATCGCGGACAAAACTCATAACACACTTTGTATGTTGGAGGAAATTTCGAGTTTAGATCCTCCCCATCCCCCACTGCAATGTTGAAAGCTGATGAAAATGTCATAAATGAGTTGACAAGTATGCCTTCTTCCAGCAACCAACATTGCAGTGGGGGGAGGGGGGTATTAGCAGTGAAAGGTAGCAGTTTACATACAGGAAAGGCCTCTTTTAAGGCAAAACTCATCTGTCCCTACGAGTTCGGTCCGCGATTGTAGGTGGATTAGTTGAATCTTTAATTATTCTATTTAATTGACATTTTCTTGAGTATGCCCTTTTTAGATGCCAGAAAGCAATAGGGCATTATACTCTAGAATCTCATAAAGTTTTGCAAAAAATCCTAAAGAATGTTGAAAATGTCATTGCAAAATCTTAGAAATCTCAGAGAAAATCCTGAAGATCGTTGAAAGTCTAAAAATTCCCCCGAAGTATCCCCCAATGAATGATACAAATTTTTTCAAAAACAGCAGTTAAAATTCTTTGAAAATGTCAAAATTGTTTCACCTCAAAGATATTTAAAATGCCAGAAAATTTGAAAATCTTAAAAGAGTCTTAGGAATCTTGCAAAATCTTTAAAATTCCAAAAAAATGTCAAAAAATTTTTTAGAAATTTGAGAGACTTGAAAATGCTGTAACATTATTTTTGGAGTGATTTGCACCTCAAGTTGCAGTTAATGGATTATAATAGATGATTACGCGAAAGATGGTGGCGTAATCTTTCGATCAATGCATAGGTCATGCTTCAACTTAGAGTTTGAGACATTGTATGAGTCAATCTGATAAGTTTTTGCTAGTTTATGGCAGAAAAAAGGCAAAATAAGAAGTTGCTTTAAAAACAACACTCCTGGTGTGAGAAATGAACATGAAATTGAGAAATGTTTGAAATAGAAAACGTACCTTGCAAATGTAAGTGCATCATCGATAAGGCCAGCTCTATCTCTCTCACCGAAAACCTAAGATGAGGCAAATGCAAAGGAACTGTGAAGGTACAAAGGCAAAGTTGAGTTTGCAAAAGGGTGGCTCAAAATACACTCACTAATGGGTGAAAGGATGACCATAGATCTCTAAATGATTCAGAGAAAACATTTACCAGAATAAACAAGTATTGTGTGATTCTGGAAAGGTGCAAATAAATCGAAAACAATTCAGGGAGATGCAAGCGAGCCGAAAGGAGGGGATTCATCTTATCTACAACTGTTGCCAAGGCTTTCAAAATGGGCCGCGCTCTCCTCAAATCCTTTTTCTAAACTGCGAAAAGGTCTATTCCAGATTACAAAATATACATGGTTATGAGAAAGGCTGCAAGTTCAAGATTAGTCAGTACGCTTAGAGACAAGCTTGCTCCATCTTCAGCTAAACAAAATTAGCGCATGTGGGTTTTTACAGCAATGATATTCGAAAAGTCCCTGAAAAGTGACATGCAAATAAACATACTGTGTGATTTTTGAGCAAAGCATGGCTCAATCTGCTCCATAGACGTTGATCATAGTTAACACGATACAATCCAGTTTGGCCAATGTTTGCTTTGAACCAAGTGAATTTTGAAGACAGGTGAAATGAAACTAGAGAATGAAAATACTGAAGTTAGGACTGATATCGAAAACCTCAGAATAGCTACACAGCTAGTTATTTTCAGGAGATGACAAGCATTAAACTCTATCGTTAAACAAAGCAGCAATGCCTAATGCCATAATGCTACAAACGACAAGACTGCAACTTTGATAGGCCTAACAATGTTGACAAAATACTTTTCAGCTATTCTACAAAATTGTTTTGATCGAACGATATCTTTGTAAATTTATATACGAAAAATTCGATTGAGTGGCGTCAAAGCTTCTATTATTTTTATGCACATTCGAAAATTCTACACAATTTAAAAAATATCGTTCGATTCAGATTCTTTGTTTGAATAGATAAAAGCATAAGGGTATTTTCAAAAGATCAAGCAATTTCATATTAGGTTGTAGGATCAGGAAGAAATTTTGAAATGCGAAACACACCGTGACACAACATGATAAAGTGACACAAATCTTGTAAAAAACAAGGAGAGATAAGCGTGGCAAGACTACAAATACCGTTCCAAATAATCCACACTGGAATAAAACAGAGAAGAGAAACAAATAAATTAACTATTTTACCTCTTGATGACTTCAACGTGACTCTTTTCACATGCTTGTTCATTGGTGTTCTGAATCTCAATGGAATATACCATTTGGCACTGCTAAAAGATGTACATTTGAGCATAAATATATCAGCATATATAATCAACAATAGACCTTTTAGCTATACTGAAAAAGAATCTCAATCGAACGACACTTTGCTACATTTTGTAGAATTTTCGAATGTGCACAATTGTGATAGAAACTCTAACGCCACTCGATCGAATCTCGTGTATGAAAATATATATAAATAACGCTCGATCCAGGCTCTTTTCCTGAATAGCTAAAAGGTGTATTTTTAAGAAGCTTTGGCTAAAAGTAATTAGAGAACATCATCCCTAATTTATAAAATTGCGAATGAAAGATGGTAAAAAGTGCAAGGTTGATCCTCGAAGTATGCAGTTTATTTGGCCCCTTCGCAGTGCAGCTCTGCTTAATTTGACCCTTCTGCTTCGTTCAGATTCTAGAATAGACCATTTAGCTTTTCTGAAAAAAAATCTCAATCGAACGATACTTTGCTATATTTTGTAGAATTTTCGAATGTGCACAATTGCAATCGAAACTCTAACGCCACTCAATCGAATCTCGTGTATAAAAATGTATAAAAATAACGCTCGATCTAGGCTCTTTTGTTGAATAGCTAAAATGTCTATTCAAAACATTTGCTACGCTAAACTTTGGTGAGTCTCGAAGCGGGTTCTGGCTTTTATAAAGCTTATCTATTGATTGATTGCTTTCCCTTCCAAAACTTTGAATGCTGGCCTTTGAAATGATTTACTTTACTTTACGATAAAATGAAATATACCGCTAACAATGAAGAGCGGCTAGCAGACTTACCCCTTACGACTTTCTTTGCTAGTAGAAAACCTCGACTGTACGGCATATATCTTCTGTTTCCTTTGATCATACTTGATGTGGACCACAGGGTACCCAGGCTGATTAATCCAAGTTTTCATCATCGCAGGAACTTTGTAGACCTACAAAAATGTTCGACAAATGCTCAAACATGGATTCTTGATATATTCATT
Organism: Aurelia sp. 3 sensu Dawson et al. (2005); assembly: GCA_964020215.1. Classification (NCBI taxonomy): domain Eukaryota; kingdom Metazoa; phylum Cnidaria; class Scyphozoa; order Semaeostomeae; family Ulmaridae; genus Aurelia; species Aurelia sp. 3 sensu Dawson et al. (2005). The sequence continues at coordinate 875,706 of OZ026576.1, forward strand.
ACCAGAAACAGCTGACAAGAATGGCAACAGCTGATAAAAATTAAAATTGAGATGCATTTCGTGACTCTTTTATAGGAGCAAAAATAAAATAACTTTAGTCTTGAAGACGCCTGACAACAAACGCGATTCCTGTTAATATGAAGCTTTTTATAACAGTGTTAGCTAAATGCTCAAAAGACTAGCAGGGTCCTTACAAGCCTAAAGATTAGGTAAAATTTACCTTTGGGACTGAGGCCCAGAAATCTTCAACTGATGCACTCTTGGACTTGTGATGTTTCAAATATATCTACGAACAAATCCAAGAAGTTAATTATTTGTTATTTGTTTCCATCATTCTTTGCTGATTCTAAATGGCAAACTCTGAGAGAAACATAACTTTGAAAGTCTCCATGTTTTCCTGAAGTTCAATGATAAGAGAAATAGATCTCACATCTGGCGCTCGAGAGAAACGAATAAAATATGAAAATTGGAGTAGCAGTTGCCATCAAGGAAGAATATGAAGTAAATTCGAAATCTTGAAGAGGTTCATGTACAGGAACTTTAAAGGAATAGGTAAATTCTCCTTCGCTTACTGTTTGCATTAAATGTTCGATTTCCTTCAAATAGGATAAAGTTGAATTTGAAAAATCTATCAAAAGATTTTAATGGTGAAATATTGTTAATACAAAAACCCTGTCTACACGATGCCGGTAGAATTTGAAAACGGCATGAAAAAGTGCCGTTTTGGCCTCCCGTTGACACGATGCCGGTAGAATTTCCAAATTCTGCCGGCAGAATTTTGTTTCGATTAGCAAAATGGCAAAGTTTGTAATTCTGCCGTTTTCAAATTCTGCCGGTAATGTGTAAACGCACTTTACCGGCAGAATTTTATGCCACTTTCGTCACGAGGCAAATATTTCAAATCCTCCCTATTGTCCTTATTGTCATAGTTGTTTTATCTATCTTGACTGATCATTGACGTCGGTTGTTATTGTCTGTGGAATAAGAATAGAACTCTACCGGCATCGTGTAAACGGGAGGCCAAAACGGCACTTTTTCATGCCGTCTTCAAATTCTTTCGGCATCGTGTAAACGGGGGTCTAGCGGTTAAAAAACATTCACTTCCACAACCCTTATGCAATGAAATCACTAACCTGAATACCCTTGTGGAAATTTCTGTAGCCAGTGACAGATAAAACCATATTTAGCAATGCAGCACCCTATGACAGGAAGATGAAATAAAACCCAGGCTAACTGAGGCAATTTAAAGATCACACACAGTCAGCATAGGTTCCAAATTATTAAAGCGGTGTAAAAAGGCGGGTGTAAAATTCGATCATCCATTTCATTTAATTGAATGGCTTGACAGGAATTTCAGTTAGTTTTCAATAATTCTACCGTTGGACTTTTCAGAAATTTTGAAAATTTATCGAAATCACTGCCTATTTTATGCTTCTACTCATTTGAGGATGTGAAGTCATTAAATTTCTAAATCATGAACCAGAGGAGTGAAAGAGTTTTGCTTGGTACCATATTGTAGACATCCATAAACTGTGGTTTTCTTGAAAATTACTTGACCTTTCGTCAACGACTTTAGAACTTATGATAGTTACAAGTTTTCATCGAAAATGTTCTTGACTTCTTAAAAAAAGAAGAAAAACACTGTAATTCAGAAAATATTGAAGATTTCAAGAAAGTCCAACGGCAGATTTACAGCAAAATAGCTATAGATTCTTTGAAGCCGTTCAGTTTAGAGAAATAGGTCAGAGAATTTTACACCCAGCTTTTTAAAGATTTGAAACCTATGCTCACACAGTCTACCTTACATGTACTTTTAATTTCTTGCACGTACTTTAATTTATTTGGGTAATAATGATAATGATGATAATGTAGTTAGGATATAGTTCTTCATGCAGAATTGCTTTTTCAGCAACAAAGGTGCTGTTATCAATAAGGGTCGTGATATAACTAATATTTGTAAGGAAGTTCCTTTTAAATGATAAGAAAACACTGAAGTCTTTAAATCATTTTTCAAACATTTAGATTGAATTAAAAGATAAAAAATTGAAAATGATAAAATTGTGTTGAAAAACTGTTGCAATTACAACAAAACTTTTTTGAAAACTTCTGACATTATCAATTACTGATATACAGGGGAACTAAAAAAAATTCATCACCTGCCTTTTCAGAGAATAAATCTCAAAACAAACTTTCAATTTCATTTGCCATACCTTTCTCTCTTCATTCAAGCTTTTTATTATGCTATCGGTTGAATTCAATTTCCTTGACAACGATGTAGTATCCATGATGGATTGACCTCGTTTCAGCGCTGGTATTGTGTACTCCATGTGGAATATTGAACGAGTGTTCCATGTTGGATGAAGTGTCTTCATTACCTCGTTCTGGATAATGATAGAGAGGCTTTCTGCAAGCCAATGGTCCGACCACCATTTGATTCCAACAAGTCCTTCAAACCACTAATCAGAAAGAAACGAAATAACATTAGTATTAGACTGATTACATATATCGTAGTTATCGCTATTGACTGGTGGACGCTCAAACTACGACTCATGGACTTTCATAATAAAAACTGGGACGCAGCTTTCCCCTAATTAGGGAGGAACGAAATAACATTCTATTTCTTCAGAACCTGCTAAAGCTTTAACTCGATCCCGAGTGTTGAATCCAAGACTGTACTATGTTTTTGTTTGTTGCCATATATTTCAAAACATTCGCACTTACATTGTTTTGATTGTCGAAGCTTTCGCCTCACCTCTGAGGCCTCATCAGCAAATAAAACATGGAGCTCTTTCAGTTGCTGATGAGGTCTCAGAAGTGAAGCAAAAGCTTTGACAATTAAAACAATGTAGGTGCGAATGTTTTGAAATATATGGCAAACAAACAAAAGCATAAGTACAGAAATAACATTCCTATTAGATCAACAAAATGTTTTTCTTAGGTCTTTGTACATACTCAAGTAAACATCTATCACCGTATCTATATGGCTCCTTGTCCAATTTAATCCATGGACAAGGTTCTCTAACTAGTTGTCCAACTATTTCTGCCCGGGGGGAGGGGGCGATTCATATGTCTTTTCGTACGGGGATGTGCTTCTGGGCAGAGTATCATATTCTAGATTCCGACTCCACGACAGGGTATCTTTGTTGCATAGTTGGCTCCATGACAGGGTCCGTATTTTTCATTATTGACTCCGGAAAGTAGTTGTAGGCCATCTGTATTTTGCGAATGTGCTCAAGGCACATATGTAATGAACCTGATTAGTTCACACGATACAATTCTCTCCATTGTTTATTACAAAGCACAAGGTCGAGGCTGAATTTTCATTACAATGAAAATTCGTGAAGCAGAAATTAAAGGTCACAAAACAATGGAATTCCACTCAACACTTCTTTGTTGCATAAACCAATTGCTAACATGACATATGTCCTTTGAAATCGTTTGGAAGGCAACATTTCCACATATTCTGATAGATTTCTTACAGAGGGTTACTTACCAACTTGGCAACTTGTTCTACAATTTCCTTTGTGGCCTTATATTTTTGTGACGGTGACTTCATATCGAATTCAGGTAATGTGATCAATCCCCAACCATCACCAGGTCTTTTAGATATGCCTGGTACCAACACAACATCTGTCAAAATAAAAGATACGTTTTACTTTTGCAGCCTGTGTGACAATAGCATGGGTTTCAAATCTTTGAAAAGCTGGGTGTAGAATTCTATCATCTATTTCTTGGAACTGAATGGCCTCAAAGAAACTTGAATTACAGCAAATCTGCCGTTGGACTTTTCAGAAATCTTCAATATTTTCAGAATTACAGTGCTTTTCTTCTTGTTTAAGAATTCAAGAAAGTTTCCGAAAAATATTATAAAAATTGTAATTTCTAAGCCTGTCGATGAAAGATCAAATAATTTTCAAGAAAACCATAGTTTATGGATGCCTACAATATGGTATCAAGCAAAACTCTTTCACTCTTCTGGTTTGTGATTTAGAAATTTGATGATGTCACATCATAAAATGAGCTGAAATATAAAATAGGCTCTAATTTTTACGAATATTCAAGATTTCTGAAAAGTCCAACGGTAAAATCATAGAAAATTGGCTAAAGTTTCTTTCAAGTCATTCAGTTTAAAGGAATAGGTCATTGAATCTTACACCCGTCTTTTTTTCGTAGATTTAAAGATTTGGAACCTAGGTTGTGTGACATCTTCAGAAAGTGATCCGTCAAATTAAAAGGGGGATATTCGACAAGATGATATAGAAAATAATAAGCTTCTAAAAAGAACCTGAATCAATATGTATTTGATATCTTCTGTAGAAGCTTCGAATGTGCATAATAGCGACAGAAGCTCTAACGCCACTCAATCGAACTTCTCAAATAAAAATGCTTAAAAATAATGCTCGATGCTCGATCCAATTTCTGTTGTAGAATAGCGTAAAGGCCTGTTGAAAGCAAAAGAGCTACTTTGATCGGATAAAATTTGTTATGGTTCTGTAGTCCAACAAGGCTCTGGTCTAGGGCCATTGTTGTTCAGCAATTGTTGCACTGAATGTTGCATACTTCTGCCAGCAAATATGCGTGTTTCCAGGAAAACTTGCCAAATTAGAGGCAAAAGGTCCAACCCAGTTAGTTGCTATAATGCTCATTTCGGTTTGAGCTTTGAACATACGTTCAGTTTTATTCAAAATAAATAAACATGGACATACCTAGCTTTGGAAGTGGATAATTGACTCCCAGTTTCTTTTCAATAATTTCTATGCTTCTTTTTGCCACGTTATTTGCAAATTCAGCAGCTTTGGATGACTGTACTGTGGAAGAAGCTCGAATCTGTGGAAATGAAATAAGTTTTTCTTAAAGTATTTCTTAAAATAAAAGAAGGATTCCAAGTAGATTTCAAGGACACCTCTGAGTACAATAAACCTTTTAGCTATTCTGAAAAAGAATCTCAATCGAACGATACTTTGCTACATTTTGTAGAATTTTCGAATGTGCACAATAGTGATAGAAGCTCTAACGCCACTCGATCGAACCTCGCGTATAAAAATGTATAAAAATAACGCTCGATCCAGGCTCTTTTGCTGAATAGCTAAAAGGTCTATGGACACCTTTGAACAACAGACAAATATTTTCGTCCCTAACCACTCTATGACCAAAGATGACACCTCCATACAGCGGGCACCGCTCTATAACGGACAATAAAATTGGCCGCACAGGTTCCCAGTTATATGGATGTTTCAATGTAGTTTTGATCATCGATTGCTTTTCACATAACACAACTTACAGGGATGCCTCTCTTTGAAAATATTCGACTCTCTTCCATGTGGGTGATAACTAATGCAACCATGTATGTGGATATGTTTGGAGTCTTTAGGAAATGATCCTCCATTTTGCCATTTTGCAAACGAATCTGTCAACAAAAGAGAGGAAAACTGTGAAGATAAAATCAATGAGTTATTAAGGATGTGTTTGATTGGTGCCAATTCTGTAAACGATAGACTTGGAAGACTCGGAATTTGTGTTTTATTGGCTCCCCAGTTCCCAAAACGGCAGGTTTGGCAGGCCTAATGAACCCTTTGCTCCAAAAGCCAGGAGATTCTCGACTTCATTTGCAGAACTCTGAAAATGAGGCGACGTTGCTCGCGTTGCTATGGTGATCGGCAACTTTACTTTTTGTTGCCAAGCACCAGACTCGTCTTCGTTATTTTCAACTGGAAGCCTCGTCTTCGCCTGAAACCTGCTGATTTGAAGAATTTTGTGTTTGATTGGTAACTGTGCTTCGATCTCTGCGAAGTCTACCGTTTTCAGAATTTGGCAAGTTTGTAATTACCAATCAAACACACCCTAAATCAGTGGAATTCCGATTGATGTGCACAATGGTGATAGAAGCTCTGACGCCACTCAATCGAACCTATCGTTCGATCCAGGCTCTTTTTGTAGAATAGCTAAAAGGTCTCTTGATGAATGAATCAATGTACCTATTAGTCAATACATCATTCAATAAATTGATAGATCGATGAATCAATTTACAACGATATCCCTTCAGTACATTTAAGAAAAGTAAACATATTAGCTAAAAATTTCTGATCTTCCAGGGCGTCGTTCTTGAGGGGGCTTGAATTAATTATCAAGGCTCATCAAATGCCTTTTCAGATGTATTTTAAACAGGCTGGAATATCATTCCAAGCATTAACCCCGAGTAATGAAATCCTTTCTTGGTTAATTCAAGGTTTAGCTTGGGAATATGGAGATCTCCATAATTCCTGTATAGTTGCAATTCATTAGGTTGATAAATTGATAGATTAAAAATCAAGAAATATATGAATTGATGAATAAAAACAAATTGGCTAATGAAGGAATAATCTGTCGACAAGAAAGTGACAGAATAAATAAATTAACAGAGAAATAAAGTAACCAAATTGGAAAAATAGATCGCAAAGACTTACAGATTTTGACAATGGCATATTACTGATCGCTTTCAATTTATCATCATAGCTAACTTTGAGTTCAAAATTCGCCTTCAAAGCTGGTTCATCAAAACATGGGAATAATCTTCTTGCATAAATTGGCTCAAATTGCGTCAATGCCATAAACCTGAGAGAGAGAGACAGACAAGTTAGTGCTTTCCTAGTACCATCCACCACAAGGGTAGACTGACAACGTGATCTCGGGGGGGGAGCACTTCACTTTTGGATCAAACAGGGGTGTGCGCTCCAAGAATTTCTGTTAAGATACTATTCCAGAATTTTGGCGGAATCCTGAGACCCAATCCAAGAGTACTGATGTGGTTTCCGACCAGTGTTTGCACTACAAAACAATAGGAGCATTGTTAATCATCCCAAACATAGTCATTCCCAGAATTTCTCGCTAAAATCAGACCTCAATCCCAAACTTTTTCTTTAGAACGTAGATCCCATTCCAAGAATTTTCGTGCCGCAGAAACCACCCAAAACTCATCCCCGTCTGAACTGTTAGCTTCTACACAGCGATCATCCTCGTTTTAAACTTCCTCGTATAATATTTTACGAAGAAGTTTGAAACAAGGATAAACGCTGTGTAGGTGATAACTGTTAAGAAGCGCAGGGGCCATTTGAATTTTATTTATAGCACTTGATCGGATAAGCAGTAATATCAAGGTAAATAGGTCTAATTTCTAAGCAACAAAAACTGTGTATTATTGCCCATGGATTGACGAAATAATATCTCAAACCTGGTTCTCCCATCAGCTGCTTTGAATGATCGACGATAAAATCCTTTTGCATCATTTGAAATGTCACCATTAAACTCGAGTGATAACACATACGATTTGCCGCTTTGCAACGTTCTCGATAAATGCATACCAAGGAAATCATTTGATTTGTCTTTGTTAACTTTTGTTACTGTGATCTCTACAAACAGAGAAAAGACAACATCAAAGTTCAGGTCCCTGCCCCCGGGGGGGGGGGGTACATGACTTGTGGATGGACGGGGGTCTGCCGCCCGGTTTTCAGAAAGGTACCCTCTTCTAATTACCGAAACTCGTGGTCATACCCACTTTTATGATGAATTTTAGCGGAAAACCCCCCTTTTTTTGCTATTTTTCGCCAATTTCTGGATAACCCACCCTTGCTTATGGACAATCTGCCGAAAAATGGACCCTTGTTTAGAGAATTTGGGGCCTAAAAACCCACCCGTATGGGCGGCACATACCCGTGCCCTCAACATGTTATGTACCCCCCCCGGTCCCTGCCTTACTTTACCTTTCATTCACCATCCTTGTGTACCCATGCTTGGGAAGCTCAATTTTGGCATATGAAATGGAAGAAAATCTACTTTTTGATCATCAGTTGAATGAATTCTACAACCATTGTAACTATTTCTTATAAAAGATTTTTGAGTCCTTCATTATGGATAAGCAGAGCCACCGATAGGGGAGCCAGGAGGAGCAATTTGCCCCGGAGCTTCAAGGTCCGTAGGGCCTCATAATTGAGGATTTTTAATATTTTGACTTCACGAAATGCTCCGAATGCATTTCAGCCAATCTAAAGGGCGTGATCAAAAAAATTGTTACAAAAAATGGAGCAATGTAAACGGGTAGTTTCAATGCAGCAAAAGGGATACTAAAGCCTGATACATACCAGGTCGTTTGGTGCACAAAGACCCGAAAGACAAAGGACGCAAACACTGAGTCTTTGTATTTTGGATCTTTTTGCACGACTCTAACGTCCCAAACGACCAAGTGTGAATTAGGTTTTAGTATCCCTTTTGCTGCATTGAAGCTAACCGTTTACATTGCTCCGTTTTTTGTAAAGAAAGCGGAGGGGAAAACCGAGCAGTGTGAACGGGGCCTTATTCTTAGTAAGCTAAACTGCAATGAAGAACAACATTGAATGAGATTAATACAATGCTCGCCTTTTTCGGTCTCATGTGCTGCCTTGATCTCAGCTTTTGTGATATCATGTGATGCCGAATGCAAAACAATTTGATCCACTGCTTTCGCGCACATTACAGTAATCTCAACCGCTCCTGTGAATCTTGCATTTAACAAATCAACATCCAAAGTTAGCGAATAAAACTGTGGGGTGATTCTATTAGGAAGGCGATAGCCTCGCATCTGTTCGTCATAAACCTCGAAACCATCAGCTTCATCATGTTTCATTTGAACCACGGGCTGAAAATCTGGGAGTTTATGATCTTGAAATTCACCAAGTGCAGCCATGGAAACAAGCATAATGGCGCCGACGAATGATAACATGACTAGGAAAGCAAGACATGCTTTGCATTTAGGCCCAAGGTTGATGGTATCCACTCCAGTTGAAATCTTCTTTATTTGTTTCTTCTTGCGATTGTCCGGAAGAAGGCCGAAGATCTCTGTATCACTGTCCGCTGTTTCCAAGTCCGATTCCATTATCGCTGATTTGCCATTTTCCACGGGTTTGACAAATGAGCCATTTTGGCCTATTCCAAAGTGATCCACCGTTGTGGATGCCAGCAGTCCTAACATCTTGTAGATCAGCAGCGATGACTATTTTTCTTGAGTTATGATTGCTCCATTTCATCTGCAGCAAATAAAGCGACATCATCAAAGTAAAATTTAATAGACCTTTTAGCTATTTCAACAAAAGAGCCTGGATCGAGCGGTATTTTTATCCATCTTTATACTCGAGATTCGATCGAGTGGCGTTAGAGCTTCTATCACTATTGTGCACATTCGAAAATTCCACAAAATGTAGCAAAGTATCATTCGATTGAGATTCTCTTTCAGAATAGGTCTATTGTCCTCTCCAATAAATCAGCATCCACGTGTCAGATTGACTCGAACATGTCTCAAACTCTTAAATTGAAGCTTGACCTATGCAACTGTTTAAAAAGTTGATATAATTAAATTTTCAACTCCTCCACATTAGACACACAAACGGGGCACAATTCTGTTGGGACATCTGTGCAATGAGACATACTTAGTTTTTTTGACGACTGCTAGGCTATCCACCATTATCCTTAAATCTGGTTTGAGACTGTAAAGTATCAACGGCGGTTGATAATGTTTAAGATCACTTTATTCAAGCGGTTTTCTGTTTTCAAGTTCAATCTAGTGATAAGCAGAAACCAATTATATATCTGAAGAAACGTTTTCAAATCTAAAAGCTAGACAACAAAGCAAAATATTATTTTGTTATTGGTTTTCGATACATTTGAATGATTTTCTATAGAGATATCGCCTTAGGTCGGTATTCTAAAAGTCAACTCAAATAACTAGGCCTCACTATGAGCTATTCTTCTAGGGTGTGGGGATTGAGCTATACTTTCATGCATGCTCATTCATATGAGAGTTTGAAAGTAGAAACACCTCAACGCGCGATGAAGAACAACAGCAAATATGTGCGAAATTAAGAAATATATATGACATCATTATCTCTCGTTCCACTTTACATGACTTCTTCAGGACTAATTATTGTTTTGTCAAAGTACTTTTTAACTTTTTAACATGATGCATTGCGTTCTAATTACGAATACCGAATGATCCTTGGGAATTCGATTACAGAACGGAATGCATTTACGTGAAAAGTTCCTTGTCGCCATTTTTAGCGTAATCGTGTGTTACTTGTGGGTACCTATCAATTCTGATGTTGTTGGGGAGACGAGATACGCTTTGTCTGATGAAACAAATATGCCCCCCCCCCGTGCAGTGGGTTAAAGCTCATGCGCCCGTCAGAGCTTCAACCCCAAAACGCTACTGCGCATGACCCATAACATACTGCACGGGGGGACACATAAGCTTCCTCGGTCAAAGCATATCTCGTCTCCCCAACAAGTGTGTTTGCAGGTCCTGTCAAAACGCAAACTTTAGAATGTAAACAAAACAAACATAAGACCACAACATACGACATATTGTAAGTAAATAAAATAATACTGGAGAACTTCTCTCTTTGCCAATCGCTTTGGATGCTACACAAGATAGGGTGGTAGAGGGTATTTCGAGGAAAGGAACGCGTTTTGCCATTTTGGCCCTATCTTTTTCTCGTGAAACATGAAAATGCTGTATTTCTTTGACGTGAAACGTGAAATTTAACATTTTATTTCCATGATTCGTGATCCTAACGCCCCCTTTACTACTCCCACAAGAGAAAACCGAGGCGGATGAATTTACAATCATTGTGCCAGAAAAAGCAAAACCAAACCACACGCTACGAAAAGAAGTACTCTTATAAAATTTCTCACCTAATTTGCTGAATGTCTTCACTATACAGTACTTTGCAATACTCCCTTCTTTAACGCTTCCTTCTGGGCCAAAATACTTCCTCTCTTTCTGTCGCATGTAAAGAGAGAGAGGGCCTAACCTAGACACACGTCTTGCTTCGTTGAACAGTGTCGATTGACAGAAGCTTCGTTGGTGTAAAGAAATCGAAGCAAACAGACTTGACTGCATTGTGCATTTTGTTACAGTCAAGTAAACATAAAACCTCGAAAGTTCTGGACAAAAAGGATTGAAATTTGACGCCGCAATCTTTTGTCATACTTCGTCAATAAGAACTAACCGCTGTGAAATTCCATCTTCCGTGACTCATAGCTGAATCTTTGAAATTTGAAAATGCCGCGACAAGGCGCAAAATGGTAGGCTAAGTTTACACTGTACTTATACAACTTTGGATCCGTAGCAAAACTGCAGCGAATCACCCTGGAACCCAAACGCATCCCCCCCCCCCAGAAGGTCACTTGTCGGAAATTTTACTCTACCTGTGGGATTCCTTTTTTGATTTACGGGCTTACATTTGGAACATTTTATTGGCAAAATAGAGCATGAATTTATTGACTTGTAAGGGGCAATGTCTGGGCCTGTCCGAACAGAATTTTAAATCTTTGGCGTGTTTGAATCTTCAGATTCACTAATTTTGAATGCTCTAACGTTGAAACTGCAAAGCAATTCCAAAATCTGGTCATCAAAGCCTTATTTCCATGCAGCTGCGAGCAGAAAATGCTCGCGAGATTGTTGTTTAAATTGAAAAGAACGTTACGGCTTAATGACCATTTATTGTGTAAACTTCCGCTCGCTCGCTCGCAAACTGCCGTTGTGTGGCAATAACCCAATAAGGCTTAAGGATGAGTACATCAGTGATTTCATGCATGATTGTAACGTATGTTCTTGAAACTGGCGTAGTTGCTGTTGTTGTTGTTATTGTTCACCTTATTGTAGGAATATTTTCGTTCTTTACACGCTCATAAACCGGAGCCCAGGGGAGGGTGGGTACTCCCATTATGACCCAACAGTGGGGTCCAGTCGGTTTGAGGATTTTACTAAATGGCTACCAAACGACCCTGTTCGTACTACCACTTGGGTATATTGGAAGATTCATGGCCAACAGTGGAATTTCAAGTCAGTGTGCTCATCCGCATGGCAATATGGTTTGAAACGGATCGAAACTGTACCAGTTCATTGTAAAATGATGGCTTCAAAATGATGGATTACAAATGGTGGCTTCAAAATGATGGATTACAAATGGTGGCTTCAAAATGATGGATTACAAATGGTGGCTTCAAAATGATGGATTACAAATGATGGCTTCAAAATGATGGATTACAAATGGTGGCTTCAAAATGATGGATTACAAATGGTGGCTTCAAAATGATGGATTACAAATGGTGGCTTCAAAATGATGGATTACAAATGATGGCTTCAAAATGATGGATTACAAATGATGGCTTCAAAATGATGGATTACAAATGATGGCTTCAAAATGATGGATTACAAATGATGGCTTCAAAATGATGGATTACAAATGATGGCTTCAAAATGATGGATTACAAATGATGGCTTCAAAATGATGAATTACAAATGATGGCTTCAAAATGATGGATTACAAATGATGGCTTCAAAATGATGGATTACAAATGATGGCTTCAAAATGATGGATTACAAATGATGGCTTCAAAATGATGGATTACAAATGATGGCTTCAAAATGATGGATTACAAATGATGGCTTCAAAATGATGGATTACAAATGATGGCTTCAAAATGATGGATTACAAATGATGGCTGCAAAATGATGGATTACAAATGATGGCTTCAAAATGATGGATTACAAATGATGGCTTCAAAATGATGCATTACAAATGATGGCTTCAAAATGATGGATTACAAATGATGGCTTCAAAATGATGGATTACAAATGGTGGCTTCAAAATGATGGATTACAAATGGTGGCTTCAAAACGATGGATTACAAATGGTGGCTTCAAAACGATGGATTACAAATGATGGCTTCAAAATGATGGATTACAAATGATGGCTTCAAAATGATGGATTACAAATGGTGGCTTCAAAATGATGGATGACAAATGATGGCTTCAAAACGATGGATTACAAATGATGGCTTCAAAATGATGGATTACAAATGATGGCTTCAAAATGATGGATTACAAATGATGGCTTCAAAATGATGGATTACAAATGATGGCTTCAAAATGATGGATTACAAATGATGGCTTCAAAATGATGGATTACAAATGATGGCTTCAAAATGATGGATTACAAATGATGGCTTCAAAATGATGGATTACAAATGATGGCTTCAAAATGATGGATTACAAATGGAGCAACAGACTTGAGCGATGCAAGAAGCAATGTGTGTATTCTAGCATGACATAGAGAAATCAATAAATACATCAAATATCTGCAAAAAAATTAAGCTACTGTCGTGTACAAAATATTTGCTAAAAAAGCAAGCGGACAAGATCGCCGTTAAAGCACAAAAAAAGCTGCGTTGAAAGGGGTTAAGGGAGGGGGCTTGAGCGGGTGAATAACGTAATGTCCTGTTATGTAGGAAGCCCATATCTCTACCTAAATGGCTAATCTCTACAACCTAAATGGCTAATGGCTACCTCTACCTAAAGGGACATCAAATTGTGTAAAACTTAGAAGAGTTGATGTGCAAACATGCTTGAAAACTTGCATGAGTAAAGTTTCATCTTGGAAATACTGAATCCATATGTAATGGGAGTACTTTGTAATTTTACACCGACAATAGTTTTTATTTAAACTGGCCTCGAGGTAGTTATAGCCCATTTGCTCCTCGGGGCATCGTTCTAGTAGAATTGTATAGTTTTATAGTAACTTTGTAAAGTAGTGTAATTTGTAACTTCATATTGTAAGTTTCTAATGGGTACAAAAAATGGGAGTACAGTCGATAATGTCCTTAATATTTCATCACATGATATTGCTATATCTGAAGTCAACAATAAAATGAGCAATTAACATCTGAAAGGCTTGGCAAGCAATTTTACCGGTCACTCTCTGCCGAACCTACTGCAAAACATTGTGCATCTGAAATCCAAGCACTCCTTCTAATAGAAAAAATAACTTTGTAAGTAATCATTGAAAAAGCACCTCCGAAACATCTCGCTTGGTTTCAACCCCTTCTTGCACCCCTCTTTAAATTCAAAACAAGTTTCTCCCTCACTAGTTAATCCTATGTTTTAAGTTTTCTGTGTGGAATCTATTTGAAAAAAAAATGTGTATTTGAAATAAAATCACTACTTCTGATAGAAAAATATAACTTAATAACTAATCGTAGAAAAAGCACCTCGAAAATATTGCACTTGATTTCAACCCCTTCTTGCACTTGTCCAGACTTCTAGTTTCTTTTTATAGTTCACCTGTCCTTTCTCTAATTAAAGTCTCTCTCTTTATAGTTTACGTTTACCTTGTCCCACAAATCCCCTCTCTTCATAGTTCATCTTTTGCCTTACCGCCATCAGCTTTCGGGCTCTTCTCTGCTTCTTCTTGGGGTTCCTCCTCTTCCCCCTCTTGACCCTCTTCTTCCTCTGCACCTTCCTCGGCCCCATCTGGCTCCTCTCTGCCTTCTTCTTCGTCTTCTCCTTCTCTCAACCCTCTCTGCTCTTCTTCTTCATCTTCCGGTGAGTTGTCACGTTCTTCCTGCTCTTCTCCGCCTCCCATCTGTAAGAGAAAACAGAGACACAGTTTTACAAAAGACATAGAAAACGCAGTGACAATTAAATTCAATTCGAGGCAAAATATGTGATTCCCTTTACAGCAAGAAATCTACATCATATTAATACGCTCCAACTACACGTACAAAACAACTTCATGCATTACTGAGAGCAATGCACGCTTCTAAGATTTAATGCCATATTGAATCGAGGCAAGTGCTGTTCCTGGAAGAATTTTAAAACAACTGACGTCATTGCGAAAGTTGTCTAATATAGTTCGACTTATTTTCCTTATTGACAAATGTATCTATCAAACGGGTGAAGAAAAAACAAGCGATATTTCAGCAACTTTTGACAGCAACTTTTGACAGCAACAGCCAGCTAAATTGCGTCTAATGCCAAATGTGACCTACTGAAATCGCGTGGCTTCATTTCCTTCCTTCTCTCTTTTTCCAGTCTTCTTTTGATTTTCTTTTTTCCCCCTCTTTTCTTCGTAAGAATTAGAGTATTTTGGCCACCACCCTGGTAGCACCGTTACCAGTGAACCTAAATCTGCTACTCGAAATTTTCAGCAAAATTTTTGCCAAGTGTAAAATTAGAAAATCTCTCTTGTTTCTATTTCTGATGCAATGCGTTGAGTGCCAGAAATATTTCTGCGAAAGTCTGTGCCAAGCAATATATCGACCTCAGTTTACCATGTTTTCACCCTACCCCATGGAATTTCAATTGCCAAATATAATTGTCAATGAAGCTTTAGCAGCTGCAATACCCTGTCTTAGGGCAACTCATCATCGTCATTGTAAACTTTGATATCGAATATAAAAAATACCTTCTCCTCGACAAGGGCATTCAACTCTTGCAAAAGTTGTTCATCCCTTTCTTCATTTTGTAGATCTTTCTTTACAAAAATGTAAGCCTCTCCTCTGTCCTCTTCTTCAGCGTGTTTTGCATTAGGGTCATAATCTTCTAGACCATCATCACCACTATAGCTGTATGGAGATTAATAAAACATTGACAAATCATAGCTTCATGAATGATAGAATTTGGCACATAGATTCCTTTCATCTGATGCACATAGATCTAGCACATAGATTTGGCACAAAGATCTTATCTGACTGCTCCATAAGAAACTCAATCTTTCAATAACCGAAATAATTCAAGAGCCCTTTCACCTAAGCATATAAAATGTTTAAGGAAATTCAGAAATATATTACGACTTTGTAAACGTTTCGACTTTCATCCTAGTAGTGAAAGTCGAAACGTTTACAAAGTCGCAGTATATTTCTGAATAATCCTTTCAATAACCGAGATGGTCTGGGAGCAAATAGTTTTGGAGAGATGCTCTGATTACAATTATGTCACTTTGATTTGTCAAATGGATTCTCCCTAATTAAAATTACATCACTTGCCAAATTGATATCAAATTGATACTTGGATTTGTCATCTTTGAAAATAATTTGCTGAAATTAATGATGTGCTGAAATTTCTATGAGAACATGATTCCTTCTTTCATCGAGCTTGCCCTTCGTTTTGAAAATGTAAAGTATTGGAAAAATTTATAAATATCAATATATATATGTATATGAAAAAATGCCGAAAAATGCCGAATGAAAAATATACGTATGCATGGCTCTGATGAAGGCTTTAAGCCGAAACACGAAAAAACAAAATATTTCTCCTGTCGACGGTGTAGGACCTTAGATCTGAATGACTTCAGATTTCTCCATAATTTCATTGAGCTTGAATGGCTCAATGGAATTATCGGAGAGTCTGTTGACACGAAGGTTGCGGGTTCGATTCCGGGCAGGAAAATATTCTTAATTCTCCAATTGTGGTAGCCCACTCGTGATAAATATAAATCACCGTGTCAGCTTATGCCAAATGAAAAATATATATCAATTTAATATATATATATAAATATTGTTGCCATTTTGTTTTGAGTATGAATCCAAATGATGTTTGCTTTTTAAGATCTCACGAGATAATATAAAGAACAAAGGTTAGAGCTCACATTACAAAAGTGAGAGGTTGAAAATGAAGGGACGAAAGTGAAAGGTCAGATGTGAAAAGTCAAAGTCAAAGATCAAAAAGATAAAAAAGAAAGGTCACAAATCAATAAATACGGTCACAGCTCACAATGAAAGTAAACGAAAAAAATGAAAGATCAAAAGCAAAAGGTCAAAAATCGAAACTTCCTACCTTTCAGCTGCAGTCATGAAATTCTCCAGGATATCATCTTTTGAGACTTCTTGAGCATCTTTGCCAGTTAATTTATCAAAGAATACATCTGCATATAATTTTGTCCCATACAATTTTGCAACATACCTGAGAAGAAATGATAAATTTGTTAGAATTCAGCTCTAGATATTTGCTTGTTGGCAGCAAGATTTTGACTTGATCTCAGAAGTGTCCTGCATCACAAGTAAACATACTTACGGCATTGCTTCTCATAAGTCAACTCAAATATTGTTTCTTGCTGTTTCTTGTTTCTTGCTTCATTTCTGATCAGCTCGAGCAACTTCGAAGGAAAACGGCGAATACCTTCGGTCCCGCTTTCCAGCTAAAGCTGTTTGATGCGAGGTCTCCCCTTCATTACGAGGCATTTGAGTCATGGGACATCCTTGTGGCAACTTTTTAGGGATTCATTTCTCACATATTCGTAGTTTCAACCATGAATTTAAAACTAACAGTTTTGTGGAAGAAAATCTATCATTCGTAGAATTCCCGTGGAAGCCATTTACCAGAACAAACCGCTCTCCCCAGTCTTCCTTTTGTCATCGTCGACATGTTCTATTCAAAGCATTCAAAGTGAATAATTCAAAGTGTTGGATTACGCAATAAAGGGAATCAAAGCTTACCCTTCAACGAAGCTCTTTCGTTTGAGGTTTCCATCACGTTTTACGAGCACCGCGACGAGTTTTGCGATATCACGCGGCGAAATTTTGTAGAACTCATAGTCATAAGAGTTTGAGGAAAACAATCCTTGTGCTGGAACAGCAACTTTTCGAATTTGTTCCTTTGTCAATCGTAGAATATGTTCCTTTGTTATTATCTGGCCAGGTTTTACGCCAAGGGCATCTGCAACGAACTTTTCATTGATTTTAGCACCTGCGTTTGAAGAAAAAGTATGGTCACGATACGGCGCAATGATAAGCAATCCAAGTACGGGATGACTGCATTTTAGCGGACCAGCCTTAGCCGGTCAACACAAATGATAGAAGAGATAATTCCATTCATAACTCCGGAGAAAGTGATTAAAGTTAACCGAATCCTTAAAGAAATATTACATAAACCAGTTAATACGTACCCGTGAAAGGATCTTTATGCATGAGCAAAGATTCAAATATAGTTTTTGAAGTCAATTTTCCACTTTTTGCGTCTCGATAGAATTGTGACTTTGTCACAAAAGTTTCTCCGTATCCCATGGTCATGTAACCTAAAAATGAAACGAAGAACTTGAATATACATACATATCTCACTGCTGCTATAAATTATAAATAGGCCACAGAAACATCCACATACCCATTCTATTGTTCCTTCAGCTACACAATGAAGCAGTATGCATAAAAGTCCTCAAGTACAATAGATTATATTTTGAACTAGGCCCAGGCTAGACTGACGACGCGATTCCTAATATTCGTTCCATGTTTTTAATCTGATATTCTTAAATTCACCCAAACAAGGACACTCACAACCAAAACAGATTCTAAATAGGGACTAAAATCTTACCAAAAATCTGAAGAAACATCGAACGTCTTCAATCCTTCGAATGTCGAGAGATAAGTCGAACGTAGTTTCGAGCGCTACCTCAGACGTCGCTTCACTTCAAAAAGTCGAACTTTGATCTAATGAGTGAATCAAACACTAAACAGAGGCACATGGGTTGACCATATTAAGAAAGTAGCGATTTGATTGGTTGCGCTGTAAACGTGACAGACTTGGCTAAATTAGTCCCCGTACTTAAGCTACCAGTTATGACACTGACCTTGTAAATTGACATCGAGACACAAAATTTAACTTTCACGAATTTTTCAACATATGAAATTTGTTTGAATCAATGACAAAAAAGATAGAAAACAAATATCATTGCCACGTTTGGTAATCCAGTTTTGTGATTTTTAAACAGCGTTATTCTTTGGATTTGACATCCAGTAATGATTAACTTGGAGTTTAGAAGCATTTTAGTTATGCACCATCAACCTCTCAATCAGTTCAGCTCAGTTCAGTATCATCATTTTAAAATTCCACCTACATACAATTTGAAATAATTAATACATATTAAACACAAAAGAAAACTATTATAACTAACTAAATTTAACTTAACTAACATACAACAACAAAAACTAATCAATTGAATACAAAATAAGGAGAACTGTATAAGGGAATTTCTTGAGAAGGAGCTCTCTCAATAGCTAGGCTAATCGAGGAGAGAGCACCCCCTGGTTTAAAAATGACTAATGAAATTTAAGCATTGTTTCGACTGTTGGTTAACTTTTAGTATCATTCAAAGGGAAATAATGCAAATGTATGACAGCTATGATTGGTAGTTATTCTCAAAAAGGTAGGCTTTGAATTTTCGTTGAAAGCTATAAGCAGATGGTGAACATTTGAGACCAACAGGACTGCTATTCCAGCACTTTGCTCCAAAGAATTGCACTTTGAGTCTAGGAATCAAAGTTGAATCTTAGACGGTAAATAAAAAAATGCCTCCAACCTTTTCCTGGGAACATCCAGTCAATGTCAAATTCATTCAATGGTGTGAATTTTTCTGTTGTTGCATTGCAATCTTTAAAGTTCATTGGTTTATCATAATCAAAGCGAGAGAACAGGATAGTCACAGCCAAATTGAAGCCAGGAAGGGAGTTCACCTGCGGCAAAAAGTAGAATTCAAAACAATCCCCATTTGCATGGCAACTGCTCCTACAACTAGCAATAACATTAGTTGGTGCGTGTGGCCTTTTGGGCATTGAAAACAAAATGAACAAACATGGAATAAAAATCAATTTACAGGCCTTTCTCATCCTGTTGGCATAACAAAAGATTGATGCCCACTTCCCCCTGTCTTGAGAAACATTCAACGACTTCAATCACCTGTGGAAGTTGTTTTGTGACAAAGATTGAAATAGACAAATAAAGATTCCACAAAACAAGAGACAAATTGAGAAGGCTTTGTATCAACCGAGGCTGGTAAATCCATTTATAGCTCAATGAAAGAATCTCAACAGGACCACAGAAAGACTGACACTACAAGCTTGAATTTTAATCATCTAAATTATATGGCTTTGCAGCAATATTGGCATATAACATTGTTTTAAAGTGAACATATTCCCCAAACAGATTTTAGAACTGATCTGATTGAAGCCTCACTCCAATATGAAGTAATGAGGGATTTTAGTGAAAAAGCCTCTTCACAAAACACTAGAATCATCATCAACGTTTCCATATACTTCCACCAAACAACCATGACTTTTCCATGTCTGCGTCATTTTAGGATGTTGATTGACAGAGCAAAAACTGCACAAAACAACATTATCAAGCAAGCTGATAAAAGGAACTGCTGAGATATCTATGATAGGCTTTTTGAAATGATATAAAAATCCAGAGTTTAAGGTCCAAGGAAAAAATATCAAACTCTGTCTAATTTTGGGGTCTTTGCAGGGGAGCTCAAAGTTACAAATTTTGTGCATGGCACATAGTTTCAGGTCTGTCTCCTCCCAAGAAATATATACTGCTGGAAAAATAAATGTACTCACTTGATGATAAGTACTCTTTGGCAAAAACAAGCAGTCACCCCCATGGACAGTTATGTTGTAATATGGCAAGGTGGCAATCTTTGGGTACTTGAGCATATCAACACTTCGAACATTGATCTTGGAGTAGCCGCCAGCTGGGTCACCATCCTCATATGCCTTGTAAAGATCTTTTTCATATTTATACAGAACAATCTTCCAATCTTTTGTCCCATTGATGAGGCAATTCATTGTGTTGAAAGCATCTTTGTGAAGAATACTTTGGCTTGATCCAGAGCTCATCCATAAATCAATTTCAACCATTCGTTTCTTGGCTGGGCCACATGACATGCATGGTAATGCCTATGAATTAAAAATATCCTTGAATAATAAGCAAATAATTTTGTTTATATTTTTACTTTGTGTGACCTAGCCCCTCAAAAAGTACACAAATTCAAATAATTCCCATGGGATGATGGGATGAAGTCAACAAAATTTCATCATTTCATTATGGGGTAATTGCTTCCCATATAGTATCTTCCTTGTAGTGCTGCACTGAACAATTTTGTAGGTAAGATAATTTGGCTTGTAAAGTATCTAATGGAATACTAGAACAAATAGAAACAAACACATACCATAATATCTTTATACATTGGTGATGGCAACTCAGACACAATGTATTTTGGTTGAGTTTTATATGTATTGATAAACTCTTCAACTGTATCCCTGCCAACTCCTGTCAAAGCAAAGAAATATCTACTGTACTACTGTTTACAAATTTGTGGCATCACTTCCTTAAATCAAATTCAAATGTGCTTGAAGTAAATGAATGGAGCTAAGACTCCATTTACACAGTACCATATGAATATCTATATGGATGAATATTCTCATGGCTAGCCTTCCTGATGGGGGCTTTGTGGTTTCAAAGGTAGCAGGTTTGCCCAATTTTAGCCCTCAGGCTTCAGGCTTTACTTTAAATCATATTGGTTTTCAGATCTTGAGAGGTGTCACAGGTTGCTGGTTGGGCCATTTTTGTTATTGAGTTTTGGGTATTTAATTCAAAATTCCTATTTTTTCAAGTCTTTGAAGTCATACAGTCCATTTAGTTAACTGGAGATCAAAAACTAGATTTCAACTGCTTAAAACGAGGCACAAAGAGTTGGTGAAAATGAACATGATGGAAATTATCAAAGATAGAAAAATTTGAAGAAATTTCTTCAGAAATGTAGTTTTAGGTTATGACTTTTTTTGGTTGCAGGTTTTTGGGTTTTATCAATTTGATCTGTAGGTTTGCAGGTTCTAGTGCTCCCCAAAGCCCTCCTCCTACCACTTCATGCAAGACAGTGCCTACCCATGAAATATCAGCAATGGCTAAACATCTCACAGTGGGCCAGACGGTGGACAAAAATAAAAAAATGAAAAAATTTAAATAATAGTTTTATCAGTGGAAATTGATATCATATGCCTCATCGAGTAAGGAAATCACATTCAACGTATCAAAAAAATTGCTTTCTATTAATTAATCAATTTCAAATCACAGGATGTTAACTGTTATTGAATACTGCAAGCCGTTAACTGGTTTCAACTTCTATTTTACCAACTGCATCTTCGGGCACTGATTTGTCTGCAAGCAGCATTTCGATAGCATTTTCATAACGTTTACAGGCAGTGATCTAAGTGTAACTGACTGCATTCCAATTGAGTACAGACTCCTATTCCAAAATTGTGATTTTGTTCAAAGTACTTTAGAAACACGTTGCTGCACTTCGTACACTGTGTTTTAAAGCTAAGTTCAAAATTTCACTTGCAAACGCCAAACATCTTCTTTGCATATTTACAAGCACGGGAGCATTCTCCATCTGTTTGATTTACATGTGGCTGCCAAGAGGTGCCATAGAAAATACAACAATTGTTATTGCTACGGCAAAAAATAGAGGTGTACAGGGAACAGGGCATTGCTGAATAACTGTCAGATCGATGTCGAATTCTATTCATTTTTTATGCCAAGTCTGTTTCAGCCTGTCCTTTTTAAGAATCATTTCAGATTATAGATTTATAGTCATTAATTCTGCTTTCCTTATTATGGGTACGTACTTATCAGAAGTTATTTGATGCATTGACTTTGGCTGTTTCAAATAAGGACTTAGAAGAATTTTCCGACAACTGCGCACATAACTAAGCAAAGAAATTTTGTCTTAATGACGTTTTTCTTCGTAAGTTTGAACCTTTTATAGCATTCTTTACCATTTTATGCCTTGTACGATTTATGTCCAAAAAAATCGTAATCTGGCCCACTGTGCATCTGTGAGAATCTTGTAGACTGGAAGCCTAAGTGGACTAATTCTACTGTGGTACAGTGTAACACGTTCAATAATACCCATTGCTGCACACATCAAAATTCATCCTCTTGCTAAAAAATGTCAACAAAATCATACGTTAAAAGCTGTATTAAAACCCTGGGGGGGGGCTTATTCTATTTCAGACAATCCAGAGGGGGGCTTAATAGAGAGGGGGCTTCATAACAAAATCATATGACAAGGATATATTTAACAGCTTTTCATTTCTTTTATCCCATAGTTTCCAAGATTCAAGATACGATTCTGGATTTAACATCGATTCAACAAGGATTCAACATGGATTTAACATGGGTTCAACATGGATCCAACATATTCTCCACCTAAAGCACTATCAAAACTAGCATGCAAGCTTGTCTTGCGAAATATATGGAAAGTTGTTGGTAAGTTCTGAAATTCATCATAAGTGGGGGGCTTAAAAGAGAGGGGGGTTATCTAAAATTTCAACTCAGATGGGAGGGGCCTGTTAGAGAAGGGGGCTTAATAGAGAGGGGGCTTAACAGAGTTTTTTCCGATAATACACGGGAGATCTCAAACCTGCCATTGCAACTTTAGTTTCAGTATGGCTACTACATTCATATCTCTGGTTTCTTCCTATAGCAATTTTGAAATATGAAAATCCTTACCCTTTGCTCCTGTTGGTGTGTACCCTTCCTTCTCTAATTTATTCTCTAATCTAATTTCCAAGTCTCCGTACTTCTCTTTCAAGTATTCTTCAGTCCATAATTTATAGGCAGGGAATTTCTTGGCAGCATTACGGAATACAACGGGTCTTGATGGAAACACATATTTCTCCAAGAACGTCTTAGCATCAGGGATATCCTCCATCTCTTCAAGGGGCATTGGTTCTGCATGTTCTCCAAATGGTTTTAAATGACCAGGTGGGAACATTTGTTCAACACTTGCCAAAACATTGCTGTGATAAAAAGTATACAAGTATAAACATTTGCAATATTGAACTGAACGAAAGAAAATTCTTGAATTGCAACAGCTAACTTTGAGTAGTACAGGACAATTTCCAAAATTCAGGTACAAACTTATGGATAAACAATAGATTAAACTGCTGATTTTGCAAAATTAGAAATTTTGGAAACTTTGCAGAGTGCATCAAAGATGTTGGGTATGCATGAGGTTGCATGGTTTCTCATGGTTTTTTTATTTGAGCTGCACAAAATGTCCTAACAGTAGAAAGTACAAAAGGAAGAGCAAGTATAACAGAAGGTCCCGGCTTCGATAATCAGCCAGATGAATTTGGATATGTTTTCAAATAAAAACTCTGCACTAAGATTATACATCGTCACACAATGCCTGCACGGATCAAACAGCAAGACTTTGCGCAGGCAAGCAGTGCAAAGATTTCAACCTGGCCATGATACAGTTAAATCTTATCTGCAATATCCTAACACACATATTGTAAATTTTTATCTATGAACCTAGCGAAGAACTAGCAAGAAATGCAAACAGAGCTGCGTGGGTGGTGTTTTAGGCCAGTTTTTTTCCAAACCGGTCAAAAATTTTACTCCCCGCCCTCGTGCTGTACTTATCAGCCTTTGAAATGACAATCACAAATTATAACTCCATACATTACCTAATGCAAACCAATCCAAGCACAAATAAGACAGGTCTTGCCATGATTAGAGCATGAAATGCCCCTCTAAGATCAACGTTCCTCAAAATGCTTCCTTCTTCTCTAATGATAAGTTCGAAAGGGAAGAGAAAGGAAATTCTTCCCGTTTTGCTTACCGCCTCGTTTTCGAAATTTGTGACGTCAGGACCAGGACCTCTAGACCTTTGAAGTGCTGGAATGAGGCGCCCCCGCAAGGTAGGTGTCTCACAGTGGATGAATCAAGGGACCCTTTAGGGAACTCACGAGTTGCAGATCATTTCTCAAATAGGCGTACGTGACTTTTGTGATTTTTACCAAAGCTTTTGACAAAGTGAAACACGTGCAACTATTGGATATGCTCCAAGATTTAGACATAGATGGGAAAGACATACGACTACTAAGAAATTTGTATTGGGAACAAATGTGGTGAACTGGACTTTTCTAGTACTTTCCTTTTGCTGAATAATGCTTACTAGTAGAATAATAAGAACTGTGTAGAGAAGTTTCTAGGGTGAACATTACGTAAACTGCCTTATCATGCTTGCCTAAAATACTATATTTGGAATCCTGTGTCACTATATTCTAGAACTTTCATGTAGAACGCTATATAAGGGGTGCAGTAGTTTGAGAGTTTAGTTTTGGGTTAGATTCATGGAGTGACAACGTTCATCAAGAGTTAAGATTCAGTAAAACGCAACACATTGTTGATGTTGTCTTCACTGGAGGAAAACTACGGGCCTAAACTGGCAGGATACACCAACAAATCGAAGGACTACTTACGTTAGCGTTGAAAGAGACGCATCTTGTGAACCTATTCAGTGTGTCACTGGAAATATACAATCAGAACAACGCGGCCTTGGATTCCCCACACTGAAAGTGGCGACCACGAAGGGACATCGTAGCATTTTCTTCGAAATTGGCTTCTGGAAAGTTGTGAAACAACTAGTTCTTGCTTCTCGCTCTAGGGAAATTGGATATCGACCAGACAATTCTGGAACGTTCGTGATAATTCGGAAGGAAAACAACGATTGTTTAACTCAATTGGCACGCAAAGTGATAAAGCATTCCACGAATTCTTCAACTTGTAACGCAATACTGGGTTGCAAGGATCTCCTCCGCAGATACAAATTCAAGTGTAACTTTTCAAGAGGATATGGCAGCGACACAAAAACATGGTAAAATTTTGCAACTGGCAAAAATCACCGTTAAAGAAATTTCTGATAACATCGACACAGGGGATGAAGAGGATTGGGAACTGCAATACGAGCAAATTTGTGAACTTGTGAAAAAGGTAGGACTCTCGATTGATCGCACCAAGGATCAAATGTTGGACGAAGACAAAACACTCGAAGAAATTACTTCTTGGTCAAATGCACAAAAAGAGGAATTGAGAGCATTTCGAGATCTGAGGGCAACTCTTAGGAACAAGATATCTGAGAAACGAAGGGAAGAAACTGATCGCGAGTTACAAAGGGAAATCGAGAAGCAGCGTATCATAAACGAAGAAACTGTGCAAGCAAGACTTAGAGAACAAAGGGAAATGGAAGAAGCATCAATTCGTCAGATTCAACGAGAAGAGGAGTGGATCACACGCAAATTACAACTGGAAAAGGAGGCACGAGAGCTTACTGCCTACAAGGAGAGTTTACCAGCAAAATCAGCGGCTCAAGCTGTAAAGCTTCAGAAGTACACGATTACCCCATTCAGCGGAGACTACAAGGATTGGATTCGCTTCTGGAACCAGTTTGAAGTCGAGGTCGACGGCTCAAGTATCTCGGACATAAGTAAATTTCACTACTTGCTGGAACTCACCAAAGGGAAACCAAGAGAGGACATTTTGGGGCTACCACATACAGTGGAAGGATATAATGAGGCGAAGAGAATTTTGCAATCAACGTACGGCAAGGACATCAAGGTACACAAGGCGCTAATCAAAGAAATCGAGAGTCTTCACCCCATAACTAACGTCAACAAAATAGTCAACATTCACGACTTCTACAACAAGCTTTCACGTGTGGTGAGGACACTGGCAACAATGAAGAAACTGGATTCGGCACAGAGCACGGTTTATACCCTTATGGATAAACTTGGACCAGTTCGAGAGATAATTGCTCAAGGAGACGATGAATGGGAAGAATGGAAGTTGGAACAACTCACTGAGAATCTGCGAAAATACGTTGACAGAAATCCAATGAGATCTGGAGATGAAATCAAGCCGGACAGTGTCAATCGAGAAAGATTTCGAGAACGAGACAAGTTGCTTCTTGGCAACAATCAAAACAGCCGAAGAAATGATGACAAATGCGTATACTGTGGAAACAATCAACACAAAAGCTCAAACTGCACAAAGGTTCTAAGTGTTGCAAGTCGGCGAGAGATTTTGAAGAGGAACAAACTCTGCTACAATTGCACGGGAAGTGGGCATTCTGCATCAACATGCAAATCAAGAAATTGTCTCAAGTGTGGACAGAAGCATCATACATCAATATGTGAGAAACAGCAGTCAACCATGCCTGACCAGACGTCCTTGTCTGAGAAGAACTTGAGTGCTTCTAACAGTGAAACAACCACTATTCATGCAACAGTCAAGGCAAAGGTGAACGGGCAAGATGTCAGAATCATGATCGATACAGGGGCAAGCAGTTCATATATTTGTTCGGATTTGGTAACAAAGCTGTCACTCAGACCAACACGCAAGGAAACAAAGTGTATCGAACAGATGTATGGCACAGTGACAAAACGTGTGGAGATCTACAGAATCAACGTCACATCGAATGCTGTCGAAGGCTTCAGATTGGACGTAGATTGTATCAATGCCGAGAAACCAGTGCTGACACACCTGCCAAACCCAAAGATCAAAGAGCTGAAACGGAAGTTCCAGAGGCTCAAGAGAATACAGTTTAGTGATGAAGATTCGTCTGATCAACAACTTCCAGTGCATATCATCTTTGGTGCAGCAGAGTATCAAAGAATACGCTCCACTGAACAGCCTATTGTGGGCGTGAATCCAGATACCGATCCTGGAGCAGAGTTTACAATGCTAGGATGGATGCTGTTTGGAAGGCAGATATTGGAGTCATCAACTGCTGAAAAGGGATTCTTCGTGAAATCAAGTCAAAAAGACTTTGAACAGCTTTGCAACGTGGATGTATTAGGCTTGACTGATCCTCCAAACAATGATTCGGAGTTTCATGAAGACTTCACACAACACTTGCTGAAGAAGGAGGGAGGCTACTACGAAACTAGGCTACCTTGGAAAGCTGATCATCCTGATTTGCCAAGGAATAAAGAGCTAGCAATGGCGAGGCTACGCAGTACAACAAGAAGACTAGAGATGACGGGGAAGTTAGAGGATTACCACGATGTCATGCAAGAGCACATCCAAGAAGGAATAATTGAGAAGATTCCGCAGAAGCCATCAGGAGAAACTGTTCATTACATTCCACACCAAGCAGTCATTCGTGAAGATGCAGAGTCAACAAAACTAAGGATTGTGTATGATTGTTCTGCGAAACAAAACCCTCAGCTGCCCTCACTCAACGACTGCCTTGAAACTGGACCAGCCTTGCAACCTCTGCTATTTGACATCATTCTCAGAAATCGGATGAAAAGATACTGCATTACTGGTGATATCAGGAAAGCGTTCTTGCAGATCAGAATCAACGAACAAGATCGTGACGCTCAGAGAATACTTTGGTATGACAATCTCAAGGATCGAAACATCATGGAGTACAGATTTACCAGAGTCATTTTTGGAGCCGGGCCTAGCCCATATATTTTAGGAGCTACACTGCAGAAGCACGTCTTGGAATACAAGGAGGGCTACCCTGAAACAGCGAATGCCCTTCTTAAGGACACTTACGTGGATGACATCCAATATGGGGGAGATTCAGTTGAGGAGCTTACGAGATTTAAAGACCAGGCTACTGAAATCATGAAGGAAGGAGGTTTTACATTACACAAATGGCACAGCAATGTCGCATCAATGGAATCTACTGTGGTTGAAAAGGGAAGAGAAGAAGAGGATGGAGTCAAACAACAAACAAACTCTGATGAAAAGCTGAGGAATACTTCCAAAATTCTTGGAATTCAATGGGACAAGGAAGAGGATCTACTGCAAATGAACTTCAAATCGTGTTTCCAATCTGATCAGCCAGTAACCAAGAGAAAGATGTTAGCAGTCATCAATGGTATCTTCGACTTACTTGGATGGGTCTCACCTGTATCAATAACTGCGAAGATCTTGTTTAGTGAGCTTTGCCTGGAGAAAGTGTCCTGGGATGAAAACTTGCCTGAAGATGTACAACGACGTTGGAATTTGTGGATCAAAGGACTGAAAGCATGCCCAACAATCACGATTCCCAGAAGCATTGTGAATACAAAAGCAGGAGAGCTGTCACTTCATGGATTTGCTGATGCAAGTAAACAAGCAGACGTGGCAAAAAGGCTGAAATACATAAAACGATGCAAAGAACAGCTACGGAAACGATGGATCGGCGAGTATTTGTGTGCATTGGAGGAGAGAAAAAGATCACATGTTTCACCCGACGAGAATAAACTTAACACTGGTAGAGTCGTACTGATCAAGGATTCAACAAAAAACAAGGGTCAATGGAGGATTGGTAGAGTTGAAGGAGAAATCGTTGGACGGGATGGAGTAGTTCGAGGATACAAAATACGTACAGGGAGTGGCTATGTTGTCGAACGGCCATTACAGCTAATTGCAGACTTGGAGGTCGGCGGTGACGTTCAGAAGGAGCAGGAAGACCAAGGAGGGAGCAATCTGAACCCAACAGCGGAAGAGTTTGTGCCACAAGGCCGAAGTAGAAGAGGAGCCAAAGAAGCTGCGATGAACAGAATCGTTGGTGTTCAACTAAATGAAGCCGAGGAAGACTGAGAACATGTATTAAAGCTGCAGTCGCACTTTAATAGGGGGAGAGTGTGGTGAACTGGACTTTTCTAGTACTTTCCTTTTGCTGAATAATGCTTACTAGTAGAATAATAAGAACTGTGTAGAGAAGTTTCTAGGGTGAACATTACGTAAACTGCCTTATCATGCTTGCCTAAAATACTATATTTGGAATCCTGTGTCACTATATTCTAGAACTTTCATGTAGAACGCTATATAAGGGGTGCAGTAGTTTGAGAGTTTAGTTTTGGGTTAGATTCATGGAGTGACAACGTTCATCAAGAGTTAAGATTCAGTAAAACGCAACACATTGTTGATGTTGTCTTCACTGGAGGAAAACTACGGGCCTAAACTGGCAGGATACACCAACAAATCGAAGGACTACTTACGTTAGCGTTGAAAGAGACGCATCTTGTGAACCTATTCAGTGTGTCACTGGAAATATACAATCAGAACAACGCGGCCTTGGATTCCCCACACAAACAGCAGGTATAAGGATTGAAGATAAAATTAGCACCTACAAGCAAATAAAGAGAGGAGTGCGCCAAGGATGTGTGTTGTCGCCTGACCTTTTTAACTTATACAGTGAACAAATATTAAGAGAGATAAAAGATTTGAAGGGTCTAGTGATAGGAGGCTATAACATGAACAATTTAAGATATGCGGATGATACAGTGTTGATAAGTGACTCAAGAGATCAGTTGCAGGAGATTTTGGATAAGGTAGTAGAAGAGAGTGCAAAAAGGGGATTATCAATTAATTGCAAAAAGACTGAATGTATGGTGGTAAGCAAAAAATTGGATGTACCAGACTGTCAATTAACAGTTGGAGAAAGAGAGATAAAACAGGTTGAAAAGTTCAGTTACCTAGGGAGTTTAATTACATCAGATGGAAGAAGTGACAGTGAAATAAAGAAGAGGATCGGAATGTCAAAAGCTATTTTCGAGAAAATGGGGAAGATACTCAAAAATAGAAAATTATCAATGAAAACAAAATTAAGAGTATTAGATTGCTACATATTTTCTACCCTCACTTACGGCAGTGAATGCTGGACTATATCACAGACTATGGAAAAGAGATTACAATCAGTTGAAATGTGGTTTTACAGAAGAATGCTTCGAATATCTTGGACAGATCATATGTCAAATGAGGAAGTACTGGCTAAGGCAGGAACAAGAAGGAAACTTGTCGTAACGATCAGGAAGAGGCAACTGCAATTTTTAGGGCATGTTTTAAGAAAAGAAGAACTGGAAGATGTAGCAATAACTGGAAAAATTGAAGGAAAAAGAGCCAGAGGAAGACAGAGGCTCACTTTCATCTCAAGTCTCAGCCATTGGATGAAGATCAATGAAAAGGATATGATTAGAACTGCAAAGGACAGAGACTTATGGAGAACCATGGCCGCCAACGTTCTGGAAGAACAAGGCACTTAGAGACAGAGAGAGAGATTTTAGTCTGTGATTTATTTTGCGATTTTAGTGATTTTTTTAGTCACTTTTTGTGAATTTTCTGTAATTCCTCAGTGATTTGTGATTTTTGTGCTCTTTGCATGTGATTTTTTTGTGATTTTTTGTATGTGATTTCAAGGAAGGTTTACGAAGAAAAGAAAAAATCAGTGATTTGCCCCTCGGCAAACCTTACAGTTGCTGTGAAAATGGTCTGTTCTCCATACAAAAGGCTTGTGGTACAAAATCTGAAGGAAGCCTCGACCATCTTAGCCCATAAACAGAACGAAAACATTGTAATCTTTTGAAAGAAAAGTCTTGAAGGAGCTCACAGTTTTCTCCTTCAACTAAGTTGTGTTTGTTGCGTTTAATGGTTTCAGAAGGTGAATTTGGTACAGTAAAGCCCGCGCATAAAGACCTTGTGATTAAGAACCCGACAAGCTGCAATTTTGAAATTAGACCTCCTTTAAGATTTTATGGATTTGATGGTTTTATGGATATGGATATAAGAATCCATTCAGCCTGAAATTTGTAAAAGAATCTTATTTGTAGAAACCATCAAAAAAATTTGTAGCCTAGTTGCTTAGTCTTTGAACTTACAAACTGGTCATACAATATGCGCAAAACGTTGCAAGAAAATTGTTGTTTTCAATGCCCTATAACCTATAACCATAGAAATAGGATGCCTATAACCTTTGCTATTCTACCAGA
The DNA here is from genome assembly GCA_964020215.1 of Aurelia sp. 3 sensu Dawson et al. (2005). Taxonomy (NCBI): domain Eukaryota; kingdom Metazoa; phylum Cnidaria; class Scyphozoa; order Semaeostomeae; family Ulmaridae; genus Aurelia; species Aurelia sp. 3 sensu Dawson et al. (2005). The sequence continues at coordinate 906,882 of OZ026576.1, forward strand.
AGTCTGGATCGAGCGGTACTCTTGTATATTTACTACGAAAGATTCGATGTGGCGTCAGAGCTTCAATTACTTTTATTCACGTTCGTAAATTCAAGATGTTTCTTCAAATCCATAAAATCATCGAGCTATCTGGACTATCTTGTAAAATAGCTATACTACAAACTCAATTGGTCATTTGCAGGAATGGCGCGGCCAGGAATTCACTGCGCCCCCCTCCCATCGGCACTTGAATTCTTTAAAATTGCTATCAGGTTTGTTGGCAATGATTTCCTCGTAAGCTCATGTCAAAATAACGAGATTTTTCAAACTCTTCGCGTTGCTCCCTGCCCCAAATTTATCACCCAGTTGCAGCAGTCAAAACAACCCACCACTTTCCTTAGGTCCAGTATATCATCCTAGCAATTCGCAAATAAAATTACAGCATCAACTGAAACTTGATATCAGTGTATAACTTGAAAACGAAAAGAGATATCAAAGATATCGCCTTTAAGAGTTAATATCACCGACGTCCCTGTGCATGCCGCAACTGTCGGAAAATCAAACCTCGCCATTAGCGGGAAATATGGATTCAAACTGGTGTACGTACACCGAAACAAAAGATTGAATTTAGTTGATTTACTCGGATCTTTACACAGTTTAAAACTGCTGCATTCCTGCAAAGGACCCTGGGTGATTAAGGTCTCTTTAAAAAGAAAAGCCTTTTTCAAACAGATCAACCAATAGCCTGCGTGCAGACTTTACTATGGTGAAGGAGTTTTCGCCCTTAAATTCCTCAACAATAGTGAAGTCTGCACGCAGGCTAATCAACCAATAACTTTGTATTGCGAGCGAAGCATAATTATTTACGACAGCAAAGAAGGAAAATGACACGAATGGATATTTCTTGTGTATATATTTCATTAATAAACATCCTTATTTTCCTCGGAAACAAAACAACTTTGACAACACGAATTACAACAGAAAATGTCCTTTGCACCATTGACCTTTCATTTGTGATGCATAGTCCGACCCATGACCTTTCACATGATTAGCAATAGTTGGATCAACACACACAGTTAGTTCATTTTGAGTTGTGCATTATAGTTAACCCTAAAAATACATAAAACTTTGCTTGCATGTTATCCTACTTACATACTGGCCAAAAACAACAACATTGTGCAAAATGAAGATTTAAACGAAAGAGTTCCACCGAATTTTGTGATGATCAAAAATAATCCACTTAGGCATATAAACTTTGGATACATACTGGAGAGAAACCTTACATTTGCGCAAAATTCTGAGTGAACTCAAAATTGACATAAAATTTTAAGAAACATGGAGTAGTGAAGCTTCATACTGGAGAAAAACGGTGATCATTTTCTATGGAAAAAGTGAAAATAAGTGATTAATTTGGTAAACTTTGCACTTTGTGTTAAAGATATTTGGCTTAGAACAGATCTTTGCATGCAATGTGATCAGCACTGACTGACAAGTCTTAAGAAACCAAACCCCAAATTTTGAAAACCAACCCAACAAATGAACAAACTGTGGACCATGATTAAGGGGCGTAAACAGACTTCTTCATGTTTACAAAAATGAAAGACATTTCTGTGTTGAGCAGATCAAAAGTCTCTTTAATCAACTTCTTCCATCTTTTGTTGGTCTGCATCATCATCATCAGCTTCAAGAGGTGGCATGTCTTCTGTTGGTACATCTGCCAGTCCTGAAACAAAAATTAACAGACTTTTCAATAACTGCTGTGCATACCAAATGCTCAGCTCATAAAGCCTGGTTTTCATTAGCCTGCGTGCAAACTCAACTAATCCCAAGAATAATTACAAGAATTCCTAGAAGATGTTTATCAATCAATTAAACTAAAAGAGAACAATAGAGATCTCTTTCCACAAATGAGGTCTGGTTCCTCAAGCCTGGGAACCACACATGACTCTGGACAGGCATTGTGTTGCTGCTGCACACACTCCACTGGAGGAGGAACCTCACTTCTCTTCAGAGAATCAGTAGAGTCTGCATGCAGGCTAGGTTTCCATATGATCGCAAGGTTCATTAGTGATGAAAGGACAGCACAAATTTGTGACCTGTAAGTCTCATCGATCCTTACGTCACGTATTTTCCTTTTACTGCAAGGATCGCACATTTCTTAGGACTTTGGTGGCAAAATCTAATCTTCACAAAGGTGGTCAAAGATAACATAGAAACATCTTTTTAAAGAGAGGCCTAGATCGCTGAAATCCAAGCCCAGTTGGCTTTTCTTTGATGCAAAATCCCTGCATCTGCAGAGACAGACAATTTTCCATCTAAAATACAAGGATTGCTGGCAACATAACAATCGCTGGCAAACTGGACAGGACATGTTCCATTTCAACGCAACAATAGATTCGCTCATAGATTTGCGTGATCCTTGCATCGCAAGCCATCCTTGCCATCATATGGAAACCAGGCTCAACCCTCACACTCAGACATGATCAATATTAACATCATGATAGCAGCCTTGGTTTGTAAACATTTTAGTTGCTGCAGAATTGTTAGCCGTTTAACATCTGTTAAAGGCACCGAGTCCCTATAAATAGCGCTCTCATGACCAATATCAACTTCTTTTCAATCATGAAACAAAAGTTGTCATTTAATCCCTATTGAAATTAAACCAAAGAAATTCCTCAGGATAATGCATGGATTAAGAAGTCTTTGGTCTCCACTGCTAATGACTTTAGCACTTTTGTGCGATAACAAAGGGCCATCAGCGGTTTGTCAGCAAAAATTACAGACAGCATTAACGCTCAACTATTTATATGGACTCAGTTCTTTTAATGGCCAAACATTGTTTACAACATAATTTTTGCCAAGAGCTGTTTGCTCTAAAATATGCACCAAAGAACATATCTGAACTACATATGATATGCAACCCACTTCTTTGACACAATATTTGCAACTACATTTATGAAGAATCATGCCAGAAAATAGTTAACCATTCTCACAAAAATTTGTCTCCCATTGAGCTTTCAATTTTCGTATCTTCAATCAAAAACCAAACTTCAAAATTGCAAACTTTTCACACGATAACAAACTGGGCTGCAGAAATTTCTCCATCGAGCTTCTTTAAACTATGACCTTTGATTAATCTATGGTGTCCGTCAAACTCATGTTGCTGGTTAATTTCCAAGGACCTCAAGTCCAGGCCTGGTCATAAGATTTCAACAGAGGAGCAGTAAATTGCTGTCTTAGTCATGTTCTAGTGAGCTATGCATGAATGACTGATAGAAAACGAACCATAGACCTAATAGGCTGATATTTGCTTTATCCATTTCAATCATGTGACAATCCTCTTGGGAAGTTGTAGTATTATATATTCTACTTTTTGCAATCATGGCACAACTTTGCATGGCATGAACATTTTAGAGAAAACAAGCAAGTTTTATCAAGAGACTAGTCACATGACTTGAAATGGGAGTGAACAACCTTGGCCAAATCTGGCTTTTGAGTAATATACCTGTATGAAAAGTCTTGAGAGCAATCTGCCACTCCTCTCAAGCAATTGAAGTAAATCTGGAGGGGGTGGTCAGGCATGAACTTGATTACTCAACAACTAAGACTCTAAGATTGTTCGGGATACTGCGAATTCCCCCTTTTGTAAATCACAAAGGAAATGACGTTAACTCTAATCGGCTCGCTGATCAATGGGACGAGCGAAGCGTTTTGGGGCATGCGCAATTTCACAAAGGAAGGATGAAGGGCGATGACCCTGAGATCGATACTGCAAAGCGCTTCGATCGGCGTCTGGCTCTTCTGGGGAAAACCCGAAAGACTTTCACTGATAGTATCCCGAACAAAAGAACAAAAGAGTTAACCTGATGCATCCTCTTCAATTCCTAAACCAAGTTTGATCATCCTGTGTATCCTGCTAGCATGTGTGAATGGATCCTCAAGTGTAAAACCAGATGAAAGCAGTGATGTCTCAAATAACAGCATAACAAGATCCTTGACTGACATATCGTGTTTGTCTGCCTCAATTCTGGCTCGTAGTTGCTCCATAATTGCATGATCTGGGTTAATCTCAAGGTGCTTCTTTGCAGCCATATATCCCAACGTGCTCGTGTCTCTCAATGCTTGTGCTTTCATGATTCGTTCCATGTTTGCAGACCATCCGTACTGACTGGTGACAATACAACATGGCGAGTCAACCAATCTGTTTGAAACCACAACTTTCTCAACTTTCTTGTCCAAGATTTCTTTCATGACCTGTAACAAATGAACTAAATGTAAGAAAATAATATGATGGGTCTGTTTACATGAGAAAGTCAAACTGACAGCAAACTTCAAATCAATGTGAATAGTTACAAGACAGCTTATTTCCTAATGCCTTCACATGAAGTTTCATCATGGTCTGAGACTGATGTGTTCTTTTGGCACCAATAAAACAACAGGCTAATGTAACCTTAAAACCTGTGACCACTGCACCTTGCACTTATGTAAGAATTATTTATGTTATATACATATGGTGTTTACAAACCGCAGAGACATTTAGAACCAATCTGAACAGGCGAATAGTGTCTCCCACCATTTACGTCAGAAATCCAATTTTCTATGTAAACATTTTAAAGAGGCACTAACGCAAAAAATGACATCAACAAATGACTCGCCGAAGGCATGCTAATCGTCAAACTGACAGCAAACTTCAAATCAATGTGAATAGTTACAAGACAGCTTATTTCCTAATGCCTTCACATGAAGTTTCATCATGGTCTGAGACTGATGTGTTCTTTTGGCACCAATAAAACAACAGGCTAATGTAACCTTAAAACCTGTGACCACTGCACCTTGCACTTATGTAAGAATTATTTATGTTATATACATATGGTGTTTACAAACCGCAGAGACATTTAGAACCAATCTGAACAGGCGAATAGTGTCTCCCACCATTTACGTCAGAAATCCAATTTTCTATGTAAACATTTTAAAGAGGCACTAACGCAAAAAATGACATCAACAAATGACTCGCCGAAGGCATGCTAATCGTCAAACTGACAGCAAACTTCAAATCAATGTGAATAGTTACAAGACAGCTTATTTCCTAATGCCTTCACATGAAGTTTCATCATGGTCTGAGACTGATGTGTTCTTTTGGCACCAATAAAACAACAGGCTAATGTAACCTTAAAACCTGTGACCACTGCACCTTGCACTTATGTAAGAATTATTTATGTTATATACATATGGTGTTTACAAACCGCAGAGACATTTAGAACCAATCTGAACAGGCGAATAGAGTCTCCCACCATTTACGTCAGAAATCCAATTTTCTATGTAAACATTTTAAAGAGGCACTAACGCAAAAAATGACATCAACAAATGATTCGCCGAAGGCATGCTAATCGGGTTGTGTAGAGATTATGTACCTTTTGTGCGCAAATATTTGTGTCAAATGATGATTGTACGTGATGATAGATAAACAAAGGCCCACATCAGTCGAATAGCCCGATGCAAGATTCGTTGACCGAAAACTGCCAAGTGACGTAGAATCCTTTGTTTCCGCGCAGCAGACCAGATAAAAAGTAGGATATTAAAAATAATCTTTCCAGTTCTCGCAGTCTCATAACTTTCCTTCCATGGGGGGTAAAGACTAGGTGACAATATTTTCAGGTAATGCGAGCTTTCATCATCTTTCTCGAATATTCTCGCGGCAATTTTCGGATGCAAAAATTTTGCGTTAGTGCCTCTTTAAGGGCTTTGACCAGACACAGAGTTCAACTCAGGTGCAATTTTCAAACCGGTTTGAGTTTCTCACGTAAACAGGCCCTAAATATTCCACTCAAACACATATCACACATGTATTGTGAACAATTAATAACCATTGAAGTTTTATTTCAATAGCAAGTAAATCATGGACCAGAATTGGACATGGAATGTTGCTTCCCATGCTTGCCCTTGACAAATATTTTCCTAATTTTCTTCTGGGCCTCAAACATGAGTAATTTCACAAAACAAACTTTTCTCATCTAAGTTAGCCTTTGACTGATAGATTCATGTTTCAATTTTGAATATTGGCTGCATACTATATATTCCACTGCCCACCAAACGCATAGTCCTTTTTCCTTCTTTATGGTTTATGTTATATATCCAGCTAACAGAGTTACCTCCTTACTTACCCAGTAAATTTGGTGCATACCAACTTTCCCTATTCCACCAAAATAACATCCACTCTCGAGTCTAGGCAAATGTGCACATGGCGCACCTAGGAGGCTACTCTGCTTAGCTTTATGAATTTAAAGGGTTTGTGCAAGGCTAGAAACCTGCATTTGCACGAGGCAAAAATCTAAAAATAGCCCATTGAAATTGATGGCCCACACGTGTTGTTAATGATCGATAACAATGCTGTGTTGCGTATTTTCCTTGTTCCATTTTTAGAGCAGCCTATTTACCATTGCACACTCCCTTTAAAGTTTAACCACTAACACTCTGTACGAAATACCTATTGAAGTAATGCACAATATTGATAGATAGATAGATAGACTTTCTTTTGACTCACCGGGCATAATACATAAAAACCAAAAACAAACCTTGCAAAGATCTTCAAATTTAGCTTTCTGTTCCTCTTGCTTTTTCTTCTCATCTTCATCCTCTGGCAGTTCCAAACCTTCCTTTGTGACACAGACCAATTTCTTTCCATCGTATTCCTTCAGTTGCTGGACAGCATACTCATCAATTGGGTCCACCATGTACAAGACTTCAAATCCTCTCTTCTTTACTCTCTCAACAAATGCTGAATTGGCAACAATGTCTTTGCTTTCTCCTGTGATGTAGTAAATATCCTTCTGGTTTTCCTTCATCCTTGAGACGTAATCCTTGAATGATGTCATATCATCTCCGGATGATGAGCTTGCATACCTCAATAAATCGGCAACTTTGGTTCTGTTTGTGGAATCTTCATGAATTCCAAGTTTCAGGTTCTTTGCAAATTGCTCATAGAATTTCTTGTAGTTGTCTTTGTCTTCTGAGATTTCATTAAAAAGCTCCAAGCATTTCTTGACCAGATTCTTCCTGATGACTTTCAAGATTTTGCTTTGCTGTAAGGTTTCACGAGAGATGTTCAATGGAAGATCCTCTGAGTCGACAATTCCCTTGATGAAATTCAGGTAATCTGGGATGAGTTCCTCGCAATTCTCCATGATGAATACTCTCCTGACGTACAGCTTGATGTTATTTTTCTGCTTCTTGTTTTCAAACAGATCAAACGGTGCACGTTTTGGCACAAAGAGAAGTGCACGGAATTCTAATTGTCCCTCAACACTGAAATGCTTGACGGCCAAATGATCCTCCCAATCATTGGTCAAACTTTTGTAGAATTCAGCATATTCTTCGTTTGTGATGTCATCTGGGTTTCTGGTCCATAATGGTTTGGTCTTGTTCATTTGTTCCATTTCAGTGTAGTTCTCTTTGATTGTCTTTTTCTTCTTTTTGCTTTTGTCTTTATTTTCCTCATCTTCATCATCCGAAACATCTTCAACTTTTGGTTTGTCCTCGCTTTCTCCATCTTCTTTTTTCTCTTCCTCCTTCTTATCCTCTTCTTCATCTTCAGCCTCATCATCGCTAATTTCCTTATCTCTTGTTTTCTGAATCTGTGGAATAAATTACATGCAAGTAAAGTCTCTGGATGTCCAGTCAACCAATCAGGCATCAATACACTTATTCAACCAACAGCGTCATTTTGGAATCTTTGAAAATTTAGTGATACAAAATTCTTGACCATAGATTTGGATTCAGCACCTTAAGTTTAGTTTAATTCTGAACTTTCATGTTCCTAGACTATTCGATTTCGATTACATGGTGATAATAAATTTGAGAATTTATGGTCAAAATCATTCTGGGTGAAACCTTACACCCTCAGTCATTATTCACAGTCAAATCCCTGATGAATTTTCTACAAAAAAGTAATTAATCTAAAAAATTTTTTTTACCTTTTTAAAACCCCTCTACCATTTGTATAAAATAGAATGAAGTTGTAATCATTAAATAAAATTCCTTGCAATAATCTTAAAACAGCAATCTGGGGAACCGACAGATTTCCATGATCCAGCCATGTTCTGCAATTGAACTACAAGCTTTTATTTGCTGCTAATAGCCAATTTTGGTTTGTGATGTAATGTCCTTGTTTCACCACAGATGCGAGCAAACTTCAATAGCCTTTTAAGCATAATTGACAAGGTTTTAGATTAAATGTTTCAGATTACCTGCTCAGACAAAATTTTGTTGGAAAGTTTGACCGTCCAAAAGTTTTTTTTGATGTTAATGTGTATACATGGAATAACATCACCAACTCCAGTCTTCCACAATATGGTTTCTAAATAAAAAGGTCAACAAAAATGTGATAAATACCTGAAGGTGAATTGGGTAGCCAATAAACTGACTGTGTTTCTTGATGACCTCTTTGACTTTCTTCTCTTCAATATAATCAGCTTGATCCTCCTTCAATGTCAAAATGACTTTTGTTCCACGTCCTAATGGCTCATTTTCTGTGTCTCTTTTTACAGTGAAGGATCCGCCTGCAGCTGATTCCCAGATGTACTGTTCATCATCATTGTGCTGTGAGACAACAATTGTGAATAAGAATACACAGAATGAAACAAAGATATTCTAAAAGAAATTAAGTATATACATCTCAGGTGAGCATCCCCATTTAAAGAGCCATGCCACCCACAGTCCCCTGTGGGTACACAAGAATTCCAGACTTGGTCTAAAATCACATTTGGCCTTAGGGCCAATTTCCAGTCAGCAAAATTTTCTGAGCAGGCAGAAATTCCATTGTTTGCGGGAGAAAATGTCGCTCTAAAATTCAATAGATATTGTTGGGGATACGAATCATCAATGTTCCAAGCAACAGTTATCCCCCGAAAAGGAAACCTGTGATTATGTGCAGAAAGCATGTTTTGTCTGTGGAAAGAATGCGGGCGGAGCATCCAACCACAATCCAAACAATGATTAGCAGGGAAACAAAGAGATTCTTGCGCATGGTAATAAGTTCCTCGGCTGTTGATCTGCTTTGAACATTACCAGCAAAACAAAGGCCTCAGACAAAAGGGGCAGTCGTCGGTATCCTCAACAAGATAGTTATGGCTGAGCAACCTTTTTTCATCCAATTTTCTGCCCGCTCGGAGAATTTCGGTGACCGGAAATTCATCTTTAAACAGAAACTTTGTATCAGCTTCCAGCAGTTAAAGTAAAAGTCTGGGGTTGGGTTGCGGTTGGGTTTGAAGGGTAAAGTCTCCTCTATCAGATATCAGCAATCCAGTAGACGACTGCGCAAAAGATGGCGGCCAGGAACTTTCTACCAAGATGCACTGCGTTCGAATTACAAATTTTTGACAATTCTATAGGAATTTGATCAAAGAGCGCAATGCATATTGGTAACAAGTTCCTCACCACCATCTTCAGCATTATTTATCATCTGTTGACAAGCTTATTCATAGTGACCAATCGATATATCTACGTTAATTGCCTATTACAATGAGACTTGCCATCAGACATCCAAGGAAGGTTGAAACCATCATTTAGACACTCATGTCATCTGGTGGAAACTGCGAATATGGGATTCATCATCATTTGGCAAGTTACATTTTGAATATTCGAGGGCAGGAACACCACAATACAGCGCAAAAGAAATGGCAACTATTATTTGGATTGAATAGTGATTACATATGGTATATATATAAGAGCTGATATTGTGCCTCGGCATACAGGGCTTCCTCAGAGCTAAAAAGTTTAACTCTCACCCCTCTCGGGTAGCACAGCACAAGGACTGGTTACTGATGTGCAGCTCACTGTTTGAGGCTTGCAAGGAATGCTTGTCTCTTATGAGAATATAAAACCTTACCTTGGTAATAACGGTGACTTTCTCAGCGACCAGGTATGCTGAATAGAAGCCCACACCAAATTGACCAATCATAGAGATATCAGCACCAGCGGTCAATGCTTCCATGAATGCCTTTGTTCCAGATTTAGCAATTGTTCCAAGGTTGTTGACCAGATCAGCTTTTGTCATTCCAATTCCTGTGTCTCTGAGGATCAGGACTTTTTCATCCTTGTTTGGAATGATCTCAATTTTCAAATCTTTTCCAGTATCAAGGACTGTTGGGTCTGTCAGCGATTGATATCTGATCTTATCAAGGGCCTAGAAAACAATTTTTATGTCAAATACCTCTGCCACATTAAACATATTTATGGGAAATGAAGAAACTGGCCCAGTGAAGTAATCCAAACATGGACATGTTGATTCACTTTCATCTTACACAAGAAAATTGTGTCTTCATGCCGTTGAAGCTCATTAGATCCTAGGGGCTTATTCTATTTTCATGATCCATTCATTCACTTCATGAAGGTGTTGTGGCGCCGTGGTGTAATCCTCTGACATTGCAGCCAGAACAGTCAGGCGGAGTGGGTTCGAGTCCCGGTAGGGCCCCACCACTTGAGCGTCATGACAAGGGGTTGCGGACTCGATTAGGTCTGCTCTATTTCTGCGATCCCAGCACTTGGCGCTGAAAAACGCAACTTCACCTTCACCTTCATTCATTTCATTCACAAGAGGGCTCAAAGAAATGGAGCATGCTGCTTCACTTCCATCTTACACAAGAGCCATATTCAGTTCCTCAACACCTATAAGAGAGTTGGACTTCTTCATACAATATATAATATAACAAGGTCATACATATTCAGCATGGTTTAAATCCAAGCCAGATAAAAAATACAGCCTAACTTGTTTTATTTCCATAAATGGAAATTTTTGAAACCTCTCAGATCCGATACAAAGGGAGCCCTAAGAGAGAGGGGGCATGGCTTAAGCATTGCCTTAGAAGAAGGAAAGGGCTTTTTAGTAGTATTACTGACTTGAATGCTCAGATTCTGCCACTATCAAAGTTTATGATCAAAGAGCAATCAATATGCCCTCATATGTCCCTATAAGATAATCATCAATGCATTCATTCAGCAATCAATCAACGCCATCCTTCCATCTACCCCTACAGCAACATGGCCAGGGTAATGTAGTGGAGGCATTGAAATGATGGGGTCTAGGAGTCAGAGCAGAAAGTGTGCATGCATACATAAATGTTTGTAACTCTGAGCCTCCCATGCTCCCTGCAACAGATCCCAAAATAAGGCAGCCTTGATATGTACTTCCTTGAGCCTTGACGTACTCCTTATCAAAAAACTTCCTTATATCCGATTGCTTGATGATATAATTCTACTTAATTTGTGTTCTGCTCTTGGGGCAAAGTTTCAAACAGCCACATGAAAAAATTAAATGGGAATAATGGAAATAGAATAGGAAGAATCACACACCCCTTGACTCAAGAGGGGTATTCATAGTGAGCAAATGTCGGTCAATGGAAACATGCCACCTTCTGATGATCTATAAAATAGATCATCAGAAGGTTTATAGATCTGATGATCTATAAAATAATGAATGGCCTCTGCCCGGACAACTTAAGAGGGAGACTTGTTACCAGATCTCAAATATCTAGTTATCAAACAAGAAATCAGTTAGATATTGACACTCCAAGGCAGAACCTAGAATTCTCCAAAAACAGTTTTTTCTATTCTGGTGCAAAGACGTGGAATGAAATCCCATCAGAAATCAGAACAAGTTCCACTATCACCCTATTCAAAAGGAAACTGAAGGAATTCCTACAAAATTAGCATCCTTCCCAACGCACGATCCCTAGGAAGACCAGCAAAGTTGTAAGATTTTATATATATGTAAATAGACATTTGTATAGTTTCTCTTTTCTTTTTTAGCTGATAGGGTTTTGTGTTTAAATATGATAAAATGAAAAAAATGAAAAAATTCTTTAATTCCATTTTTACTTTGGAAATAAAGCTTTTATAGACCCATCCAGTATTGCATACAAATAAATGTCCAAGCAAGGGACGTTTTCTATCTAGGAAAGAATCCATCTTTGATATCCTTTTTGACTGATACAACACCTGCATTGAACATGCAAACTGGTGCTTGACACCTCTCTTTTGGTAAAGTTTTGGTAAAGCCACGCTGAAATATCAGCTGCTAATGCCCTGTTTACCCCAAACTTTTCTTCCTCCCTTTGTGCGTCTGGGTTAACAGACTCTTGATGAGGATATCTATTATTTCTTATGATCCCTGTTTCCTATGCCCCTTCTCAAATTTCATCTCAAATTTCCTCATAAAATTCCAGTGTGCCAATTCCTTGATGCTTCAAAACCACGCGGTTTTGGACATTTGGGCCTACTTTGGGGATTTGGCATGTGACTTCAGTTTGGGGGAGCATTTTAGCAACAAATATCGCCACATTGTATAAGAATGTGCTTGGCTATACTTTCATTAGCTAAGAGAACTTTCGTGAACATTGTCGAGGATTTTATCTGCTCAACATTTCCTTGAATTTGGAACATAGACTAGAATCCGTTCATACTTACATCGGAGGCATTGGAGACCAATTCTCTCAAGAAGATCTCTTTATTTGAATAGAAAGTATTGATGATCAAGCTCATCAATTGGGCAATTTCTGCCTGGAAGGCGAAGGTCTCTACTTCTTCATCAGACATCTTGTTTTCTCTAAGGTTCTTCAACTTCTTGATGAGAATTACAGCTGAAAAAGCCGGCCTGAGTTTTTATAGGCCCGTTTCGTGCTGGCGTTGTTGCGAAAGAGAAAGTTCGCGGTGTTCTCAAGAAACTTCCAGCATGCTTCTTTTGTTTACCAGATGCCCAACACGAGATTTGATTGGCTGATTACAACAATTGCCCGATTCTGATTGGATAAAACTTTAATTCGTATGATTTGATTGGTTACATTTTCGAATCTATTGTGAATTCTAATTCCGCCTCCGAATTTCCAGAAAGTTCCATGCTTTTCCATACATACAATGAGACATCTCCTCCACAGTGAACAAAACTAGCACAAAATAAAGTTAGTTGAAAAGTCAAGAAAGTCTAACTGGCAACAGCTCAAAGGCACCCGAAAGTGGGGGAGGGGGGGAAGGCAGATGGCTGTCTGCAAGCACAGCCCCTAGGACAAAATTTACTGCACCCCTTTTATATTCAGGACACGCCCTTCTTAACCCTCAAGAATCACCCCCATTTGTCTATCAAACTCTAATAGTAACAACATAACCCCTTTCCAGACGTTTATTCAAAAGTTTTACACGAATCGGAAAAATAACCTTGGAGGAAAGTAGGGGAACTCGCCCCCCCCCCCATCGTATCTCTTGGCTCCACAACTGTATGCTACGTTCAAAGTCATGTTTCAACAATTTCTTGAGATGAACTCAAAACTTGGTAAAGTCTTTAAAAATCGATTTACTCTTTTGAAAGAAGAACATACGAGAGAATGCCGAAAACAAAGTTGAACGATAGGGGGCGATATCAAGTATTTACTATATGGGGTAGATGATATTTGGATGGACCATGAAGACTTTTCTCATAACTTTTTGGGCTACAAAAAAATCAAGTGCATTCCTTGGAGCCATGAAAATTTAAAAACAAAATGTTGTCTAATTGTTGAAGTTAAGCAACAGATTGCAAACGCTACAAAAATTGTTTTCTATTGCTCGTTCTCGCTTACCACTTGCAATTGCTTTTCTGTTCATTTATTTCCTTCTCTTTATCACTTTTAAGTTTACTGGCTAACCAGTGCTAAGTTCTATGTCTGAAAATACACAACTGGGAAAGATTATCCAGCCAGATCTTTTCCTCGTTTGTCACTCTCCTCATCTTTCATTTTTTACATAGATTCCTAAAATCGATCGTGTGTCATGCAGTTTCTTGGGAAGTCACAATGTCATTTGGGAAACCTGAAAATATCTGTCAAGTAGGCAGCTGTCTCTACCTGCACAAAAAAGGTATTAAGCTCTTATTTTGCACCATTTAACTGTGAATTCTACTCTGCAACTCATCCAAAATGCGATACGAACTTATCCCAAATGCGATAAGATCCACTTAATCAAAATTCTAACTTTCAGAGACACACTCAAAATCTAACAAAAAAGAACAAATCACTGACTTGACAAAAGATTGTAAAAATTTAGCTTCAAATCCCCTTGATTGACATCAAATTGACGAGATTTAAAGCACAAATGAGAAGAGACAGTGTTCTGATTTCTTTGCACTAGTCCAAATTCAATATCACCTGAATTGTCATGAATATGCTGACAATTGAGGGGATATTGAAAATATACTTTCTTTTTCCTTAATTGCATCAAACTAAGCTCCAAATCCCGTCGACTGACATTAAATTGACACGATTTGAAGGACAATTGAGCATGTACAGGGTTCTGATTTCTTTGCACCAGTCCAAATTCAATATCACCTGAATTGTCAAGAATATGCTGACAATTGAGGTAATATTGAAAATATACTGTCTTTTTTCTTAATTGCATCAAACTAAGCTCCAAGTCCCGTCGATTGACATTAAATTGACAAGTTTTGAAGCAGAAATGAGAGGAGACAGTGTTCTGATTTCTTTGCACCAGTCCGATTTCAATATCACCTAAATTGTCATGAATATACTGACAATTGAGGTGATATTGAAAATACACTGTCTTTTTTCTTAATTGCATCAAACTAAGCTCCAAGTCCCGTAGATTAACATTAAATTGACAAGATTTGAAGCAGAAATGAGAAGAGACGGTTGCACCAGTCCAATTTCAATATCACCTGAATTGTCATGAATATGCTGACAGTTTAGGTGATATTGAAAATATACTGTCTTTTTCCTTAATTTCATCAAACTAAGCTCCAAATCCCGTCGTTTGACATTAAATTGACAAGTTTTGAAGCAGAAATGAGAAGAGACAGTGTTCTGACTTCTTTGCACCAGTCCAATTTTAATATCACCTGAATTGTCATGAATATACTGACAATTGAGGTGATATTGAAAATACACTGTCTTTTTTCTTAATTGCATAAAACTAAGCTCCAAATCCCGTCGATTGAAATTAAATTGACAAGATTTGAGGAAGAAATGGGACGACACAGTGTTCTGATTTCTTTGCACCAGTCCGATTTCAATATCACCTGAATTGTCATGAATATACTGACAATTGAGGTGATATTGAAAATACACTGTCTTTTTTCTTAATTGCATCAAACTAAGCTCCAAATCCCGCCGATTAACATTAAATTGGCAAGATTTGAAGCAGAAATGAGTAGAGACAGTGTTCTGACTTCTTTGCACCAGTCCAATTTTAATATCACCTGAATTGTCATGAATATACTTACAATTGAGGTGATATTGAAAATACACTGTCTTTTTTCTTAATTGCATAAAACTAAGCTCACAAGCCCGTCGATTGACATTAAACTGAAAAGATTTGAGGCAGAAATGGGACGACACAGTGTTCTGATTTCTTTGCACCAGTCCGATTTCAATATCACCTGAATTGTCATGAATATACTGAAAATTGAGGTGATATTGAAAATACACCGTCTTTTTTCTTATTTGCATCAAACTAAGCTTCAAATCCCGTCAATTGACATTAAATTGACTAGATCTGAAGCAGAAATGAGACGAGACAGTGTTCTGATTTCTTTGCACCAGTCCAATTTCAATATCACCTGAATTGTCATGAATATGCTGACAGTTTAGGTGATATTGAAAATATACTGTCTTTTTCCTTAATTTCATGAAACTAAGCTCCAAATACCGTCGTTTGACATTAAATTGACAAGTTTTGAAGCAGAAATGAGAAGAGACAGTGTTCTGACTTCTTTTCAACAGTCCAATTTTAATATCACCTGAAATGTCATGAATATACTTACAATTGAGGTGATATTGAAAATACACTGTCTTTTTTCTTAATTGCATCAAAATAAGCTCCAAATCCCATCGATTGACAGTAAATTGACAAGTTTTGAAGCAGAAGTGGGAGGAGACAGTGTTCTGATTTCTTTGCACCAGTTCAATTTCAATATCACCTGAAATGTCATGAATATACTGACAATTGAGGTGATATTGAAAATACACTGTCTTTTTTCTTAATTGCATCAAAGTAAGCTCCAAATCCCGTCGATTGACAGTAAATTGACAAGTTTTGAAGCAGAAATGGGAGGAGACAGTGTTCTGATTTCTTTGCACCAGTTCAATTTCAATATCACCTGAAATGTCATAAATATACTGACAATTGAGGTGATATTGAAAATACGCTGTCTTTTTTCTTAATTACATCAAACTAAGCTCCAAATCCCGTCGATTGACATTAGATTGACAAGATTTGAAGCATAAATGAGAAGAGATAGTGTTCTGATTTCTTTGCACCAGTCTGATTTCAATATCACCTGAATTGTCATGAATATACTGACAATTGAGGTGATATTGAAAATACACTGTCTTTTTTCTTAATTGCATCAAACTAAGCTCCAAATTCCGTCGATTGACATTAAATTGACAAATTTGAAACAAATCGGAGTAGACAGTGTTCTGATTTCTTTGCACCAGTCCGATTTCAATATCACATGAATAGTCATGAATATACTGACAATTGAGGTGATATTGAAAATACACTGTCTTTTTTCTTAATTACATCAAACTAAGCTCCAAATCCAATCGATTGACATTAAATTGACAAGATTTGAAGCAGAAATGGGACGAGACAGTGTTCTGATTTCTTTGCACCAGTCTGATTTCAATATTACCTGAATTCTCATGAGTATACTGAAAATTGAGGTGATATTGAAAATACACCGTCTTTTTTCTTAATTGCATAAAACTAAGCTCCAAATACCGTCGATTGAAATTAAATTGACAAGATTTGAAGAAGAAATGGGACGACACAGTGTTCTGATTTCTTTGCACCAGTACGATTTCAATATCACCTGAATTGTCATGAATATACTGACAATTGAGGTGATATTGAAAATACACTGTCTTTTTTCTTAATTGCATAAAACTAAGCTCCAAATCCCGTCGATTGACATTAAATTGACAAGATTTGAGGCAGAAATGGGACGACAGAGTGTTCTGATTTCTTTGCACCAGTCTGATTTCAATATCACCTGAATTGTTATGAATATACTGACAATTGAGGTGATATTGAAGATACACTGTCTTTTTTCTTATTTGCATCAAACTTAGCTCCAAATCCCGTCGATTGACATTAAATTGACAAGTTTTGAAGCGGAAATGAGAAGAGACAGTGTTCTGACTTCTTTGCACAAGTCCAATTTCAATATCACCTGAATTGTCATGAATATACTGACAATTGAGGTGATATTGAAAATACACTGTCTTTTTTCTTAATTGCATTAAAGTAATCTCCAATTCCCGTCGATTGAAATTAAATTGACAAGATTTGAGGAAGAAATGGGACGACACAGTGTTCTGATTTCTTTGCACCAGTCCGATTTCAATATCACC
This sequence comes from Aurelia sp. 3 sensu Dawson et al. (2005), assembly GCA_964020215.1. Taxonomy (NCBI): domain Eukaryota; kingdom Metazoa; phylum Cnidaria; class Scyphozoa; order Semaeostomeae; family Ulmaridae; genus Aurelia; species Aurelia sp. 3 sensu Dawson et al. (2005). The sequence goes on from OZ026576.1 coordinate 924,254, forward strand.
TGAATTGTCATGAATATACTGACAATTGAGGTGATATTGAAAATACACTGTCTTTTTTCTTAATTGCATAAAACTAAGCTCCAAATCCCGTCGATTGACATTAAATTGACAAGTTTTGAAGCAGAAATGAGACGAGACAGTGTTCTGATTTCTTTGCACAAGTCCAATTTCAATATCACCTGAATTGTCATGAATATGCTGAATGTTTAGGTGATATTGAAAATACAATGTCTTTTTTCTTAATTGCATCACACTAAGCTCCAAATCCCGTCGATTGGCATTAAATTGACAAGATTTGAAGCAGAAATGAGAAGAGACAGTGTTCTGATTTCTTTTCACCAGTCCAATTTCAATATCACCTGAGTTAACATGAATCTACTGACAATTGAGGTGATATTGAAAATACACTGTCTTTTTTCTTAATTGCATCACACTAAGCTCCAAATCCCGTCGATTGGCATTAAATTGACAAGATTTGAAGCAGAAATGAGAAGAGACAGTGTTCTGATTTCTTTTCACCAGTCCAATTTCAATATCACCTGAATTAACATGAATCTACTGACAATTGAGGTGATATTGAAAATATACTGTCTATTTTCTTAATTGCATCAAACTAAGCTCCAAATCCCGTCGATTGACATTAAATTGACAAGATTTGAAGCAGAAATGAGAAGAGACAGTGTTCTGATTTCTTTGCACCTGTCCGATTTCAATATCACCTGAATTGTCATGAATATACTTACAATTGAGGTGATATTGAAAATACACTGTCTTTTTTCTTAATTGCATCACACTAAGCTCCAAATCCCGTCGATTGGCATTAAATTGACAAGATTTGAAGCAGAAATGAGAAGAGACAGTGTTCTGATTTCTTTTCACCAGTCCAATTTCAATATCACCTGAATTGCCATGAATATACTGACAATAGACCTTTTAGCTATTCTACAAAAGAGCCTGTATCGAGCGATATTTTGATACAATTTTATACTCCAGGTTCGATAGAGTTGCGTTAAAGCTTGGATCGCAATTGTCCAGATTCGAAAATTCTACAAATTGTAATGAAATATCGTTCGATCCACATTCGTTTTCAGAATAGCTAAAAGGTCTATTGAGGTGGTATTGAAAATATACTATCTTCATTCTTAATTGCATCAAACTAAGCTCCAAATCCCGTCGATTGACATTAAACTGTCAAGATTTGAAGCAGAAATGGGACGAGACAGTGTTCTGATTTCTTTTCACCAGTCCAATTTCAATATCACCTGAATTGTCATGAATATGCTGAAAATTGAGGTGATATTGAAAATACACTGTCTTTTTTCTTAATTGCATCAAACTTAGCTCCAAATCCCGTCGATTGACATTAAAATGACAAGATTTGAAGCAGAAATGAGACGAGACAGTGTTCAGATTTCTTTTCACCAGTCCAATTTTAATATCACCTGAATTGTCATGAATATACTGACAATTGAGGTGATATTGAAAATACACTGTCTTTTTTCTTAATTGCATAAAACTAAGCTCCAAATCCAGTCGATTGAAATTAAATTGACAAGATTTGAGGAAGAAATGGGACGACACAGTGTTCTGATTTCTTTGCACCAGTCTGATTTCAATATCACCTGAATTGTTATGAATATACTGACAATTGAGGTGATATTGAAGATACACTGTCTTTTTTCTTATTTGCATCAAACTTAGCTCCAAATCCCGTCGATTGACATTAAATTGACAAGTTTTGAAGCGGAAATGAGAAGAGACAGTGTTCTGACTTCTTTGCACAAGTCCAATTTCAATATCACCTGAATTGTCATGAATATACTGACAATTGAGGTGATATTGAAAATACACTGTCTTTTTTCTTAATTGCATTAAAGTAATCTCCAATTCCCGTCGATTGAAATTAAATTGACAAGATTTGAGGAAGAAATGGGACGACACAGTGTTCTGATTTCTTTGCACCAGTCCGATTTCAATATCACCTGAATTGTCATGAATATACTGACAATTGAGGTGATATTGAAAATACACTGTCTTTTTTCTTAATTGCATAAAACTAAGCTCCAAATCCCGTCGATTGACATTAAATTGACAAGTTTTGAAGCAGAAATGAGACGAGACAGTGTTCTGATTTCTTTGCACAAGTCCAATTTCAATATCACCTGAATTGTCATGAATATGCTGAATGTTTAGGTGATATTGAAAATACAATGTCTTTTTTCTTAATTGCATCACACTAAGCTCCAAATCCCGTCGATTGGCATTAAATTGACAAGATTTGAAGCAGAAATGAGAAGAGACAGTGTTCTGATTTCTTTTCACCAGTCCAATTTCAATATCACCTGAATTAACATGAATCTACTGACAATTGAGGTGATATTGAAAATACACTGTCTTTTTTCTTAATTGCATCACACTAAGCTCCAAATCCCGTCGATTGGCATTAAATTGACAAGATTTGAAGCAGAAATGAGAAGAGACAGTGTTCTGATTTCTTTTCACCAGTCCAATTTCAATATCACCTGAATTGCCATGAATATACTGACAATAGACCTTTTAGCTATTCTACAAAAGAGCCTGTATCGAGCGATATTTTGATACAATTTTATACTCCAGGTTCGATAGAGTTGCGTTAAAGCTTGGATCGCAATTGTCCAGATTCGAAAATTCTAAAAATTGTAATGAAATATCGTTCGATCCACATTCGTTTTCAGAATAGCTAAAAGGTCTATTGAGGTGGTATTGAAAATATACTATCTTTATTCTTAATTGCATCAAACTAAGCTCCAAATCCCGTCGATTGACATTAAACTGTCAAGATTTGAAGCAGAAATGGGACGAGACAGTGTTCTGATTTCTTTTCACCAGTCCAATTTCAATATCACCTGAATTGTCATGAATATGCTGAAAATTGAGGTGATATTGAAAATACACTGTCTTTTTTCTTAATTGCATCAAACTTAGCTCCAAATCCCGTCGATTGACATTAAAATGACAAGATTTGAAGCAGAAATGAGACGAGACAGTGTTCAGATTTCTTTTCACCAGTCCAATTTTAATATCACCTGAATTGTCATGAATATACTGACAATTGAGGTGATATTGAAAATACACTGTCTTTTTTCTTAATTGCATAAAACTAAGCTCCAAATCCAGTCGATTGAAATTAAATTGACAAGATTTGAGGAAGAAATGGGACGACACAGAGTTCTGATTTCTTTGCACCAGTCCGATTTCAATATCACCTGAATTGTCATGAATATACTGACAATTGAGGTGATATTGAAAATACACTGTCTTTTTTCTTAATTGCATCAAACTAAGCTCCAAATCCCGCCGATTAACATTAAATTGGCAAGATTTGAAGCAGAAATGAGTAGAGACAGTGTTCTGATTTCTTTGCACCAGTCCGATTTCAATATCACCTGAATTGTCATGAACATACTGACAATTGAGGTGATATTGAAAATACACCGTCTTTTTTCTTAATTGCATAAAATTAAGCTCACAATCCCGTCGATTGACATTAAACTGAAAAGATATGAGGCAGAAATGGGACGACACAGTGTTCTGATTCCGTTTCACCTGTCCAATTTCAATATCACCTAAATTGTCATGAATATACTGAAAATTGAGGTGATATTGAAAATACACCGTCTTTTTTCTTATTTGCATCAAACTAAGCTTCAAATCCCGTCAATTGACATTAAATTGACTAGATCTGAAGCAGAAATGAGACGAGACAGTGTTCTGATTTCTTTGCACAAGTCCAATTTCAATATCACCTGAATTGTCATGAATATGCTGACAGTTTAGGTGATATTGAAAATATACTGTCCTTTTCCTTAATTTCATCAAACTAAGATCAAAATCACGTCGATTGACATTAAATTGACAAGTTTTGAAGCAGAAATGAGTAGAGACAGTGTTCTGACTTCTTTGCACCAGTCCAATTTTAATATCACCTGAATTGTCATGAATATACTGACAATTGAGGTGATATTGAAAATACACTGTCTTTTTTCTTAATTGCATAAAACTAAGCTCCAAATCCCGTCGATTGACATTAAATTGACAAGATTTGAGGCAGAAATGGGACGACACAGTGTTCTGATTTCTTTGAACCAGTCTGATTTCAATATCACCTGAATTGTTATGAATATACTGACAATTGAGGTGATATTGAAGATAGACTGTCTTTTTTCTTATTTGCATCAAACTAAGCTCCAAATCCCGTCGATTGACATTAAATTGACAAGTTTTGAAGCGGAAATGAGAAGAGACAGTGTTCTGACTTCTTTGCACAAGTCCAATTTCAATATCACCTGAATTGTCATGAATATACTGACAATTGAGGTGATATTGAAAATACACTGTCTTTTTTCTTAATTGCATTAAAGTAATCTCCAATTCCCGTCGATTGACATTAAATTGACAAGTTTTGAAACAGAAGTGAGAAGAGACAATGTTGTGATTTCTTTGCACAAGTCCGATTTCAATAACACCTGAATTGTCATGAATTTACTGACAATTGAGGTGATATTGAAAATACACTGTCTTTTTTCTTAATTGCATCACACTAAGCTCCAAATCCCGTCGATTGGCATTAAATTGACAAGATTTGAAGCAGAAATGAGAAGAGACAGTGTTCTGATTTCTTTTCACCAGTCCAATTTCAATATCACCTGAATTGCCATGAATATACTGACAATAGATCATTTAGCTATTCTACAAAAGAGCCTGTATCGAGCGATATTTTGATACAATTTTATACTCCAGGTTCGATAGAGTTGCGTTAAAGCTTCGATCGCAATTGTCCACATTTGAAAATTCTACAAATGGTAATGAAATATCTTTCGATCCACATTCGTTTTCAGAATAGCTAAAAGGTCTATTGAGGTGGTATTTAAAATATACTATCTTTATCATTAATTGCATCAAACTAAGCTCCAAATCCCGTCGATTGACATTAAACTGTCAAGATTTGAAGCAGAAATGGGACGAGACAGTGTTCTGATTTCTTTTCACCAGTCCAATTTCAATATCACCTGAATTGTCATGAATATGCTGAAAATTGAGGTGATATTGAAAATATATTGTCTTTTTTCTTAATTGCATCAAACTAAGCTCCAAATCCCGTCGATTGACATTAAATTGACAAGATGTGAAGCAGAAATGAGACGAGACAGTGTTCTGATTTCTTTGCACCAGTCCAATTTTAATATCACCTGAATTGTCATGAATATACTGAAAATTGAGGTGATATTGAAAATACACTGTCTTTTTTCTTAATTGCATCAAACTAAGCTCCAAATCCCGTCGATTGACATTAAATTGACAAGATTTGAAGCAGAAATGGGACGACACAGTGTTCTGATTTCTTTGAACCAGTCTGATTTCAATATCACCTGAATTGTTATGAATATACTGACAATTGAGGTGATATTGAAAATACACCGTCTTTTTTCTTATTTTCATCAAACGAAGCTTCAAATCCCGTCGATTGACATTAAATTGACAAGTTTTGAAGCAGAAATGAGTAGAGACAGTGTTCTGACTTCTTTGCACCAGTCCAATTTTAATATCACCTGAATTGTCTCCAATATACTTACAATTGAGGTGATATTGAAAATACACTGTCTTTTTTCTTAATTGCATAAAACTAAGCTCCAAATCCCGTCGATTGACATTAAATTGACAAGATTTGAAGCAGAAATGAGACGAGACAGTGTTCTGATTTCTTTGACCTGTCCGATATCAATATCACCTGAAATGTCATGAATATACTGACAATTGAGGTGATATTGAAAATATACTGTCTTTTTTCTTAATTGCATCAAAATAAGCTCCAAATCCCATCGATTGACAGTAAATTGACAAGTTTTGAAGCAGAAGTGGGAGGAGACAGTGTTCTGATTTCTTTGCACCAGTTCAATTTCAATATCACCTGAAATGTCATGAATATACTGACAATTGAGGTGATATTGAAAATACACTGTCTTTTTTCTTAATTGCATCACACTAAGCTCCAAATCCCGTCGATTGACATTAAATTGTCAAGATTTGAAGCAGAAATGGGACGAGACAGTGTTCTGATTTCTTTGCACCTGTCCGATTTCAATATCACCTGAATTGTCATGAATATACTGACAATTAAAGTGATATTGAAAATATACTGTCTTTTTTCTTAATTGCATCAAACTAAGCTCCAAATCCCGTCGATTGACATTAAATTGACAAGTTTTGAAGCAGAGATGAGAAGAGACAGTGTTCTGATTTCTTTTCACCTGTCCGATATCAATATCACTTGAAATGTCATGAATATACTGACAATTGAGGTGATATTGAAAATACACTGTCTTTTTTCTTAATTGCATCAGAGTAAGCTTCAAATCCCGTCGATTGACAGTAAATTGACAAGTTTTGAAGCAGAAATGGGAGGAGACAGTGTTCTGATTTCTTTGCACCAGTTCAATTTCAATATCACCTGAAATGTCATGAATATACTGACAATTGAGGTGATATTGAAAATACGCTGTCTCTTTTCTTAATTACATCAAACTAAGCTCCAAATCCCGTCGATTGACATTAGATTGACAAGATTTGAAGCATAAATGAGAAGAGACAGTGTTCTGATTTCTTTGCACCAGTCTAATTTTAATATCACCTGAAATGTCATGAATATACTTACAATTGAGGTGATATTGAAAATACACTGTCTTTTTTCTTAATTGCATCAAAATAAGCTCCAAATCCCATCGATTGACAGTAAATTGACAAGTTTTGAAGCAGAAGTGGGAGGAGACAGTGTTCTGATTTCTTTGCACCAGTTCAATTTCAATATCACCTGAAATGTCATGAATATACTGACAATTGAGGTGATATTGAAAATACACTGTCTTTTTTCTTAATTGCATCAGAGTAAGCTTCAAATCCCGTCGATTGACAGTAAATTGACAAGTTTTGAAGCAGAAATGGGAGGAGACAGTGTTCTGATTTCTTTGCACCAGTCCAAATTCAATATCACCTGAATTGTCATGAATATACTGACAATTGAGGTGATATTGAAAATACACTGTCTTTTTTCTTAATTGCATCAAACTAAGCTCCAAATTCCGTCGATTGACATTAAATTGACAAATTTGAAACAAATCGGAGTAGACAGTGTTCTGATTTCTTTGCACCAGTCCGATTTCAATATCACATGAATAGTCATGAATATACTGACAATTGAGGTGATATTGAAAATACACTGTCTTTTTTCTTAATTGCATCAAACTAAGCTCCAAGTCCCGTAGATTAACATTAAATTGACAAGATTTGAAGCAGAAATGAGAAGAGACGGTTGCACCAGTCCAATTTCAATATCACCTGAATTGTCATGAATATGCTGACAGTTTAGGTGATATTGAAAATATACTGTCTTTTTCCTTAATTTCATCAAACTAAGCTCCAAATCCCGTCGTTTGACATTAAATTGACAAGTTTTGAAGCAGAAATGAGAAGAGACAGTGTTCTGACTTCTTTGCACCAGTCCAATTTTAATATCACCTGAATTGTCATGAATATACTGACAATTGAGGTGATATTGAAAATACACTGTCTTTTTTCTTAATTGCATAAAACTAAGCTCCAAATCCCGTCGATTGAAATTAAATTGACAAGATTTGAGGAAGAAATGGGACGACACAGTGTTCTGATTTCTTTGCACCAGTCCGATTTCAATATCACCTGAATTGTCATGAATATACTGACAATTGAGGTGATATTGAAAATACACTGTCTTTTTTCTTAATTGCATCAAACTAAGCTCCAAATCCCGCCGATTAACATTAAATTGGCAAGATTTGAAGCAGAAATGAGTAGAGACAGTGTTCTGACTTCTTTGCACCAGTCCAATTTTAATATCACCTGAATTGTCATGAATATACTTACAATTGAGGTGATATTGAAAATACACTGTCTTTTTTCTTAATTGCATAAAACTAAGCTCACAAGCCCGTCGATTGACATTAAACTGAAAAGATTTGAGGCAGAAATGGGACGACACAGTGTTCTGATTTCTTTGCACCAGTCCGATTTCAATATCACCTGAATTGTCATGAATATACTGAAAATTGAGGTGATATTGAAAATACACCGTCTTTTTTCTTATTTGCATCAAACTAAGCTTCAAATCCCGTCAATTGACATTAAATTGACTAGATCTGAAGCAGAAATGAGACGAGACAGTGTTCTGATTTCTTTGCACCAGTCCAATTTCAATATCACCTGAATTGTCATGAATATGCTGACAGTTTAGGTGATATTGAAAATATACTGTCTTTTTCCTTAATTTCATGAAACTAAGCTCCAAATACCGTCGTTTGACATTAAATTGACAAGTTTTGAAGCAGAAATGAGAAGAGACAGTGTTCTGACTTCTTTTCAACAGTCCAATTTTAATATCACCTGAAATGTCATGAATATACTTACAATTGAGGTGATATTGAAAATACACTGTCTTTTTTCTTAATTGCATCAAAATAAGCTCCAAATCCCATCGATTGACAGTAAATTGACAAGTTTTGAAGCAGAAGTGGGAGGAGACAGTGTTCTGATTTCTTTGCACCAGTTCAATTTCAATATCACCTGAAATGTCATGAATATACTGACAATTGAGGTGATATTGAAAATACACTGTCTTTTTTCTTAATTGCATCAAAGTAAGCTCCAAATCCCGTCGATTGACAGTAAATTGACAAGTTTTGAAGCAGAAATGGGAGGAGACAGTGTTCTGATTTCTTTGCACCAGTTCAATTTCAATATCACCTGAAATGTCATAAATATACTGACAATTGAGGTGATATTGAAAATACGCTGTCTTTTTTCTTAATTACATCAAACTAAGCTCCAAATCCCGTCGATTGACATTAGATTGACAAGATTTGAAGCATAAATGAGAAGAGATAGTGTTCTGATTTCTTTGCACCAGTCTGATTTCAATATCACCTGAATTGTCATGAATATACTGACAATTGAGGTGATATTGAAAATACACTGTCTTTTTTCTTAATTGCATCAAACTAAGCTCCAAATTCCGTCGATTGACATTAAATTGACAAATTTGAAACAAATCGGAGTAGACAGTGTTCTGATTTCTTTGCACCAGTCCGATTTCAATATCACATGAATAGTCATGAATATACTGACAATTGAGGTGATATTGAAAATACACTGTCTTTTTTCTTAATTACATCAAACTAAGCTCCAAATCCAATCGATTGACATTAAATTGACAAGATTTGAAGCAGAAATGGGACGAGACAGTGTTCTGATTTCTTTGCACCAGTCTGATTTCAATATTACCTGAATTCTCATGAGTATACTGAAAATTGAGGTGATATTGAAAATACACCGTCTTTTTTCTTAATTGCATAAAACTAAGCTCCAAATACCGTCGATTGAAATTAAATTGACAAGATTTGAAGAAGAAATGGGACGACACAGTGTTCTGATTTCTTTGCACCAGTACGATTTCAATATCACCTGAATTGTCATGAATATACTGACAATTGAGGTGATATTGAAAATACACTGTCTTTTTTCTTAATTGCATAAAACTAAGCTCCAAATCCCGTCGATTGACATTAAATTGACAAGATTTGAGGCAGAAATGGGACGACAGAGTGTTCTGATTTCTTTGCACCAGTCTGATTTCAATATCACCTGAATTGTTATGAATATACTGACAATTGAGGTGATATTGAAGATACACTGTCTTTTTTCTTATTTGCATCAAACTTAGCTCCAAATCCCGTCGATTGACATTAAATTGACAAGTTTTGAAGCGGAAATGAGAAGAGACAGTGTTCTGACTTCTTTGCACAAGTCCAATTTCAATATCACCTGAATTGTCATGAATATACTGACAATTGAGGTGATATTGAAAATACACTGTCTTTTTTCTTAATTGCATTAAAGTAATCTCCAATTCCCGTCGATTGAAATTAAATTGACAAGATTTGAGGAAGAAATGGGACGACACAGTGTTCTGATTTCTTTGCACCAGTCCGATTTCAATATCACCTGAATTGTCATGAATATACTGACAATTGAGGTGATATTGAAAATACACTGTCTTTTTTCTTAATTGCATAAAACTAAGCTCCAAATCCCGTCGATTGACATTAAATTGACAAGTTTTGAAGCAGAAATGAGACGAGACAGTGTTCTGATTTCTTTGCACAAGTCCAATTTCAATATCACCTGAATTGTCATGAATATGCTGAATGTTTAGGTGATATTGAAAATACAATGTCTTTTTTCTTAATTGCATCACACTAAGCTCCAAATCCCGTCGATTGGCATTAAATTGACAAGATTTGAAGCAGAAATGAGAAGAGACAGTGTTCTGATTTCTTTTCACCAGTCCAATTTCAATATCACCTGAGTTAACATGAATCTACTGACAATTGAGGTGATATTGAAAATACACTGTCTTTTTTCTTAATTGCATCACACTAAGCTCCAAATCCCGTCGATTGGCATTAAATTGACAAGATTTGAAGCAGAAATGAGAAGAGACAGTGTTCTGATTTCTTTTCACCAGTCCAATTTCAATATCACCTGAATTAACATGAATCTACTGACAATTGAGGTGATATTGAAAATATACTGTCTATTTTCTTAATTGCATCAAACTAAGCTCCAAATCCCGTCGATTGACATTAAATTGACAAGATTTGAAGCAGAAATGAGAAGAGACAGTGTTCTGATTTCTTTGCACCTGTCCGATTTCAATATCACCTGAATTGTCATGAATATACTTACAATTGAGGTGATATTGAAAATACACTGTCTTTTTTCTTAATTGCATCACACTAAGCTCCAAATCCCGTCGATTGGCATTAAATTGACAAGATTTGAAGCAGAAATGAGAAGAGACAGTGTTCTGATTTCTTTTCACCAGTCCAATTTCAATATCACCTGAATTGCCATGAATATACTGACAATAGACCTTTTAGCTATTCTACAAAAGAGCCTGTATCGAGCGATATTTTGATACAATTTTATACTCCAGGTTCGATAGAGTTGCGTTAAAGCTTGGATCGCAATTGTCCAGATTCGAAAATTCTACAAATTGTAATGAAATATCGTTCGATCCACATTCGTTTTCAGAATAGCTAAAAGGTCTATTGAGGTGGTATTGAAAATATACTATCTTCATTCTTAATTGCATCAAACTAAGCTCCAAATCCCGTCGATTGACATTAAACTGTCAAGATTTGAAGCAGAAATGGGACGAGACAGTGTTCTGATTTCTTTTCACCAGTCCAATTTCAATATCACCTGAATTGTCATGAATATGCTGAAAATTGAGGTGATATTGAAAATACACTGTCTTTTTTCTTAATTGCATCAAACATAGCTCCAAATCCCGTCGATTGACATTAAAATGACAAGATTTGAAGCAGAAATGAGACGAGACAGTGTTCAGATTTCTTTTCACCAGTCCAATTTTAATATCACCTGAATTGTCATGAATATACTGACAATTGAGGTGATATTGAAAATACACTGTCTTTTTTCTTAATTGCATAAAACTAAGCTCCAAATCCAGTCGATTGAAATTAAATTGACAAGATTTGAGGAAGAAATGGGACGACACAGTGTTCTGATTTCTTTGCACCAGTCTGATTTCAATATCACCTGAATTGTTATGAATATACTGACAATTGAGGTGATATTGAAGATACACTGTCTTTTTTCTTATTTGCATCAAACTTAGCTCCAAATCCCGTCGATTGACATTAAATTGACAAGTTTTGAAGCGGAAATGAGAAGAGACAGTGTTCTGACTTCTTTGCACAAGTCCAATTTCAATATCACCTGAATTGTCATGAATATACTGACAATTGAGGTGATATTGAAAATACACTGTCTTTTTTCTTAATTGCATTAAAGTAATCTCCAATTCCCGTCGATTGAAATTAAATTGACAAGATTTGAGGAAGAAATGGGACGACACAGTGTTCTGATTTCTTTGCACCAGTCCGATTTCAATATCACCTGAATTGTCATGAATATACTGACAATTGAGGTGATATTGAAAATACACTGTCTTTTTTCTTAATTGCATAAAACTAAGCTCCAAATCCCGTCGATTGACATTAAATTGACAAGTTTTGAAGCAGAAATGAGACGAGACAGTGTTCTGATTTCTTTGCACAAGTCCAATTTCAATATCACCTGAATTGTCATGAATATGCTGAATGTTTAGGTGATATTGAAAATACAATGTCTTTTTTCTTAATTGCATCACACTAAGCTCCAAATCCCGTCGATTGGCATTAAATTGACAAGATTTGAAGCAGAAATGAGAAGAGACAGTGTTCTGATTTCTTTTCACCAGTCCAATTTCAATATCACCTGAATTAACATGAATCTACTGACAATTGAGGTGATATTGAAAATACACTGTCTTTTTTCTTAATTGCATCACACTAAGCTCCAAATCCCGTCGATTGGCATTAAATTGACAAGATTTGAAGCAGAAATGAGAAGAGACAGTGTTCTGATTTCTTTTCACCAGTCCAATTTCAATATCACCTGAATTGCCATGAATATACTGACAATAGACCTTTTAGCTATTCTACAAAAGAGCCTGTATCGAGCGATATTTTGATACAATTTTATACTCCAGGTTCGATAGAGTTGCGTTAAAGCTTGGATCGCAATTGTCCAGATTCGAAAATTCTAAAAATTGTAATGAAATATCGTTCGATCCACATTCGTTTTCAGAATAGCTAAAAGGTCTATTGAGGTGGTATTGAAAATATACTATCTTTATTCTTAATTGCATCAAACTAAGCTCCAAATCCCGTCGATTGACATTAAACTGTCAAGATTTGAAGCAGAAATGGGACGAGACAGTGTTCTGATTTCTTTTCACCAGTCCAATTTCAATATCACCTGAATTGTCATGAATATGCTGAAAATTGAGGTGATATTGAAAATACACTGTCTTTTTTCTTAATTGCATCAAACTTAGCTCCAAATCCCGTCGATTGACATTAAAATGACAAGATTTGAAGCAGAAATGAGACGAGACAGTGTTCAGATTTCTTTTCACCAGTCCAATTTTAATATCACCTGAATTGTCATGAATATACTGACAATTGAGGTGATATTGAAAATACACTGTCTTTTTTCTTAATTGCATAAAACTAAGCTCCAAATCCAGTCGATTGAAATTAAATTGACAAGATTTGAGGAAGAAATGGGACGACACAGAGTTCTGATTTCTTTGCACCAGTCCGATTTCAATATCACCTGAATTGTCATGAATATACTGACAATTGAGGTGATATTGAAAATACACTGTCTTTTTTCTTAATTGCATCAAACTAAGCTCCAAATCCCGCCGATTAACATTAAATTGGCAAGATTTGAAGCAGAAATGAGTAGAGACAGTGTTCTGATTTCTTTGCACCAGTCCGATTTCAATATCACCTGAATTGTCATGAACATACTGACAATTGAGGTGATATTGAAAATACACCGTCTTTTTTCTTAATTGCATAAAATTAAGCTCACAATCCCGTCGATTGACATTAAACTGAAAAGATATGAGGCAGAAATGGGACGACACAGTGTTCTGATTCCGTTTCACCTGTCCAATTTCAATATCACCTAAATTGTCATGAATATACTGAAAATTGAGGTGATATTGAAAATACACCGTCTTTTTTCTTATTTGCATCAAACTAAGCTTCAAATCCCGTCAATTGACATTAAATTGACTAGATCTGAAGCAGAAATGAGACGAGACAGTGTTCTGATTTCTTTGCACAAGTCCAATTTCAATATCACCTGAATTGTCATGAATATGCTGACAGTTTAGGTGATATTGAAAATATACTGTCCTTTTCCTTAATTTCATCAAACTAAGATCAAAATCACGTCGATTGACATTAAATTGACAAGTTTTGAAGCAGAAATGAGTAGAGACAGTGTTCTGACTTCTTTGCACCAGTCCAATTTTAATATCACCTGAATTGTCATGAATATACTGACAATTGAGGTGATATTGAAAATACACTGTCTTTTTTCTTAATTGCATAAAACTAAGCTCCAAATCCCGTCGATTGACATTAAATTGACAAGATTTGAGGCAGAAATGGGACGACACAGTGTTCTGATTTCTTTGAACCAGTCTGATTTCAATATCACCTGAATTGTTGTGAATATACTGACAATTGAGGTGATATTGAAGATAGACTGTCTTTTTTCTTATTTGCATCAAACTAAGCTCCAAATCCCGTCGATTGACATTAAATTGACAAGTTTTGAAGCGGAAATGAGAAGAGACAGTGTTCTGACTTCTTTGCACAAGTCCAATTTCAATATCACCTGAATTGTCATGAATATACTGACAATTGAGGTGATATTGAAAATACACTGTCTTTTTTCTTAATTGCATTAAAGTAATCTCCAATTCCCGTCGATTGACATTAAATTGACAAGTTTTGAAACAGAAGTGAGAAGAGACAATGTTGTGATTTCTTTGCACAAGTCCGATTTCAATAACACCTGAATTGTCATGAATTTACTGACAATTGAGGTGATATTGAAAATACACTGTCTTTTTTCTTAATTGCATCACACTAAGCTCCAAATCCCGTCGATTGGCATTAAATTGACAAGATTTGAAGCAGAAATGAGAAGAGACAGTGTTCTGATTTCTTTTCACCAGTCCAATTTCAATATCACCTGAATTGCCATGAATATACTGACAATAGATCATTTAGCTATTCTACAAAAGAGCCTGTATCGAGCGATATTTTGATACAATTTTATACTCCAGGTTCGATAGAGTTGCGTTAAAGCTTCGATCGCAATTGTCCACATTCGAAAATTCTACAAATGGTAATGAAATATCTTTCGATCCACATTCGTTTTCAGAATAGCTAAAAGGTCTATTGAGGTGGTATTTAAAATATACTATCTTTATCATTAATTGCATCAAACTAAGCTCCAAATCCCGTCGATTGACATTAAACTGTCAAGATTTGAAGCAGAAATGGGACGAGACAGTGTTCTGATTTCTTTTCACCAGTCCAATTTCAATATCACCTGAATTGTCATGAATATGCTGAAAATTGAGGTGATATTGAAAATATATTGTCTTTTTTCTTAATTGCATCAAACTAAGCTCCAAATCCCGTCGATTGACATTAAATTGACAAGATGTGAAGCAGAAATGAGACGAGACAGTGTTCTGATTTCTTTGCACCAGTCCAATTTTAATATCACCTGAATTGTCATGAATATACTGAAAATTGAGGTGATATTGAAAATACACTGTCTTTTTTCTTAATTGCATCAAACTAAGCTCCAAATCCCGTCGATTGACATTAAATTGACAAGATTTGAAGCAGAAATGGGACGACACAGTGTTCTGATTTCTTTGAACCAGTCTGATTTCAATATCACCTGAATTGTTATGAATATACTGACAATTGAGGTGATATTGAAAATACACCGTCTTTTTTCTTATTTTCATCAAACGAAGCTTCAAATCCCGTCGATTGACATTAAATTGACAAGTTTTGAAGCAGAAATGAGTAGAGACAGTGTTCTGACTTCTTTGCACCAGTCCAATTTTAATATCACCTGAATTGTCTCCAATATACTTACAATTGAGGTGATATTGAAAATACACTGTCTTTTTTCTTAATTGCATAAAACTAAGCTCCAAATCCCGTCGATTGACATTAAATTGACAAGATTTGAAGCAGAAATGAGACGAGACAGTGTTCTGATTTCTTTGACCTGTCCGATATCAATATCTCCTGAAATGTCATGAATATACTGACAATTGAGGTGATATTGAAAATATACTGTCTTTTTTCTTAATTGCATCAAAATAAGCTCCAAATCCCATCGATTGACAGTAAATTGACAAGTTTTGAAGCAGAAGTGGGAGGAGACAGTGTTCTGATTTCTTTGCACCAGTTCAATTTCAATATCACCTGAAATGTCATGAATATACTGACAATTGAGGTGATATTGAAAATACACTGTCTTTTTTCTTAATTGCATCACACTAAGCTCCAAATCCCGTCGATTGACATTAAATTGTCAAGATTTGAAGCAGAAATGGGACGAGACAGTGTTCTGATTTCTTTGCACCTGTCCGATTTCAATATCACCTGAATTGTCATGAATATACTGACAATTAAAGTGATATTGAAAATATACTGTCTTTTTTCTTAATTGCATCAAACTAAGCTCCAAATCCCGTCGATTGACATTAAATTGACAAGTTTTGAAGCAGAGATGAGAAGAGACAGTGTTCTGATTTCTTTTCACCTGTCCGATATCAATATCACTTGAAATGTCATGAATATACTGACAATTGAGGTGATATTGAAAATACACTGTCTTTTTTCTTAATTGCATCAGAGTAAGCTTCAAATCCCGTCGATTGACAGTAAATTGACAAGTTTTGAAGCAGAAATGGGAGGAGACAGTGTTCTGATTTCTTTGCACCAGTTCAATTTCAATATCACCTGAAATGTCATGAATATACTGACAATTGAGGTGATATTGAAAATACGCTGTCTCTTTTCTTAATTACATCAAACTAAGCTCCAAATCCCGTCGATTGACATTAGATTGACAAGATTTGAAGCATAAATGAGAAGAGACAGTGTTCTGATTTCTTTGCACCAGTCTAATTTCAATATCACCTGAATTGTCATGAATATACTGACGATTGAGGTGATATTGAAAATACACTGTCTTTTTTCTTAATTGCATCAAAGTAAGCTCCAAATCCCGTCGATTGACATTAAATTGACAAGAGTTGGAGCAGAAATGAGAAGAGACAGTGTTCTGATTTCTTTGCACCTGTCCGGTTTCAATATCACCTGAATTGTCATGAATATACTGTCAATTGAGGTGACATTGAAAATATACTGTCTTTTTTCTTAATTGCATCACACTAAGCTCCAAATCCCGTCGATTGACATTAAATTGACAAGATTTGGAGCAGAAATGAGAAGAGACAGTGTTCTGATTTCTTTTCACCAGTCCAATTTCAATATCACCTGAATTGCCATGAATATACTGACAATAGACCTTTTAGCTATTCTACAAAAGAGCCTGTATCGAGCGATATTTTGATACAATTTTATACTCCAGGTTCGATAGAGTTGCGTTAATTCTTGGATCGCAATTGTCCACATTCGAAAATTCTACAAATTGTAATGAAATATCGTTCGATCCACATTCGTTTTCAGAATGGCTAAAAGGTCTATTGAGGTGGTATTAAAATATACTATCTTTATTCTTAATTGCATCAAACTAAGCTCCAAATCCCGTCGATTGACATTAAACTGTCAAGATTTGAAGCAGAAATGGGACGAGACAGTGTTCTGATTTCTTTTCACCAGTCCAATTTCAATATCACCTGAATTGTCATGAATATGCTGAAAATTGAGGTGATATTGAAAATATATTGTCTTTTTTCTTAATTGCATCAAACTAAGCTCCAAATCCCGTCGATTGACATTAAATTGACAAGATGTGAAGCAGAAATGAGACGAGACAGTGTTCTGATTTCTTTGCACCAGTCCAATTTTAATATCACCTGAATTGTCATGAATATACTGAAAATTGAGGTGATATTGAAAATACACTGTCTTTTTTCTTAATTGCATCAAACTAAGCTCCAAATCCCGTCGATTGACATTAAATTGACAAGATTTGAAGCAGAAATGGGACGACACAGTGTTCTGATTTCTTTGAACCAGTCTGATTTCAATATCACCTGAATTGTTATGAATATACTGACAATTGAGGTGATATTGAAAATACACCGTCTTTTTTCTTATTTTCATCAAACGAAGCTTCAAATCCCGTCGATTGACATTAAATTGACAAGTTTTGAAGCAGAAATGAGTAGAGACAGTGTTCTGACTTCTTTGCACCAGTCCAATTTTAATATCACCTGAATTGTCTCCAATATACTTACAATTGAGGTGATATTGAAAATACACTGTCTTTTTTCTTAATTGCATAAAACTAAGCTCCAAATCCCGTCGATTGACATTAAATTGACAAGATTTGAAGCAGAAATGAGACGAGACAGTGTTCTGATTTCTTTGACCTGTCCGATATCAATATCACCTGAAATGTCATGAATATACTGACAATTGAGGTGATATTGAAAATACACTGTCTTTTTTCTTAATTGCATCAAAATAAGCTCCAAATCCCATCGATTGACAGTAAATTGACAAGTTTTGAAGCAGAAGTGGGAGGAGACAGTGTTCTGATTTCTTTGCACCAGTTCAATTTCAATATCACCTGAAATGTCATGAATATACTGACAATTGAGGTGATATTGAAAATACACTGTCTTTTTTCTTAATTGCATCACACTAAGCTCCAAATCCCGTCGATTGACATTAAATTGTCAAGATTTGAAGCAGAAATGGGACGAGACAGTGTTCTGATTTCTTTGCACCTGTCCGATTTCAATATCACCTGAATTGTCATGAATATACTGACAATTAAAGTGATATTGAAAATATACTGTCTTTTTTCTTAATTGCATCAAACTAAGCTCCAAATCCCGTCGATTGACATTAAATTGACAAGTTTTGAAGCAGAGATTAGAAGAGACAGTGTTCTGATTTCTTTGCACCTGTCCGATATCAATATCACTTGAAATGTCATGAATATACTGACAATTGAGGTGATATTGAAAATACACTGTCTTTTTTCTTAATTGCATCAGAGTAAGCTTCAAATCCCGTCGATTGACAGTAAATTGACAAGTTTTGAAGCAGAAATGGGAGGAGACAGTGTTCTGATTTCTTTGCACCAGTTCAATTTCAATATCACCTGAAATGTCATGAATATACTGACAATTGAGGTGATATTGAAAATACGCTGTCTCTTTTCTTAATTACATCAAACTAAGCTCCAAATCCCGTCGATTGACATTAGATTGACAAGATTTGAAGCATAAATGAGAAGAGACAGTGTTCTGATTTCTTTGCACCAGTCTAATTTCAATATCACCTGAATTGTCATGAATATACTGACGATTGAGGTGATATTGAAAATACACTGTCTTTTTTCTTAATTGCATCAAAGTAAGCTCCAAATCCCGTCGATTGACATTAAATTGACAAGAGTTGGAGCAGAAATGAGAAGAGACAGTGTTCTGATTTCTTTGCACCTGTCCGGTTTCAATATCACCTGAATTGTCATGAATATACTGACAATTGAGGTGACATTGAAAATATACTGTCTTTTTTCTTAATTGCATCACACTAAGCTCCAAATCCCGTCGATTGACATTAAATTGACAAGATTTGGAGCAGAAATGAGAAGAGACAGTGTTCTGATTTCTTTTCACCAGTCCAATTTCAATATCACCTGAATTGCCATGAATATACTGACAATAGACCTTTTAGCTATTCTACAAAAGAGCCTGTATCGAGCGATATTTTGATACAATTTTATACTCCAGGTTCGATAGAGTTGCGTTAATTCTTGGATCGCAATTGTCCACATTCGAAAATTCTACAAATTGTAATGAAATATCGTTCGATCCACATTCGTTTTCAGAATGGCTAAAAGGTCTATTGAGGTGGTATTAAAATATACTATCTTTATTCTTAATTGCATCAAACTAAGCTCCAAATCCCGTCGATTGACATTAAACTGTCAAGATTTGAAGCAGAAATGGGACGAGACAGTGTTCTGATTTCTTTTCACCAGTCCAATTTCAATATCACCTGAATTGTCATGAATATGCTGAAAATTGAGGTGATATTGAAAATATATTGTCTTTTTTCTTAATTGCATCAAACTAAGCTCCAAATCCCGTCGATTGACATTAAATTGACAAGATGTGAAGCAGAAATGAGACGAGACAGTGTTCTGATTTCTTTGCACCAGTCCAATTTTAATATCACCTGAATTGTCATGAATATACTGAAAATTGAGGTGATATTGAAAATACACTGTCTTTTTTCTTAATTGCATCAAACTAAGCTCCAAATCCCGTCGATTGACATTAAATTGACAAGATTTGAAGCAGAAATGGGACGACACAGTGTTCTGATTTCTTTGAACCAGTCTGATTTCAATATCACCTGAATTGTTATGAATATACTGACAATTGAGGTGATATTGAAAATACACCGTCTTTTTTCTTATTTTCATCAAACGAAGCTTCAAATCCCGTCGATTGACATTAAATTGACAAGTTTTGAAGCAGAAATGAGTAGAGACAGTGTTCTGACTTCTTTGCACCAGTCCAATTTTAATATCACCTGAATTGTCTCCAATATACTTACAATTGAGGTGATATTGAAAATACACTGTCTTTTTTCTTAATTGCATAAAACTAAGCTCCAAATCCCGTCGATTGACATTAAATTGACAAGATTTGAAGCAGAAATGAGACGAGACAGTGTTCTGATTTCTTTGACCTGTCCGATATCAATATCACCTGAAATGTCATGAATATACTGACAATTGAGGTGATATTGAAAATACACTGTCTTTTTTCTTAATTGCATCAAAATAAGCTCCAAATCCCATCGATTGACAGTAAATTGACAAGTTTTGAAGCAGAAGTGGGAGGAGACAGTGTTCTGATTTCTTTGCACCAGTTCAATTTCAATATCACCTGAAATGTCATGAATATACTGACAATTGAGGTGATATTGAAAATACACTGTCTTTTTTCTTAATTGCATCACACTAAGCTCCAAATCCCGTCGATTGACATTAAATTGTCAAGATTTGAAGCAGAAATGGGACGAGACAGTGTTCTGATTTCTTTGCACCTGTCCGATTTCAATATCACCTGAATTGTCATGAATATACTGACAATTAAAGTGATATTGAAAATATACTGTCTTTTTTCTTAATTGCATCAAACTAAGCTCCAAATCCCGTCGATTGACATTAAATTGACAAGTTTTGAAGCAGAGATTAGAAGAGACAGTGTTCTGATTTCTTTGCACCTGTCCGATATCAATATCACTTGAAATGTCATGAATATACTGACAATTGAGGTGATATTGAAAATACACTGTCTTTTTTCTTAATTGCATCAGAGTAAGCTTCAAATCCCGTCGATTGACAGTAAATTGACAAGTTTTGAAGCAGAAATGGGAGGAGACAGTGTTCTGATTTCTTTGCACCAGTTCAATTTCAATATCACCTGAAATGTCATGAATATACTGACAATTGAGGTGATATTGAAAATACGCTGTCTCTTTTCTTAATTACATCAAACTAAGCTCCAAATCCCGTCGATTGACATTAGATTGACAAGATTTGAAGCATAAATGAGAAGAGACAGTGTTCTGATTTCTTTGCACCAGTCTAATTTCAATATCACCTGAATTGTCATGAATATACTGACGATTGAGGTGATATTGAAAATACACTGTCTTTTTTCTTAATTGCATCAAAGTAAGCTCCAAATCCCGTCGATTGACATTAAATTGACAAGAGTTGGAGCAGAAATGAGAAGAGACAGTGTTCTGATTTCTTTGCACCTGTCCGGTTTCAATATCACCTGAATTGTCATGAATATACTGACAATTGAGGTGACATTGAAAATATACTGTCTTTTTTCTTAATTGCATCACACTAAGCTCCAAATCCCGTCGATTGACATTAAATTGACAAGATTTGGAGCAGAAATGAGAAGAGACAGTGTTCTGATTTCTTTTCACCAGTCCAATTTCAATATCACCTGAATTGCGATGAATATACTGACAATAGACCTTTTAGCTATTCTACAAAAGAGCCTGTATCGAGCGATATTTTGATACAATTTTATACTCCAGGTTCGATAGAGTTGCGTTAATTCTTGGATCGCAATTGTCCACATTCGAAAATTCTACAAATTGTAATGAAATATCGTTCGATCCACATTCGTTTTCAGAATGGCTAAAAGGTCTATTGAGGTGGTATTAAAATATACTATCTTTATTCTTAATTGCATCAAACTAAGCTCCAAATCCCGTCGATTGACATTAAACTGTCAAGATTTGAAGCAGAAATGGGACGAGACAGTGTTCTGATTTCTTTTCACCAGTCCAATTTCAATATCACCTGAATTGTCATGAATGTGCTGAAAATTGAGGTGATATTGAAAATACACTGTCTTTTTTCTTAATTGCATCAAACTTAGCTCCAAATCCCGTCGATTGACATTAAATTGACAAGATTTGAAGCAGAAATGAGACGAGACAGTGTTCTGATTTCTTTTCACCAGTCCAATTTCAATATCAACTGAATTGTCATGAATATGCTGAAAATTGAGGTGATATTGAAAATACACTGTCTTTTTTCTTAATTGCATCAAACTAAGCTCCAAATCCCGTCGATTGACATTAAATTGACAAGATTTGGAGCAGAAATGAGAAGAGACAGTGTTCTGATTTCTTTGCACCTGTCCGGTTTCAATATCACCTGAATTGTCATGAATATACTGACAATTGAGGTGACATTGAAAATATACTGTCTTTTTTCTTAATTGCATCACACTAAGCTCCAAATCCCGTCGATTGACATTAAATTGACAAGATTTGGAGCAGAAATGAGAAGAGACAGTGTTCTGATTTCTTTTCACCAGTAAAATTTCAATATCACCTGAATTGCCATGAATATACTGACAATAGACCTTTTAGCTATTCTACAAAAGAGCCTGTATCGTGCGATATTTTGATACAATTTTATACTCCAGGTTCGATAGAGTTGCGTTAAAGCTTGGATCGCAGTTGTCCACATTCGAAAATTCTACAAATTGTAATGAAATATCGTTCGATCCACATTCGTTTTCAGAATAGCTAAAAGGTCTATTGAGGTGGTATTAAAATATACTATCTTTATTCTTAATTGCATCAAACTAAGCTCCAAATCCCGTCGATTGACATTAAACTGTCAAGATTTGAAGCAGAAATGGGACGAGACAGTGTTCTGATTTCTTTTCACCAGTCCAATTTCAATATCACCTGAATTGTCATGAATGTGCTGAAAATTGAGGTGATATTGAAAATACACTGTCTTTTTTCTTAATTGCATCACACTAAGCTCCAAATCCCGTCGATTGACATTAAATTGACAAGATTTGGAGCAGAAATGAGAAGAGACAGTGTTCTGCTTTCTTTGCACCAGTCTGATTTCAATATCACCTGAATTGTCATGAATATACTGACAATTGAGGTGATATTGAAAATACACTGTCTTTTTTCTTAATTGCATCAAACTAAGCTCCAAGTCCCGTCGATTGACATTAAATTGACAAATTTGAAACAAATGAGAGTAGACAGTGCTCTGATTTCTTTGCACCAGTCCGATTTCAATATCACCTGAATAGTCATGAATATACTGACAATTGAGGTGATATTGAAAATACACAGTCTTTTTTCTTAATTACATCAAACTAAGCTCCAAATCCCGTCGATTGACATTAAATTGACAAGAATTGAAGCAGAAATGAGAAGGGACAGTGTTCTGATTTCTTTTCACCAGTCCAATTTCAATATCACCTGAATTGTCATGAATATACTGACAATTGAGGTGATATTGAAAATATACTGTCTTTTTTCTTAATTGCATCAAACTAAGCTCCAAATCCCGTCGATTGACATTAAATTGAAAAGTTTTGAAGCAGAAATGAGAAGAGACAGTGTTCTGATTTCTTTGCACCTGTCCGATTTCAATATCACCTGAATTGTCATGAAAATGCTGACAATTGAGGTGATATTGAAAATTCACCGTCTTTTTTCTTGATTCCATCAAACTAAGCTCCAAATCCCGTCGATTGACGTTAAATTGACAAGATTTGGAGCAGAAATGAGAAGAGACAGTGTTCTGCTTTCTTTGCACCAGTCTGATTTCAATATCACCTGAATTGTCATGAATATACTGACAATTGAGGTGATATTAAAAATACACTGTCTTTTTTCTTAATTGCATCAAACTAAGCTCCAAGTCCCGTCGATTGACATTAAATTGACAAATTTGAAACAAATGAGAGTAGACAGTGCTCTGATTTCTTTGCACCAGTCCGATTTCAATATCACCTGAATAGTCATGAATATACTGACAATTGAGGTGATATTGAAAATACACAGTCTTTTTTCTTAATTACATCAAACTAAGCTCCAAATATCGTCGATTGACATTAAATTGACAAGAATTGAAGCAGAAATGAGAAGGGACAGTGTTCTGATTTCTTTTCACCAGTCCAATTTCAATATCACCTGAATTGTCATGAATATACTGACAATTGAGGTGATATTGAAAATATACTGTCTTTTTTCTTAATTGCATCAAACTAAGCTCCAAATCCCGTCGATTGACATTAAATTGAAAAGTTTTGAAGCAGAAATGAGAAGAGACAGTGTTCTGATTTCTTTGCACCTGTCCGATTTCAATATCACCTGAATTGTCATGAAAATGCTGACAATTGAGGTGATATTGAAAATTCACCGTCTTTTTTCTTGATTCCATCAAACTAAGCTCCAAATCCCGTCGATTGACATTAAATTGACATGATTTGGAGCAGAAATGAGAAGAGACAGTGTTCTGCTTTCTTTGCACCAGTCTGATTTCAATATCACCTGAATTGTCATGAATATACTGACAATTGAGGTGATATTAAAAATACACTGTCTTTTTTCTTAATTGCATCAAACTAAGCTCCAAGTCCCGTCGATTGACATTAAATTGACAAATTTGAAACAAATGAGAGTAGACAGTGCTCTGATTTCTTTGCACCAGTCCGATTTCAATATCACCTGAATAGTCATGAATATACTGACAATTGAGGTGATATTGAAAATACACAGTCTTTTTTCTTAATTACATCAAACTAAGCTCTAAATCCCGTCGATTGACAATAAATTGACAAGAATTGAAGCAGAAATGAGAAGGGACAGTGTTCTGATTTCTTTTCACCAGTCCAATTTCAATATCACCTGAATTGTCATGAATATACTGACAATTGAGGTGATATTGAAAATATACTGTCTTTTTTCTTAATTGCATCAAACTAAGCTCCAAATCCCGTCGATTGACATTAAATTGACAAGATTTGGAGCAGAAATGAGAAGAGACAGTGTTCTGCTTTCTTTGCACCAGTCTGATTTCAATATCACCTGAATTGTCATGAATATACTGACAATTGAGGTGATATTGAAAATACACTGTCTTTTTTCTTAATGGCATCAAACTAAGCTCCAAGTCCAGTCGATTGACATTAAATTGACAAATTTGAAACAAATGAGAGTAGACAGTGTTCTGATTTCTTTGCACCAGTCCGATTTCAATATCACCTGAATAGTCATGAATATACTGACAATTGAGGTGATATTGAAAATACACAGTCTTTTTTCTTAATTACATCAAACTAAGCTCCAAATCCCGTCGATTGACATTAAATTGACAAGAATTGAAGCAGAAATGAGAAGAGACAGTGTTCTGATTTCTTTTCACCAGTCCAATTTCAATATCACCTGAATTGTCATGAATATACTGACAATTGAGGTGATATTGAAAATATACTGTCTTTTTTCTTAATTGCATCAAAGTAACCTCCAAATCCCGTCGATTGACATTAAATTGACAAGTTTTGAAGCAGAAATGGGAGGAGACAGTGTTCTGATTTCTTTGCACCAGTTCAATTTCAATATCACCTGAAATGTCATGAATATACTGACAATTGAGGTGATATTGAAAATACACTGTCTTTTTTCTTAATTACATCAAACTAAGCTCCAAATCCCGTCGATTGACATTGGATTGACAAGATTTGAAGCATAAATGAGAAGAGACAGTGTTCTGCTTTCTTTGCACCAGTCTGATTTCAATATCACCTGAATTGTCATGAATATACTGACAATTGAGGTGATATTGAAAATACACTGTCTTTTTTCTTAATTGCATCAAACTAAGCTCCAAGTCCCGTCGATTGACATTAAATTGACAAATTTGAAACAAATGAGAGTAGACAGTGTTCTGATTTCTTTGCACCAGTCCGATTTCAATATCACCTGAATAGTCATGAATATACTGACAATTGAGGTGATATTGAAAATACACTGTCTTTTTTCTTAATTACATCAAACTAAGCTCCAAATCCAATCGATTGACATTAAATTGACAAGATTTGTAGCAGAAATGGGACGAGACAGTGTTCTGATTTCTTTTCACCAGTCTGATTTCAATATTACCTGAATTGTCATGAATATACTGACAATTGAGGTGATATTGAAAATACACTGTCTTTTTTCTTAATTACATCAAACTAAGCTCCAAATCCAATCGATTGACATTAAATTGACAAGATTTGAAGCAGAAATGGGACGAGACAGTGTTCTGATTTCTTTGCACCAGTCTGATTTCAATATCACCTGAATTGTCATGAATATGCTGACTGTTTAGGTGATATTGAAAATATACTGTCATTTTCCTTAATTTCATCAAACTAAGCTCCAAATACCGTCGTTTGACATTAAATTGACAAGTTTTGAAGCAGAAATGAGAAGAGACAGTGTTCTGACTTCTTTTCACCAGTCCAATTTTAATATCACCTGAATTGTCTTGAATATACTTACAATTGAGGTGATATTGAAAATACACTGTCTTTTTTCTTAATTACATCAAACTAAGCTCCAAATCCCGTCGATTGACATTAAATTGACAAGATTTGAAGCAGAGATGAGAAGAGACAGTGTTCTGATTTCTTTGCACCTGTCCGATATCAATATCACTTGAAATGTCATGAATATACTGACAATTGAGGTGATATTGAAAATACACTGTCTTTTTTCTTAATTGCATCAAAGTAAGCTCCAAGTCCCGTCGATTGACATTAAATTGACAAATTTGAAACAAATGAGAGTAGACAGTGTTCTGATTTCTTTGCACCAGTCCGATTTGAATATCAGCTGAATAGTCATGAATATACTGACAATTGAGGTGATATTGAAAATACACAGTCTTTTTTCTTAATTGCATCAAACTAAGCTCCAAATCCCGTCGATTGACATTAAATTGACAAGATTTGAAGCAGAGATGAGAAGAGACAGTGTTCTGATTTCTTTGCACCTGTCCGATATCAATATCACTTGAAATGTCATGAATATACTGACAATTGAGGTGATATTGAAAATACACTGTCTTTTTTCTTAATTGCATCAAAGTAAGCTCCAAATCCCGTCGATTGACAGTAAATTGACAAGTTTTGAAGCAGAAATGGGAGGAGACAGTGTTCTGATTTCTTTGCACCAGTTCAATTTCAATATCACCTGAAATGTCATGAATATACTGACATTTGAGGTGATATTGAAAATACGCTGTCTTTTTTCTAAATTACATCAAACTAAGCTCCAAATCCCATCGATTGACATTAGATTGACAAGATTTGAAGCATAAATGAGAAGAGACAGTGTTCTGATTTCTTTGCACCAGTCTAATTTCAATATCACCTGAATTGTCATGAATATACTGACAATTGAGGTGATATTGAAAATACACTGTCTTTTTTCTTAATTGCATCAAACTAAGCTCCAAGTCCCGTCGATTGACATTAAATTGACAAATTTGAAACAAATCGGAGTAGACAGTGTTCTGATTTCTTTGCACCAGTCCGATTTCAATATCACCTGAATAGTCATGAATATACTGACAATTGAGGTGATATTGAAAATACACTGTCTTTTTTCTTAATTACATCAAACTAAGCTCCAAATCCAATCGATTGACATTAAATTGACAAGATTTGAAGCAGAAATCTGACGAGACAGTGTTCTGATTTCTTTGCACCAGTCTGATTTCAATATTACCTGAATTCTCATGAATATACTGACAATTGAGGTGATATTGAAAATACACCGTCTTTTTTCTTATTTGCATCAAACTAAGCTTCAAATACCGTCGATTGACATTAAATTCACTAGATTTGAAGCAGAAATGAGAAGAGACGGTTGCACCAGTCCAATTTCAATATCACCTGAATTGTCATGAATATGCTGACTGTTTAGGTGATATTGAAAATATACTGTCTTTTTCCTTAATTTCATCAAACTAAGCTCCAAATCCCGTC
The DNA here is from genome assembly GCA_964020215.1 of Aurelia sp. 3 sensu Dawson et al. (2005). Taxonomy (NCBI): domain Eukaryota; kingdom Metazoa; phylum Cnidaria; class Scyphozoa; order Semaeostomeae; family Ulmaridae; genus Aurelia; species Aurelia sp. 3 sensu Dawson et al. (2005). Next base: position 952,395 of record OZ026576.1, read on the forward strand.
GATTGACATTAGATTGACAAGATTTGAAACATAAATGAGAAGAGACAGTGTTCTGCTTTCTTTGCACCAGTCTGATTTCAATATCACCTGAATTGTCATGAATATACTGACAATTGAGGTGATATTGAAAATACACTGTCTTTTTTCTTAATTGCATCAAACTAAGCTCCAAGTCCCGTCGATTGACATTAAATTGAATAGATTTGAGGCAGAAATGGACGACACAGTGTTCTGATTTCTTTCCACCAGTCCGATTTCAATATCACCTGAATTGTCATGAATATACTGACAATTGAGGTGATATTGAAAGTACACTGTCTTTTTTCTTAATTGCATCAAACTAAGCTCCAAGTCCCGTCCATTGACATTAAATTGACAAGATTTAAAGCAGAAATGAGAAGAGACAGTGTTCTGATTTCTTTGCACCTGTCCGATTTCAATATCACCTGAATTGTCATGAATATACTGACAATTGAGGTGATATTGAAAATACACTGTCCCTTTCCTTAATTGCATCAAGCTAAGCTCCAAATCCCGTCGATTGACATTAAATTGACAAGTTTTGCAGCAGAAATGAGATGAGACAGTGTTCTGATTTCTTTGCACGAGTCCGATTTCAATATCACCTCAATTGTCATGAATATACTGACAATTGAGGTGATATTGAAAATATAATGTCTTTTTTCTTAATTGCATCAAACTAAGCTCCAAATCCCGTCGATTGCATTAAATTGACAAGTTTTGAAGCAGAAATAAGAAGAGACAGTTGCACCAGTCCAATTTCAATATCACCTGAATTGTCATGTATATGCTGACAATTTAGGTGATATTGAAAATGTCTTTTTTCTTAATTACATCAAACTAAGCTCCAAATCCCGTTAATTGACATTAAATTGACAAGATTTGAAGCAGAAATGAGAAGAGACAGTGTTCTGATTTCTTTGCACCAGTCTGATTTCAATATCACCTGAATTGTCATGAATATACTGACAATTGAGGTGATATAGAAAATACACTGTCTTTTTTCTTAATTGCATCAAACTAAGCTCCAAATCCCGCCGATTGAAATTAAATTGGCAATATTTGAAGCAGAAATGACAAGAGACAGTTGCACCAGTCCAATTTCAATAACACCGGAATTGTCATGAATATACTGACAATTGAGGTGATATTGAAAATATACTGTCTTTTTCCTTAATTGCAGCAAACTAAGCTCCAAATCCCGTCGATTGACATTAAATTGACAAGATTTGAAGCAAAAATGGGATGAGACAGTATTCTGATTTCTTTGCACCAGTCCGATTTCAATATCACCTGAATTGTCATGAATATACTGACAATTGAGGTGATATTGAAAATATACTGTCTTTTTCCTTAATTGCAGCAAACTAAACTCCAAATCCCGTCGATTGACATTAAATTGACAAGTTTTGAAACAGAAATGAGAAGAGACAGTATTCTAATTTTTTTGCACCTGTCCGATTTCAATATCACCTGCATTGTCATGAATATACTGACAATTGAGGTGATATTGAAAATACACCGTCTTTTTTCTTATTTGCATCAAATAAGCTTCAAATCCCGTCGATTGACATTAAAATAACAAGATTTGAGGAAGAAATGGGACAACACAGTGTTCTGATTTCTTTGCACCAGTCCGATTTTAATATCACCTGAATTGTCATGAATATACTGACAATTGAGGTGATATTGAAAATACACTGTCTTTTTTCTTAATTGCATCAAACTAAGCTCCAAATCCCGCCGATTAACATTAAATTGGCAAGATTTGAAGCAGAAATGAGAAGAGACAGCTGCACCAGTCCAATTTCAATATCACCTGAATTGTCATGAATTTGCTGACAATTTAGGTGATATTGAAAATATATTGTCTATTTCCTTAATTGCATCAAACTATGCTCAAAATCCCGTCGATTGACAATAAACTGACATGTTTTGAAGCAGAAATGAGAAGAGACAGTGTTCTGACCTCTTTGCACCAGTCCAATTTTTAATATCACCTGAATTGTCATGAATATACTGACAATTGAGGTGATATTGAAAATACACTGTCTTTTCTCTTAATTGCTTAAAACTAAGCTCCAAATCCCGTCGATTGACATTAAATTGAATAGATTTGAGGCAGAAATGGACGACACAGTGTTCTGATTTCTTTCCACCAGTCCGATTTCAATATCACCTGAATTGTCATGAATATACTGACAATTGAGGTGATATTGAAAGTACACTGTCTTTTTTCTTAATTGCATAAAGCTAAGCTGCAAATCCCGTCGACTGGCATTAAATTGAAAAGATTTGAAGCAGAAATGAGAAGAGACAGTGTTCTGACCTCTTTGCACCAGTCCAATTTTTAATATCACCTGAATTGTCATGAATATACTGACAATTGAGGTGATATTGAAAATACACTGTCTTTTTACTTAATTGCATCAAACTCAGCTCCAAATCCCGTCGATTGACATTAAATTGACAAGTTTTGAAGCAGAAATAAGAAGAGACAGTTGCACCAGTCCAATTTCAATATCACCTGAATTGTCATGTATATGCTGACAATTTAGGTGATATTGAAAATGTCTTTTTTCTTAATTACATCAAACTAAGCTCCAAATCCCGTTAATTGACATTAAATTGACAAGATTTGAAGCAGAAATGAGAAGAGACAGTGTTCTGATTTCTTTGCACCAGTCTGATTTCAATATCACCTGAATTGTCATGAATATACTGACAATTGAGGTGATATAGAAAATACACTGTCTTTTTTCTTAATTGCATCAAACTAAGCTCCAAATCCCGCCGATTGAAATTAAATTGGCAATATTTGAAGCAGAAATGACAAGAGACAGTTGCACCAGTCCAATTTCAATAACACCGGAATTGTCATGAATATACTGACAATTGAGGTGATATTGAAAATATACTGTCTTTTTCCTTAATTGCAGCAAACTAAGCTCCAAATCCCGTCGATTGACATTAAATTGACAAGATTTGAAGCAAAAATGGGATGAGACAGTATTCTGATTTCTTTGCACCAGTCCGATTTCAATATCACCTGAATTGTCATGAATATACTGACAATTGAGGTGATATTGAAAATATACTGTCTTTTTCCTTAATTGCAGCAAACTAAACTCCAAATCCCGTCGATTGACATTAAATTGACAAGTTTTGAAACAGAAATGAGAAGAGACAGTATTCTAATTTTTTTGCACCTGTCCGATTTCAATATCACCTGCATTGTCATGAATATACTGACAATTGAGGTGATATTGAAAATACACCGTCTTTTTTCTTATTTGCATCAAATAAGCTTCAAATCCCGTCGATTGACATTAAAATAACAAGATTTGAGGAAGAAATGGGACAACACAGTGTTCTGATTTCTTTGCACCAGTCCGATTTTAATATCACCTGAATTGTCATGAATATACTGACAATTGAGGTGATATTGAAAATACACTGTCTTTTTTCTTAATTGCATCAAACTAAGCTCCAAATCCCGCCGATTAACATTAAATTGGCAAGATTTGAAGCAGAAATGAGAAGAGACAGCTGCACCAGTCCAATTTCAATATCACCTGAATTGTCATGAATTTGCTGACAATTTAGGTGATATTGAAAATATATTGTCTATTTCCTTAATTGCATCAAACTATGCTCAAAATCCCGTCGATTGACATTAAACTGACATGTTTTGAAGCAGAAATGAGAAGAGACAGTGTTCTGACCTCTTTGCACCAGTCCAATTTTTAATATCACCTGAATTGTCATGAATATACTGACAATTGAGGTGATATTGAAAATACACTGTCTTTTCTCTTAATTGCTTAAAACTAAGCTCCAAATCCCGTCGATTGACATTAAATTGAATAGATTTGAGGCAGAAATGGACGACACAGTGTTCTGATTTCTTTCCACCAGTCCGATTTCAATATCACCTGAATTGTCATGAATATACTGACAATTGAGGTGATATTGAAAGTACACTGTCTTTTTTCTTAATTGCATAAAGCTAAGCTGCAAATCCCGTCGACTGGCATTAAATTGAAAAGATTTGAAGCAGAAATGAGAAGAGACAGTGTTCTGACCTCTTTGCACCAGTCCAATTTTTAATATCACCTGAATTGTCATGAATATACTGACAATTGAGGTGATATTGAAAATACACTGTCTTTTTACTTAATTGCATCAAACTCAGCTCCAAATCCCGTCGATTGACATTAAATTGACAAGTTTTGAAGCAGAAATAAGAAGAGACAGTTGCACCAGTCCAATTTCAATATCACCTGAATTGTCATGTATATGCTGACAATTTAGGTGATATTGAAAATGTCTTTTTTCTTAATTACATCAAACTAAGCTCCAAATCCCGTTAATTAACATTAAATTGACAAGATTTGAAGCAGAAATGAGAAGAGACAGTGTTCTGATTTCTTTGCACCAGTCCGATTTCAATATCACCTGAATTGTCATGAATATACTGACAATTGAGGTGATATTGAAAATACACTGTCTTTTTTCTTAATTGCATCAATTTAAGCTCCAAATCCCGTCGATTGACATTAAATTGTCAAGATTTGAAGCAGAAATGGGACGAGACAATGTTCTGATTTCTTTGCACCTGTCCGATTTCAATATCACCTGAATTGTCATGAATATACTGACAATTGAGGTGATATTGAAAATACACTGTCTTTTTTCTTAATTGCATCAAACTAAGCTCCAAGTCCCGTCCATTGACATTAAATTGACAAGATTTAAAGCAGAAATGAGAAGAGACAGTGTTCTGATTTCTTTGCACCTGTCCGATTTCAATATCACCTGAATTGTCATGAATATACTGACAATTGAGGTGATATTGAAAATACACTGTCCCTTTCCTTAATTGCATCAAGCTAAGCTCCAAATCCCGTCGATTGACATTAAATTGACAAGTTTTGCAGCAGAAATGAGATGAGACAGTGTTCTGATTTCTTTGCACCAGTCCGATTTCATTACCACCTGAATTGTCATGAACATACTGACAATTGAGGTGATATTGAAAATACACCGTCTTTTTTCTTATTTGCATCAAACTAAGCTCCAAATCCCTTCGATTGACATGAAATTGAGAAGATTTGAAGCAGAAATGAGACGAGACAGTGTTCTGATTTCTTTGCACAAGTCCAATTTCAATATCACTTGTATTGTCATGAATATACTGACAATTGAGGTGATATTGAAAATACACTGTCTTTTTACTTAATTGCATCAAACTCAGCTCCAAATCCCGTCGATTGACATTAAATTGACAAGTTTTGAAGCAGAAATGAGAGGAGACAGTGTTCTGATTTCTTTGCACAAGTCCAGTTTCAATATCACCTGAATTGTCATGAATATACTGACAATAGAGTTGATATTGAAAATATACTGTCTTTTTTCTTAATTGCATCAAACTAGGCTTCAAATCCCGTCGATTAACATTAAATTGGCAAGATTTGAAGCAGAAATGAGACGATACAGTGTTCTGATTTCTTTGCACCAGTCCGATTTCAATATCACCTGAATTGTCATGAATATACTGACACTTGAGGTGATATTGAAAATATAATGTCTTCTTTCTTAATTGCAACAAACTAAGCTCCAAATCCCGTCGATTAACATTAAATTGAAAAGATTTGAAGCAGAAATGAGACGAGACAGTGTTCTGACTTCTTTGCACAAGTCCAATTTCAATATCACCTGAATTGTCATGAATATACTGACAATTGAGGTGATATTGATAATATACTGTCATTTTTCGTAATTGCATAAAAGTAAGCTCCAAATCCCGTCGATTGACATTAAATTGACAAGATTTGAGGCAGAAATGGGACGACACAATGTTCTGATTTCTTCGCACCATTCCGATTTCAATATCGCCTGAATTGTCATGAATATACTGACAATTGAGGTGATATTGAAAATACACTGTCTTTTTTCTTAATTGCATCAAACTAAGCTCCAAATCCCGCCGATTAACATTAAATTGGCAAGATTTGAAGCAGAAATGAGAAGAGACAGTGTTCTGCTTTCTTTGCACCAGTCTGATTTCAATATCACCTGAATTGTCATGAATATACTGACAATTTATGTGATATTGAAAATATATTGTATTTTTCCTTAATTGCATGAAACTAAGCTCAAAATCCCGTCGATTGACATTAAACTGACATGTTTTGAAGCAGAAATGAGAAGAGACAGTGTTCTGACCTGTTTGCACCAGTCCAATTTTTAATATCACCTGAATTGTCATGAATATACTGACAATTGAGGTGATATTGAAAATACACTGTCTTTTCTCTTAATTGCTTAAAACTAAGCTCCAAATCCCGTCGATTGACATTAAATTGAATAGATTTGAGGCAGAAATGGGACGACACAGTGTTCTGATTTCTTTCCACCAGTCCGATTTCAATATCACCTGAATTGTCATGAATATACTGACAATTGAGGTGATATTGAAAGTACACTGTCTTTTTTCTTAATTGCATAAAGCTAAGCTGCAAATCCCGTCGACTGGCATTAAATTGAAAAGATTTGAAGCAGAAATGAGAAGAGACAGTGTTCTGACCTCTTTGCACCAGTCCAATTTTTAATATCACCTGAATTGTCATGAATATACTGACAATTGAGGTGATATTGAAAATACACTGTCTTTTTACTTAATTGCATCAAACTCAGCTCCAAATCCCGTCGATTGACATTAAATTGACAAGTTTTGAAGCAGAAATAAGAAGAGACAGTTGCACCAGTCCAATTTCAATATCACCTGAATTGTCATGTATATGCTGACAATTTAGGTGATATTGAAAATGTCTTTTTTCTTAATTACATCAAACTAAGCTCCAAATCCCGTTAATTGACATTAAATTGACAAGATTTGAAGCAGAAATGAGAAGAGACAGTGTTCTGATTTCTTTGCACCAGTCTGATTTCAATATCACCTGAATTGTCATGAATATACTGACAAATGACGTGAACATTGAAAGTATAGTGTCTTTTTTCTTTTATGCATCAATATAAGCTCCAAATCCCGTCGATTGACATTAAATTGACAAGATTTAGAGCAGAAATGGGACGACACAATGTTCTGATTTCTTTGCACCAGTCCGATTTCAATATCACCTGAATTGTCATGAATATACTGACAATTGAGGTGATATTGAAAATACACTGTCTTTTTTCTTAATTGCATCAATTTAAGCTCCAAATCCCGTCGATTGACATTAAATTGTCAAGATTTGAAGCAGAAATGGGACGAGACAATGTTCTGATTTCTTTGCACCTGTCCGATTTCAATATCACCTGAATTGTCATGAATATACTGACAATTGAGGTGATATTGAAAATACACTGTCTTTTTTCTTAATTGCATCAAACTAAGCTCCAAGTCCCGTCCATTGACATTAAATTGACAAGATTTAAAGCAGAAATGAGAAGAGACAGTGTTCTGATTTCTTTGCACCTGTCCGATTTCAATATCACCTGAATTGTCATGAATATACTGACAATTGAGGTGATATTGAAAATACACTGTCCCTTTCCTTAATTGCATCAAGCTAAGCTCCAAATCCCGTCGATTGACATTAAATTGACAAGTTTTGCAGCAGAAATGAGATGAGACAGTGTTCTGATTTCTTTGCACCAGTCCGATTTCAATACCACCTGAATTGTCATGAACATACTGACAATTGAGGTGATATTGAAAATACACCGTCTTTTTTCTTATTTGCATCAAACTAAGCTCCAAATCCCTTCGATTGACATGAAATTGAGAAGATTTGAAGCAGAAATGAGACGAGACAGTGTTCTGATTTCTTTGCACAAGTCCAATTTCAATATCACTTGTATTGTCATGAATATACTGACAATTGAGGTGATATTGAAAATACACTGTCTTTTTACTTAATTGCATCAAACTCAGCTCCAAATCCCGTCGATTGACATTAAATTGACAAGTTTTGAAGCAGAAATGAGAGGAGACAGTGTTCTGATTTCAATATCACCTGAATTGTCATGAATATGCTGACAATTGATGTGAACATTGAACGTATAGTGTCTTTTTCCTTAATTGCATCAAGCTAAGCTCCAAATCCCGTCGATTGACATTCAATTGACAAGTTTTGCAGCAGAAATGAGAGGAGACAGTGTTCTGATTTCTTTGCACAAGTCCAGTTTCAATATCACCTGAATTGCCATGAATATACTGACAATAGAGTTGATATTGAAAATATACTGTCTTTTTTCTTAATTGCATCAAACTAAGCTTCAAATCCCGTCGATTGACATTAAATTGACAAGATTTCATGCAAAAATGAGAAGAGACAAAGCTCTGATTTCTTTGCACCAGTTCAATTTCAATATCACCTCAATTGTCATGAATATACTGACAATAGAGTTGATATTGAAAATACACTGTCTTTTTTCTTAATTGCGTCAAACTAAGCTCCAAATCCCGTCGATCTGCGTTAAATTGTCAAGATTTGAAGCAGAAATGGGACAAGACAGTGTTCTGATTTCCTTGCACCTGTCCGATTTCAATATCACCTGAATTGTCATGAATATACTGACAATTGAGCTGATATTGAAAATAAATTTTTTTTTAATTGCATCAAACTAAGCTTCAAATCCCGTCGATTGACATTAAATTGACAAGATTTCATGCGGAAATGGGACGAGAGAGTGTTCTGATTTCTTTGCACAAGTCCAATTTCAATATCACCTGAATTGTCATGAATATAATGACAATTGAGGTGATATTGAAAATACACTATCTTTTTACTTAATTGCATTAAACTAAGCTACAAATCCCGTCGATTGACATTAAATTGACAAGATTTGAGGCAGAAATGGGACGACACAGTGTTCTGATTTCTTTGCACCAGTCCGATTTCAATATCACCTGAATTGTCATGAATATACTGACACTTGAGGTGACATTGAAAATATAATGTCTTTTTTCTTAATTGCATCAATTTAAGCTCCAAATCCCGTCGATTGACATTAGATTGACAAGATTTGAAGCAGAAATGAAACGAAACAGTGTTCTGATTTCTTTCCACCAATCCGATTTCAATATCACCTGAATTGTCATGAATATGCTGACAATTTAGGTGATATTGAAAATATACTGTCTTTATACTTAATTGCATCAAACTAAGCTTCAAATCCCGTCGATTGACATTAAATTGACAAGTTTTGCAGCAGAAATGAGATGAGACAGTGTTCTGATTTCTTTGCACCAGTCCAATTTTAATACCACCTGAATTGTCATGAACATACTGACAATTGAGGTGATATTGAAAATACACTGTCTTTTTACTTAATTGCATCAAACTAAGCTCCAAATCCCGTCGATTGACATTAAATTGACAAGTTTTGAAGCAGAAATGAGAGGAGACAGTGTTCTGATTTCTTTGCACAAGTCCAGTTTCAATATCACCTGAATTGTCATGAATATACTGACAATAGAGTTGATATTGAAAATATACTGTCTTTTTTCTTAATTGCATCAAACTAAGCTTCAAATCCCGTCGATTAACATTAAATTGACAAGACTTGAAGCAGAAATGAGACGAGACAGTGTTCTGAATTCTTTGTACCAGTCCGATTTCAATATCACTTCAATTGTCATGAATATACTGACACTTGAGGTGATATTGAAAATATAATGTTTTTTTTCTTAATTGTATCAAACTAAGCTCCAAATCCCGTCGATTGACATTAAATTGACAAGTTTTGCAGCAGAAATGAGATGAGACAGTGTTCTGATTTCTTTGCACCAGTCCGATTTCAATACCACCTGAATTGTCATGAACATACTGACAATTGAGGTGATATTGAAAATACACCGTCTTTTTTCTTATTTGCATCAAACTAAGCTCCAAATCCCTTCGATTGACATGAAATTGAGAAGATTTGAAGCAGAATTGAGACGAGACAGTGTTCTGACTTCTTTGCACAAGTCCAATTTCAATATCACCTGAATTGTCATGAATATACTGACAATTCAGGTGATATTGATAATATACTTTCATTTTTCGTAATTGCATCAAACTAAGCTCCAAATCCCGTCCATTGACATTAAATTGACAAGATTTGAAGCAGAAATGAGAAGAGACAGTGTTCTGATTTCTTTGCTCAAGTCCAATTTCAATATCACCTGAATTGTCATGAGTATATTTAAAATTGAGGTGATATTGATAATATACTGTCATGTTTCTTAATTGCATCAAACTAAGCTCCAAATCCCGTCCATTGACATTAAAATGACAAGATTTGAAGCAGAAATGAAACGAAACAGTGTTCTGATTTCTTTTCACCAGTCCGATTTGAATATCACCTGAATTGTCATGAATATGCTGACAATTGATGTGAACATTGAAAGTATAGTGTCTTTCTTCTTAATTGCATCAATTTAAGCTCCAAATCCCGTCGATTGCCATTAGATTGACAAGATTTGAAGCTGAAATGAAACGAAACAGTGTTCTGATTTCTTTGCACCAGTCCGATTTGAATATCACCTGAATTGTCATGAATATGCTGACAATTGAGGTGATATTGAAAATATACTGTCTTTATACTTAATTCCATCAAACTAAGCTTCAAATCCCGTCGATTGACATTAAGCTGACAAGATTTCATGCAGAAATGAGAAGAGACAAAGCTCTGATTTCTTTGCACCAGTTAAATTTCAATATCACCTCAATTGTCATGAATATACTGACAATAGAGGTGATATTGAAAATACACTGTCTTGTTTCTTAATTGCATCAAACTAAGCTCCAAATCAAATCGATCTACGTTAAATTGTCAAGATTTGAAGCAGAAATGAGACGAGATGGTTTTCTGATTTCTTTCCACCAGTCCGATTTCAATATCACCTGAATTGTCATGAATGTACTGACACTTGAGGTGATATTGAAAATATAATGTCTTTTTTCTTAATTGCATCAAACTAAGCTCCAAATCCCGTCGATTAACATTAAATTGAAAAGATTTGAAGCAGAAATGAGACGAGACAGTGTTCTGATTTCTTTGCACCAGTCCGATTTCAATATCACCTGAATTGTCATGAATATGCTGACAATTGAGGTGATATTGAAAATATACTGTCTTTATACTTAATTGCATCAAACTAAGCTTCAAATCCCGTCGCTTGAAATTAAGCTGACAAGATTTCATTGAGAAATGAGAAGAGACAAAGCTCTGATTTCTTTGCACCAGTTAAATTTCAATATCACCTCAATTGTCATGAATATACTGACAATAGAGGTGATATTGAAAATACACTGTCTTGTTTCTTAATTGCATCAAACTAAACTCCAAATCCCATCGATCTACGTTAAATGGTCAAGATTTGAAGCAGAAATGAGACGAGATGGTTTTCTGATTTCTTTCCACCAGTCCGATTTCTATATCACCTGAATTGTCATGAATATACTGACACTTGAGGTGATATTGAAAATATAATGTCTTTTTTCTTAATTGCATCAAACTAAGCTCCAAATCCCGTCCATTGACATTAAATTGACAAGACTTGAAGCAGAAATGAGAAGAGACAGTGTTCTGATTTCAATATCACCTGAATTGTCATGAATATGCTGACAAGTGACGTGAACATTGAAAGTATAGTGTCTTTTTTCTTAATTGCATCAATTTAAGCTCCAAATCCCGTCGATTGACATTAAATTGTCAAGATTTGAAGCAGAAATGGGACGAGACAATGTTCTGATTTCTTTGCACCTGTCCGATTTCAATATCACCTGAATTGTCATGAATATACTGACAATTGAGGTGATATTGAAAATACACTGTCTTTTTTCTTAATTGCATCAAACTAAGCTCCAAATCCCGTCGATTGACATTAAATTGTCAAGATTTGAAGCAGAAATGAGAGGAGACAGTGTTCTGATTTCTTTGCACCAGTCCGATTTCAATACCACCTGAATTGTCATGAACATACTGACAATTGAGGTGATATTGAAAATACACCGTCTTTTTTCTTATTTGCATCAAACTAAGCTCCAAATCCCTTCGATTGACATGAAATTGAGAAGATTTGAAGCAGAATTGAGACGAGTCAGTGTTCTGACTTCTTTGCACAAGTCCAATTTCAATATCACCTGAATTGTCATGAATATACTGACAATTCAGGTGATATTGATAATATACTTTCATTTTTCGTAATTGCATCAAACTAAGCTCCAAATCCCGTCCATTGACATTAAATTGACAAGATTTGAAGCAGAAATGAGAAGAGACAGTGTTCTGATTTCTTTGCTCAAGTCCAATTTCAATATCACCTGAATTGTCATGAGTATATTTAAAATTGAGGTGATATTGATAATATACTGTCATTTTTCTTAATTGCATCAAACTAAGCTCCAAATCCCGTCCATTGACATTAAAATGACAAGATTTGAAGCAGAAATGAAACGAAACAGTGTTCTGATTTCAATATCACCTGAATTTTCATGAATATGCTGACAATTGATGTGAACATTGAAAGTATAGTGTCTTTCTTCTTAATTGCATCAATTTAAGCTCCAAATCCCGTCGATTGCCATTAGATTGACAAGATTTGAAGCTGAAATGAAACGAAACAGTGTTCTGATTTCTTTGCACCAGTCCGATTTCAATATCACCTGAATTGTCATGAATATGCTGACAATTGAGGTGATATTGAAAATATACTGTCTTTATACTTAATTGCATCAAACTAAGCTTCAAATCCCGTCGATTGACATTAAGCTGACAAGATTTCATGCAGAAATGAGAAGAGACAAAGCTCTGATTTCTTTGCACCAGTTAAATTTCAATATCACCTCAATTGTCATGAATATCCTGACAATAGAGGTGATATTGAAAATACACTGTCTTTTTTCTTAATTGCATCAAACTAAGCTCCAAATCCCATCGATCTACGTTAAATTGTCAACATTTGAAGCAGAAATGAGACGAGACAGTTTTCTGATTTCTTTCCACCAGTCCGATTTCAATATCACCTGAATTGTAATGAATATACTGACACTTGAGGTGATATTGAAAATATAATGTCTCTTTTCTTAATTGCATCAAACTAAGCTCCAAATCCCGTCGATTAACATTAAATTGAAAAGATTTGAAGCAGAAATGAAACGAAACAGTGTTCTGATTTCTTTGCACCAGTCCGATTTGAATATCACCTGAATTGTCATGAATATGCTGACAATTGAGGTGATATTGAAAATATACTGTCTTTATACTTAATTGCATCAAACTAAGCTTCAAATCCCGTCGATTGACATTAAGCTGACAAGATTTCATGCAGAAATGAGAAGAGACAAAGCTCTGATTTCTTTGCACCAGTTAAATTTCAATATCACCTCAATTGTCATGAATATACTGACAATAGAGGTGATATTGAAAATACACTGTCTTGTTTCTTAATTGCATCAAACTAAGCTCCAAATCAAATCGATCTACGTTAAATTGTCAAGATTTGAAGCAGAAATGAGACGAGATGGTTTTCTGATTTCTTTCCACCAGTCCGATTTCAATATCACCTGAATTGTCATGAATGTACTGACACTTGAGGTGATATTGAAAATATAATGTCTTTTTTCTTAATTGCATCAAACTAAGCTCCAAATCCCGTCGATTAACATTAAATTGAAAAGATTTGAAGCAGAAATGAGACGAGACAGTGTTCTGATTTCTTTGCACCAGTCCGATTTCAATATCACCTGAATTGTCATGAATATGCTGACAATTGAGGTGATATTGAAAATATACTGTCTTTATACTTAATTGCATCAAACTAAGCTTCAAATCCCGTCGATTGACATTAAGCTGACAAGATTTCATGCAGAAATGAGAAGAGACAAAGCTCTGATTTCTTTGCACCAGTTAAATTTCAATATCACCTCAATTGTCATGAATATACTGACAATAGAGGTGATATTGAAAATACACTGTCTTGTTTCTTAATTGCATCAAACTAAACTCCAAATCCCATCGATCTACGTTAAATTGTCAAGATTTGAAGCAGAAATGAGACGAGATGGTTTTCTGATTTCTTTCCACCAGTCCGATTTCTATATCACCTGAATTGTCATGAATATACTGACACTTGAGGTGATATTGAAAATATAATGTCTTTTTTCTTAATTGCATCAAACTAAGCTCCAAATCCCGTCCATTGACATTAAATTGACAAGACTTGAAGCAGAAATGAGAAGAGACAGTGTTCTGATTTCAATATCACCTGAATTGTCATGAATATGCTGACAAGTGACGTGAACATTGAAAGTATAGTGTCTTTTTTCTTAATTGCATCAATTTAAGCTCCAAATCCCGTCGATTGACATTAAATTGTCAAGATTTGAAGCAGAAATGGGACGAGACAATGTTCTAATTTCTTTGCACCTGTCCGATTTCAATATCACCTGAATTGTCATGAATATACTGACAATTGAGGTGATATTGAAAATACACTGTCTTTTTTCTTAATTGCATCAAACTAAGCTCCAAATCCCGTCGATTGACATTAAATTGTCAAGATTTGAAGCAGAAATGAGAAGAGACAGTTTTTTGATTTCATTGCACCATTCAAATTTCAATATCACCTGAATAGTCATTTATATGCTGACAATTGTGGTGATATTGAAAATACACGGTCTCTTTTCTTATTTGCATCAAACTAAGCTCCAAATCCCGTCGACTGACAATAAATTGACAAGTTTTGAATTAGAAATGAGAAGAGACAGTGTTCTGATTTCTTTGCACCAGTCCGATTTTAATATCACCTGAATTGTCATGAATATGCTGACAATTAAGGAGATATTGAAAATGTAGTGTCTTTTTTCTTAATTGCATCAAACTAAGCTCCAAATCCTGTTGATTGACATTAAATTGACAAGATTTGAAGAAGGAATGAGAAGAGACAGTTTTTTGATTTAATTCCACCATTCAAATTTCAATATCACCTGAATTGTCATGAATATACTGACAATTGAGGTGATATTGAAATTATACTGTCTTTTTTCTTAATTGCATCAAACTAAGCTCCAAATCCCGTCGATTGACATTAAATTGTCAAGATTTGAAGCAGAAATGAGAAGAGACAGTTTTTTGATTTCATTGCACCATTCAAATTTCAATATCACCTGAATTGTCATTTACATACTGACAATTGAGGTGATATTGAAAATACACTGTCTTTTTTCTTAATTGCATCAAACTAAGCTCCAAATCCCGTCGATAGACATTAAATTGACAAGTATTGAAGCAGAAATGAGAAGAGACAGTTTTTTGATTTCATTGCACCATTCAAATTTCAATATCACCTGAATAGTCATTTATATGCTGACAATTGTGGTGATATTGAAAATACACGGTCTCTTTTCTTATTTGCATCAAACTAAGCTCCAAATCCCGTCGACTGACAATAAATTGACAAGTTTTGAATTAGAAATGAGAAGAGACAGTGTTCTGATTTCTTTGCACCAGTCCGATTTTAATATCACCTGAATTGTCATGAATATGCTGACAATTAAGGAGATATTGAAAATGTAGTTTCTTTTTTCTTAATTGCATCAAACTAAGCTCCAAATCCTGTTGATTGACATTAAATTGACAAGATTTGAAGAAGAAATGAGAAGAGACAGTGTTCTGATTTAATTGCACCATTCAAATTTCAATATCACCTGAATTGTCATGAATATACTGACAATTGAGGTGATATTGAAATTATACTGTCTTTTTCCTTAATTGCATCAAACTAAGCTCCAAATCCCGTCGATTGACATTAAATTGTCAAGATTTGAAGCAGAAATGAGAAGAGACAGTTTTTTGATTTCATTGCACCATTCAAATTTCAATATCACCTGAATTGTCATTTACATACTGACAATTGAGGTGATATTGAAAATACACTGTCTTTTTTCTTAATTGCATCAAACTAAGCTCCAAATCCCGTCGATAGACATTAAATTGACAAGTTTTGAAGCAGAAATGAGAAGAGACAGTGTTCTGATTTCTTTGCACAAGTCCAATTTCAATATCACCTAAATTGTCATGAATATGCTGACAATTGAGGTGATATTGAAAATACACGGTCTCTTTTCTTATTTGCATCAAACTAAGCTCCAAATCCCGTCGACTGACATTAAATTGACAAGTTTTGAAGCAGAAATGAGAAGAGACAGTGTTCTGATTTCTTTGCACCAGTCCGATTTCAATATCACCTGAATTGTCATGAATATGCTGACAATTGAGGTGATATTGAAAATGTAGTGTCTTGTTTCTTAATTGCATCAAACTACTAAGCTCCAAATCCCGTCGATTGACATTAAATTGTCAAGATTTGAAGCAGAAATGAGCATATACAGTGTTCTGATTTCTTTGCACCAGTCCGATTTCAATATCACCTGAATTGTCATGAATATGCTGACAATTGAGGTGATATTGAAAATATACCGTCTTTTACCTTAATTGCATCAAATTAAGGGTCTAGTCTAAAACACCACACCAATGGAACACCAATGAACACCAATGAACACCAATGGAACACCAATGAACACCAATGGAACACCAATGAACACCAATGGAACACCAATGAACACCAGTGGAACACCAATGAACACCAATGGAACACCAATGAACACCAATGATTTACCAATGGAATAAATGAAATTTTCGCTTTTTCTGCCAGAAGTTTCTTAATTTGTCCCTCAAATTTTGAGTGAGCGAATTATGATGTCGTTTCCAATGCTCAAACAGAGAATGTTTCCTTGTTTCTGGGCCTAAAGCTAAAAGTAGTTGATTTTACTCCTCAATAAAAACATGATAAATGTCATTAAATCTTTCGGAATCTTTGAACCGTTTCTGGGCTCTTTTCGAATCAGCTCAGGGCAGGTACTAGTTATCCGAACAACATCATATCAAAAGAAAATATTTTAATCCATTTTGAAAAGAAATGAAAAGGTTACGCATTCAAAATTAACAAGGAATTTGCCCGGGGGGTGCACTACATACATTTTGGGTACGGGGACGTGCCATTGGGAAGGGTATCGATTTTCCAGATATTGGTATAAAGAACGGTATCAATTTTCACAATTTCGGTATAAGGAACGGTACCGATTTTCAAGGTTTTGGTATGAAATATAAGGAAGGATATACTTTTTCGAAAAATTGGTATAAGGTCGGGTATACTTTTTCCAAAAAATTGGTATAAGGAACGGGTATGTTTTTTAAACTTTGATGGCACGTCCCCGATCAAAATCTGGCCAAGTGCACCCCCCGGGGGAATTTGCAACTGCACTTGATGTGCTCGACCTCGAGCACAACTGTGAAACACGGAACAGAACAAGGAAAGGGAAGGAATGAGACCAATGGCTTGCTGTATTTTAGCGCCGTGCTACTGAAACGCAAAATCATGCTACTGAAAGACAAAATAATACCACTTTGAAGATGACATATTTTCTCATCAGGTGCTGGTTAATTGGTGCACACGCAGCTAATACAGTTACAATATATATCGAAAAGACCAAAAAATTGTTGGCTTATTCCATAAGATTTCCTTGTTGTTTTCATTCTTGAGTTACTTGTAAAATATTCAACATGTAAGAACTACATGATATTTTTTTGATTGGCGAAAGTCAACAAAAGCAGTTTTTAGAGTCCTGTTTCTGTTTTCACAGGCCTATCTTCGCTAAAGAACTACCGGTCATCAAGTACCGGTACTTCTTTACATCGGTAAAGAAATACCGGTGTAAAACAGAAATATGAACCACACAAATTTTCGAATTGGAGAAGTTCTCCTTGAGAAAAAAAAGCCAAAGGAAGATTCCGTGGAAATGTTTGAAATACCAAGCTACGCCTGTACCAAAATAACCCTTTCACTCTTGTTTCATCCGGTTCTGACTTTAATATGCACAGAAATAAGGGTCCCATCCCAAGAAACTGTCACAGATGATTCATGAGTACTGTATGGGCCAAAGAACAAACGTTTTAGATACATTGCAAACCATGGTTGGAAGTTTCCTGCTTCAGCTGAATTCAAAATGGTCAGCCCTGACTCGAATTGTATTTTGTTACACAAGCATAGGGGTTGGTGTCCCAGCGGCGTCTGAAAATTTGCTTGTGTATTTGATGCATGTCCCCTGCAAGACCTTTTTAATCCTCCAGAATTCTTCAAGATTGAACTTGTATTATGCAGAGTTTAAATTAATCGCATTTTTTTATATACCTACTTCGAGATCTAGTTAGCCACCTGGAAATTACTTTTGACAAAAGATTTAGGTAATATAGATGAGAAAATATAAGAATTTGATTAGATTGTCCACTAAATTTCAGCAACTTGCTAGCAAACTTGGACCCAAGTAGCTACACGTACTACCTTTCAATTTAGCACTCTGTTTAGATTAGTTGTTTTGTAAATCTTAAGGAGGAATTGTCTGTTTTAATTCATATTTATTTTCATTCAAGACTTTCCACATGTTCTCATCAAAAATCTTTTAGTATTCGGTGATTCCTATCCTTTAGCATTGGTGTTCACTCGTTTTCCACTGGTGTTCATTGGTGTTCCATTGGTGTTCATTGGTGTTCATTGGTGTTCATTGGTGTTCCACTGGTGTTCATTGGTGTTCATTGGTGTTCCACTGGTGTTCATTGGTGTTCATTGGTGTTCCACTGGTGTTCATTGGTGTTCATTGGTGTTCATTGGTGTTCCATTGGTGTGGTGTTTTAGACTAGATCCAAATTAAGCTCCAAATCCCGTCAATTGACATTAAATTGACAAGATTTGAAGAAGAAATGAGAAGAGACAGTTTTTTGATTTCATTGCACCATTCAAATTTCAATATCACCTGAATTGTCATGAATATACTGACAATTGAGGTGATATTGAAATTATACTGTCTTTTTCCTTAATTGCATCAAACTAAGCTCCAAATCCCCTCGATTGACATTAAATTGACAAGATTTGAAGCAGAAATGAGCATATACAGTGTTCTGATTTCTTCGCACCAGTCCATTTTCAATATCACCTGAATTGTCATGAACATGCTGACAATTGAGGTGATATTGAAAATATACCGGGTGAGTCAGAAAAAACGTGGGGCGTTTGGCGGACTGTGACATCGCATTTATCCACCCAATTGTCGTGAACTAAATCTTTCCATGCAGCCAAGAGTTTAACTTAGATCGTAAACCTTTCTCCATCGAAATCGGTCATTTGATGGATTTGTTAAAAAACATTTTCTTTGTAAGACTTTGTATGGGAGTCTGGCAAACTGATGAAATCTTTTGCCAAGCCCCTTCCGCATTT
This sequence comes from Aurelia sp. 3 sensu Dawson et al. (2005), assembly GCA_964020215.1. Taxonomy (NCBI): domain Eukaryota; kingdom Metazoa; phylum Cnidaria; class Scyphozoa; order Semaeostomeae; family Ulmaridae; genus Aurelia; species Aurelia sp. 3 sensu Dawson et al. (2005). Next base: position 971,746 of record OZ026576.1, read on the forward strand.
TATTTTGGCAAAAGTTGCAGGTGCATGTGGTACTTTCTGAAGAGAATGAAATAGTCAGGTGATAGTATTTTCTCCCCTAGGATATCTTATCATGACTTGCCCTGCGTACAGAATGTTTGAAAGACATCAATAATGCGTGCTTCTTTTTCTTCTGAAGAGGTTTCTTTCAAGCAGATCAACGTTCTGTAAATAGCAATGGGATGTCTTCCAGACAATACTTTTTCCCAAAGCCTGGTTCACGCTAGGTCCTTTGAGTCGTTAGAGTCATGCAGAAAGACACAAAAGACAAAGGACTGAAACTCTGGGTCTTTGTCTTTTGGTTCTTTCTGCACGATCATAGCGACCTATGCGACCTAGTGTGAACCAGGTTATATTTTTTCTGTATCTGCTGATAATACAACGTGTACCTGTAACTCTGGCAGGGCTAAAATGCTGAAGGGGCTTGGTCAAAGATTTCACCAGTTTGCCTGAATCCCATACAAAGTCTTATGAAGAAAATCTTTTTTAACAAATGCATTAAGAGACTGATTTCATTCGGGAAAGTTTTATTATCTAAGTTAGACTGTTGGCTGCATGGAAAAATTTAGTTGACGATGATCGAGTGGCTCAATGTGACGCCACAGTCCGACAAACGCCCCACGTTTTTTCTGACTCACCCGGTAGTGTCTTGTTTCTTAATTGCATCAAGCCAAGCTTCAAATCCCGTCGATAACTACGAATAAGCAATCTGTTTTAACTGACCCCTTGGGGGGGGGTGCTTCAATATAGATTCATTTTTGGTTTTCCTCGCAAGGACTACTGCTACGACCAATGCGATTTTGCTAAATATGGCGGCAAGGAACTTTTTACGAAGATGCTTTTCGTTTTATAATGGAATTCCCATAGAATCGTTAAGGATTCTTAATCAAAGCGCAATGCATCTTGGCAAAATGTTACTAGCCTCTATCTTTGGCGTAATCTCAGTATTTGAAGAAGCAACAAAAACTTTTCGACGTCAAAGGGATAAGAGATTGAAGGGTGGGAAGGAGAATTTTGATCCCAAGTGGCCATTGGAAAGAGTTTCTGATATGATCACGTTTTTCAACACAAAAGGTACTTGACATCTCTTCACCTGGAACTGAGCACGTATTGCTCGAATAATTATCCAGTTGTACTTTCATTCAGCACCCTTTACCATAATTTTGAGTATAACAGTAAAATCCAATCCCAGAAAGTTCCAAGTGGAAATATACCCCAATCAGAAAATTTTCAGACCAAAACTTCCCAAACTGGCGCACATCCCCGTCTTACCCCATAGTGAAGTTCCTCCCTCCGGGACTTACGTAGACTTATGACGATGAGTCCCCTGTATCCCTGCGGTTAACCTTGCTTAACAGGGACTCATAAGAAAACAATGCAAACGTCGCCCTATGTTCTTCAATCATCAATGGAATCATGACAGAACCACGGCTTCGAATCTCAATCCCGTGGGAGTGTTTTCAATTCTTCAATCGAATCGAAAATTCTATCACATTTACACCGTAACATTAGTAATTCACAAATCTGATTGATAACTGTAGGAATTACGAAGTTTGGGCCTAAATGGGGCCTGGTTTATCTGAGTAACATTATGAGTCTCTGTTGACTGAGATCTTCAAGTCAAAGAGCTTGGAAACAAGAGACTCATCGTTATAAGTCTAACTGACCTGACCCCCTGTCCCATTTTCTCGTCCCATTTCTTGCCTCCTTCCAGCGCTCTAGCCTCGTTATGACTAGTATTCTTGAAAATCGACCTTTGAGCTTCAATGGAGGACAAGTCGCTACAACTTCCGCAATGCAGTAGGATGTTGTGAAGTTGCGCAACGAATTCAGGGCACGAAAGGGAAAATCTGAGGTCACAGCGATGGATCTTCTATCTGGAATCATTATATTTTTCGCCATGACTATCAGTTACTCGAATTTTGCAGATGGAAGCTGCCCTATTCCAAATCCACAACCGACAGGGGCCAATGTGTGCTCCAAGACCTTTTCGTAAGTATCAGCTTCTACAGTGGTCAGAATATATGATATATGTTTACTGTGGGGGGTATTCCCTCCTTGCTTTGTTTCTATCTTTACCGTATTTTTTCAGAGTTCAGATCAGATTTCTGTTTGTAGAAAGATTTCTTGTTGTATGTAGGTAGGCCAGACTGACACCTTTTTGTTAGGTTTCAACTCTTGTGAGTTTTCCGGTTACGACTCGGTAAACGAAAAGTGTGTCATGGCCTGATTCTGAAAAAGTTAAACAGCTCGAAGTAACCACACCATAACAACCATCGCTATCCATGTCATATTCATCGATCAGTAGTTCTGAAAAGTACTGAAGAGTTTTGATTTTAAATCATTTGAAGAACATACCATATACAGACCTTTCACACATTAGGGACCAGTCATTTTTAATGCCGGGTAGGGGGCTGGAAGATATTTTTACGATGATAAGAATTTTTCATAGCCCCTTCAAATCCTCATTAAGATTTTCAAGGGCCCCTGATTATTTAGCTGTAATTTTTGGTGGGACCCTCTCTGTATCAAGTTTGATGACATATTCCCAAGCGACAAATAATTTATCTGATAGTAAGTGAAGGAAAAATGACCTATATTGAAATGCTTTCAAGAGAAAAAGATGGCAGAACGCATGGAGATTTTATGAACAGTATGATACTTAGAGGAAAAACGCAAGACATAACAAAGATCATAAAAGGATGACGTTTGCGTTTCACATAGCTGAGATCAGATTTCTTAAGTTTTCATGGCCCCTTATTTTACACTGAAGGTTTTCATTGGCCCCCTTTCACTGCCCTAAATTTTTGGTGGCCCCTCTGAATATCTTCCAGCCCCCAACCCAGCATTAATAATGACCTGGTCCCTTAGCATGGGTTCCTGTCTAAAAGTTCTCAAGAAATTTAAGAATTCTTTCATATGATCTTTTATATGGTTCAAAAATTCACATGGTAGTATGAATAATTCTCTAAAATTCTCATAAAGTCTTCGAATTAAGAATTCTTGAGAAGTCTGATGCAAGGCTATTGCTGTTGGGCAATTTTTTCCTAAATTGTGAAAGTTTTGCTTTCTCCATATGGTTTTGGTTTTTGAAAGGCAAACATCAGAATTTTTATTTCTTCGCAGATGCCTTGTGCCATACACACGAATTGTAAGGGTCACTACCAGAAGGAATGTCCGAACAACATGTTCATGGTGGCTTATCAGACGTAGATGTACAAAGCCAAGGTAACTATAGACATCAAGGATAATTTTCCAGTCAGTGGAAGTTTCCAACCTGACAGAAATTTTCCTGTCTGCTCTCAAGTACTGAATAATTGTTCCCCTGCTTATTAATTTCTGAAAAATTTACCAGCCCCTTGCTTTTATTCCAACTCCCCTGTTAATCATTAGACAAAAATTAAATGATTGTAAACATAATGTTTGAATCAATGCAAGGAGAAGTATTGAGAAGCGTTTTCAACAGGAACTAGAGCTTATCAGTAAATTTATCAGTAACATAGGTAGGTAGGTAATATATTTAATGTGGCTAGCCTGCAAAAGTCTGAGAGACTTATTTCCAGCAGGGGCCACGGATGTTTTACCATCAGTCCATCGTATCAGACCCACCCCAGCTACCAGATTTCCCTCACATGGCTCTGGTTGACCCGGGCTAGAGTTATGGACAGCGACCAAACTGTCCAGTGAGGGATTTGAGCCTACGGCCGTTCTGACCTTTGGCTTATGAGTCAGACACCTTAACCACTCGGCCACATCCCAGTTCAAATGAATACATAAAAGATCTATATTTTTCTAAGACCACAACTATTTTCAATTTCTCCAACTTCCCTCATTTTTCCAGCCCCTTGATTATTGGTATATCAAACCATTTCCAGCCCCCAAATTATTCTCACCCCCTCTATTTATTTGGTACTCTTGAGTACAGGAGAAAGCATTCTGTTTAGATTGAAACTTTATGGTGAAGAGTTCCCTAGAGCCCAAAAGTCAGCAAAAATTGTCAAATAAAACTGACACAAAATTAGTTAGATGTACCTGTAGACTGGAAAATTACGCCAGAATCACCCCTCCCCCCCCACTTCTTTCAACTTCTCCAGAGCTTGTGCTGCCACTGTTAGTTGTTTCCTTATTTCCATCATTGACATATGAAAGGTTATTTTCTATTCCATTTTGTCTAACTGATCCAGGAATGAAGAGCAATCCAACCAGACCTGAATTTATGGACTGAATAACCTGATTTTCTTTCAGAGATGTTTTGGTGTACAGAACAAAGACATTCCAAAAATCCGTTTCTGCAACAAAACGTGTTTGCTGTTCTGGATATAAACAAGAAGGAACAACTTGCAAGCGTTAGTATTCTTATGATGCCCTTTTTATATATTTTTTTGTTTAAAAGGGTGATAATTCTTTTCATCATCATCGTCATCATCATCTTCGTCATCATCATCATCATCATCATCATCATCATCATCTTCGTCATCATCATCATCATCATCATCATCATCATCATCATCATCATCATCATCATCATCATCATCATCATCATCATCATCATCATCATTATAGCAATATTCAATTCTCAGAAAGCATATGTACAGCCTGTCAAATGGGTAAGTGGGTAATATTTAACAGCAAAATGCATGAGAATGCAACACTTTTGGATAATCAACTTCTGGACGCGGGGCCAATGCGAGGGCTTGGGGAGCAGAGCACTTCACAAGACCATTTATGGGAACTTTTTGGTCTCTTCTTGGATTTTTTGTGATTTTAGCTATTCTGAAAAGAATCTCAATCGAACAATACTTTGCTACATTTTGTAGAATTTTCAAATGTGCACAATAGTGAAAGAAGCTCTAAAGCCATGCGATCGAACCTCATGTATCAAAATTTATAATTAAGGTAATGCTTGATCAAAGCTCTTTTGCTGAATAGCTAAAAGGTCTATTTGAAGAGAAGGTTTCAAGCTGTTAAATTTCTAGATTTGTTAAAGGATAATATCTATCTTATGGTTTTTCAACAGCAATATGCTCAGATGGTTGTGACAAGGGAACCTGTGTTTTACCTGAAAAGTGCACTTGTCAGGCAGGTTATAGAGCAAAAGCCTGTAATTTGGGTAAGTAGCATTTCCCTTAAAATTTTTATGCAGACACTGTTATCCAGTGGCTTGTTACTCTGAGGTAGTTTAATTGAGGACAAGAATCTTTCCCAGATGGGAGAGGGTACTTGAATTGAGCTTGTACGCAGCTGTGGCTAAGAAAATTCTTTTACCTGTTTCCAGAATTTTTCTCTCCAAATGATAGCTGACTATAGAAAAATTGGTGAAAAGTATAGTCTGAAACATCATAAAAAACTGGACTGAGCAACGACACAATCTAAAAGTCCAGTCATTGCTCAAGTCATCAAGCCATCGAGTCATAGACTGTCTTTTAACAACCGGCTCTAGAGATATTCCTTTCTTTTGATACCTGGTACAAGACGGAATAGATGAAAACAATACCCTAAGAACAGCAAATCACTATCAGACAAACATACTAAGTACACCCCCTCCCATGGGTATCTCTCTATCAAAGGGGAAACTCTTTCAATTATACTTTCAGAAACTTGAGAAAATATTAGAAATGTTTAAAAAAATATATGTTACATAAAGCTACAGGGATTGAAATTGTTGCCCAAATGCAGTTTGTCTATCATTGCACAAAACTTCAGTTAAAGAAAGATCACTGAGAAACTGTGTCCTTAAATCCTCAAAAATACGAGAAACCACTCATCAACATACTCTAAGCAAACTTGCAAACGAATCAAGAGCAATCGAGCATACTAAATGAAAACCGTTTGCCAAGTTTATGCAAATCTTGTTTTATATACTTTATTGATGAGCCATAAAGATTCTGCCATGCCAGATGGCTTAGTAGTTTCTATTCAAAGGGACAGGGTCACGTGATGTAAACAAACTTCTTTTGAAACGACGACTTTGCAGTATTTTTGATAGTTCCTATCACAGAGATTTTCCACTACTTTTCTCAAAATAAAGGTGTTATTTGGAAGGTGGACTCTTGAATTTCGTAGAGGAACGAACGAAACACTCATGTGATGTACCATAGTCAGTATAAAAGGCATCTCTAAAAATCTAAGGTGTTGGTTTGAAGATAAACTCTTGACCTTCATAGAGAAACGAATGAAACACTCATATGTTGTACGATTGCAGAGATATTTTCAGAAGTAACTATGTTGTGGATTCACCCCATCCACCAAAATCTGTGCAGAACAAAGTGGTCACATGTGGGCAAGAATATAGATTGTTGAGATAACAGATTTGTTTACGGTCCCACTTTTCTCAAGGAAGTTTGTGATTATCTCTTTTTTGTATCGTAGCTTGCGAAAGAGGGAAATATGGCATGGGGTGCAGCCAAACTTGTAACTGCTTTAACAAAGCGAAGTGCAATCATATAAGCGGTTCCTGCTCATGTACCCCTGGATGGATTGGGAAAACTTGCAGCCAACCTTGCAACCAGGATTTCTATGGCAGCAATTGTACCCGGCGTTGCGGATGCATGAACGGAGCGACCTGTAATCATGTCGATGGGAGTTGTACATGCACACAGGGATACACTGGAGATAGGTATGTTTACTACAAGCAAAGAGTTTGTATTTCAACTCGCATTCTCTCTTTGGTTAACTTTAGAGCAGCAGATGAATAGAGGATTGCGCTAAAGATGGCGGCGAGGAATTTTTTACCGAGATGCATTGCGTTCGAATTACAAATCTTTAACAATTCTATAGGTATTCGATTAAAGAACGCAGTGCATCTCGGTAAAAAATTCCTCGCCGCCATCTTTAGCGCAATCCTCTATTACCGCTCATGATTTACAGAACGAGCCTGAAAGGGCTGTTGCTTCAATGTCAAGTGAACATTCATACAAATGACAGTGATCTTTTTGGCGATTCTAATACGAAACAATTGAAATTGAACTACTTTTTGATACATTTGAAGAATTTTCGAACGTGCACAATAGTGATAGAAGCTCTGACGCCACTAGATTGAAAACGTCTCGTGTACAAAAATAGCCTTGGTGCAGTCTTTCTTTTGTGTAAAAATGAGAAAGTAGAAAGACTGCCCATGCATTAGCAAATGATTTCTCGTATTTTGATGGATTAATCCATTGTCATACGAGCCAATAAGAGCCTGGCTAGAAATTTTCCGAATCGCAACACAATCATTTTAAGTAATTTCTTTGTCATATTACCCATTCATTGAATTCACCTTGCTCTGTCAGCCATACGATAAATCTCTTGGTGAGGCGTAGTCTCTTAGCGTTGCGTTCTGTCAGTTTTCCGGGGGAGGGGTGGGGGGAGACTGCATGCAGGCAAGTGCAAAAGTGTATGAAAGGATCTTATGTCGAACAGTCATAACTTTCCGATCAATGATTTCAGGACTGACATAAAATCTAGTTTGCAATGGGCTAACAAATGTAAGCAAAGCAACCTAACAAAAAAAGCGTTTAGCTGATACACAGGTGTTTAAACTGTAATGCAAGTAAGAACACATTTGAATGCACAGGTGTTTCAAAACGCTGTGCTGCCTTTGTGTATCTGCTGTGGAGGAGCTGTAGGTTCAGTTATCTTGGTTTTTACATAGTTGCATAGGTTCTACTTAGTTTGAGGCTTTGTTTGAATCGATTTGACAAGTTGTCGCAGATTTTCGCACCTGTAAAACTGAGATTTATATATTGCGTGTACAAGAAATTCAGTAGTTCTCCGTGTAAAGCTGGAGTACAATGGATCCACTAATCTAGGCCACACTGGACGTGGGGATCGTTATTTTTTATCTTTTTTACTTTTCATTTCAGATACTAGGGGCAAGGGGGTGCAGCTGCCCCTGAATGATTGCGGAATAATGACCTTTCCTTTGACAGTAAAGTAAAAGAAGGAAAAAATGCTCTTAAGTAAAACAGTGGCTTGACTGCAAGCATTGGCATGTGTCCGCCATCGTTTGGACTTTCATTTACATTAACTGTCCAGTTCTCAGGAAATATTCAATAAGAGCTTTTCACAAAAAAAAATTTGTAATAATTTATTTCCTTTCTTCTATTTCCAGATGTGATAAGAAGTGTCAGGAAGGTTTTTATGGCTACAAATGTGCAAATAAATGTCCTTGTTTGAATAATGCAATGTGTTCTCACATAACTGGAAGCTGCAACTGTTCTGCTGGCTGGGAGGTTTGTAACTATCTTCTGAGCATTCTAAGTTTATGTCAACGGGGACAGACTGCCATTTATCCTGCTTCCCACTGCGCGATTTAACAGACGGTATGTCATGTGACTTTTTCTCTTCCCGTTCGAAAATCAGACCTGGCATAAATGAAGCCATGAAAATAGCGTTTCATCAGACTAAAACTTTACTGGGCAGCCGATATAATAATAATTGCTTTATTTAACGTTGGCTTCTCGTCTAGCTAATTACATAGCTAATTAATGCCAACCAAACTTAAATACACGTTGTTGATAAATCTATCTACAAAGAGGATATCAGTTACATCATAAAAACCCTAAATTCACAACAAATCGTTTGCATAATCTACAGTTGCAATCAAACTGATGGTTTTTAATGCCTTTTTTGAAGCTGTTCAGTGTCTGGGACTCTTTTAAGGAAGATGGCATTGTATGCCATATCTTCGCTCCAAGAAAACCTTATATACCTTATATACATCAGGTTGTGTACATGAAAATGCCATATTTACAATTAAAAACAATAAAATAAAATGCCTTTTTACAAAATCTGTTTGTTACTCGTAATTTTGAGAAGGGATTGGAGGCGTTTCAAAGTTCTATTGAATCCTTAGCTGCTGCGCTAGCAACTCTGCATTCCCCCCATTAATGATAATGATAATAATCTTTTAAAACTTCATCTCATTTTAAATTCCGCCATACATACAATTAAAAGCAAAATATCTCAGAAAAACACTAAGAACTACTATACAACTCACCACTCATTATTTAGAAAGTAGCGGCTGTAAACTGTACTCTCTATAGACGTTTCTGAAGCATCACAGTTCTTTTATTTGTGGTGGCAACGAATGCTAGAATTGGTGTTTCTAGTGTACCTGATTGTCTCTATATTATACGCATCTGTGCAGGGAATTTTTACTGACGAGTTGTCATTGTCTCTTATAATTGCGCAGATATGAGTGGACGTTTGAAGGTTACATTTTGCTGGCTTGGGTAAAGTCACCAAACAAACTGCAGAAAATAATAGACAAATTCTTGAAACAATGTTTACAGAAATTGTTTACACGTTTGTTTACAATTTCTGTAACGGAAGCCCTTTAAATCTAGATAAGTATTTTTACTAAGCTCTTCTTTCTTTTGAAGGGTGAGATATGTAGCCATCCTTGTGAGAAGGGTAAATATGGTCTTGGTTGCGAGAGAGACTGTCAGTGCATCGAAAAAAATGCAAAATCGTGTGACCCTGTCAATGGAAATTGTATTTGCAAGCCTGGGTTTATTGGCGATAAGTATGTTTCTCATTCATTTTATTGTCTTGAGGAAGAAATTTGCGAAGAATATAAATGGTTGTATGTCATATTAGCACATGGAGATAAACACCAATGCCAGAAGTAACAAAATCAAATTGAATACAGATTGAAGTATGAGAAACTGGGTTAGACTGACTACGTGATTCCATGTATTCGTTTTTTTTTTTTTTTTATCAAGCAAAACCCTAATCTAAACATATTATACATTATTTGTCCCATCCACAGCGGGAAAAGACACGAGGTCACCTAGTTCCCACTGTAGATGTATTCGTTGAACGTTTTTAATCTAAGAATTTATTTTCACTAATTCAAGGACTCACAACCAAACAGATTCTAAACAGGGACTAAAATCTTGCGAAAAATCTGAAGAAACATCGAACGTCTTCGTCAATCCTTCGAACGTCGCAAGAAAAGTCAAACCTCGCTTCGAGGATCATTTTGAACGTCGCTTCGCTTCGAAAACTTGAACTTTGAACTGATGAACCAATAGACCTTTTAGCTATTCTGAAAACGAATGTGGATCGAACGATATTTCATTACAATTAGTAGAATTTTCGAATGTGTACAATTGCGATCGAAGCTCTAACGCCACTCAATCGATCCTCGTGTATAAAATTGTATAAAAATATCGCTCGATCCAGGCTCTTTTGCAGAATAGCTAAAAGGTCTATTAAATGCTAAGAATAGGCAAGAATTGAATTGACCATATTAAGAAAGTAGTGATCTGTCAATACAAGTCAAGCGGAGAAATAGAAAGTCCTCGGTCTTAATGCACAGACCTTGGGAGCTGGATCTGTACCTTTAAGATCTCGGGCTTTAAATTTTCCTGTACAACACAAAACCGGTCAGTGTGCGCATAGTATTTCAGTTTCCCTGTTCGCTTTGCAGATGTGACGTTGCTTGCTCCAACGGAACCTTTGGGATGAGGTGCCAGTCAAAATGTTTATGTAATTTGAATAATAGCCGATGTAGTCACATTGATGGTTCTTGCAACTGTACAAAGGGATGGACAGGAGAGATATGCGACAAAGCTTGCAGTAGCCAACCAGGAAGCTCGAATTCAACTGCAGCTTGTGAAAAGTCATGTAATTGTACTGTTAACGGGATTTGTCAGAAGAGTACTGGTAAATGCATGTAAGTTGTTGCTTTCATTAGAGAGTTTACGAAACCAGTACTGTAACGCCAGCCAGAACGTCATCTGATATTCTGCAAAGGAAGTATTGTTTCCGTACGCTACCTTTGATATATCATTCAACACGCCAAAACGAGGCTTCCTGTAACTCAGAGATGCCTGAAAACCATATTTTTCTCTTTGAAGACAAACATTCAAAAAGACTGTGTTTAACTTCGAAGGCCTAGATCTGCAGTACAGAACGCCAGAAATAGGGTTTCCAAGTTGTGAAATTGAAAAGAAGAACTTCAGAGACTCTCAAGGGACACAAATTCGAACGAAAAGCGAGGAATCTTTTGAATCTAAAGTTCTGAGATAAAAGCAATATTGTATTTGCAGTTGCCGTTGCCGTCGTGGTTGCGTAAACTCCCTATTTTGATTAGAGCAACGTGGAAAGCAATTGGTCAGAAAATATTTATGTGTTACATCTCTCTTATCAAAATGTTTGACCCTTTCACCCCCCCCCCCTGAGTGACCAGTTGCCTGATTAGACTTCCCTTGTATCCCTGCTATAAACCTTGCTCAACAGGGACTCTTAATGAAACAGTGAAAACGTGGACCCAATTTTCTGCATTCGTCAGTCAAATTATGAATAAATCACGGCCCCTAATCTTGAGTCACGGCCTTGAACCTTGATTGTCATCCGAATTTTATCAGTTCTTCAATCGAATCGAAAATTCTATGGTATTTGCCGTAACAATAGTAATTCAGAAAATCTTGCAGGAAGCTCAGATTTCGGACCTAAATAGGGTCACGTTTTTCAGGGCAATGTTGTGAGTCTCTGTTGACCGAAGCGCTATTATCAGTTTAAAGGAGCACAGGGAAATAAGGGACTCCAGGTCATATAAGTCTGATGCCTGATACTGAACAATGTTAGTTGCATCTTTCAAGGATGCCAATTCGCTCAAACCTTGCTTCATTTCAAAGTTTAGATCCATGAAATCGATCTTTCGAATTAGCAATTTCGTGCTGTGATGCCAAGTTACTAAACGGCAATCGAAACTATCAAATGACAGATGCACCAGGCGTAGAAAAGTTAACGAGAGTGCGAAACCTTGCTTAAATCTCGACATCTTTTCTCCTTTCCAGCTGCAAGGCAGGTTACAATGGCACAAAGTGTGAACAAGAATGCTGGGAGGGAACATTTGGCCCCCATTGTCAATCAAAATGTCAGTGCAAAAATGGAGCAAACTGTTCCAAGTTTGATGGGACATGTGAATGTGCCAGTGGCTGGACAGGTGTCCTATGTGAAGATGAGTGCCCCAATGGTTATTATGGAAAAGATTGTCAAAAGAGATGTGAATGCTCCGTTCATGCGACATGTGACCGAATAACTGGAAACTGTACTTGTCATGGTGAATATCAAGGAATCTATTGCAAGACAAGTAAGTGATATGAACTCGATCCCAAAAGGTTGTACCCGGTTTGTGCTAAGCCTATGACAAATCATCCCAGGCAATACCAACCCGAAGTCTTCAGTACAAAACCGAGCTCACGGGGTGTTGCGCAGAAGCTTAGGGTTAATATTCTTGTTATTGCCCAAAAGAAACAGTTATTATATTGCTTGTTACCTTATGGTTAGGGCAAGTTGAAGACCTTTCCTTTTTTATCATGGTAAAACTATGGTTTTAAAACCAAACTAATCGTTGGCTTAGCGTGAAGCCATTGCAGACGAAGCCCTTGTTCACAGTGGGCTAGAGGCAGACATTCGGAAATTTTGAAGTTCTCAAAAATGCAAATTGTTATGCAGTTTTAGAAAGTCGAACAACTGGGCTTAAACGTGCCTTTTAAAGTTTTCATTTATCTTGTGTCATCACAGAGTTATAGATATTTGAATCTGAGAATATTGAACAAAATCTTTCAAAATGTTACACCCAGCTTTCTAGTGGCAGAGAATGCGGATAAATGATTTTCGGCTAGAAAAATGGGTTGCAGAATGTTTGATAGCTATAACCAAGTCGTAGAAGGTCACTGTTTATTGAAAAGCAAGACAAAAATTCTTTGTCTGGTCTACTTGTGCAGCTGCAATAATTTTCTTCAGACAACTTGTCAGATCTGTTCTCTTCTTCAGAGGGCAAAATTTGACTTTCATCAAGAATATTTTAAAAAGTACGAGGAGAAACAAGACACCAATATATTTTCTGAAAGAGCAGTTTATGAAAATTTTATTTTTGAAGGTTTCATTTTGTTTCCCCTCGGAAAGATCAAATAAACAGGGGGGAAAGGTATTTTTAAGGAAATTTAGGTTGTTCCAAGGAAAGATATTGAGACCATGCTTATTTTTTTGAGAACACTAGAGAAATTTTAATTATTGAGTATCCCCTAGGTAATATCATGTGCATAGGAAACTTCTACATAGCTTTTTTTAAACTGAAATGTACCAGAAAGGAGACTTTTGGTTAGAATTCCCAAAATTGGAAAATGTGTCCCAGTCCCCATAATATAGGTCCCAATCCCCCAAATATGGTGAAACATTCAGCTTTATCCATTGTTCCAACCGAATACATTGAAAAGATCCATCAATTACTATTGCTGATTTTCTTGAGACCGAGAAGTGTAACGGGGAATCTGGGCTCAGAGTGTAAATATAGAGTATTAGGCCCTGATTATAGTATTAACCCCCCTGAATATAAAAGTTTTAAAGCTTTTTGTGAACCATTTGATTTATCCCTCTCATACGTCAAAACAAGCTGCCAACTGCCCCTGCAACATTTAGTTCCCTTGAGATATCCACGAATGTCTGCAAAATCACCATTTTGGCCCACTGTGTTGTTGCTGTTCGAATTTGTTGCTGAACGTGTTCTACGCACTGATCTATGCTTGAATTTGTATTTAGGTCTTTTAAATGCTGCCTGGTTTTGAAGTACACTCCCCGAGCAATTTCTTATCGTCCATTGGACTTCTCTCTTTTGTAATAAATGTCGGAATGAAACACATAGTAGTATTATAGACTTATAGAATGATGAAATATGATGGCTGTGGAAGGCAAGTAGACTGACGACGTGATTCCTTGTATTCGTTCAACATTTATAATCTGATGTTTTAATTTCACTCATACAAAGGACTCACGACCAAACAGATTCTAAACAGGGACTAAAATCTTACGAAAAATCAGAAGAAACTTAGAACATCTTCCATCCTACGAACGTCGAAAGAAAAGTCGAACGTCTCTTCGAACGTCATTTCGAGCGTCGCTTCGCTTCGAGAAATCGAACTTTGAACTAATGAGCCAATCAAACGCTACAAATAGGCACGTGGGTTGACCATATTAAGAAAGTAGCGATCTGATTGGTCGCGCCGTGAACGCGGCGGACTTGGCCTAATTAGTCCCTATTCTGAAGCGTAAGGACATAAGTCCCTCAACTGAAGCGATGACAACAACAACAACGAGCGTAAGTTAGAGGGGCTTATGTAATGTAGTCTAGAAGGCAAGATAAACGATGTTGCTCAAAGAGTATATTAGCTCAGAATGCGGTTCTTCGATTCGTTGTTTCACACCCTTTAAGTAATGAAAACAATCTGAAAGAAAATTTTACGATAGCTTTAATAATCGAAGTTTGGTTATTTTTAAAATGGGAGTAATTTTTTTGACACCCGCTACATTTATTGATCAACTGTCATTTATTGATCATCAAGTTTGAGCATATTTTTCGAAATTTTTTGTGATCACCTGCAGCGCACATCAGCTTTGAAATTTTATTGAAGCTTCGCGCCAGATTGTCAACGTCTTCAAGTTGCATTCGCTTTGGTACTCATATAGGATCATTTTTCTTTTAGAGTGTCAAAACTGGACCTTTGGACGTGGTTGTCAACAAAGTTGCATCTGTAATCAGACAAATTCCTTGAGGTAAGTAAAAATAACGCTGTTGACTGTCAGGCAAGTTTCTTTATTCATCATCATCATCATCATCATCATCATCATCACCATCATCATCATCATCATCATCATCATCATCATCATCATCATCATCATCATCATCATCATCATCATCATCATCATCATCATCATCATCATCATCATCATCATCATCATCATCATCATCATCATAATCATCATCATCATCATTATCATCATCAAGTTTTTATCTTGTTGGTCGTAGGGACACTAATGCAATCGAATCATTCCAGTAGAAATGTTTTATCAATATTCCATAATCTAGTTTTATGATTTTTGCGTTGATTCACAAATGCAGCAGAAGTCTGTCGTAAATATTCAGTTCTAATTGATTTTACAAATCAGTTTGTCGTGAGAAATGAATGTTACCAACAAATTCTGTACAGCTTTTTGGAACTGAGACTGGAAATAATTTGAGTTTTATTTTTGTAGCTGTCATGCAATGACTGGTAATTGTACCTGCAAACCTGGTTGGTTGCCACCTGACTGCACCCAAGAGCGCCGTAAGTTTTGCTTCATTTCCAAGCATTATCTCCCCTTCCCCTCAAAAGTACCATTTGGTTCGATTTGGGTATTCTACGGTGAATGAAAAGTGGCTTGACGTTCTAAGAATTATTGAACATGTCAGTTGTTATTTAAGTCCGTTACTGCTTTATTTGGTTTTGCAAACAGTTGAAAACATTCGAGTAATAGACCTTTCAGCTATTCTACAAAGAGCCTGGATCGAGCGTTGTTTTTATACAATTTTATACGCTAGGTTCGATCGATGGGCGTTAGAGCTTCTATCACTATAGTGCACATTCGAAAATTCTTAAAAATGCATCATAACATCGTTCGATTCACATTCTTTTTAAGAATAGCTAAAAGGTCTATTCCTCGATATATCTTGTTTATTTTAGAATGTCCTCTTGGCTTGTTTGGCCCAGATTGTAAGCAAAGTTGCAAATGTATCAACAATGCTACTTGTGGCCATTTCGATGGATTCTGCACTTGTAAACCTGGATTTATTGGACCAAGATGCGAGCTAAGTATGCATGAGGTTATTTAAGAGTACTATTTTAGAAAGCTTCCTGCAGGGTATTGCCATGGTAAAAGCTGCCTGGCAGTTTGGTTCCCATGATCAAGGGTGGCGCCACGGGGTGGACTGGGGTGGACATGTCCACCCCACTTTCCTCAGATCAGTATTTATTCCTAAGCAAAAATGATATAAAAATCGTTAGGTTTACCTTCTGGCCATCAATCTATTTCTGTTCCACCCCACTTTTTCAGGGCTGGTGCCGCCCCTGCCCATGATCGCATGGTTTATGCACGCCTGGGATTCAGACTCGTTTGTAGCGTAGCTAAGTGGTTTGTCTTATTTCTTGTCAGAATGTCCAGTGGGGAATTATGGCCTTGGCTGCAACGATGAGTGCAAGTGTGCAAATGGTGCTAGTTGTGATTATATCTCTGGAAAATGTTATTGTAAACCTGGCTGGAGGGGAGACATTTGTAACAAAGGTATGCCAATTTTCAAATTGTTCCTTTGAAGTTTGGAGACAAGTGCAATTTAGTGGGTGCTGCTAAATGTCATATTCCTATGGTAGATAATGTACAACACAGACCCGTAACATTGATTTATTCAAACCAACCCTAACTGGCCCGAGTGTACCCGAACTAATGTTTAAAAGGCCAAAGAAACCCTATATTGGGCCAAAGAAGCCTTTCTGAAAGGTGGTCCCTATCTTTACTCCATGGCATGCAAAAAAGCCAACATTGGGATCCCCCCCCCCCCCCCGCTAGACTGCACTCTCGCCGAAGTTTGTTTCCTGAATTTTAAGGAAGAAATACTTAAAGGAGTACTCTTGTCAAGCGGATTGGCTCCAAAGAACATGAGACCACACTATTACAAAAAAGGATCACATCAACGCTTTTTCCATTACATTCCCGTTACTTTTCATATCTACAGCTTGTGAAAATGGCTCTTTCGGGGGAAAATGTGCGCAAGCATGTAATTGCAAGCATGGTGCAGACTGTGACCACATTGATGGAACATGTGGTTGTACAGCTGGTTGGAAAGGAAAATCATGTGATCAGGGTGTGTATCGCACATGTTTTCTTTCTTATCATTCCATGGGAGGCCGTCTACTAATTTCGTTCGAAATTATAATATTTTGTAGTTCTTTGGTAAGCAATATCACATTAGCATTCGTCATTTTTCAAAAACGAAAGTGTGATCTTGAAGAAGCACCAATTTTTGGGAAAGGAAGACAAACATTATAGAATTTCTTACCCATTAGCTGCCCAGTGATCTAATCTGCATCACTGTTGATCACTTCAAGTAGAAACGATCAGCATACAACCTTGTTTCCTTTATTGTTTGCCCGATTCTGTTTTGCTTGCCAAGGCCTATCCATTTTGAGCAAGGTTTACCGCAGGGATACAAGGAACTCATCGTCATATGTCTAATTTTTTTATACATTTGAGAGAATTTTTGAATGTGAATAACAGTAATAGAAGCCCTGACGCTACTCAATCGAACGTTCTACGTAATAGTTGTAAAAATAGACTCTCAAAAGCCCTAGTGGGATTTTGATAAGTTCTTTCTTCTCATAGCTTGTGATAACTGGAACTACGGAAAAGGATGCCAAATTCCCTGTTCTTGTGTACAACAGAATTCCAAGTCGTGTCACCCTAAAACTGGTGCATGTTCGTGTAAAGCAGGCTGGAGAGGCATTGATTGTGATAATGGTGAGAATGTTTATGTAAATACAAATTTAACATACGGGCTCTTGACTGTTTCAAACAGAACAGGACAGAAACAAAATTCAGAAAACGAAGCAGTTTTGATTACAGGCCGACATTTTTGCTGTCGTTCTCTCATCAAATATCCATTGTATCGAGGGATTTCTTCCTTCGCATAAGCGAATTTTTATTTCCAAAGAATTTCACAGTCATAGTGTAGAGACCTTAACATTTGAATATGCTCTGTGCAGTATCTGCTTCGTCAAGCACCATATATCGAGAATGTGAAGCAGCGGAGCACTGCTCTCTGAAAATTTCCCGATAGTTATTTCAAGTCAGTCAACTATCCATTCAATTTCAGAGCGACATTTTCCCTCGCAAACAAAAGAATTTGCGCCCGCTCAGAAAATTCCACTGACTGGAAATCAGCCTTTAGGCTATATGTTTCATTCTTTTAGAAGCTTAATTTTATTACTTATGAAAATGATTTTTAAAGTCTTTTAACACTAAACATTTCAATAGTTTTTGCATTATTTCGTTGTATCGACAAAGATTTCATTAATCTCTCTGATACTGTAGACTATGAGGTGCAATCAAGTTGATTTCTTTCTTTCAAATTTACGGCAAGAAATCTTTTCTTTGAAATGTGCGCTCCAAGGTATTAAAGCATTTTCTGGACCACTATCTAGCACCCTCTCATTGCTGCCTAAAAGGAAGGTTCATATCCCAGAAAATTTTAAAGGGTCTGAAATTTTAAATGGGCCATGAAAATGGCGACAAACAAAGGCCAACCAAGATACGATACGTGCAAGGACTGCTGGATGAAACAGTGAATTATGCCGAATCTTTATACCAAACCTGGGCTATTCATAATGATTGTTTTTAGATATCCGGTTTTAATTGTATATTTTGATGACTTGTAAATATATCTATTACTTTCTTATGCCATATTGTAAATACATCTTGTAACGTTGGAATTAATTAGCTACTTTTTTATTTTAGCTATCGTATCCTATTATCCAACGATAAATAAATTGCTAATAATAATAAAAAAGAGCCTTTAAAGGAGCTGGATAAGAAATACGTAAACAAATCCTCATTTTGTGCATCAAATATCGCATTTTGAAGGGAGAAATTCCTTTGTAATTGGCTAAATTCAAAAGGAAAGATCCATATCCAGATACAGGCTGATCTTTGGGTGAAAGATCGACGAAAGTGCTTGTTGGAAATCATTCATATCGCACCTCCCAAATCATATGGAGTTTAATTTGTGTCAGAAGAAAGTGCAAAGGCTAATCTCCAAGATGAGAAATTTATTTTGAATTTTCATTGAATAGTCGCAATAAATTAGCTCTGCAGAAAATAGCCAAATCAAAAATTTCCCCGACAGTTTCTTATCCAGCTCCTTTAACATCGGCCTTTCTGGCACTTCTTTAGAGGACCAAGTTATTGACATTACGTTCAGTCTACGTACAAAGATTTCATACTTATGGAGGACTGTGAAATATCATGATATCTTTGCTTTAGTTATTGTTAGGTATTGTCAAGGAAAGCTTCTACAGACGTTTTTTTGGATTTGTGGATACATGATATGTTTTATCACTTCTCTTTCAAGTTTGCGAAAATAGCACTTATGGCGAGGACTGTAAATTGTCATGCAACTGCGATCCAAAGCATTCTTTACATCCAAACAGATGCGATATTTTCACTGGACAATGTAGATGCAGATCTGGGTGGAAAGGAATAAATTGTGATAAGCGTAAGTACTTAGTCTACGTTTTTATCTAGGAATCATATTCTTTCACATTTCACAGTCATCCTGTTATGATGTTTGTAGAAGGTACTGGCTTGTCCCTTGTACTCTATTTTTATATGGTAGTTAGCATAACCGAGTAGCTACTAAATATTTTATAGTGGACTGGGGGTTTTCCGGCGGCCGGGTGGCTGGTGCACTTGTTGGACCTGTGCTTGGTGTCTGTTGGGTGGGGAACGGATATCTGTTTTGAGTGTTCGTTGTCAGCTCGGCGAAGATCGGGCGTTGGAGCGATGGTTGGGCTAGTTGCTCGGTCGTTGGAGGAATTCCTGGTCCATTAGTTTTTAGGCAATTTTCTTTTATTATTTGTGACATAGGATTTTTGGTTAGCTGTATATATTCATTGTAAGAAGTTTTAGCTGTTTTAAACTTGGATAGCTTGTAAGTTGTTTCACTGAAGGCCCTTTGAAAATCAACTAGTTGGTTGAAGGGTCGCCCTTCTTCATAATTTGAAATATGAAATATGAAGAATTTTCATGGGATGAATCAATTTTTCTGTAGATGAATAGACATGTTTTGAATGGTTCCATGCACGGAGATATACACGCCCCTAGTTCCGTACCTCCCTTGTTCTATGCAACTGATTTTCACTCTGAATCTTTTTGCAGCTTGTGACAATGGACATTTTGGGCACAGATGTTTGAATCAATGTCCCTGTAACCTAACGAGGATGTCAGGAGGGTGCCATCATGAAAGTGGAGCATGTTATTGTGTACCAGGATACACTGGAGATTGGTGCAATATAAGTAGGTAGTTTTCATCAAATTATTGTGCGAATACATCGCAAGATACCATAAAACCTCATGTACTATGTGTACAATGTTACGAGAAAAACGCCCCTGTCACTCAGACCCAGACTTATGTTTATTGCAGTTCTAGAAAGCAATACTTAGCATCTGTCTCATACTAATTTACATTGTCCAAACTTGAAATCAAATGAATTTGCAATGAACTATCATTAAATCGGTACTGATCTCTTTTTCTGATTCCTTTGTCTTTTTCAGCTTGTCCTGTTGGCAGGTATGGAAAAGAATGCTTGTCAAAGTGCAAATGCATGGGTTGCAATCATATTACTGGACTTTGCAAAGGTAAGGGTTTTGTTGCCAAATTTGAGCGTTCATGCAAAGTTATCAGTAGATATTCTTTGCATGAGAGGGGTCTAGAGTATTGAATGCATACAATTGTCTTAGATTCATCTTGTCTGAAGTTTATCGTTTTTGAGTTTTATCACTCAAGCATCACTCGTTGCTCCAAATTCTTGGCTGGGCGTCGATTAAAGATCTCATCAGGACTGACTGATAGATAATTAAACTGCATAGTGAAACGGCATCAATAGATAGTGAAACGGCATCACTGACTGATAGATAATTAAATTCACTTGCTCCTCAATATTTAGGAGAGCGTTCTATCGAGAAAAGATGCAGATACCTCCGTTAAAACATCTACTGGTCAATAAGCTTTCTCTTATCGTTATGCCAAAATTATGATGAGCTCCTAGATTAGAAATTTGAAGTTGCACCCTCCCTACCTACCTTTCAAAAATCCATTTGAATGAGGCTTTTTTAACAGTTCCATTTGTAAAACTGTTGATTCTAACGGAAATCTGTTACCTTTATTAATACTGAACGAAATGTTTCTGATTTAGTAGAAGTTTTACGGAGCTTAGATGCCTGAAATTTGTTTTGTAGGCACTAAGGATGCATCATCTGCTAAAAAGAAACAAGTTGCTGCCATCGCTGTTCCTGTTGTTGTTGTTATCCTTATTTTGGCATTCGTTCTGGTTGGATTCCTGTATTGGAGGAAAAGATCAACATCTGGCACCCAGAAAAATATCAAAGAATTTGTTCCAAGGTATGAGCGTTCTTCATTTATCCATCCGTCCATCCTTCTATCCATCCATCCATCCATCCATCCATCTATCAATCAATCCATCAGTCAATCCATCCATCCATCCATCCATCCATACATCCGTACATCCGTACATCCATCCATCCGTCCATCCATTCGTTTATTCAATGATTCATTGATTGATCAATTGATTGATTTACTGATTGCTTCATTGATTGGTTATTTAAGTGGATGAGTGATTGATTGATCCCATGATTGATTGATTGATTGATTGATTGATTGATTGATTCTCATTACACAGTGTATCAATGAATCAACTCGTCGATGAAGATCATGCCAATGATAATATTCGCAATGACACGTATGCCCACATGGACCCAACCCCAAATCCACTCTACGACATTGCTAAACCTACATCTGCAACAAATCCTGTATATTTCAAGAACCTCTCTCTCAAACCACTTGTAGACGAGGACAACTACGACACGCTTCAACGAGACGAAACCCTCACAAAACCAGCACTGCAGCAGCAATCTCGCACTGGAAACGAGGACAATTATGACATGCTTCAGCGAGACCAAACACTCAGGAATCCAACACCACAACAACAATCTCGTATTGGAAGTGAGGATTGCTACGACACACTCCAGCATAACCCTGCTCAGGCGAAAATCAATAAAAATCCCACAGGGGAGTATAGCTCGCTGGGTCAACCCACGGGTAGTGAGTATAGCAGTATTCAGAAACCCGCAGAAAATGGTTATAGTCACCTCGGGCAGCCTATTGCTAACCCTGGTAGCGAATATGATCACCTTGGAGTAAAGCCCACAGGGGACCAAGTACAACAAAACGAGGCCTATGCACATTTAGATTTTAGTGACAGCACCCAGGATAAAGTTCATGTAAACAGAGCCTATGATAAACACAGTAAAATCTTTGAAGAGCAACCAACATACGGGAATTTAGATGAAGTCGACAAGACTGGAACGCAGGCTTCTAAAGGAGCGAAAGATGCAGTCCCGTATGTGAATTATGATCCTACGCAGCAAGATGATGATTTTGATGCGGAGGAGATGCCGATGGCATTAGATCCTGCCATGTAAGTATACTATTAATGATCCCTCCTGTTCTATTGAAGAACCTTTAGATATTCTAAAAAAAAATCTGAATCGAATCATATTTTGCGATATTCTGGAGAATTTTCGAATGCGTACAATAGTGATAGAAGCTTTAACGTTACTCATTCGAACTTCATTCAAATATCGTTCGATTCAGATTCTTTTTTAGAATAGCTACAAAGGTCTGTTGATTAGTTCCTTTTCAGTGATAAATGTGTGCAGTTAACAAAAAGACTTGACTCCTCCATAAAATGACAGTGATTAATCAATCCCTTCTTAACAATGGCGTGAGAAATACTATCAAGATTTTATTATTAAAATCATTAATGTTTAAAATTATTTCATTAATCAAATTTATTCCTGCTTTTAAAGGTATTCGTTCTCTCGTTATGTTTAAAGTTTCATCTTTTTAAGAAGGAAACCTAAGCTGACTTGCTTCTAAAAACATCCTGCAGGTATATGGAGGAATGAACCAAAGTGAAACAGACCTTTAGGCCATGTTTAGATGAGGAAAAACATCTCACCTGCCAGACCCGGGGCTGAAAGGCGAGATGAAATTTCTGCTACAGTTTATATGAGATTTTTCACCTCACCTGTCAGCTCCGGGGCTGAGAGGCGAGGTGGAATAAGGTCTCTCTTCCGTAAAATCATTATGAACTGACCAATTAGAATATGATTTCAATTCACCTCACCATACCGGTGGTGTTTCGTTTATATGGAAAATTTTCACCTCAGCCAGGTGAGATCCTACCTCTAGTGAGGTAGGATTTTGCTATACCGGTGGTGTTGCGTTCATCATGTAAACGTGAAATTTTTTATTAATAGACCTAATTGGCTGAGGTTTGTTTAACCCATTTCAAGTCATTTGACCATACTCTTGGGAAGTTTCGGTATTATTCTACTTTTTGCATTCATGGCACAACTTTGCATGGCACGAAATATGTTAGAGAAATTAAAAGGAGCTTTATCAAGGGATTGATTAGACTGACGACGTGATTCCTTGTATTCGTTCAACATTTATAATCTGATGTTTTAATTTCACTCATACAAAGGACTCACGACCAAACTGATTCTAAACAGGGACTAAAATCTTACGAAAAATCAGAAGAAACTTAGAACATCTTCCATCCTACGAACGTCGAAAGAAAAGTCGAACGTCCCTTCGAACGTCATTTCGAGCGTCGCTTCGCTTCGAGAAATCGAACTTTGAACTAATGAGCCAATCAAATGCTACAAATAGGCACGTGGGTTGACCATATTAAGAAAGTAGCGATCTGATTGGTCGCGCCGTGAACGCGGCGGACTTGGCCTAATTAGTCCCTATTCTGAAGCGTAAGGACATAAGTCCCTCAACTGAAGCGATGACAACAACAACAACGAGCGTAAGTTAGAGGGGCTTATGTAATGTAGTCTAGGGATTGATCACATGACTTGAAATGGGTGTAAACAAAGCTTAGCCGATTTTATATATTGATAGCAAACAGCCTGAAAGATAGCAAAATGTTTTTTTTATATCATCCTAAAATATTAAAAATATACAACAACAACCGTTAAATGAGAATACACAAAGGAAAATTAGCTATGTCGTTCGTAGCGAGAAAGGACACAAGGTCATCGAGTTCTCACTACGAACGACATATTACAAAAATTTAATGCTACGGCAAATCTAGTATAACAAAAAACATACATTACAAAAATTTGGGTGTACCAGGTGCGTCAAAGATATATATCTCTGACTCACCTGGTAAGGCAGATTTCCACTCAGTCAATTCCTCCGATTGGGCATAAAATCTTTGGTTGACGTGAGAAAATGGCACTCTGAAATTGAATAGAATGTTGCGCGGGATTCTCCGAGCGGGCGGAATTTCTATTGCAAAATATCGGCCTGAAATCAAAACGGTTTCATTTTTCGTATTTTGTTTCAATCCAGTTCTGTTTCACCGCAATTTACCCATCGTTTTCTTTTTCGTAGACTTTACTCAAAAGTGGATTTGGTGAAAAAGCACAGCAAAAAGAAGTAAGCAATATAGATAGAATATAGTTTTATTCATTTCTTTTATGGATTGTGGATAGCCATATGCAGCTTAAAATTTTCTAATTCTGAGGATCACCAAAACATATTCCAATATGTTAGAAGATAACTGGGTGAATCGTATCAAATGATTTCGTATGATTTTTCAACTGACATTTTTACCACCCAGAAATCATAGTGAGCCAAAGGATGTCTACGCATCCGAGAATGAAATGATGTTTTAAGGAGTAGGTAATCAAAAACTATGTGAGAAAGGCTGCGTGTACAGATCAACTTTTAGCTCCATACAAAGCCCACCCCTTTGTCTGGCAACGCCTCTTTGATGGGTTTAAATAGAAACTAACAAAGTGAATTATTTGTAGATAAGTGGTAAAATAGATACAAAAATGCCGATTTTAAAACATGCAAAGGAAGGTAGATGGCTTCTCCTTCAAATTTTGATGATATGGAAGCACAATAGGAACTATGTATGATTTGCTTTTTGAAGCAGAGTCGAGATGACTTTCCAAAGCTTGAAAGCTTATTTTACTGGTGATCTATTGATTTTTTTAAAACTTCAGTGCCCTTCACATTCAGAGATCTCTTCCCCCCTCAAAGGAAACGCATAAATTTCTTTCCTAGCTTTTATTCCCTAGCTTTTCCTAGCTTTTATCTAGTTGCTTCCCGTTTGCCTTTTTCAAGCTCAAGGCACAAGTAATTTTAGTTCTTCATCATTATTAGCTACGTCACTACGGAATTTGTAAATTTTCCGGAACCTTTTGTCAAGCATTGTTCAAGGTTGTCTGAGCAGGTATTAGTATTGCATCGTTTTTAGTTGTTTTATATTTTCATATCCTAGACGCCGTTTTTCACGAAGTTTTTAGTTCTTGTTAGACATTTTTATAAAATGGGGGACATTTCAGTTTTTCTTTTTTTCCGAGAAAATATTGTCTATATCTTTGTCAACTGATTTACACTTTTATGATTAGCTTTATTCTTTGTATTGATTCAATTTCATTTCTCTATTTCATCGTTATTTCGGATTTATTACCTGACTGACGTTTCAAAAAGGGGGCAATACAGAATCCCGCCATTTCTATTGGTTAGTCGCACAATTCCCGCTGGTTTCCCGTAGCCTTGTATAACACGATAACACGATACAAGGAAGCGTTTTTGTCGCCACAACAACTGCTTTAGGCCTGTGAGATTTACAGTAAACTCAAACGACAATGACTGTAACAAAATGTGTTTGATGAAATGATATGAGTCAAAATTAGAAGCTATCAGGTAATAAAACTCATACCACCCAGTTTTGTCGTTGTACAGGAAAATATAAAGCCCTCGGTCTTAAGGCACAGACCTCGGGCTTTATATTTTCCTGTACAACACAAAACCGGTTAGTATGCGCATAATATTACCCTTCACATTATATTTTCTAGTCTAGACCTCACTTAAAGGGGCAGGATCACGTAACCGTAAACAAACCTGTTATCTAGAATCTATATTGTTGCCCACACGTGGCCATTGTGTTCTGCACAGATTTTGGTGGATGGGGTGAATCCACAATAAAGTTACTCCTAAAAGTCCACCAATATCTCTTCAATCGTACAACATAAGAGTGTTTCGTTTGTTTTTCTACGAAGTACAAGGGTCCATCTTCAAAATAACACTTTCATTTTGAGACAAGTAGTGGAAAATCATAGTGATATGGCTCATCGTCATCATCATCATCATAAACATTCTTTACAGTTGGTGTAACGTAGTTCAAAGAAAAACTAATTAATACCAACTATTTACAATATAATTTACAAGTATGTCTAAGAAATATATGCAAGCTACACAACGTAATGGGCAGGCTATTTATAAGTTTTGTAAGTACATGTTTCACCCGTCCAGGTTTTGATCTTTGTTTTAAAGCTTGCAACTGTTGGTAGCTCCTTTATTTCATCGTTAAGATTATATCAAAAATTCTGCAAAATCATCGTTTTGGTAGATGTTTGTCTACATTACGTGACCCTGCCCCCTTAAGAGCTCCATAGATCCAATTCTCTCTTCGATATCTTCGCAATATTGTATTTTCTTTGTTCTACACGCCAGCCATTTCGTTGCAAACGTAGACACAGTAACAGCCTTATAAACTCCAACCTCCTCCCTACCCTCTCCCTTTCTCTTGCTCACATGATCTCTAACCTCCTCCCAACCCCTTTTCTGTCTGTTGCCCCCATATACTGTATTCACCGCTTTCCTCCTCACATACGCCTCTCTCAAACAGAAAAAAAACAACTTGTTTTAACTTCTGTCCAAAATTCTTGCTTCCTATAAATTTTTTCCTTCTAATCAAGTTCACAAGTTAAATATTTCGAGATCTTTTCTTGTTTATTTCACATTTCTAAAGTGATTTTCGATATGGTTACCATGAAAATGTTTATATATTTTTGATTTTAATAAAATTTAGAGAAGAGTTATTGTAAGTTTGATGATTTGTAATATTTTTGTATCGTTCGTATGCACAATAAAAATCTGCATACAAGAGCCTTATCTTACCAGCTCGGCCTTGTCAGGTTTCATCTGGAATCTTTCCTGGTGGGTCAATAAAATGGCCCGGCGTTTGAAAAACTCTGCTCCCTGAATACCAAAGCAATGATATCGAAAACTGTCTTGTTTTGTTCCCGATCTGTCCAATTAGGCTCAGTAAATTACCCGGCCTTAATCGGCCATTCCTTCCCGTCAAAATGGGAGATTTTCGTAGTCAATTAATCATAATTTTTCTGTTGAGTTGAGCGAAGAAAAATGCCTCAGTTTTTAGATTCATGATGACGAAAGGCTCTTATATGTCGGTTTCTAATGTACGGCAAGAAGAGTTGTCAATTTTTGTCACGGTGAATTTGTAGAATTTCAGAGCAATATGATTTCGTATAGATATGTTGTGTGAATTTTGTCTGTCATGTTTGTCTGTGATGAGCTTACTCTAGCTCGAAAATAGGAAATTTAACAGCTAGGGGGTCTATTTAATAGACTGAACACTCGCGGGATGTGCCTGCCAAGGGATTTCAATTTCAGCAAAAAGTCTGGGACAGGATCATACCTTTAGTACCGTGGTTTGAAGACAGGAATACTAACGAAGCTAATTTTTCCGGGACATCATATTGAAGAAACTAAAAGAATGACGTGTCTAGTCATTTTACTCGCCTCATTCTATGACAGGTATTGTTCTAATATTCTAATATTTCTTGCGCGGGACACGTCCTGAAACGTTTCCTTTTGCAGGCACAACCCTGCTGTTTTCCTCAAAGGTAGACCTTCCGCTGCACCAATTTTGGTTCAAATATGGGCTCGTTCAACATGAAACGAATGCCTTATTTGGTAAGCGCCTAAAAAACTTTGCTTCATCTTAGGTCACTCTTGTCAGTGACAAAACACCATATCATGTGAAGTACTCTTTGAAGTGCTTATAGACCCAATCGGTCAAGGTTTGTTTAACCCATTTCAAGTCATGTCAGACCATACTCTTCGGAAGATTTAGTATTATGCTACTTTTTGAATTCATGGCACAACTTTTCAAGACACGAAATATGTTAGAGAAATCAAAAGATATTTTATCAAGAGATTGATCACATGACTTGAAATGGGTGTAAACAAACCTTCACTGATTTTTTCCATAGACCTTTAAGCTATTCTGGAAAGAATCTGAATGGAACGTTAATTTCGTACAATTTGAGGCTCGATTGAGTGGCATTAGAGCCCAGTGAGGAAGGGGACCCCATATTGCTAGGTTATTAGGGGGATAGACACTTTTTGGGTTTGCAAAACGTTGTCTGATATACCTTTTGGTAGCCATTTGGTGCATGATCGGTATATGTTAGGAGTTGCTGATGAGGAAATTTGAGAAAGTGAGTGCACAGAATGAAAGTAATTCTGTAGTGAGTGCTAAGGTGAGTGCTTCACAAAAATGATACAGTGCACTGGCCAAAGCGTTATATAAAACCGCTTGCTTTCATCAAATATGAAGCATTGAGTATATTTTTGGGGTCTAAAAATGTCCAAATTTTAATATATCTTTGGGTTTTTCAAAAGTATGCTGTGTCTGACCCCCCCCCCATGTCACATACAATGAGGATTTCCCCCTAGGCTTCTGTCACTATTGTACGCGTTCGAAAGTTCTATAAATTGTATCAAAATGTCGTTCGATTCAGCTTCTTTTTCAGAACAGCTAATAAAAGGTGTTTTAAAGTTTCCGCATCAATATCTTGTCAACTGATTAATTATTTCTGCGTGGAGCCAAAAGCGAGTTACTCATCATTGAGACATGATAATTATTGTGAAATCAAGTCGTTCTGAAATCTTAAAATTTATCAGAGTCGTACAGCTGAATTTATTGTTAAAGACAATGCTTATTTTAATGAAAGGGAACAGTAATAATGCTAAAAATCAAGCCTCAGTTTTAACGAAAGGAAACAGTTATGATAAAGTTTTCAAATTATGGGGTTGAAAACAAATGAAAAGGGAAGCCGTATGGAGGGTTGGGTAACTTAATGTCAACTATATTCGTTCAAATTTGGGAGTTGTTAGGTATCAGCTGTTTTGGGGTGCTTTTCTTTGTTTCGAAGACCCAACATTTCTCTATTATTCTCGGTCTTCCAGCAGAATATGCATTTCGAAAATAAAACATTTTAATTGGCATTTATTTCAAAATGTTATTTGAATGTGTTTGTGCGAAAGTTTAAAAGCTTGCATTTGCAAAGAGGGACAAAATGATATTTTGAACGATTTTTAATTCGGACTACTTGAAATCTTGAATAATTTAAAACATCAATCTCTCTTTCTCTTGGTACAGGTAGAAGTCCAGAATTTTTGTCTTTCCCCAGACGTCAAGATATCAGGGTGCAACTGCAATATTTTTGGTGTTGTGCATGCGCACTTTGTTCCACCCTGTATCTGTACAAAGGATGACATTGCAAAAATTAATATCCATAATTTGCAAATTTTTATGTTGCCAGAAATCACCCTGTTTCAGATAGAGGTAGAACTGAAATTTTTTAGAGCATAGTTCTCAGGAAATTACATAAGTTTAATTAGTATCATAGTAGGAAATTACATAACTGTAATTAGTATAATAGAAAAGTATGATACTATTGTTTTATGCTTGTCTTGGTAACAATAGGTAATAAAAAAGGGGTATCTAAGCAATAGGGATTTGCTAAACTTTTTCAAGCTCCAAAATAGTTGCGAGAAAGTAATTGAAAGAAATAGATCAGAATTTAATTTTCTGAAGGCGTGTAAAAGCTAATTTTCGAGCTCATTGTTCACTCAATTGTAGGTTTAATTGGGGTCATTGTCTTGTGAAATAGGGGCAATAAGGTAAAGGTTATTAGGGGTGAAAAAGTATAAAAGATGGAAGCTCGGAGGTTGGGAATTGTCAGCTTGGCTTTCCTGCAAAGATGGTCTGGTCAAAAGCTATCTTATTGGCTCTTGCCGTTCTGGTGCCAGTTATCTTAGCAGAAGAAGAAATTGGTAAGAAATGAACTTTGCTACTATCACCTCTGACTTTTCACCGTTGCTACACTATCCTCTCCTATCTTTTCCCCTTATCACCTTTGCTACTTTTACCTGTGACATTTGACCTTTGCTACACTGACCTTTTCTTCTGTCTTATTTGCTGCGTAGACCTTTTCTTTTGCTGCTTCAAGCCTACCACTTAACCCTTCTTTTGCATACGTTTGTATTGTTCCACCTTAATCTAACATGCGTTCCTATGTTTACTTTCAACGTTTGTAAAACAACATAGCAATATCGGTCGACCTATCTTCTTGTAGCATGTAGTGCAATTGTACAAAGATAAACAGTACATCAAGTAGAATGAATTGAATGAATTGATATGAATTGAATTAAGCACTTTGTCTTTCCTTCTCCCGTTTTGTTCCTCCAGAAGAGACTTGTAGCAAGTCCAAGAATAATTCAATTCAGATCGAAGTGCTTTTATTTACTTTATCTACTTGTTTATCTTTCTTATCTTGATTCGTTTTTTGTTCATCGAATTTGATAATTTTAATTTGATCAGATAGAAAGTTAGAACATCTTCCAGTTTATTGATTTCGTCTCTTTATTTCAGATGAAAATGAGATGCAGAAGGGAGGATATGGTGGTCATCCTGTCTACCCTCCTTTCAACTCTCTGAAGATAGTCAAAAGAAAGATCTATGGTGCTACGTGCATTCGCCTTCCTTGGCTGAAAGTTGGTTATGTGAAATGGACTCCATCTTTGTGTTGGAAGAATCATTACAGAAACCCCAATTTTAAAGTTTCAAAAAGTAAGTTGTTGTGAAATTGATTCTTTTCTTATTTTTAAGAAACTTTGTTTTTGATTGCAAGATTTTTATGCTGTGTTCGACCATGGGTAATAAGACACTGCTGTTATGTCTCAGTGTATGTGCTTCTGCGGAGGAAAATTCATACCTTTCTTCGGAAGAGGTTGTAAAAGTGTTGAAAAGGAAATTCTAAGGATAGCTGCTTCGTAGTTGTAAATAATTTCCTCCGCAAAAGAAGTGGTGGCAATGAAGCATAATGCACGATTATGCCTAAAAGATGGTGGCGAGGAACTTTTTACCAAGATGCATTGCGTGCTATAATCGTATTCCTATAGATTCGTTTGCTTCGAACGCAATGCACATTGGCAAATCATGTCTTTTTTTCTATCAAAACTTAAAAAACTACAACTGCTATAATTTAATTCAACTATGCCATTCATAGCGGAAAAAGACACAAGTTCGTCGAGTTTCCACTATGAATGGCACTTGCAATATAAATTGATTTTTATTTACAAAGAACACAAATGCTACTTGCAATGTGAATTAGTTTATTTACAAGGAAACACGAATATTAAAAGAAACAGTTACGATGG
The DNA here is from genome assembly GCA_964020215.1 of Aurelia sp. 3 sensu Dawson et al. (2005). NCBI lineage: Eukaryota > Metazoa > Cnidaria > Scyphozoa > Semaeostomeae > Ulmaridae > Aurelia > Aurelia sp. 3 sensu Dawson et al. (2005). The sequence continues at coordinate 1,002,767 of OZ026576.1, forward strand.
ACAAATACAAGACACAAATAAAAGAAATATAAATACTATGACAAGGGAAATGTTGCTGCACTTCAAATGATTATACTTAATCTACAATCGTTTCGTATTCTTGACAAAACGAATTGTTTCCTCTATGATCACTTTGTCCACACTCGCTCTAAGTCAGGTTTTCCTAAAAGGAGTAGATCACAGAGTGATTTGGAGTCCATGTCCGAAACGTTGAACTCAAGAATGTTTTCGAGATGACCAAAAATATCTTGCCGTATAACGTCATACAAAGGGCAGCGCAGGAGAAAGTGCTCATTGTTCTCATTTGCCTTCCCGCAGTCGTAATCATGTCTTTGACGATGAGAAGAGAAATCAACTTTGACAAGATTCTGCTTTCTTTTCAGGACCACTCAATGGCTACCGCTGTACCAAGATCTGGTCCCATTCTTATCTCTGTGTACCAAAGAGCACTCCTTACTACTTGAAGTGGTTCAAATTTGGCACAAAAAAGAGACCATGCAAATATTGTATTGGAGGTTTCCCCTGGGGATTCCTGTGCAGTCATTGCCAGCTGATTGTCACTGGTATGTTTCAAAGTTTTTTAATGATCTTGTTGCACCAGTGCCATTACAGAAGAACAAAGTAGGGAACCTAAAATTTTTTGCAACTCTTTACCAAAAAACAGATGCTTATATGGTTAAAAGCAATCTGTTTCTTTGTGTTCGACACGGGGAGTTCTTGGCTAAACTTCGGGTAGGGGTGTCCCGCCTACAGTTTCAAAATCGTACTCTTGGCTAGACCAATGTTTGTGAAAATGATGCCCTGGGCTAGACTAACTTCTGCATCAAAATGCCATGAGTTAGCGTTTTCTATACAAAAAGTGCTGAATTTTCGCCTTCTTTACACCAAAATCACCAAACGTTTGGGTCTTCGTACTGGAATTACCAAAAATTGACATTTCTTTGACAAAACTTGCCAAAAAGCATAACCTTGCCTAGACAAAGATTACCAAAAAGTACACTCATGGGAAGACTAGAAGTCCAACAAAGTCTGCCCTTGTGGGCGGCACATATCCACTGGTACTTTTGCTATGGAAAAATCCCACCAACGTCTTGGAGCATACACCTCCTTTCTCCGTTATTTTGAAATTCTAAAAGGTATCCCAGAAAGTTGTACCCCATTTGTGTGGCTGTTGCAGAAGAGTTGTACGCTCTATTGTGTTCATTTCTTGATACAGTTGCATAGAATATGTTTCAACTTGGAATTTGAGATATCGTTTCAGCATATCTGACGATTTGTTGCAGAGTTAGGGTGCATGAAAGTAAGAAAGTTATTTGCGTCAAAAAACTTTCAGTACTGGCCCAATTTCTTAGTTTCTTGGGTACAAGATACATGTAATGAATAACACGATTGAACATAGGTCACTTTCTGACATCAAAACGTCTTCTTGATTGCAAAGTGGACATTGTAATTTTAAAACAGTTGCGTGACTATCATATCACAACCTTTTAGGACCACCTGGCCCAAGAGGACCTCGCGGACCCCGTGGACCCCAGGGACCCCGTGGCTTCAGAGGATTCAAAGGACCAAGGGGGCCCAGAGGACCAAGAGGATTCCGTGGAAAACGCGGACCAAGAGGACTGCAAGGCAAGAGAGGATCGCGTGGACCACAAGGAAAACGGGGACCACAAGGACCAAGAGGCAACAGAGGACCCAAAGGAACTCGTGGACCCAGAGGACCCAGAGGATTTAGAGGAAAAGCCGGACCAAAAGGACCACGTGGACCGAGAGGATTTCGTGGACTGAAAGGACCGAGAGGAGGTCGTGGACCCAGGGGAGCGAGAGGACCAAGGTGAGGATTGATAGATTTGATTTGATTTGATTGATTGGTTGATTGATTGATTTACTGATTAATTGATTGCTGGATTGACCTACAGTTAGAAACAAAAGCTAATTAAGGACGCCAAAACCAATGCATCTGGGGACGCGTTTTGACATGTTAAACAAATCAAAAGATGTTTATCAAGGGATTGATGATTTTTTCTTAATAAGAATTTGAATCGAACGAGATTTTCATACATGTTGTTGAAGTTTCGAATGCGCAAAAATGCGAAAACTCCAACGTCACTCAATCGAACTTTCCAGAATCTTTTGTTAAATAGTGCAAAGGTCTATTGGGTTAGCTATAGGTAGCTTGGTCTTTTGTTACACTTTGTGCCACCGTGAGGAGTAAGCAAACTGATAACAGATGTTTTAAGGGGCAGGGTCACGTAATGTAAACAAACTTCTTTCGAAACGACGATTTTCCAGAATTTTTGAAAGGCCATATCACTATGATTTTCCACTACTTTTCTCAAAATGAAAGAGTTATTTTCAAGATGGACTCTTGTACTTCATAGAGAAACAAACGAAGCACTCATATGTCGTACGATTGCAGAGATATTGATGGATTTTTGGAAGTAACTTTCTTGTGGATTCACCTCATCCACCATGATCTGTGCAGAGCACAATGGCCATGTGTGGGCAACAATATAGATTCTAGAGATAACATATTTGTTTACGGTTACGTGACCCTGCCCCTTTAATCTCGTCTTTGTAGGGGCTTCAAAGGACCACGTGGCCTGCGTGGAAAACGCGGACCAAGAGGATTTCGAGGACCAAAAGGTCCACGCGGTTTGAGAGGATTCAAGGGACCACGAGGTTTCAAAGGAAAAACTGGACCACGAGGACATAAAGGAAAAAAAGGAAATCCTGGAAAACGTGGACCAAAAGGACCAAAAGGGCCAAAAGGACCAAGAGGATTTCGTGGACCAAAAGGTCCCCGGGGACCAAGAGGTTTCCGCGGAAAAGCTGGACCCAGAGGACCCAGAGGATTCAAAGGACCCCGAGGACCACGTGGGTTCAGAGGATTTAAAGGACCAAGGGGCCCAAAAGGACTCAGAGGGTTTAAAGGAAAAACAGGACCTCGTGGACCAAGAGGTAAATATATTGTTTATTTATCGAAATTGTATGCTTGTTTGTTTGTTGTATGTTTATGATAACGTTCTGCAAACATTCAACTTACACCATGTTTACACTGTACCTGGAGATTTTTTATCTGATACAGAGTCGTTGCAGTGCAAGAACGTTTAGACTTCCCAGTCCCCCACCCCAAGAACAAATCTGTCAATAGATAGACTCCTCCCAGAACAGATCTGTCAATAGATAGAAGGAATTAAACTTTTATTGATTAGCAAGAACACTGCAAACTAGAGGGTTTTTTTATATCAATGTCTATTAAAAAAACTAAGAAATACAATACAATATTCTGTGCCGTCCATAGCAGAAATAGACATGTCGTCATCTGGTTCTGGCTATGAACGGCACTTCACAAACTCTTTAACAACAATCGAAAAAGAAAAAATAACATACAAGAAAAGCAAAGCAAAAGAAAGGAATTTAAGCACTCTGTGCACCATGACATCACTCAACCTCCCGCCTTGACAAGCGCTAGTATGCGCTAACCCGGGTTATTGAATTTATGTGAAAGAAAAACTGCACCGGGTGATCCGTTAACTACACTGTTGCTATGGAAAAACTAGAGGGTGATCTGTTACACTACACTGTTGCTATGGACCCAAAATTATAATCAGTGGTAGCGGTACGGGGGAGCTGTATCGGGGGGACGAGTCTAGGATTGTAGCGCGTGAAGTATTTTTTGGGTCAGCTGGTAGTTTCCAGGTTCTGATACTGTTGGTAGTTGTGACGTGACACTTAACCATTTCTGTCATTTTGCTCCAGGCCCCAGAGGACCAAGAGGACCACGTGGTGCAAGAGGACCAAGAGGACCACGTGGTGCAAAAGGGCCAAGAGGACCTCGTGGATTTAGAGGTAAGCGCGGACCAATAGGACCCCATGGACCTAGGGGAAACCGTGGACCACGAGGCTTTAAAGGACCCAGAGGACTAAAAGGAAATCAAGTAAGTATTGGTATTTTTCATTTTCATTAATTTTGATTTTCTTCTATTACGTATTATTACTTTGTCTTTTTCTGCATGGATATTTTTCATTACACACATGTCAGAAATGGTTGCCCCTTTCTACCTGGTGAGCCAGAAAAAAGTTTCAACTTCTGAAAATTCATAGCACCAACAGTACTTCACAGATTTGAATGACTCAAATTCTAGTTAAAGGACGAAAGATTGAAGTATTTTTGTGATTTTTCTCACTGTCTTACTACCACTAGAACTATAGGTAAATTCAGCTTTACAAAAATTTCATGGTTGCAAAATGACTGAAAAATGGCCTAAAACATTGATCAAATCACAAAGGACTCCTCGCACAGATCAATAAATAAAATGCAATTCTCCACGGGTGAGAGGTATCCATTGCTCATGTATGTCTCTAGGACTGAAAATCCATAGTATTTGCTTGACAACTGATGTCTTATAACTCTCGAGAGATGTGAAATGCCCATTGCGTATTGTTCTGTGTAAGGAGAGCCCTTACAATTTGATAAATACTGTAGTCCATTTCTGAGTCATTTTGCAATCTTGAAATTTTTATGATGTCAAATTTACCGATACTTCTAGCGCTGGTAAGACAGCGAGCAAAGTCACGAAAATACTTCAATCTTTTGGCTTTTAACTGGAACGTGAATCATTTAAATCTGTGAAGTACTTTTGGTGCTATGAATCTTTTAAAGTGGGTACCTTTGTCTGGCTCACCCGATTTCAACAGATAAAGTTTATCAACCTGATTAAAATTGGATCCCTATGAAGCAGTATTTAGTTACTGAGTGGACCACCAATTATGAAGATATTCAAATGAAGTGAAAATGAAAAAGCTCCAATTCTTTTAAAGTGGGGATAATTTGGGGCTATTTGCCAAATACGTCACTCAAATAACTCCAAAATAGTGAAAAAGGCAAACAGACCCAAATTATCCCGACCTTACCTTAGTACACTGTTGCGTCTATATTTATGTGGAGTTATTCATTTTCAGGGCTCAAGAGGACCCCGTGGATTCAAGGGGCCACGTGGACCCAGAGGATTCAGAGGACCAAGAGGATTGAGAGGAAAACGTGGACCAAGAGGTTTCAAAGGACCCAGAGGACCAGAAGGGCCACGTGGACCCCGGGGATTTCGTGGACCAAGAGGAGGCAGAGGCCCAAGAGGATTTAGAGGCTTCAAGGGACCAAGGGGTTTAAGTGGACCAAGAGGGCCAAAGGGACCTAGGGGAATGCGTGGACCAAGGGTAAGTTGCAGTGTTCTGAGTTTTTAACGATAGGCTTGAAGCCAGGGTTCATGACTTGTTTAACATGCTTGAAAAGAGACACATAGACAAGCAAACAAACAGAGAAAGATGCCTCGAAAGTCACAATTCAGCTGTTAGTTATTATCAGGCTGAAGGGTGTGGCCAGCCCTACAATGTGGATAGAATTAATATGAAATTAAATTTTGGAAGTTACATACTCTCTTTAACATTGTGTGAGTGTTTCTTTCGCTATGTTTATAGAGAAGGGTAGTTACCTTGACGACGATTCCCTTGTATCCTTGCGGTAAACCTTACTCAACAGGGACTCATAATGAAACAATGAAAAGCTGACCATATTTTCTTGCTTTCATTGGTCGAATTATGATGGAATCACCGCTTCGAATCTCGAATCACGGCCTCTAATCTCGAATCCCTTGGGACTGTTATCAGTTTGTCAATCAAATTGAAAATTCTATTATATTTGCCGTAACCATGGTAATTCAAAAATCTTGCAATCTGCTTGATACTCTAGGAAGCCCAGAGTTTGGGCCTAAACAGGGCCAGATTTTGCAGAGATTTTGCAGGGTCAGATTTCAAGAACTATGAATTTCAGCCAGAAAGGCAAGCCTGTAGCCTTAACTTTTCGTCGGAAAAGAGGCTTTTCAAGAATTGTAAATTTCAGCCAGAAAGGCATATTTTCTTTATATTCATATTATCATATTTAATTATTTTGCAAGCATTTGTGGTTTATTCTTTGTGTGGTTTATTAACTCAAATTTCATTTTAGGGCTTCCGAGGACTGCGAGGGCCAAGAGGATTCAAAGGAAACCGCGGGCCAAGAGGTTTCAAAGGACCAAGAGGACCACGTGGACCAAGAGGGCTACGAGGACCAAGGGGTTTGAGAGGACCGCGCGGACCGAAGGGACCACGTGGAGCCGGGGGACCCAGAGGACTTCGTGGACCAAGAGGCCAACGTGGACCAAGAGGTATGGTGATAATAGTAATCATCAATTAGTTTGAAATTAACATAACAAAAATTATTTACATCATGGTTCGAATTCGTACAGCCATGTAAAAAACTATAAATATTTCTGAACAAGAATTCTTTCGCAGAAAAACCATGTTAATGGGCACAAGCCCTTTGCTGTATTGCAACGACGTGATTCAAATTCTGCATTTGCTAATAAGGCCAGCCATCTGTAAAATCCACAGTTTAATACGACTCATTGATAAGATAGGAACAAGATGACAAAAGTTAGAATGTAAGGTGTTATTATGGCCCGACGGTTTGGAATAGAGTGTTGACATTGTTTGCATGTGCACTCGCCACCGTCCCGTGTTTTGGCTTTCATTTATCTGCAAGATGGATTCACCAATCCTTGTATGTTCCTATGTTGAGGGCGATTGAAGGATGGAGATGAAAAGGTTATACACATTTTCACGTTTCTAGAAGTTCTCATTCATGAAATGATGGGTTCATTCACTTGCTTTTCATAAGAAACTTGGGTCTGGGGCTGGGATATTGAATCTTAAGACAGTTTTGCTACGAAACGTTTCTTACGAGCTTCTTTAGTCATTAGACATTGTAAATTCATCTTACAGGTTTGAGGGGACCAAGGGGATTCAATGGAAAACGCGGACCAAGAGGCTTTCGTGGACCCAGAGGATTTCGTGGACTGAGAGGACCCAGGGGACTTCGAGGACCCGGAGGAAGTAGGGGGCCAAGAGGTTTTAGAGGATTCAAGGGGCCAAGGGGTGCAAGAGGAGCCAGAGGGCCAAGGGGATTACGCGGACCACGTGGACTTAGAGGATCCAGAGGACCCAGGGGACCGCAAGGACCTCGTGGTAAGTTGTAGGCCATATTATCAATTCAGCTTTTCAAAGATCCTTACTTGATGTGTTGATTTCTTGCCGGATTTATCTTGCTTACTTTCTTTCGGAGAGTCTAAGAACTTAACTTATTTTGTAGAGGCACAACTTTTCGTGAATTAGTATCGGCGTTGTGTTACTAGAGATCAATCAGTGTTGAAATTTATGTTGCCAAGTCTCTTGAAAATTGAGCATTTACTTGTTAATCGTACTTTTACAAGTCCTCTCTATAGGAGTAAACATTCTTAGTAGAATTCAAGTGTTTCACTGATTTTGTGTTGTACTCCGTTACACTCGTAATTTCCTACAAATCTGCGCCACGACCTCCTGACAAGAGGTCATTTTTCATGAGACTTCAGCGTTTTATATCTTCTGTTTCCGGGGTAAATAGTTCTTTCCATTCCATCAAAAGTTACTAATTACAACACATGTTACTAATTTGCATTCTACAGAGACGATGCCACAGGAAGCAAATTGCTATGTCTACCTGCGGACATTACAGGCCATTACATGAAAAAATTGAGAACTACAAAACTATTCGTAACTAATTTAAAGAAGGAGACATTTTCAAACCAAACTTGGCAATTAGTTACATTTCACTCTCATTCCCTTGCAGGTATTCAAGGACGCCCAGGCAGAACTAACAACGCGTTCTTATCATGCACATTCATTTCATCATTGGGCAACACTGCAACATGCAAGAAAGGTTACCAAGCAACAAGCTGTAGCTGTGGTTACGGTTGTCATGGCTTCAAGGTCGTTGGTGGCAACAAGTGTGTGTGCAAATGTAAAGCCAAGACGTATGACCCCACTGGTGCTGTTTGTTGCATTGTACGCAATATTTTTGTGGGAACGCCACCACACCCTTACCCAAGGAAGAAGGTGTATTAAACATGATGCTCCGTTGGAAACAAGAAAATATACAAAACAAGAAAATATATAAAATGGACAGTTAAGTAAAACGGAAAATGGACAGAGCAGAAAATAGACAAAATGACACTATAAGATAAATATAGCTTGAGAAAAATTTATTAATACTAAATTATTATTGTTATTGAGTTAGATGATCATTTAGGATTTGTGATTCAGGGTCAGGTCCAGAAGGCAGGTAGTCTAGCTACAATGTTTGATGAAATTACGTGGAATGCAAAGGCCACTTTATGAAATATATCCATGGACAACAATGCACTGTATTTGTAGCTTACAGATTAAAGTTCATTACCTCTCGATATTTACTTTGCTGTTTTCTCGTTGGCAGGATCTTTCCAAACGCCAGGTCTTTTTATGGTCTCACCCGGTAGTAAGGAACTTTTTTCTATCTCATGTATGATTTTTTTGCCTGTTTAATAATCGTGAAGTGATAACTTTTTGTTTATCTACTTAGAACTGACGTGTACTGATTTGATATCTGTATAAAAATTCAATTTTTGATGATGATAACAAGCAAGAGAAATTGTTTCTTTTTGTCTACAATATTGTCTCACGTTAGGAATGAATTTGTACTATTTTACATCTAGGATTTACTTATCAAATTTACTTTATCCGGAAAGAGACGGCAAGTTAGGTAGCAGCTAATCAGTTTGATGCTCAGTGGCAGGATTTTGATGCTGAAGAAGTTTGCAAGTTAGTGCTAATCGTTGAGGCAGGCCTCCCAGTACTTGGTCTCAAATTCAAACATTGTTAACCCTGATTCAGATGTCAAGGAGATTATAGCACAGCAATGTTGTGTATGTGTTGCCTTTGGCTTTGTCTCTTCTTTCGTAAATCCATAAAGTCGAGAAAAAGCTGTTTTCAGGCAGAGAGCAAGCATACAGAGGACATTGTATATTATGCCAGACTGCGAAAATTAAATTTTGCCAAATTTTATGTTGATGACAAATTAGCAGTACTGCGTTCGACTTTGTTGCCTCTCTCAAATCCGTAGAGTCGTGACTAAGTTAATACCCTTCAGGCAGAGAGTCAGCAACTGAGGAAATAGTGATGTTTTCTGGCAAGTTTGCTTCAATTTCCGAGAAATACAAATAAAATTTAACAAAATTCTGAATCATTGAACTGTGTCCGCTAACACATGACACATCACCATCTTATCACCTTGGAACCTTGTGACACTGATTGATAAATGTCATCCCATTCAGGATTTTTTGTTTTGGAAAGCCGGTAATTCCGGAGTTTTGACTTTGTGAACAGAAAGCTGATCTTAAAAATCTGTGATTCCGTTCAACATTCTGTTTTTCTTAGCCAGAAACAGCGAGTGCAAATATCTAAAATCTGCTCCCATTTTTGGCTGGTATTCGTTATCCCACTAATTTTGGCAGTTGGATGACGACCAGAACGTATACATGGTGCTTGCTTGCTTGCACCTTATTCAATGCTAGGCTTTTGACTCGGGAAAGAAGAGGGTAAAGGGACGAATCCATGTCAGGAGTAGAGTAGGATTTTGAAGGGGGGATCTAGTGAGATGTTTATCACCTTTTTGATTGGTATAACGTGTGAAAAACACTTGTTTATGAAAAAGGCACGTCATTTGTTTTCAACAAAAAGCAATGGACCGCAGCGCAGCATCTTGGCACATCGCAGCAAAGCAGGAAGTGCCACTTCTGTGAAATCATTCTCAAAGTGTGAAGCCGGAAGTACTGTTGTAGTTTCCTTCCGAGAAATATGACATTTTGCTTTGTCGCTCCCAAATGACCTTGATAACAACAGAACAAGATGGCGGCTGCCAAGAGTGGATTGTGTGGAGTCTCGCTTTAGTAAACACACGAAATTAAAAGTTCGATCTGGGCGATCGTTGTGCGATTACTGAAACAGGAAATACATTTTTTAACAGAGAAAAAATTCAGTTTCATTTTGCTTGAAGATTGATCGCTTTCTCCTTGGCAGTTTCATTTTCCGAAGTAGTTAATGCAGCCACCGACGAATGGGCCTAAGCACCGAGAATATGTCAAGATGAGTAACTTTGCAAGCCTTCCAGGCCCGAGTTTAACTGGATCTATATCATCACAAAGAAGTTATGGCGCAACAAGAGCTGATTTAAATTATACAGATACGAAGTTCTTGTCGCATAAAGTCATTGCTGGGGATACGTTGCAGGGAATCGCTGTCAAATACGGAGTCACGGTGAGGAGAGAGAAAGTTCATTTTCACGCAATCATAAAAGGCCTTCAAATCAAAGAATTTGATGTTTCTTCTCCACGGGCAAAAACAGCATTTCAGCATTACTAGGTAGGGGGGAGAGAGAGGATGGCAAATGTCCCGGGAAATTTCCATGGACATAAGTTTTAAACCACGGACATTTAAGTTTCTATGCAATGCTAGCTAAGTCAAGGACATTTTCAGGACATCGATGTGATACTGGCATGAAAATAATCACAAATAAAAACATAACAACCACGGAAAACCATGGAAAGCCACGGCAAACCATAATAATGTCTTTGACACAAAATTAGCCTCAAAAACCATGGGTAGTCACAGAATGGCCTTTCGACATGCTACAGAAATTTCTGTGGGTTTGAGCGTGGACTCCCGTCCTGGTGGATCAGAGACAAAGGATTCTTTTTCTGTATAGGAGCAGGAGACCTATTTCTTATCATCTGTTGTTTTCTAGAACAATTTACCAAGATCTACAGAAACTAATTCCCTAAATAATTAACTAAAAAGTTGAATAATTCATAGAGTGGTTAACTTGAATTATTGTGTTTTCCGAGCTTTGGTTTGTGTGATCGTATGCTGTTCTTTGGCAGGAATGTTTGAATTGGCCACCCATGCTTGAACCTCTATCACGAGAAAGGGCAGTGTGCTGGACATGAACAGTGCACAGAGCACTTATGTTTAATGAACAAAAATTTGACGTTCCATACTATTTCTTGGATGCTCCATGCATAGCAGACCTAATCAGCTGCAATATAGCCTGAAATGTTGCCTCCTGTCTTAGTCTGGTGCTGTAAAAGGAGATTATTTTATTTTCGTCATAGGTTGAGAAGCTGAAAAGAGCAAACAAAATTTGGTCTAATCAAAGTCTATTTTTGTTGGACACTTTGAAGATACCCTATGTAAGCCAACCTCAAAAATGGGAAGAAGAAGATAGTGAGGAAGAAGATCACAGGGAAGCAAAGGACGATAAAAAGACGTATGAAGAAAAGAAGAGTGTAAATGGACCTATTAAGACAAATGATATTGAACTGAAAAGTGAAAGTGATGAACAAAATATTGAAAATTGCAGTGACTTTTTAAATATGATAGATGGAAGGATAAACAGATGTAAAGAAGAATGGTCAAAAATTAGGTAAGATTTTTGTGGAACTAAGTTTAGTCAATAATTTTACTTTTAGATGTTGGAACCCATCCACAAAAAGACCAAAAATCATTATACACTTAAGATCTTTTGTTTGTTCTTTACCCATAACAGCTGTATAGTATCTTCTTGTGTCTACCCTCAAGGATCTTGGTTTATAATTTGCTGTGAACCGTGTCAGATGAAGATATTTTAGCTATTTCACGTGATTTTGTGTTATTTCAATTGCAAAGCATGGTAAAAATCAGTTGGTAATTTAACAGAAGGAAAGGCAAATTAAACACATCAGTATTTAATGTGGGAATTGTTAACTTATTGTATCTCTTAGGTATTTGTCCTTTCTTTCCAAGTTCTCTTTGCTGCTGTTTTCTCATCTCTGTTTCAATACACAGCATTTCTTATCTTTTTCATCAAGATAACTGCTGATATACTACATGCAACTGTTTTTCTTCTGACAGGAGTCATTCACAAGGCAGTGGAGTTCCATGTGTCAGTTATGACAGTAGTGATGCTAACAAGCTTTCCCCGACGAAGACAAATCAACAATTTGCTGAAAAAATTTAACAAACGTTAAACCTGCAGCTTTTAATCATTTTAATCCCATAAGGTCACTCTAACAGAGTTTTTGATTATTTCATGTGAACTGTAAATTACCCTAAAGTGTTTTGAAATTTTGAGAACAACTTAAATGGAACTTGGTGTTGTGTCTTGAATTCTGTCACTCTCCTTATAATGAGTCATAGCACTTAGCAGTAGAGGAATGTCTTGTGACTGACTGTGTTTTTTAGAAATATGAGAGAAAAAAACACGAGCTGGAAATTATTCGAAATTTATGAAGACCCATGTGAAAACTGTCATTTCCAAACTACTGTAGAAAAGACATTTTGTTTAGGGCAGTGATTGATAGGAAATCCAGGGAATACAAGGATCCTTTGCCGCATGTAAATTCATGTTTTGTAAAAGAGAAGGATAATTTGATATACTATAGATATATATGGAATAAAGTCCGAAAACCTCCTTAAACATTGCCACAACTTCTTGGGTAACCAAATGATGGAGCAAAGACAGAAAAGGGCTGGGAGCTAAGGAGCACAACAATAGAAAGTGTGGCAACTTAAGCATACAAATCTTGGGGGGATATGAAAAGGCCATCAGAGGGTCAAGTCCTTGTTTTGAGGGGGGAAATGTTGTTTTGTTTAAGGGCAAGGGAGCAAGGACCCTTTTAAGGGTGGAATAATGAGAAAATGTCTTAAATTTGTGCCGTAAGGCTTGATCTAGGTTTTGTGTTCAAAGAAAAGAGAGGAATACGAATAAAAACTGGAATAATCCCAAAATGGAATGACAAAGATCCAAAAAATTTACTATGCGAAGCGTTGCGAAGTGACCGCACTGACGTCATAATTCAATAAATTTCCATAGCAACAAAGCCTCCTTCAAATGATTCAAACTGCGTAGGAGTGAAAGAGACCTGGGAACGAATTACATCTTTTATTATGCTGAAGGTATTGCGAAGATCAGAAGAGACGCTGTAGCTGCGAAGAAACTAAAGTTTAATATACATTTTATCAGCCTAGATATCCATACGGGGAACTAAATTAAGAAGACATGCATAAATCTATCATCTGGCTATTGTTTGCTGTGATTTTTAAAGATGGAGATGCTGTTACAAGAGGAGAACGTGAGTATATTTGAGCACAGGTCAAAATGGGCCTAGGCATGTTTGCCATCCTGACTAATGTGTAGAAATTTCATTGCGGAAATGGAAATTGAGGCAACTAGCGGAAAGGCAGTTCGCCTTCGCCGCGAATAGATTGTTTATACCAGACGGTTATGATATATTTAGTTAAGATACATCAGCAGTAATCCGTAGATCAATATTCCTGGTTACGTGGAGTTGTTTTTTTTTAAAAACCGATTCTTTTTGACACATGACACAGGTTTGTTGAGTTCTGGCTGTGCTTGACTCCGGGTTAGACGAATCGAACTTTGTGTGATTCGATAGTGGTGATGTCAAGGGGAAAATGGCCTATTTTTAGGGCAGTTCTCAACATCACTGTTGGTAGAAATCTTCCAGTGGGTTTTATCATCAATCAGCATTCATTTGCAATGTTTTGATTGGGAGAAAATAAGTTAAGTGAGTAATTTTTGAAAGGCTGATGTTCCTTAGACAAGAGCTGATGTTGTGATTTTCATAATTTGTTGACCACAGTTTGTCATAAATCAAAAAAGACATCAATGGGTGCCAGAATGTAGAACACTTTGAAGGCTTTTGCCAAATGTAATGTACTGTGATTGTGGCCAAGTGTGAATAGTTTGCCAAAGTTACTCCTAGGTTTTATGCTGTGCCAGTTGTCCAAAGCATACTTTCCACTAGGCAGAAAATTTTCTTACAAAAAGCTTCTATTTGTAGGCACAATTCCACTTGAAAGTTAATGTGTTGCTACCGTTGGATTTTGTAATTTTTCCACAAGCCAATCAGATGGGCGGAAAAGGTGACTGCGAGCGGAATGTTCTGTCTCAAAAGACAATTGACTTTTTGTTCTTACCTATGAAAACGGTTCCTCCTCAGCTCCTGAATCAAACAATATCCGCAAGACAGAACCTTATATTTACCATTCTTCTTTCATTATAAACACATAACTTCTCTTAAAAACCTCCCTTTGCCCACACCAGATGAGAGTTGGCCTTACTGGTTTCAGGGCAACTTTGTGGCTGTGTTTGTTTTGAATTACTTGTTGAGAGAATTTCTTTTGTCTGCATTTGCTAATTGCTTTGGATTGAGGTGTGAAATGAAGCAACTGATGCTATTTAATACAAATATGCCCTTGTTTCTGCTATTGTTATGACACACAAATGATGGGGCTCTTTGCAGGATTGAATCCTGTCCATCTTGTTGTTCTGACTGCAAAGCCAGGGGGTCACACTGCTGTGGCATAACAGCTTTGTGTAATCCAAGTATCTCAGAGGATGTGAACAAAATCCTGGCAAAAGTTGTCATGTGATTAAGATGTGCAAGGGAAACATTGGTTTGTTCTGATAAGCTCTGCAAGAACAATGTGCATATCAAATTGCAAGATCCAGATTCAAATCTGAAACAAAAATCACAAAAGGAAGTTAAGATATAATTTCTCTCTCCAAATTCAGAGATAATGAAAGAATATCTCTGTCTTTAAGCTAAATGTTAACATGAACCTTTTCTCAAAAGAGAAATGTTATTGCGGCAAGTCAATAATTTTGTGTCTGGAAGAGGAGCATTTGGATAGTTGAAGATACAGTAGAATTTTTAAGAACTCTTCATGTTATGGTAAGAATTCGTGTTCCAGAAGACTGTGAATGCTGCTGTCACGTTTGCGGAAGCTTATTGCAAGCTAAACTTTTTCTGAATGATGATGCAGTCAAGTTGAGCTCTCCAGGGAACTAGACCTGAAACTCTCCCTAAACAACAAGGCTTCCTTCAGTTTGATTGACTTACTGTTATGACTATATGATTTCATGTTTCAATGACATGCTTTGTTTATCAGCAAGAATTCATCTTGAATAATATGGTCACCTGAAATGCTTTTTTAAAGGTGCTGAAAATGATTTTCCTTAATATGATGTATTTTTTATATTTGAATTCAAGTTTTGCTATATCAGTTTTAATTATTGATAAATGTAAGTATGGTAGCTGTCTAGTCAAGGATATATACATTTTATATATATTTATATATCATTTTATATATTTATAAGTTTTTAGTACATATATACATTAAACATATTTAAACAATTTTTGATCTTGATATCTGCCAAGATTCCAAACATGTGAAATTCGGAATCTGGAAATTCATGCGGTCCACAATATTTATTGTCCAAAATTGTTTGCAGTACAGAGAAGACAACTTGCTAAAACCATGGTAAAATGAGAAAGGTTTCCCACAGAAAATGACATTGAACTTATTGTTACCAGATCCATGTTTACTAATTGTTCTCATCATCCTCAAAGCATTTGTAAATTCAACAAAAATTTTCTGACAAGGTTTTCAATGAAAAGGTAGAAGAAAGCACAATCAGTAGTAGATTTTTTATCACAGAAAAACAAAGTAAACTGTAAATTGATGTTTTCGTTATCATCCAAAGTTTCTAAAATATCATTCAAAATTCTCTGATACAGTAGATACAACATTTAGAAAGCAAAAGAATGTCCAGTCATTCAGAATGAAAGCATTGTTTGTATTGTTCAAAGGGGCAGGGTCATGTAACCGTCAACAAAATTGTTATGTCTATGAATTATATTGTTGCCCACACATGGCCATTGTGTTCTGCACAACAAGGGCAGATTTTGTAATATATACAATAGCATCAGTCATTTTGGTTCACACCTCAATTCGAAGCGATTAGCGAATGCAGACAAAAGAAATTCTCTCAAGCAGAATTTCAAAACAAACAAAGCCGCAAAGTTGCCCTGAAACCAGTACGGCAAACTCTCGTTTGGTGCGGGCGAAGGGAGGTTTTTGAGAGAAGGTATGTGCTTATAACGACAGAAGAAGGGTAAATCTAAAGTTCTGTCTCACGGATTTTGTTTATTTGATAAAGGAGCTGAGGAGTGACTGCGTACATCTGAGCAACAAACATGCAAAAATTGTAATGCCCTCTGCTCGGTTTCTGAATCAAATAAACAAAATCCGCGAGACAGAACTTTAGATTTACCCTTCTTCTTTTGTTATAAGCACATACCTTCTCTTAAAAACCTCCCTTCGCCCGCACCAAACGAGAGTTTGCCGTACTGGTTTCAATTTCCGCTTGAGAGAATTTCTTTGTCTGCATTCGCTTATCGCTTTGTATTGAGGTGTGAACCAAAGCGACTGATGCTATTGTATTACAAAATCTGCCCTTGTTGTTCTGCGCAGATTTTGGTAGATGGGGTGAACCACAAGAAAGTTACTTCTGAAAATCCACCAACATCTCTGGAATCGTACAACTGAGCATTTTGTTTGTTTCTCTACGAAGCTTAGGAGTCCATCTTTAGAATATTACCTTCATTTTGAGAAAAATATTTGGAAAATCTCTGTGTTATGGCCTATCAAAAATACTGCAAAATTGTCATTTCAAAAGAAGTTTGTTTACATTCGGTGACCCAACCCCTTTAAGTTTTTCTCTTTGTAACTCTATGGCAGTTTGAAAAATTGTTTGTTTGATTTTTACATTGCTTGCTTGATATCATCTCATAACTTTCTTATATCAAGAATAATTTATTCTACTTTGTTTTCATTTTCCAGGAAACCAACTAACACAATTTATAAAGCATTATGAACCTTTAAATTATGACAAAAAGGATTTGAGAAGTAAACATTTAAGAGTCAGGAGATCAGTTGGGCCTCATGAAGAGCTTCATCTGAATTTTGAATCTCATGGAAGGTATGATTATGTTTTATTTTATGTATTATCAATCTCATGAAATTTTTGCACTTTATTAGCTTACAAGTAGACCTGTTATTCAAAAAAGGGTCTACAAGACAACCAGTGAAAGCTTGCTATGGCCACTTGAGTAATTATCTTTAAGTATCCTAATCCACTATTTTCAAATAATGTGTGAAATGCATCTCAAAAAGGCTGCATAAATTAAGCTCTAGAAATCTGAAACTCACTGTAGCAAGCTTTTGCTCATTGCTTCATAGACCTTTTGTCATCCATAAACGATGGTTTTCTTGCAAATCATTTGATCTTTCATCAACAGGTTTAGAAATTATGATACTTCTAAGTTTTTTCAAAAATTTTCTTGAATTCTTGAAAAAGAAGAAAAACAGTGTAATACTGAAAATATTGAAGATTTCAGAAAAGACCAACGGCGGATGTACTTTTAAGTTTGTTTGAAGCCATTCAATTCAAAGAAATAGGTCATAGAATTTTACACCCAGCTTTTTAAAGATTTGAAACCTATGCTGTGAATGAGGTGAGTTGTTTGCAGTGGAATTTCTTGTGGAGGATCTCTCTTAGGGAGATCAAGGAGAGGCTGATCAAGGAGAGGGTGTTCTCCCTGAAACGTAAGAAAATTTGATTTGCAATATGAAACATAAGAAAATTTGATCTGATTCATTTTTCAATGAAATGTTGGCTTGTTCGATATGCTACTGTACATTTTCTAATTAGATTGCATTTCTTTTTCAGTTATTTTCCACTTCGTCTCAAGAGAGATTTAGAGATATTTGCACCATCTTTCCCAGGAGCAGAAGGGGAACACAAATTCTCCCCTGGAAATATTTATGAAGGGTGGATAGAAGGTGAGTTTCAACCCAGATCTTCCACAAATAAACGATCATTTCAAACTTATCTGTTTAAACTCTCAGTCTTTTCCATCAGTTTGAACTGATCAGTTTTGTTTGTATACATGATCAGTTAAACAGATGAACTGGGATGGTTTTTCCACATTTTCATTAATGACCAGTGAATTTCCCTATTACCTAGGATGCTGTGTAGACATGTTCATAACATTTCACTTTTTACAACATTTTTCATTACATTAGTTCATTTTAACCAAAATTTCACAAAACGTTCCTTCAATGTACAATAATCATTCCTTTTCAATCAAAACATTCTTTTGATAAAACATCCCTTCAGTTGACCAGTGAATTTCCTAATTACTTAAGGTATGGAACAGACTTGTTCATAACATTTCACATTTCACAGCATTGTAGTACATAAAATTTGTTTGTTTCACCAAAATTACACAAAGCATTCCTTCAATGTAAAAATCATCCCTTTTCAATCAAAACATTCTTTTGATAAAACATCCCTTCAGTTAACCAGTGAATTTCCTAATTACTTAAGGTATGGAACAGACTTGTTCATAACATTTCACATTTCACAGCATTGTAGTACATAAAATTTGTTCGTTTCACCAAAATTACAAAAAGCATTCCTTCAATGTAAAAATCATCCCTTTTCAATCAAAACATTCCTTCATTTGACCAGTGAATTTCCTGATAACCTGGGATATAAAGCAGACTTGTTCACAATGTTTCACATTTCATAACATTATTCATGACACTTGTTTCACCAAAATTTCACAAAACATTCCTTCAATAGACCTAATTGGCTAAGGTTACCCATTTCAAGTCATGTGACCATACCATTGGGAAGTTTTAGTGTTATTTCACTTTTTGCATTCATGGCACAACTTTGTACGGTGCGAAATATGTCAGAAAAACCAAAAGAAGTTTTATCAAGAGATTCATCACATGACTTGAAATGGGTTTAAACAAACCTTAGCCGATTCTGTCCATTGAGTTTCATGATGTTTACATTTCCCTTCAGGTGAGGTAGGCTCAAAAGTCCATGGTTTTATCCATGATGATATATTTGAAGGCAAGATCTACACATCTGATGGCAAACAATATCATATTGAGCCGGCCTGGAAATATTTCAACGATTCAAAATTCCACTCTGTAATCTACGATTCAGAAAACGTCCATTACCCCCACCCCCATGGGGCCGGTTGTGGAATAAAGAAGGACTTGAAAGAGTGGATGAGAAAAATTCAGACTTCAGCACAGGGAGACAAGGAAGAGTCGAAAGAGCCACAGGGGATCAAGGATGAACATGTTAGATTCGTAGAAGCACCGACACATCCAGGGCATTCTAGGATGAGGAGAGCTGCGATTCCAAAGACAAGTTGTCACTTGTTTGTTCAGGTAGGTACTTTTATTCCCTAGATTTTTGGCAATAAAATCTTAGTCATGCGTAACATTCTATTCAAATTATATTTATTAAATGATATGAAAAAATATTCCGGGGTTGGTATAATTGTTGATTATTGAAGAGATTACACTGTTGTGAATGGTGTGTAGAACTTTTTGCCAATTTTTTTCTCTTTTAATCTGTGAAACTACACATTCATTCTGCTAAGAAGTGCGAAATGACGTCGTTTTGTATGACGTCTCTTCATGTTGAGCTGAACGAGGCTGCTAAATGTGTAGATATCATACCACCCACATTGCTAGCCTCATTATCGAGCATTCGCACACTTGTACAAAATACAAAATGGCGACGATATTTGGCCTAACTTACGAAGATTAATCGCCCTATGTATGAAAGTTCGAGGCATCAAAACTTGGAAAGACTTCTCGATTGGTGTTCAGCAGTTGGTAAGGTTGCTTTATAACAATGATTTTATGAACCCCGGACTTTTCCTTTAACACTGGATTTCCTGTGCAATCGGAAAATTCTACTGAGTGGAGGAAACCAGCCTTAAGAAGTAAACAATTTTGTAGGATGATGATGATATAAGACAACACTTGGAATTCCTGATGATGTTTTAATTAATCTTCATTTCAGTCTGATTGGAAATTCACAGAGAGCTTCGCAGGTGGCACTACAAGGGCATTACACTTAATGACGCAATATGTGAAGAGTGTAGCACATATCTACAAGGAAACTAAATTCACAGGATACAGCCATAGTAAGTATTAAAGGACCTAGGACCGATCCTTGTGGGACCTCAATTTGGACTTTTTGCGGTACTTCTATGTGAACTGAATCAGACTCCTCTGTAGGGTAACGAAAGTTAAAAGAAAAAAGAAAGACTTGAATAGCGAAGAATTGTCAATATTTTAATTTCATAATTTCATAATTTCATAATTTGTATATTTGATGACTTTGACACATGCCGCTCCATCTCATAGTATTGCATCTTTTGATTAAATTAATTGTCTCTGATGAAGTGATCCTCCGTTTTACCAGCATGATGTTGAGCTTAGTTATTGTAATTATTGCGACGAAATCTTAAACCTCTGTTTTCCAGTTTGTAGACTTACCGTATAAGCTCTATTAAGCCCCCCTCCCTAATAAGCCCCCCTCTGTATTAAGCCCCCCTCTCTAATAAGCCCCTCTCTCTATTAAGCCCCCCTCTCTATTAAGCCCCCTCTCTATTAAGCCCCCCTCTCTAATAAGCCCCTCCCCTCTGAATCAAAATTTGAAATAAGCCCCTCTCTATTAAGCCCCCCCCCTCACTTATGCAAAGTTCTTGAATTTACTAAATATTTCCATTTACTTGGCGACACAACCTTGCATGTTAATTTTGATATGGTTTGGGATAAAAACTGTGTTGAATTGATAATGTATTTGAGCCGAAAAATTGTATGTTGATTCCGCAAAATATAGGATAAAAGAACTGAAAAGCTAGCAAATATATCCTTGTTACTTGATTTTGTGAATAAGCCCCCCTCTCTAATAAGCCCCCCTCTGGAAGGTCCGAAATTAGATAAGCCCCCCCCGGGGGGGCTTAATAGAGCTTTTGCGGTAACTGTAAAATCTCCAGAATTCAAATTTGTCCATTGTTGCTTCTGCTTGTTGTCAAAGAATTAATCATCATTTCCATTTCGCAGATGTTACGTTAAAAATCTCGAGAATGCGAGCAAATACTTCCACTTGCACTGGAGCATGTCCATTCAGAGATCCAAACATAGGCGTGGCAAAATTCTTGGAACTCAACTCGGAAGTAGATCATGATGCGCATTGCTTGGCTTATATTTTCACTTATCGTGATTTTGCTGATGGTGTACTTGGCCTCGCTTGGATCGGTGAAACATGTAAGTGAGATTCTCTCTTGTCCAGTAAACTTACCCAAAAGTAGGCAAACCTAACCTACCAATGATTTGCGAAGAAATACTTCATCAAGCTACAATAGCTAATCAAGGAGTGTGATAGCATAATAGTTATTCATAGAATTTTGTATTTAGTTTTCGGGTTTTAGTGAATTTTGGTCCCGATTTGCGGGTTCTGGTACCCCAAAGCCCCCTTCGGAACAGATACGGCGACCATTCCGAGAAAAGAAACAGTTCAGTGAAAATTATTCATGACAATAGACGTTTTAGCTATTCTACAAAAGAGCCTGGATCGAGCGACATTTTTATACAGTTTTATACGCGAGGTTCGAGTGAATGGCATTAGAGCTTCGATCGCAATTGTGCACATTTGAAAGTTGTACGAAGTGTAATAAAATATCGTTCGATCCACATTCTTTTTCAGAATAGCTAAAAGGTCTATTCCAGTGCATGAAAAGCAAACTTAAAATTGTTTCTAAACCGATGACATTTTAATTTGTTTTTTGGCAGCTGGTGCATCAGGGGGCGTGTGTGAAAGATGGAAGCCCTACGCAGGGGGCAAATTCAAAAGTTTGAATACTGGTGTTGTGTCTACACTTAACTATGGACAAAGTGTACCAACAAAAGTCACAGAGATCACATTGGCACATGAAATTGGTCACAATTTTGGAGCACAGGTTTGTTCCATTTATTATGGTTTCGTAATTACCGCGAGCGAAGCGAAGCAAGCAGAAAAGTTTTTCGATCACGCCCCTTAGCATATCCTGCAGTTAAAATGTCAAAAATCTTCAATCATGAGGCCCCATAGACCCCTAGGCCCTGGGGCAAATTGTCCCCTCATTTCTAGTCATGAAAAATGTAGTGGAATCTCACTCCCATCATTTCAAAGATTTGACAGAATTAATCTTTTTCAGTCTTTTAAAATCTTACTATTTCCGTATATTTTTGTTTAGTAGTTTTTTGTTTTGTAAGCATGTATAAAATGTCTTAAGGAAGCTTGCAACCAAATGATCGAATTTGCAGATTACCATGTTTGGTTCTAAACCTACAAACCCACCCGTGCAATAACTGTATTTGGTTGCAGGCTACCTTCGCTTGTATCTTCATTTTCGGTTTGTATTTCATAATTCCTTTTTTTGTAATAGTTAGCTATGTGTAGTTTTATGTAGCTTTTAATTACTTTTAGAATGGCTGCAGGGTAGACATAGTATTTCGCGCTCCATGTGGCATTGTCTTTGTAGTATTGTAACGTCTTTTGTAGGTATACACCACTTCGATTAAGCAGCCTCGGTTTGGAAATTTGTCAAAATTCCTTCCTATTGTTCTTATGAAAATTTCAAGGCCAGATTCGGATTTAGAACCCAAACATTAGTCTAGTTACATGTTTTTAACCTGCTAGCATTCGTGATGTTGATTTTATGATAATGTAAAATTCAAAGATCTATAAGGGATTTGACCGTCGAAAATCGTTCGGGGTGAAACTTTACACCCCAAGTCATTTTCACGGTCAAATCCCTTATAGATTTTCAAACTTTATATCGCCATAAAATTAGCACTACAACCGCTAGTGACATGAAAACTTCTGGTTAGACTAAAGTTTGGGTGCTAAATCCGAATTTGGCCTCCAAAATTTCAAATGAACGAATTTTGAAAAATTTCCAAAACGAGGCTGTTAATCGAAGTGGTGTATTGTATTTAGTTATATGTTTGTAAAATTTTTAATTGAGTATGGAAAAAAAATCTTTAAAAAAGTCTGATTCATTCTGTGGTTTTATTTTAGCACGATCCAGCCAAGAACTCACAGTCATGCTCTCCAGGCTCCAAAGGTGGAGGGAATTACATCATGTACCCAAGAGCAACATCTGGCAGTGAAACAAATAATTACAAATTCTCATCATGCAGTAAAAATTATATTGGACCAGTTCTGGTTGCAAAGTCTGACGTCTGCTTCAAGAGTTAGTCTTGTTATTTCATTACTTTATTATATACCTGAATGAAGTTTCAAAAACGAGGCAATACAGAATCCCACAACTCCTATTGGTTAATCGCACATTTCCTGCGGGTTTTCCGTAGTATTGTATAATAAGATACAAGGACGCGTTTTTGTCCCCACAGCAACTGCTTTAGGCCTATGAGATTTACGATAAACTCAAACGACATGGCTGTAACAAAATGCGTTGACTAAATGACTCGAGTTAAGATGAGAAGCTATCAGGTAATAAAACTCATACTAACCGGTTTTGTTGTACAGGAAAATATAAAGCCCGAGGTCTTAATGCACAGACCGTGCTTGGCTGGGCCACATAACATTCAACAAACCTGTCATGTTTATAATCTGTATTGTGGCCATTGTGTTCTGCACAGATTTGCATGGATGGGGTGAATCCACAATAAAGTTACTTCTAAAAGTCCACCAATATCTCTGCAATCCTACAACATATGAGTGTTTCGTTTGTTTCTCTACAAAATTCAAGAGTTCATATTCAAAATAACACCTTTATTTTTAGAAAAATAGTGGAATTCTCTGTGATACGGACTATAAAAAATAATTATCAGACATTATCAGCTATTTGCAATCTGCATCTCTATAATTATTGATGATATCAAAGTCTTGGTTTTATCAGAAATGTAGCTCGTACAGAAGGCATGTAGGAATTTTCACAAAGTTGAGTTTACCTCTGTGTTCAATATTGATAAAAACAAAGAAAAATCAACCAATCAATCAATCAATCAATCAATCAATCAATCAATCAATCTTCATAAAGCAGTGTAACGGCAAGCTTCTATGTATTTTTTTATTCAACTTATGTTTAGTTTATTTCTATTATTTAATTTGTAGAACCCGAGGGACCAATCTGTGGGAACAAAATTGTCGAAGATAGAGAAAAGTGCGACTGTGGTTATGTCGAAGAATGCAGTGATCCTTGCTGTAACCCGGCAGGAAAAGCTGGAGTGACTGGGTGCACGTATACTGCTAAAGCATTGGCGATTAATGAAACTTCACGATGTAGGTGAGTAGACTTATAACGACGAGTCCCTTATAAACCTTGCTCAACAGGGACTCATAAAGGTCAATTTCCAGTCAGCGGGATTTTCCGAGCGGGCGGAATTTTAGACAGTAAAAAATTGCTCAGCAGTAACTATCCATTCAATTTCAGAGCGACATTTTCTCTAGCAAACAAAAGAATCTCCGCCCGCTCGGAAAATTCCACTGACTAGAAATTAGCCTAAATGAAACATTGGAAAAGCAACCTCGTCCCACGGCCTTTTGTCATATGGGGACGGGGAGACGAAGAGATTTAGGCCTAATTATCAAGGCCATATTGAATTAGAAAGAGGCTTATCCGTCCCGCTGTATAAGTAATTATGTTTATCATTGTTCAATTTTAGCCCATCAAATGGTTTCTGCTGTGACAATGGAACATGCGCTGTCACCCAAAGATCGAATTTAGTATGCAGTGCAGCGACTGAATGTGCTGAAAAGGCTTTTTGCGAGTATCCTTTTCATCTCTGAGTAACTCTAGACTTATGTCATGTTTCCTTTTGTTGTGGTGCTGTGATGTAATCCTCTGACTTTGCAGCCAGAACAGTTAGGCGGAGTGGGTTCGATACCCGATAGGACCCCTCCTTTTGAGCGTCATGACAAGGGGTCGCGGACTCGATTAGGTCTGCTCTATTTCTACGAAAAACGCAACTTCATCTCCACCCTCTCCTTCACCTTGCATTCGTTCAGTGTTTTTGATCTTGTTTTATTATTTTCTCTCATACAACGACTCATACAACATGATTTCATTTTCATTTCATTTCATCAAAAATTCAAGCTATCAGCTAATATACGATATATCTACGGCAGCCAAGAATGTGAACAAGATTTAAGATACAAGCTTAATATATACTACTTTCTACCGAATTTATAACAAGATTGTAGCTTAGGACACCTAGAAAGAACTCTAATGAGCTTTCGAGCTAGATGACCCTTCGCTAAGAGGTCTATTTTGATATGAAACCATATCATTTCAATGGAACTGCCCCAGCTTACAGTGCTGAGATATTCCATCCAGTCAACCAAGGCCGAATAACGCGAAGAGTACTTCTGGACAAAAGTAAAAGTACTTCAGGACAAAAGTAAAAGTACTTCAGGACAAAAATGCTTATTTTACCTAGGGCCGAAAATATGGAATAGTCTTCCATCTGACTTAAAATCAGCAAACAATCCATATACATTCAAACATCAGATCAAAAAAAATGTTTTCCAAAATATTCAAAAAGAGGAAGATGACATATACATGCTCTACTAAGACCCTTTCTCGTCTCTCCCAACCATGTGTCCACCGACCAAACTGTGTTCTTGTACTGATAACAACTACAGTACTTTCCTACTTTCTTATTTTATCTTTTATGTTATACCAGCACCTCTAAGGGGACGATTATGGAAAAATGGTCAGCTTGACCCTTTAATGTTATTCCTACAACTGTAATTAGGAGTGTTTTCCTTTTTACGTTTTTAACCTTAAAGTTATATTGTCTTGTATTGTATATATCTTTTTTATATATTTATTATGATATATAACTTGTAAATATTTTTTTAAGTGGCAAATTAACTGATGACTGAGGTCTATAAAACAAAATGGGAGCTTAATCCTAGTTTCATGAAGGAGATCTTCGTTGAAAAACGCAGTCCTTATGGGTTAAGAGGCTGTCATGATCTACTATTGCCTCAAGTGCGCACTACGTGCAATGGCTTGGAGACGATATCGTTTCGCGGGTGTAGATTATGGCAGGCACTTCCCAATGACATAAAGCAGTCAGAAACCCTCTCTAGCTTTAAACGGAGAATCAAAGTCTGGAGAGGAGTAGAATGCAATTGTAGACTTTGTAGACCTTTTGTGGCTCAGGTTGGGTTTCTGAACTGATCTATTTTACTGCTTTGTAAATACCGTTGAAAAGAACATTGTAAATATGGAAAACGTTGTAAAACTGTATTCGTAGATAACTATTCTCTATTTGATTTCTTTTTTTTTCTTTTTACAAATTTTACTTTTTTAGATAGTAGGCCTGAGTTAGCTCTTGTTTTATAGTATCCATAGGACCATAGTATCCTGCTAGAAAAGTTGTCACTTTATGGCATAAGGGGTATTGAGCTTGAGTGGTTCAGATCCTATCTTAGTGGGAGAAAACAGTGCTGTAAGGTGAATGGGCACATATCGAACATTGAAAGTATTCGATATGGAGTTCCCCAAGGGTCTTGCTTGGGACCACTTCTCTTTTTGATATATATTAATGACCTTCCACTTGCACTTGATAATGCCAAGGTTACTATGTATGCAGATGATACCAGCATCTCTTATTCCTCTAAATCAGTTGATGAAATCAATTCAGCAATCAATGATGATTTGTCCAATCTCAAATTATGGTTAGAAGGCAATAAGTTGTCTCTAAATGTTACGAAAACTCAAGCTATGCTTATCGGTAGCAGGGCAAAACTCCAGAACATTTCTAACAGTGATGTCATTAGCCCTAAGTTTGTTATTGATGACGAAGTTGTCCCGATGATAAATGAAGCTAAGTACCTTGGAATACAAATTGACAAAACATTGGGTTGGAAGGAACATATCAACATTATTGCTGCAAAGATTTCGCGAGGGATAGGGATGCTGAGATATGCAAAGAGGTACGTCCCACTCAGTACAGTAAAAACCATGTACAGAAGTATAGTCGAACCCTATCTACGATACTGTTGCACGGTATGGGGATGTTGCACTGAGGCAGACTTAAAAAGATTGCAAATTCTCCAAAATCGCGCTGCCCGTATTGTGACAAATAGTGCTTATGATGCACACTCCTTGCCCCTTATTAAAGGTCTGGGCTGGCTAACAGTTAAAGAGCTGATCAGGTTTGAAACGGCAACTACTGTTTTCAAATCTGTTAATCAACTCTGCCCAGACTATATGGCCCAAATGTTTCAAAGACAGCGTGAACAGGCAATGAGGACGCTAAGAAACTCCGAAACTGACTTGAGACTTCCTTTGTTTAGAACAAACAATGGACAAAAGTCATTTGCATATCGAGGGGCTACCGTTTGGAATAGTCTAGATCACCAAATCAAACTGTCTCCCTCGCTATTTAACTTCAAATTTAAACTAAAGGAAGGATTATAAAGCAAACTTTACGTACTTCCTTCCATCAAGAACATATATTAATTTTTCCTCTCTGTTGCAATTTAATTTCCTTTTTTCGTTTGGATAGGAATAATTAAAATTAGGTTGTTTTTTTAGGGAATTTATCTGACAATGCATTAAGTGGTATTAGGAATTTCTTGAGTAATTAATTTTTTCTTTTTGTTTTTCTTTTCTGTTTTAACAGGGCACATTGTAAAGCAGTTTTTTCCCGTATGAACTGAATGTTTTTTACCCTGTATAAATAATTTAAAATGAAAATTTAAAAATGAAAATAGCTATTTTGTATGTTGCCTACTTTAAATAAATCAATAATAATAATAATAATAATATTAAAATTGATACATACATATATACATACATTTCCTTAATTTTTCACAGTGGTACATCTGCCACGTGCCCCCCTGCAGCTGCCAAGCCTAGTATCACCACGAACTGTACCAATAACAGAAAAGTGTGCATCAATGGGGTATGTGATAATCTTATTACCTGCCGAATGTGTCCGGATAATCTCAATAAAAAGCATTCCTCATTGATAAATCACTAACATAACAAGGGCAGATTTTGTAATACAATAGCATCAGTCGCTTTGCTTCACACCTAAATTCAAAGCGATTAGCGAATGCACACAAAAGAAATTCTCTCGAGCAGAAATTGAAAACAAACGAAGCCGCAAAGTTGCCCTGAAACCAGTACGGCAAACTCTCGTTTGGTGCGGGTGAAGGGAGGTTTTTAAGAGAAGGTATGTGCTTATAACAAAAGAAGAAGGGTAAATCTGAAGTTCTGTCTCGCGGATTTTGTTTGTTTGATTCAGAAACCGAGCAGAGGGCATTGCAATTTTTGCATATTTATTGCTCAGACGTACGCAGTCACTCCTCAGCTCCTGAATCAAATAAAGAAAATCCGCGATACAGAGGTGTAGATTTACCCTTCTTCTTTTGTTATAAGCACATACATTCTCTTAAAAACCTCCCTTCACCCGCACCAAACGAGAGTTTGCCGTACTGGTTTCAGGGCTATTGTACTACAAAATCTGCCCTTGTTCACCAACATTTGATTGCAAGACCGATCTTCAAATTTCTTTTTGGCGAGAGGATAAAGGACCAAATGTAATGTTTTTACGTTAAGTATAGGAAAAAAACATTTATCATTTTAAAATGGTTTTGAGTCATTGATGAAGGAATCAAAACAGATAATGTTACCATAGGTTTGATAATCGATTTTTGGCGATTTTTTTAAAAATCAAATACGTTATTAAATCAAATTTGAGCCGTGTGGATAAATGGCGCAATATAAATGCCTTTTATTATTTATTATTATGTTTTGGGGATATCCGGTACTATGCCCCCAAACTACTTATGAAATCTGTATTATGACCCCACCAGACACTTAAACTTTAATTTGTAACCTTTGATCTTTACTTTGTTGTATAACGCGGGAAAATCTTATTCTGAAAAATGTTAAACAGACATTTCTATTGGGTGCTTTTTTTTATATTCATCTAAAATTTTACAATCATGTTACACCTACATCCTACTATACTTCCTAATTACTATACAAACTATACAAACACTACAGGGACAGGACCACAAGGAGCAAAGGACAATGACTACCCTGTGGCCATTAACATAAAGACATGCAAATATTAACAACTAAATGAAACCTACAAAACGCTAAACATACGATTAATTACTCGAATCCGTTTCACATTGGATGTCGCCAGCATAAGAAAATGTGC
This sequence comes from Aurelia sp. 3 sensu Dawson et al. (2005), assembly GCA_964020215.1. Classification (NCBI taxonomy): domain Eukaryota; kingdom Metazoa; phylum Cnidaria; class Scyphozoa; order Semaeostomeae; family Ulmaridae; genus Aurelia; species Aurelia sp. 3 sensu Dawson et al. (2005). Next base: position 1,031,633 of record OZ026576.1, read on the forward strand.
TGAACCGTCACTGGTTTAGCATGGATAAGTTCCCATATTTTGCTTCATGTGCCTGACAACAAATGTGAAACAGACTTACAAGAGAAACGGGGAAAAGTGTACCTAGTGGTTGTGTGGCGTAAAAGGAAAGTTTGAAGTTATCCAAGCTGACCTGTCTTGTGGATGAAATTTAAAGTATGTTCGAGTATATTTCTGTTTACGTCATTAGAAAGCTCTTTATTACCATACAATAAGTATTGAACAAGGACGTTGTTTGGAAGGGTGTCGATTTGGACAAATGGTCGTAACAATTCCGAAACTCTATTGGGTGCTTTAGGTTTTAAAAGCGCCAGCTTCTTTTGATTGACACACAATTAAATGCTATTGACGACGCGATGCTTTCAAGATTGCTCGAGATTCCGCCTTTTTTGTGGCCTTTGTTCCAGACCACTCGAAAAGGTAAACTTACTTTTCTTTTCAAGTCTTTTCAAGTGGTCTGGAACACAGGCTACCTTTTTTGAAATTTTTCTTGGAGTTTTACGAAAGCGCACGAGATCTTTGAGTAATTTGCCTTTTGTTTGTTCTTATTGTATTGGTCCAAAAGAACTTACCAAAAGACAACCTTTTTTTATAGACATGCACTCAGCACTCGTTCTATCAGTCTTAAGCAAGGCACTGCCTGTGCACCTATTCAGGCTCTGTGACCCATCCCCAGAAGACCTTTGACCCGTGATCTTTGTACCTTAGACCTCTGATCTTTGTACCTTAGACCTCTGATCTTTGTACCTAAGATCTCTGATCTGACCCTGATCTTTGTATAAGATCTCTTGCAGATATTTTAAATTAAAAAACTACCATTTTCTTTCCAGACATGCACTGGTTCCATTTGTCTTCAGCAAAGCAAAGTAGATTGTATGTGTTCCAACAGCGCCTTTTTTTGCCACATTTGCTGTCAAGATAGTAATGATACAAGCACGTGTAGACCAACAAATTTGAAACAGTCCCCTGGTATGTTTCCTTATATTTGGACATTATGTTTCATATCATACTTCTAACTTTGTGGTTTGAAACTTTTCTTGTGTGAAGGCGCATTAAAACACGGAAATACAAGGGAGTTCTATTCGAACAACTTGAGAGCAGTTGGACTTAACCACGCTCAATTGTACACATCAGTCGAAGACAAAACAGAACAGAAAACAAGACAACAAAGCAAGCCACGAGGGTCAATTAAAGGTAAATGAATTATCAATCAAAACATCGGTGTCCTAACACCCTTGCTGGCATATCCTTGCATAAAACTTGAATACATTATTCCAAAATCAATGATAATATCAAAAATGCTCTTTCTGGAATTATAGTGAATGACCTTCGATCTATTCAGTTGGAAGAATTAAGCAATAACATTTCATATTTTACTTTGAAGTTTTGTAAGGACAAGTCAGGGGTTGATAAAATTCGGAATTTTGGCAGGAAATCGAAGCTTCACCAAAAAACGGAGTACAAAAATTGCGACGATAATCATGTTCATATTGATAAAATTATTGTCAAAAAGCAACCTTACCAATTGCTGAACGCCAGTCGTGAGTTCTTTCCAAGTTTTCATGCCTCGAACATTCATAAATTTTGTATTTTGTTCGAGTGTGCGAAGCAACGAGAAGGAGGCTAGCATTGTGATCAAAAGATGTGGCAGCCTCATTCAGGTCAACGTGTTCGTACTTCTTAGCAGATTGAGATGTGAAGTTTCGCAGATCAAAAGAGAAAAAAATCGAAAAAAAGTACTACACACCATGCACAACAATGTAATCCCTTGAATAATCAACAATTATACCAACCGTGGACTTGTCCTTTAAGATTCGAGTCCTTTTCTTCTGTACTCTATTCACAAATGGGAACCGAACAAAATTACTGATCTCTTATGTTGCAGGCTCCCCTTGTGACAACTACAAAGGTTACTGCGATGTATTGGATAAGTGCCGTCGGGTGGACGCAGAAGGACCATTATCTCGTCTAAAGAATTTCATTTTCAATAAGAAAACTTTTGATAGTATTTACATGTGGATGAAAGAAAAATGGTGGGCATGCGTCTTGATTGGGCTTGGACTTGTCCTTCTTATGGCTGGTAAGTACCCCGTAGATTTACATTGATTTGTATATTGTCCTCAGATTCATGTATTTTGCGACAGGAGGTGATTGCTTGAGTGTCTCAAATTGGATGTAACTTGAGATTTGCGATGACACAAAATTAAGTATGCAGAACAGCTTTCAACTCTCCTGGCATAACAATAGGCTTGGACGAACTGTAATTTTGATGTCTGAGGATTAATTTGTTTGTTTCATTTTCACAGGTTTCATCAAACTATGCAGTGTACATACCCCCAGTAGCAACCCCAACTTGCCCCAAGCAAGACCGATGACGTTACCTAGGACCATGTCACGAAAGAGGCGACCAGTCCAGACGAACCCCTCTGCTCCACCCATCATTGCCCCAAGTGAAGAGCGGCTGCCTGGATATGATACGGCTATGAGACAGCCACGCCCATCAGGAGGCCGACGAGGTCAAGCTCATCATGGAGAAGTGCATATGTATGACAGGTATTAGATCATAGGTCATAGGCCATGGGGCACTCCAAAGGTCACATATGAAATCTGTTATCTTTCTAGAGTCTTAAGGAAGCGGTGAAAGTAAAAGGATATGAAGTGACGCATCTTTGGAGGCTTTGTCGTTTTAATTCCAAGAAAATAAGGTAAAGGTCGAGGAGAAAAGGTGACCCTCTTGACATTCGCTAGAACTAACGGGTGTCTCAAAGAAGTACCCCCTTTTGACTAAACAAAGAAACAAAGTGATGAAGTATTTTTGAAACTTTTTGAGTTCAAAGGTACATTTTTTATCTCAAGCTCAAATGCACATACCTTGCGCGGGCCTTGCGCTTAGAAACTGCCCACAAAACACCAGAGATATGAGCCCACAAATGCCCCATTCACACTGCAAGTTAAACCAGTTTAAATCAAACCAGGTTTTCAAATAAGGCCTCCTGATCGGTCAATCCGAAAAATCCAGTCATTTGGTTGGTTGAAATTTAAACTGGTTTAAATAAAGCTGGTTTAATTGTGTCAGTGTGAATGCAGTAAAAGTCAAGATTTGGAGTGCACTTGAGACTAGAGGTTTCGAGAAAGGGCCTAGCCATGATTTGATAACATAGGCATTTTGCAAAAGAATTTTCAACTGTGATCTTTAGTTTTTACTTTTAAAACAACTGTATACTGTAACTGTAACTTGATATGCTGCAATTGTTTTGAAATGACTTTTCTTTCGAGGAATCGGTTCTTATATTATGTTCCATCCCAAGTTTTATTGAAATCAAAGGAGATGAAAAGGAGCACATGCATGCGTATTTTGGAGACGTGGCACGACTTTAATTCCTTTCAAAAGTGAAGACTGAAGATTAAAGTTTACAGGTGCTTTGGAAAATGTCCATGATCAGATATTTGCTAGGCCCTTTTTCAAAACATCTGGTTGCCAGTGCACTGTAAATTTTGTCTTTGCGAGCTTGTGTCTCCTGTGCTTGGTGGACGATTTTTAAATACATGGCATGTGCATTTGAAGAGTGATAGATTTAGCTGTCACTCGGAGAGTAATGATAGCGTATCGTTTTGTTTCTTTTTCCACTCAAAAGGGGTAACTTTTTGAGACTGTTTCACAATTGTAGCTACTGCCAGTTGCTATTTTTCAGGGGTTATCACGAGCCAAAACTTCCTCTAAAAGGCAAGAAAGCCTTTAAAGAACACCATGTTTTACATATTTACATATTTCTCCTTATATTGGATCTTATAGGCCATACACCTGTTGTAGGGTGAAAGGAAATAAGCTTGAATTTAATAGAGGTTCTCAGGGAACTCTGCTTCCGTTCTAATGATCATAGAAAGCTGGAAGGGCAAATGATATTGCTCAGAACGTCTTTCAGTTGTCAAGACTGTTGTCAATTTCATACCTTTTTCAGAATTTTGACGACTGATTGATTCTAGGGTAATTGATTTATTTCTGGAGGGAAGGACTTCTAAAAACTGGCTTCTAAAAACTGGACTTCTAAAAACTCTTCAGAGCGGAAAGCAGAGTCACCTCAAAGTTCTCGCAAGAGCTCACTGTACAGTCTACCACTGAAGTGAAAGATTTCATATGTCAACAGAATTTGGAGTCTCCTTGTGCTAAAGGCCAAAGGCCTAAATTTAAGGATCAAAATACTATAGGTTAAAGGTTAAAAGACAAGTTGTGCTCCTTCCACATGGAGCAAATAGAACTTGTACAGATTTATATATTGGAAATAATGTTTTAGTCACGAAGCTTTTTAATTTTGCAAGATGAAACAGTTTGTTTTTAATTCTGGGGGTACGGGCCAAGCGGGTTCTTCCAGAGTAAAGGTACCTGAGGATGTGTTGCCCTTAGGGTGTATATGTTTCGCCTTCTGGTCTACCCAAGTGTCTACTTTTTTGGCAATCTTGGTTTCGGCGAGAGTGTACTTTAAGCAATTTTCGGTCTTGCAAAGGCCAAAGTTTGGTAGTTTTGTCTAGAACGGCAAGTTTTGTAATTTTGGTCCAGAGAATGCGAAATTATGGCGACTTTTTGAAAAAATGCCAAGTATTTGCACTTTTCCTCTAAATTTCATGTAGCCAAGGGTATCTTTTTTTCCAAAATAAATGGTCTAGCGAATAGTACCCTTTCGAAATGTGAGTAGCACACTCCTACCCGAAATTTAGCCATGAAGAACCCCTCCTTCCGTGTCCTTGGAACTCAACGCTGTCTCATATAAAGTGTCAGATGAGAACGTCAGCTAATGAAGAGAAAGCCACAAGCAGGATGGCTCAGTCTTAGTGCGTTTGCTGTCCATCTGAAGTTTGGTTAGTTGGAGTATCAAAAATTAGATTAAGTTAGTTTGCAAAAATAGTTCTAGCTTAATATAAGATTTAATTTCCAACTATATACAACAGGAGAAATACAGTTCACAAATATTAACGTAAAATACACTATTTTCAAAATCAGCATCATGAATAAAAATTGATTGTCCGTTATTTACAGTTTTTGCAACAGTTCTGGCCATGCTTCTCTCAAAGGAATAAGATATGGCCCCGCCCTTTCAAACCTGCTACCTATAATGGAGAGAGAGTCTCCAGCTTCTTCTAATGCCAGGTGAAAGGAACCTTGAGATGTGGTCATTTCGTAAGAGGACTAGAACACCAGGGCCGCTGAGGGGGAGTAGGAGGGGCAATTTGCCCCAGGGCTTCGGGGTCTAAGGAGCCGCATAAAGTAAGATACTCTCCAGTCTTCTGCCTGCTTTGCTCGCAGGGGCCCTCATTTCACAGTTTTGTCCTTGGGCCTGCGAAACCTCTCGTGGGCCTGCTGAACACTGTTTCAAGAAGCTTTGTTTCTCGGTTTCGTAAATTCTTCCTTCGGATGTTTGGTACTTCTAATGAAAGTAATAGCTATTCAAGAGTTTTGCATTTTTGCATTTTTGCATATGCATTTTTGCATTATCACAAATCTCACCTGACATCTAAATACGAGACAGTCTTCAGATTTACGTCGCAGAAAAATCGATTTCATTTGTATATCTTTATTTTATTTGGTATATTTTGTAGTTATCTTTGTTAAATAAAGCATAAATCGGTGGATTAAGGAGCTATTGTCATCCAGGATCCTTTGCAGGCACACTGCTGTCATGCTCTCTGAAAATCAAGTTTGGCCTAAGCGACAAATGTAGATTCAAACCGCAGCATTTGAATTGATGGAAAGTTTGACTTGAGTTGGACTCTTCCGTCAGATCAACTGCTCCTCTGTCGATGTATAGTTTGTGTTTAGGCCAAATTTTGATCTTCAGAGTGTCTGAAATTGTAGCGTGCCCGCCAAGGACCATGGGTAAAAATCGCTCTTTAAAAAGGTAAGGGATTAGCTCGATTGAGAACGTCTGTAGTTTGCAGTGGGGCAAGATGAATTTGCTGTTTTGCTTGTAAAATTGAGGCATATGTACAATTATCTGAAGCAGGCCCATCGGAAGCGGGGAGCTAGGGGGGGGGGGGCTTCAGCCCCCCAATAATTTGCTGAAGTTTGTTGATTTTGTAAGTGAAAAAGGCTGTGATTGCCAAAGTCGCGGGAGTGAAGAATGCAACTAATATATCTTCGAGGAAGCTACCAGAATCTATCAAAAATGCCATATCTTTTGATGTCATACAACTCAAAAGTTTCAAAATTTCCCTTGAAAGACTCCCATCAGTTGTAATCCGTTGCGTCTTTCAATGGCAAATTATCCAAACTTTGGGCTTTTTCCAGCGACCTAAAGGGCGTGGTCGTGAAAATTTTCCCGTGAGCAAGCCCTCGGACCCCCATTTTTGCTCGCATCGCTCGCACCTCGTTTCAGCCCCCCCCCAATATGAATGTCGTTCCCGACGGGCCTGTGAAGAAATAAAAATCTTCCCCAGTCTGCCGCAATTCTGCCTCACCTTACACTATGCTTGTTATAGTTTTGTATAATAAGATGCTCATTTTTCACCTTGCATATAATTTTGTAGAGAAGTTTGTTTTCTTCATGTGGTATCCAGGTCAAACCCAAAAACGTAAACCCAGCAAAAGATCGAGTTGACCCATGCCAAGATGCTTTAATTTCACATTTCACAGAACGGGAATTTTTAAACATTCCCCAAGAACACTCAGATTAAACTGCCTGTAAGACCCAACGCTAATACACCAGGACATAAAAGCCACAGACCCAAGGTGAATTTACTTCAGACAGAATGATTTAGACCCTAAGACTCTAAGAGCCCTTGAGTCTGACTTGGAAATACGCGTTTCTTCCCCGTTTTGCTATTTGCTGTTTCCTGTAAGAAAGTTTGCCAATATATTTTCTTCCGTAAAAAGACCCAAATGACCTGCATATAACAACGAATTGACAAGGAGGATATTTATATTCGGGGTTCCTTCACATTTACCCAGGTTCCGGATTCCTTTTACGGTTTAGTTGCACTATGTCTTGTTGAAATTTTGAAATGATTTTTTGGATTTTGCCTTGTAAGCTTACTGTCCTTTTTGAAAGAGTTTTGGCCACGTACTCAAAGTATCTTGAAATTAACATCATTTAATCACTCAAAATTAATCGTAATAATTTTTAAAAATTTTCACTCTTTATTTTGTGTCGATTGATCTCTTTAACTTTGCAATGTCATATAATTTTTCTGGGGATCTAAATTTTCACTCTTTCTTGTGGGTCAATTGTTCTCTTTAATTTTGCAATGTCATAATTTTTGTGGGGATCTCTTGTACATGTCTTTGTGGGGTTACCTTAATTGCACACTTAAGGAGCCCTCGCCACCCAGGGTCCTTTGCGGGCACGCCTTCATTATCTGAATATCTTGAAGTCAAGTTTGTGCGCAAGCAGCTGTGTGGATTCCATTGACCTATCAATTATTTGTAGTTCAATGGTGAATTCATATTATCAGCTTAGGCTCGTGCCCGCAAAGGATGCTGGGTGACGAAGTCTCTTTAATACCTCTTTCTTTCATTCAAGTGACAGTGTCAGTGAAGGCACCTCAAGTCAGAGGCTGTCAGAATCTAACGAACGACATAGCAAATCAGACACTCATGTTGGGCAAAATTTGTCAGACTCGCAAGATAGGGAACATTTATCAGACTCGCAAGATAGGGAAAATTTATCAGAGCCACGAGATATGGGAAGCTTAGACTTGCAGGATAGGCAAGAGCTCTCGGAATCTGAGAAAAGTCAAAATTTGTCAGACTCCCAGGAATTTCAAAGTCTTACCGAGTCCCAGGAAGATAAACTTCCTTGAGAAGAATATTTTTCCAGAAACTTAGCTTTTTCTATGAGTTGTTTGTGAATTTGCAACTTAGTTTATACATAGATTAATTAGTTAATTAATTAATTAGCCGACGCGTAGAGTAATGAACTCTGACCTGTAATGAACTCCGACCTTTTAAATTTAAACTATGACCTTTGAGCTTTGACTTAAATTATATTATACAGCGTTTTGCGGTTGTATTATATTGAAACTCGAACATTTTGTACATTGATCGTCATTGTAATCAAGCATCATTGTAGTCAATCACTTAATCACATGCTGATCACTCGTTTAATCACTACTGTAGCCAGTTTTTTGTAGTAATAGTAGTAATAGTAGTATGTAGACAAGTCTTGCTTTAAGTTTCGTTTGTCATCTTATTTCGGCCTCGATTTCGGCCCACTACGGACCGGAAAAACCCGAATATAGACTTACTACAAGTCTATCTTCGGTCATAAGAACGATTTACGATGACTAGGAGAATTTGAATGCAGCATTGATTGGTTGGACGAGAGTTACAAGTCTATCTTTCTCCCCTCTTTTTTCTTTTGGTATTTTTTCCTTCTCTCGTTCGTATGACCAAAAGATAGACTTGTAGCAAAAGTCCAACCCGAATAGGACAACGAACAAAACTAGGGGAAATCAAAACAAAGTAATCTGTTGACTTTTGATATTGACAGCTGTAAAAGCTCGATTAGCTCCGTCTCAAATATGCCCCCTTCTTAGCCAAAACTTTTACCCACTCCCACACATGTCGAATGAGAGATGTTACCAAAGATTTCCCTTTCATATCAAGACCTGTCAATTGACTTTGTGAATATGCTCTCTTTTACGTGTCACCTAACCTGGCTACCTGACTCTTTAATGAGACTTCTAAAAAAGAATCTAAATCGAACGATGATACATTTTGAAGAATTTTCGAATGTGGGTAATAGACGATTACGCTAAAGATGGCGGCGAGTAACTTTTTACCAAGATCCATTGCGTTCTAATTATGAATCTTTAACGATTCTATAGGAATTCGATTAAAGAACGCAGTGCATCTTGGGAAAAAGTTCCTCGCCGCCATCTTTAGCGTAATCGTCTATTGTGAAAGAAGCTCTAACGCCACTCAATCAAAATCGAACCTCACGTCTAAATTTCGTAAGAATATAGCTCGATCCAGGTTCTTTTTTCGAATGGCTATAAGGTCTATTAGTCTGGGTTTTCGTTTTGTTTAGAAAGTCTTGTACCCAGGGCCACATGCATAGAGCTGTCACCTCGCCATTCCCCAAAACGTTCCTTGCGTTCCTTTGGCGATCAAAGCAATCATGAATGTATTGTTTCAGATTTTAACATTGTTTCATTTCAAAGCAATTAGATCCAGCTGGCAAACTTTGAATGAAATCTTGATTGTTTCGATTGCCAAAGGAACGCAATGGTTGCTTCCTAAAAGCAGCCATCTTGATTGCTAAAAACTGATTTAAAAAACGAATATGGATGTTCTATGAGCTCCCTTGTTCTGAGGCATGCTATAAAACTTGCACAGAATCGCTGTCAAAAGGAAATTTTAAAGATCAATGAGAAATCTAAAAACAGTTCTGTTACTTTCGATCACGGGCTCGAAATGCCAACTTCGAAACAGGTTTTAGATGGCTGGGCTGTTTTCAGTGAATGTTTATAGATTCAACACGTGGTGGAGAAACAGGGAAAAGTGTCCTTCACTGCTTTGCCCCTTACTCCTGGAGAGCTCCCAACTTCAAGTTTTTTTCACACTAGGAAGACACTAGGAAGTTTTTTCTCAGTGTCTTCTCAGTGTCGCCTCCTAATTTGGGCCAGTACTGAAGCTTTCCGAAAATTATCAGATTTTGAGTACTCAGAGTTTCTTACGAGTTTCTTAAAGATTCCATAACAATCTTCTTGTTCACTAACTGCGCTGCGCCCTCGTGAACTTTTCAAAGCAATGCTGAAAACTTTCCGATGTTTAGGCATCACTCAAGTATATTCCCAGTAGCATGATACATGAAACAAGTGAAATAAAGGAAATTGTGTCAAGGATTTCCTTTGTTAACGATAAATAGTTTCTTAAGTTATATTTTCTACTGGAGTTTCTTGATTTTTGATGATCGAGCATTGAGTTTCCAGTAAGCAGTTTTTATTGAAAAAATACGTGTTTGTGCATTTTCAAATGTACGTCAAACTGATTGGTTTTTATTCCTCTGTTTACATAACATATCACACGAAGTTGTGAAATGACACTGACGTAATAAAACTCAACACCCTAGTATGATCCTGGCTGCATTTGATTGCTCATTGACAAAAGGCGTATTTGTCAAGAGCCTTTAGGCCTTTTTTGAAGGCAAGCTGACCCGCCTATAAGAGCTATGATTTGTTGGCCTTTTTGCGATGAGTTTGCAGAGAAGAAAAGCAAAGGAACCTTCAAATGACTCACAAACTTCGGCATACTGAAGTTGTGGGTTGCGCCGCGTTTGCATTTTATTTAGTGTCAAGCGCAGCACGCGCAGAAGTAGACAGACTTATTAGAGTCGATGTCGTCTTTTCATGATACTCAAGTGGTGGGTTGGGCTCTAGACTTATGGCGATGAGTCCCTTCTATCTCTAAGGTAAACCTTGCTCAACAGGGACTCATAATGAATGCAGTGAAAAAGCAGGCCCTATTTTCTGCAGTCATCAATGGAATTTTGATGGAATCACGGCATCGAATCTCAATCCCATGGGAGTGTTTTCGATTCTTCAATCGAATCGAAAATTCTATAACATTTACACCGTAACTATGGTAATGCGATCTGTTTAGTACTCAATGAATTGCAGAGTTTGGGCCTATTTAGAGTCTCTGTTTTTATGAGTCACTGTTGACTGAAGCGTTATCATCAAGTCAAAGAGCACAGGGAAACTAGAGACCCATCATCGTCATAAGTGGACATACTAAGGCGGTGGGGCTTAACCTGGGATCGAACCCTCCTCTGCGCCTGGCTATTATGTTCGTCAAGGTTTCACCAATCAACGCCATGCCTCCAGGTCTTTTTGAAGCATTAAGTTAAAAAAAACCCGTTTATTGGCAAACTGCATGATCCATTTTGAAATGAGCAGGACAACAAACGGGACTGTAGACTGACTCACGGAGTTTCATATGTTAAAGAACTTCGAAGGTGTAGTTAAATGGGTCTTTGAGTCGAGGCAAGTACCCTGCTTGAGTGTAATTTTTGGCCTTCGTTAGGATGCAGTCATGAAGTTTCATTCAGGCTCAAGCTTGACTAATTTAATTGTGGTCAATTCCAGTTAAGCTCATTGATCGTTCTCTTTTATTAGTCTCATCCGAACAAGGAATGTTAAGCTCTCTCTTGCTAAGGTGCAATTTCCTAATTTTGACCATTTCTTTTGATTTTTTTTGGCTTTGTAATTGAAATTCGTTCAAATATGTTTCAGATTTCAAGAAACCAGAAGATAGCCGAAAATCCGAGAAATTTCACCCCGAAAGAACTGCCAGAGGCTTTCCTTTGTCAAGTTAATTCTACTCATATCCTGAAACTTTTCCCATTAGGAACTGACATATACGTCTGATCTTTAAGTCTAAGTTTCTGACTTGTTGTACCGAATTTTGAAATAGTCAATACTTCTTCTGCTCCATTATTTTCTCTGATATCATGTTTTCAATGTTTCTGTACAACGTTGAATCCGTATAACGAAATGGTGTTGGGAAGACGAGACAGGCTTGTCCAAGGAGACTTGCATGGGGGGAGATGTGACCCCCCATGCAGTGGGTTGAAACTCATGCGCAACCGTACCAACATTACAGCGGATTAAAGGGCCCTTTTGATCCAGGATGCTTTACGCCCAGGCAAATTTTTCGAGCCAACTGGAAATCTATTGTTCAAGATGGCAAATGCTGCATTGAATTTGAGAAGAAAGTTGTGTTTATCCAGTCCGCTCGGAATACTGTACCAAGTTCTTTAAAGACCTCCATACTCAAGAAATTAGTCCCTATATATTTTATTAGGATCCTAAAAGCTGTAACAAAACAGTCTATCAACAATCTTGAATATGCAGCATTTCTCATATTACCTGTCGAGATAAAATTTTTTTTTTTGTCAAACATTCTTTTCTTTCAAAGACACCTCTGGAGGGACCATTATGGAAACAAAGTCGCACTGACCTTTTTAATGCTATCCCTGCCATTTCAAAGTGGGGGTGTTTTAAATAGATTTTTAGCTTTTTAACATCTTAATTTATATAAACATTGTAATTGAATTTTTTCTTTTTTTATTAGATAATCATTTTTAAATTTTAATTTAGTGATGGCAAATTTTACATACATACATACATACATACATACATACATACATACATACATACATACATACGTGGAAATTAGCTTCAAATAGTTGAGACTTTGGAAAAATGTTCACAAATTTTGCACAAAGCTCATCAATTGTTTTCTACCACAGTCCAAAAGAACCCCTTTCCGGCCGGACGTTCAGTCCATCATGTGTCGAATATTTTTCTCCACGAACAGTGTCCTTGCACCCATCTTTGAGCCTTGCAGAGTCCGTTTGTCCGTTTCCTGAGGGAAGAACAATCGTCTTTGAACGCTTGGTTGAGTTTCAAGTACCTATTGTCCTTTTCTATTGTAAAATAGAACAAATCTTTTGTTTTATAGAATCCCTAACGTATTAATATCACGTGACAGATGTCAAGCTGTGCTGAACAATCGGCGCTTTGGAATGGTTTCAGACTGGAGCTGTGGAAGCATGCGATCAAACATATGAATTCCTGCAACGATAAAAAGTATCACAGCCGAATGGTTTATTTATTGACAATGTTACCACCAAAATATTATTGAAATATTAATGAATATTATCAGCAGAATCTCGTTGATGAATGATATCAAAAGCCTGATCGCTCATATTGGGACTGAAGTGAAGTTGCGAAGCGTGTGGATGTGATTATGTCTCCTCGTGAACTAAAATTTGGGCCTAATGTTCACAGATCTCGAGTCTTCAGATCCTGATGAGAATCAAGTGCAAGATTATTATGGCCAGGACAGTAATGATTCTCCGTTATCAAGCAAGGCAAGTTCAGTGTCAATGGACGATTATTTGAGAAGACTTTTTACTGCTTGTGACACGGATAACGACGGATATCTCGATAGGTTTGTTCGCCTTGTTTTCTTATCTTTACCATATTGAGTTTTATCACTTCTGTATTGATTTTTCTCTCACTGTTTGCCCCTTTATTTTATTCAATTATATTGCTCGATGATGCCGCTAAGAGAATCGTAAATTCCCAATGAATTATTGTGTAAGATACTCCCAGGTTTCAACCGACAAATTCATTGATAATAAACTTCTTCGGGTTTATGATCAGTGAATCATATGTCGAGTCAGAGTTTATTATCAGATCGCTTCTGTATTGATTCTTCCTCGCTGTGTACCCCCATATTTTATTCATTTACATGGCCCAGTAATGCCGCTAAAGGTGAGGCTTGAAGCCTTTTCAGTTCTCTGGTAAATGTTGGCTAAAATAATGCTAGCCTGGGTCGATGAAAGCCCCGACTTCTCCAAGTTTACTGTCAGTTATCATGTCAAGTTTTTCGGTTTTATTTCTCACTCAGCTCAGTTGCCCTAATATTTTATTCATTTTCTTGGCGATAATAGTAACCCAGAACCCCCTAGAACCTGCCTTAGCAACTCAAATAGATAGCTGAAAAATTTAGAGCTAGTCATGGATAAATTTTTGTCGGGTTTTATCTCACGGATTTTCTCCAGCACAGTTTGCTTCTTTTCATCATTCATTTTACACAGCGCCACTGCGCCATATTCCGGCGTTGAATTCCTAGTAAATTACCGTTTAAAACTTAATTTGAGTTAATGGTTAATGAAAGACGAGACACCCTTTCTTCCGTCAGCCGGGTTTTTCATAAAACCCACTACAGTACAGACGAGGTAAAATAAACTATTATTTTGTTTGGAAGGTGGCCAAATTGTGAGGGCAGACTCCTTCAAAACTCCTCGTCGTTCTCGATCTTATCAAATATTTTAATAAAATGTGGGTGGATTTGGATTTGAATTCCAGAAACTTCCTAATATATGGTCATCGAATTGAGTTATTTCATGGTAAATTTTTAGTGGTTTGAAAGTGGCCGGTTCCCATTCAAAATTAGTGACAGAAATGTAATGATGATTTGTGATGTAAAAAATATATGTGCTAAATCTGGAAATGAAAAGAGTGAAACGAAATTGTCGTCCTTTTAATTAAAAACTCAGCAGATTTAACGATCTAGAAATTTCGAAATAATGTGATCCTGGACTTCAAGTTTTTGTCATGGATTTATCATTTTTGGAATGGTTTTAGTTCCATTTCCATCACAAATTCGCAAATCAATAACAATGAAAAATGTGATAAGCGATAAGACTAATTCTTTCCTTCCACCTTTTAAAAACAACTCAAACACAGTATTGATAGGACATTTTCGTCAGCTTATGTTTTCCTCGTATAATTGAAAAGGTTGTACAAAGTATTTGAATCGTTTCCGGTAAAACGGAATCAATATTGGCAAAGTATAAACATTTCAGGGAGAATCAATTTTGACTCATCATCCAAGAGAAAGAAAGATGCTTGGGTTGGTTTGTGTTGTCCTGTTGTCCCTGCACGATTGGATTGGATGATGAAAATTAATATTCCAAAATCAGTTTTCACACACTTGATTTCAAACACACAAAACCAAAATCTATCAATTAATTCCCACAAAGATTCCCTCACAAAGTTTACACTGCAGTGGAGGTTTAGTGGTATAAAGAATAATATGCAGCCACATCGCTATAAATAACTTGGGAAATTTCAGGAATAAAGTTTCCAAACCAAAAATATTTTTGGTTAGAAGTCATGGAATCAAATATGTGCTAAGAATTTCTCATAATAGTGTACTGCCAAGCATAATGCCTTCCCTTGCTTGAAAACTTTCAACATTGAGAGATAGGACAGCAGAAAAGAGGCTTATTATAGCAATACACTTGTGTGTAAGAACCTGCTGAACCTGTTAATTTAGACCCCAACTGTATGTATTGCAGAATTATAGGTTCTTATAAATTGTAATCAGTGTATAAATATTCATCTCACACTGGTCACAATAATTGGTCAGATAAGATGCAGGAGAGAGAAATATTGGAGAGAAAAACAGCAGTTTCTTTATTGAAGTCACAGGTGTAGGAGACGGGGGGGGGGCTGGGAGGCTGCAGCCCTCCCATCTTTGGAAAATTTTGCAAAAATCAGGCCACAATCGGGCAGAAAATCAGCCCAAAGTCGGGCAAAATTTTCGTAAACAATGGATCTTTTATCGGTCAGCCCCCCTAAATTTAAGCTTGAATCGCTGAGAAATCTCATGAGAGAACCATTCAGACAAATTGAAAGGTTTTGAGTTTAAACCAAGGTCAACCTTCAAAAACAAGCATAATCGTGACATGTGAACAGGGATCTCTCAGTGAACTGCAATGAGTAACAGTTGTTGAGTTCCACAAATGACATAAAACCACTCATCTTTCCCAGCTGTCTTAAGTTATCACAGCCATTTTGAAAATATAATTCATTGTAGATCTGCTTCCAAGGCACACCATGCGCCAGAATCTTTCATTTGTTTGGGGATTAAAATTTCAATCACCAACTCAAGCAGACTTAGGCCCATTGATTTTGTTCTTATTGTCCTTTCAATACAAGTTTTAGTAAAAGGCAAACTATTTACTTTCTCTTTGCTTCATAAAATCCCTGGGTATACTCTTTGAAGTAATTTTACACATTTTTGAACATTCACAGCCAGATATAGGCCCCTTATTTGTTATTGTTGAATACTATGACCTAGCCTTGTCTGCAGCACCTGATGATACATCAGCAACCTGTAAGTTGTTTTATTGACAAAGGGCAGAATAGAATTTTGCAGTAAAATGGGCATGTGTCCTAGGGAATCATAGTTTGCCTGCTAAGTCCTTTTGGAAGAAGAACTCGTGCAATGTATATTTGCCTTCAATTTCTCAGAATTTAACAAAGAGACAGTTTCACATCTAGAGTAATAAACATCAAACTCTTGTCAGAAGCTGCCACATGCTAGAGTTAGGTCCAACGCATTTAGATTCTGGGGAAAGGAGTTTAGATTGGTTGTGGTAATTTTTCAAATGATTCTTTGCTGTTGTTTTCTGACAGAATTTGCATGTAAACGTACCAAGTAAATTGAGAGATTGATAGAACCCAAACCACATCAACAAAGCTAGAAATCTTCTCCATAGGTTCCATTAACAATCTTCATCTTCACTTCATCTTCACTTTCAAATTTTCAAAGCAATGTTGTTTTTTGAAAACTCTCTGATGTTTAGACATCACTCAAATGCATTACGAGTAATATGGTACAGGGATTTCCTGAAAATTAATAGTTTCTCAGGTTATATTTTCCCGGTACTGTAGTTTCTTATTTTTTTGGCGATCTGAGAGTTGATTTATATAAGATACATGCATCTCAAACCAGCTTCAAAACATTCACGCATAACTGAAACATCAAACATCAACAGGCAACCAGATAATTCTTTGCAAAAGATTAAATTTTCATATCCTTGGTTGTTATGTTTACAAACTCAACAGATACAAAATGGTTGCACAAGTCAAGGCTCAATTGATTAACTGCCAACATATGAATAGAAATTAGATAACAACTATTGTCATAATTGTTGTTTATTTTTTTATCAACAATATGAGATAAACCACAAATTCTCTTGTTTACATACAGGTTGATAAAATAATTGTTATTGAGTGATAATAAAAGTGATAGTAAAAAGATAATGTTAAGAATTAAAGAGATGTTTACATTGTTATGCAAACTTGTGGAATTTCAGTAGGTTCTGGGTTGAAAATTTAATCAACACTGAAGAATGTGAAAGACCAAGCCTTGCAGCTTTTGTAAATTGCGAGCAAAATAGATTTAAGCAAAAACTTCTATATCAAATGAAAGGACAGGAGTCAGGCTTTCAGAAAATCACCATCTCATCTACGTAGGACCGTTGGTTGCAGAGAAATTTAAATTTTTCGTTCGATAGCCTTTGTTTTGATGCATTCTGTAGATCGATTGTTTCCGTTTAGGCCAAATTTATTTCCAGACCTCCTTAAATCATAGTGAGCCTACAAAGGATCCTGGGTGACAATGGATCTTTAAAAATTCTCGTGAGTACACATTGTTTTATAAGAAAGAAACTAAGAATTTGGGTCAGTACTGGAAGTTTCTTAAAATTATCAGATTTTCAATACTCAGAGTTTCTTATGAGTTTCTTAAAGGCTCCATAACAATCTTCATGTCTACTACCTGGTGCATCAAGAACGTTTCAAAACAAGGTTTTTTGGAGCCATTCTAATGTTTAGACTATACTCAAGTACCTTATAAGTAATATCAAGATAAAATAAGAGAACTTGGTAATATGATACAAGAAACAAGTGGAAATAAAGCTAAAATTTGTGAAGAATTTCTTTTATAAAATAAGCAGTTTCTTAAGCTAGTTTCTCAGTACTGGAGTTTCTTAATTTTTTGGCTATCTGAGAGCTGAGTTTCTTATGAGCAGTTTCTTATAAAAAAGTAGGTGTATGCCCCTTTTAAGGACACCAAGAGCCAGTGTCATTACAGATAGCAGTGATGCCTGTGGTATCAGGCCAGTATCTGTTTTGCCACTAACAACGAGATTAAAAAAATTTCTCGAGTGTGGTCGTATTTTCACGTTGAAGTGTGAAGACAATTTCTCAAATCCTCAAGTTCACAGTTTTAATTTTTGTGGAATACCTCAACCACATCTAGACCATACTTGTTTTTAGTTTTCGAAGTGGAAATCTTCTTGGCGCCTCGAGTGTTTGATGTATCCACAGTGTCACTCCCTTTAAGGGCAAATGTCATCCAGAATCCTTTGCTGGCTTGGCACGCCCTGGAGTAGTTGAACTGACTGACAGATGAAAGGAAGCCTTTTGGCGACTCACGGAAAGCTGTTTATTCTTTGATTGTAGGAAAGAGTCTGGATCGAGCGATATTTGCATACGCTTATTTGTATACATGATTTAATCTGTGTTAATGCGCCAGAGGGAATGTTGAACTCTCAATATCTGTTGCACTTGCAAGTTCGAGCAAGATAATAGTAGAGGGAAGCGCTTTTAACATTTGAAGTTAAAGTTGATTTGCCTGGCAAGGGAATTTTGTTGATAGGACAACTTTGCTCAGGAGCCAATTTTCTCTCTTGAGAATAAGGGTTCACTTAATAGACCACCAATAGGCCGTTTGCTATTCTAAGGCCTGGTTTTCAATAAATCGTAATTACGAGTCCCTGTTGAGTACGTTTTACCGCTGGGACACAAGGGACACATCGTCATAAGTCTAGAAAGGCACAACAGCAAAGAACTGGACTTGCGACAAGTCTTCGTTTTTGTCGTCTCTTGATCTTTTGACGATATTCAATCCGCGCCGAAGGTGCAACGAGCGCGCAGCGCGATCACTGACGAAAGAAGAACGAAAAGGAAGACTTGTTGCAAGTCCACAAAGAACAAGAGACTAAATTTGCATATCCGTTTTTCAAGTTTTGCGAATTATAGTAAAATTTCTTGTGTACAAAAATCTCCTGTTGAGCACGGAAAATGATTTGTTTTCGAGGGGAAATCCTGGTGAGGTCCTGACCACCTCGAAGTATCTTCTGGAGAAGGAACTCAGCGATTACTTGACAATCTATATTTCATGTCTGCATCATAAATTTCAGAAATAACTTTCACTCCAAGAATATCACTTTGAAGAAACAGCGCTCGTTAAATATGAAATAATTGTTTGAAATATCCCTATTAAGTTTTGAACGACTATAAACAGGTTTAATCGTAGAAATATTGACTTTTTATTTCATTGGAATGAAAATCCTTGGAGATAACAAAGCAATAAACAGGCGGGGATTTTTACGAGTTTTTATCTTTTGAGGATTTGATTTACATTGAAGTGGAGTCTGATTTATGATATTTTTAAAAAGATTATGTTGCTAATTTTTAAATACCTATGAATCTTGTTTTTCTGTTGACGCCCTTTTCTTTATATGACGTCAGTTTTTTATTGGAAGGCCGCCAGTCCAAAATGGCGGAGGTTTCAAAGAGAGATATGTCTTTTCTTGATAAGGACTCCGATGTAATCTTTTTATCGAGATTGGCCCTAGACCTGAAAATCTTGGAGTGGAGTTCGTCTGATAAACATTAAGAGATATGTCTTGTAGACCATGGGTAGAAGGAAACGTTCTTTGCAAGTTTTAAGATTTTACTTGTTCACTAAGGTAGCTTTTTGTTTGAACTCTCCGTACTTTGACAAGCTATTTTTTGGAGTTTCAAGGTCGAACATTCTTTGACTGAGAATATCTCAACGTGTTTGTGATGAAGTGTTTGCCTTACTTTACCAGTGCTTTTTATTTACCAATGTATTCTTGTTTACATTATTTAACGACTTTTTGGTGATGAAAAGGTCGGATGTGGTTGTAGAAATCTTCCGACAGAGGCGCTAAAATGGCTAAAAATGCATTTTTCATACATCATTTTCCCAAATTTCCTCCAGCAAGAACCCAAAATTCCCTCCGATGGGGGGCTAGATGCTTCCAACGGGAAACTGTAGTCCCCAAGCCCTCCCCTAGCACCACCACTGGAAAACGTCAAGGTAGTCACTATGTAAAAGCTGCGAGTGTGCTGGTTCTTTGGTGAAATCTCCCTCAGTAAGTGATGTAGTTAAGCCCACGTTTAGGCCCATTTTTTTGTATGCTAGGCCTTTTTGTCGTTTAGGCCCATGAGAGCAAAAACAATTAAAGACAATGGTGGCGTATTTACTTTATATTTCGTGGAGTATCAATCCACCTTTTATTGAACAAAACGGCATCTAACATGCGAAATTTTCATATCTTTCTTGTAAATACTGTAGCTTCAAAAGAAACGCAAGAAAACTAAAATTATTTGTAGGCCCATAAGAACACGCAAATCTCAAAACAAAGATGGTGAATTCACTTCATATTTCGTGGTATATTAATCCAATTGTGAAATAACAAGACGGCATCCTGCATGCAAAATTTTCATTTGTTTGTGTAAACATTTCAAAGGCTTAAAAAAGAAAATCGAGCAAAATGAAGAAACTTCAGCAAGACATTAATCTATTTCATGTAAACAAAGCGACTCCTGGCTGACTTTACTTTGAAAAGTTTTCACAGAAATAAGGCCTGAACACCAATAGCACCTCGCTGAGGCTTTTTGCAATGAGAAGGTCTCTCGCACTAAAGTAAGGACTTTATTGCGTTTTGCACAGCTGTGCATTTAACAATAGGACTTCTGACAGAAACCCTTGAGCTAAATAAAGGTTTCATCGTCTACTTCTAGGGTTGCTAGTAAATTTACTTCTTATGTTCAGTTATTTTGATGGAATATGGAGCTGTGATGCTATTAAGTGAGATTAATGAACGGACTTCGTAAATGTAGAAGTGAGGAGGTTTGTACACTCAATATTTTCACAGAAGATTCCAGCTAAATAAAGAACTTTGCATCGATTTGTAGCGAGGACAGTGTATTTCCTTTCTCTATCCTGTTATCTTTGATTGTATTTTACTTTTCCTTTTAAGCAGTTATTTTTATGAGATAAAGAGCTAAATTCGAGCTGCATAAGGTGTGCGAAGCGAAAGGATAGGTGGCCCATGGCCTAATCAAGTGAAAGATCACGTGACATGAAAAAGGGCCTGGATCTAGTCTTTGTCGCAAAGCGCGCGAAGAAATATGTGCTGACGCCATCCTTCACACGTTTCTTTCTTTTCGCCTTTTTGAAATTCCGAAGTGGATATTTCCGAAGTTATGAAGCGTTCAAGTGGCTTATCTTCTTTGCATTTGTAAGTTTTTATCAATATAATCCTTATTCTACCTTTCATTTATCGAATTAGCGTCGAATGGGTTTCGAATGAGTTTCGTTTGCAGTGCAAACCGGCTTCATTCGAAGTTCGAATATTGTGGATTCGATTCGAATGTCGCCAAAGGGCCTAAGGCCTATAAAGGAAGTCTTTGTAGGAAGGGGTAAGATAAGGGCGAGTGATGCCGATCTTCCTATTTCATTTAAAGATAGCTTAATATTTGGGAGAAATTAGTATACGATTTACTCAAAATTTCAAGCAGTCCAAACAGTGAGTTGTCTATTCTGAAAAGTTTGGCCAAGAACTCGAGTAAAAAGATAGGAAGTCCAGGGCCAGGCCAGGCAGGCCTGTGTCGGATTCTTCGATATAAAGCAGAGGAAACTGTGGTATTTTATTTTTATTTTCATGATAAAATAACAGCCAATGTTTTGGGGGGTACTCTAGGAATCCTGGGGGCCCGGTATGTCAACTCTGGGGGTCCAAGTGTACATGTAGCCGTGCGTGTCTATGAAATCTCTGAGAAAGGGGGTAGAATTTCCAGTGAATCTTCCAGGACAAAGAAGCCAACAACAAAGGGTAATATTTTCAAAACCTCAAAAAGTCTTTCCATACCTCTGAAGGAGTAGGATTGCAAGGTAAATAACATTATCTAGGTCTTGTTCTGTTCACCAAGGTATTTCTCGCGCGCCGCCTACTTAATATGGTGCATCTTACAAGAGAAATCCTTGAAAAAGGGGCATTATTCTCTAGATTTGTCAGAGGAAAGCCTGTAAAGGAGGTTGATTTTGGCAACCAAAATCAAAGAAAAGAGGGCAACTTGGAAGTTGCTAGACAAGCGTGGTTACACTTGGACCCATACAATTGACCCACTGGGACTGGGGGGAGGGGGTCAATCTCTTTTATTAACAATAGATAGCCTGTGAACTGGGACAGTTCTGTCCCCCTCAATATTTCAGGTCTTTGATATTTAAGTAGAGTGTGAGGAAATCATATTGTATTCATACATACTTTTGATATTCAGCAAAGGGAACAATTTGGTTTGGGTGTATTGTGGGTGCCAAAAATGATTGCCTGTGTGTGCAAACCCATGTCAATGTATGCGTTGGATATTTTGATATAGGCAGAGAACATCATGGCATTGTTTTAGCCCCCCTTCCCCCTGATACGAATTTAGGCGAGGGGTGTGTCACTCTTCCCAAATAGCGTGCGAGATTTTTTTGAAAGCAAAGGATTTTCGGGGATTTTGTATGGATTTTCTTGAAAACAAAAGGATTTTTGCAAAGGTGTAGCAGATTTTTAAAATGTGATACACCCCTCAAATTTAGGGGTACTCTGGGGCCAAATCCCGCCGTATGAAGAATAGCAAGTAAATATAAGCCTATATCAATCTACGTCAAACATTGGATATTTTATAAGAAGCAGAGGAAATCTTTGCATAGTAATCCTAATAAACTGGAGAGTAAAACTCTATTGAATCTCAGAGCATACTTGAAGTTTATCATTAAATCCTATTCCACGTATTCATGGATTTAATTTTGCCTCATAGTTTTCGTAACTAAGTCACTTATGTTTCATGATAGCTCAGATAAAAGAAAATCTTCTCTATTTTAAATCCATTTTTGTCTGGATCTGGATAAAAGTGGGTTTGATATTGTTTTGAGAATTAATTTGAGATTTCTTCAAGTCCCTCAGGCTTGCTTGGAGCTCATTCAAACTGACAAAAACAGCTGAGTAAAATTCAAACTTGTTTCCAGGCTTTAGAGGGCTTCTTTGTGAGTGTTTTTTGAAACATTTTAGGGATAATACAGTTCAAGAGACCATAATTTCACGTGAATTGTGCTGATTCAAAGTGAGAAAAATAGCTGAGCAGAATTCAGACTTGTTTCCACACTAGAGGGCTTCTTGAGGGAAATTTGAGGCACTTTGAAGAAAGGTCATTTCAAGGGACCTCAAAGGTAGTTTTCACTCATTCAAAATGAGGAAAAAATCTGAGAAGCAATTTCTACTAATGGCAGTCTGAGCTACAAGTAGTCAATGATTTTCATTCCTCCAGTTGGCAGATTTTTAAAGTTTCCTGTCCCCTAGTGGCTGTCGTCTTTTCTTATGAACCATGGAAATTTTATTCTTCTAAGATTCAAAGTGTAACTTTTGAGTTGGAACAGATTCAAGCCGAAAATAGTGTGTAACCAAAAGTCATCCTTACTTCCTGTCTGTGACTTGACTAGTTGATGGATTTAAGGGGTGCAAACTTCACCTCTTCGTGATTAAAACCCCAACTTGCTCCTACTCCACATGGGTTCTCTGCCCCTGGTTATGACAAAATTCTACTGAATAGTGGCCTTATTATTTAGAGAGTACAGAATACGAGTCAATGTTATGAGGTGCAAAAACCTTAAAATTCTCGAAGGAAGTTTAAATTTTTTGCACACTTCACATGAATCCGTGGATGGGCCTCAACCTACATCCAAACTCAGTGTGAATAAGCCGCAGACATTAGCCTCATTTCTACCATTCTACTAAATATTTATCTCGATTTAAAGAGCCGTTGTCGGGCCCAGGGTCCTTTGCAAGCATGTTGAAATACCAGACTGTTTAAAAATCAACTTTAACAAACCGTAAATGTTATATTAAGCCCCCGGGGGCATATTTAATTTCGGACCTTCCAGAGGGGGGCTTAATAGAGAGGGGGGTTTATTAGAGAGGGGGGCTTATTCACAATATCATGTGACAAGGATATATTTGGTAGCTTTTCAGTTCTTTTATCCCATATTCTGCGGAATCAACATACAATTTTACGGCTCAAATACATAAATTCGACACAGTTTTTATTCCAAATCATGCCAAAATTAACATGCAAGGTTGTGGAGCTAAATAAATGGAAAATATTTGGCAAATTCTAGAATTTTGTATAAGTGGGAGAGGGGCTTAATAGAGAGGGGGGCTTATTTCAAATTTCGACTCAGAGGGGAGGGGCTTATTAGAGAGGGGGCTTAATGGAGAGAAGGGGCTTAATAGAGCTTTTACGGTTAGCTGAACTAATCGAATCGAAAAGTCAACAGAAGTAAAACTTTGCTATCTGTTCAACAAGGACAAATTTTGTAATACAGTAGCAACAGTTTCTTTAACTGACACCTCAATTCAAAGCGATTAGTGACGGCAGACAAAGGAAATTCTCTCAACCAGTAAATCAATACAAACATGGCTGCACTGGTTGGCCCGAAACCAGTAGAGCATACTGTCAACTTGTGCAAGCGAGAGGTGGTTTTGAAGAGAAGTCCAGAAGTTATATGCTTATAGCGAAAGGAGAAGGATAAATCTAAAATTCTGTCTTGCGGACTTTGTTTTATTTGATTCAGAAGCTGAGCAGAACAGAAGGCATTTCTCCTGTATTTCAGGCTTAAACGAAACAATTGCCACACAGCTCCTGAGTAAAATGTACAAAACCCGCCTGGCAGGTCTTTAGACTTCGTTTGAGAGCAGGAACACCGCAATGCGACGAAGAACAACAACAAATATGTGCGAAATTAAGAATATATTAGATTTACCCTTTCGCTGTAAGCACATAACTTCTCTTAAAAATCAACTTTCGCTTGCAGAAGACGAGAGTTTGCCCCACTGGTTCTGGGCAACTTCTGCGGCCATGTTTGCTTTGATTTATTGGTTGAGAGAATTTCCTTGGTCTGTGTTCGCTAATCACTTTGAATAGAGGCATCAATTAAAACAACTTTTGCTACTGTATAACAAAATCTGTCCTTGTTTATCGCTTCAACTATTGTTGTGTTGACCTGTAGTTTTCGCTAACGGTAAATTTGATGTTTGGACAGTCCGAAATTTTAGCATGGCTGCAAAGGACCCTGGGTGACAATAGGTCGTTAATCCTCAACGAGCTATTTTGAACAGAACCTCTCTTTCTGTTATCTGAGCATCTTAGCAAACTCCTCCCCTATGAAATGGAGACCTTATCTAATCTTGAAAAAGACTGAACTTCGATGCAGCACGAATGATATTAGAAATAGGCAAGAGACACGAAGAACACGTCGATTTTTGCTTTAGGTAATTTCGTTGTGCACCCGTTACGATTGTATGAGCAGGAAATCCTTTCTGGGAATATCTTTTTGATACCTTCCATATACGGTAAAAACCCGCACATAAGAACCTTCATTTATTAAGAACCTACAGCCTGAAATTGTACGTTGTGTACCCTATAAATAAGAACCATTTCAGCCTGATATTTGGGTATAAAACTGCATTCTTTCATTCACTGGGAAATAAATTCAGCTAAGATGAGAAGAGTGTTGATGACTAAATGGACTCATGGCAGGATCTAAGGGAAGACAAAGAATTCTTCACCAAGCTTTAGAAAAAACTGGTTGTCTGATGACTGTGGATGTGTCAGAAGATGAGAAAATTCAGCCCCAAGGACTAAAGGACTTTGTTTTTTAAAGTAGAGCTTTGCGTTGCTAGCCATGTTACCATCAATTTGCAATGCTAAACCTTCAACTATCCTTTGTTTTCTGGCATTTGTTTTGGACCCTATGTTAAGAACCTACACCCTGATTGCGGGATGTATCTCATAGCATAAGAACCTAAACAGGCTGATTTTTACTGTATAGTTTCTGCCCTTCAGATATCTTTAGAAATCACATAATGTAGTGTTGCACGAATAACATTGGATACAGGGCAGAGAAACGAAAGAACACTTCCAAAATGCCTTAAGGCGATTTCTACTCTTCGTGTTCTTGATAACTCCACCTCGAGACTTTTCACGAGACAGTAGAACACATATTTGAGCTTGATAAGGCCAGATAAGGGGATTTTCGGGGTTTTTCGTGACCCACAATCAAATTAACTCATTTCTGATCGAATGTCATGATTACAAAGAAGGCATCTGCTTGTAACTGTAGTACCAAGACCAAAAGTTCTGTTATCTCGAGACCCATGGCAACTGATACATTCTCCAAAGATGGTAGATTTAAGAGGATTTGGTTCCATTCAAGTGATTTATTTCGAAATTTGGATAGATTTGCCTTCGAGGCACTCTTATGAAAAGGCTTGTCCTTACTTGCTTTTTTTAAATTTCCTACACGAGTTTCCCTTCTTATGGTTAATGATTTCTATTTCTTCACAAATCTTGGATGCTTTTGCTTTTGAGACGTTCTTTGGAAAAGGCTTGCCCTTGCTTGCTTCTTTTGAAATTTCCTGCGTAAGTTCCCTTCTTATGCTCAACAATTTCTATTTCTTTGTGTGGCAGTTTTGGATACTTTAGCCTTCCAGTCATACTTAGGAAAAGCTTTTCGTTGCTTGCCCTTTCTTGACGATTTGCTCTGCGATTTTGGCTTGTTTTGCCTTCAAGGCATTTCATACGTTAGAGAAAAAATGTTGTCCAGATTAACGCTCGTATTTCTATAGGAAAATTGTCCTTGAAATCTGTGTTAGGGTATCTTAAGTTTGGGCACAATTCGTGCAATAAGTAAAAGTTTCTTTCAGAGGAGTGCATTAAATAGAATTTCACTGTGTATCGTAGTTCGTGGAGGACTGCGTTTTGAATCAAGAATACGATAAGGAAGCTGAGATATAGTATGGGGGTACTGTGAATGTTTAGACAAGTTTTTAGGCCTATCTAAACTCTATTTGTTCAGAGTTCAGAGCTCATCGAACCCCAGACCATTGGCACAGAATAGTAAGTCAAAATCTGAAGTTAGACATCAAGGAAAGAGACTAAACGACACGAGAGAAAGTTTTTTTCCATCTTGACTAGAATAAAGAAACGTTGATCAAACTTTGGGGACATGTTTTCAGATAACTGGTTACATTTTGAAAGATTAATCAGTAATTAAAGTCATATTTATACCACGCCTTTTTAATTTCTTATAAGCGTAAAATAAACCTCAGAAAAGGTTATGAAGCCACGAAATCTGTGGAATCTATCAGTCAATAATTTTCTTTTACTCAAGTGGTTTTCTGGAATTTCGTCAGATGGAATTACTTCGCACTTAATCACGACTTTGTGTGTTTGATACATTCTGTGGGTTTTTTGCACGATCAAAAAGCTTTCTATTCTGTCTTGAGCAAGAAGGGACCCTTTGCCTTTTGCTGAAGTTCAAGATAGAAGTCGATTCGGTAATTCGAAGGCTGCAATCGATTAATAGAAGCTTGTGATCGATTTCCTTTGTTTGGTGTTCTGATATTGGAAGCTTGCCAGGAGGAACCGCTCGTTCCAGTCTCCTTTCTCGGTGAGTAAACAGGCTTATCGCTATGTTACCTGTCAGGGGAGGACAGGGTAAAGAAATAGTTTTTCAGTATTTTCGATTAGGATTGGGTTATTTCAGGTTTTGGTAGAGTTTCGTTTGTGTTCCTTTTTGTTTGGATTAAGAGATGGAGCATTTTGAAGTTTTGGCTTGTTTTCCAGTTTCTTAGCTCCTTTCGAAGGAAGGGGAGGAGGGTGGGCACTGTTCCCAATAGCCTGCTTGTCCTTATCGTGTTGATTTCTCGATTTTCTGACTCGTTCATTTCAGATTCTTTTTTAGAAATGCAGAAATATCCGCTATATTTGTCTAGACTTGCACCAAGGCTATTTCGCCAACTATATCGTATTACAGTTAGCTAGATGGACTTTGGGCCAACCTCTTTCCCAAGGAGATCTGTTCTTGTCAATAGGAGGCTAGACCTCAACAGATAACCTTGGAACCGGTTGCCGAATTTTGGCACATTTTGCTAGGAATAATTAGAATAATTAAGCAGATTGTAGGCCCTTTCGAATCCCATATTCGACATTTCGAAATAAAGATTGCATGGTTCGAAAACCACTCATTCAACTAAACGCCAGATTTGAACGTGAGAAACTTGTTTTGAATCGAAGAGAGCCGATCAAATTGCAGATTAGCCCAACAGGCGCTAGGATCTATGCAAGCGTTAAATTTTACTGAAGATTTTCATAGTCACTGGGTACTAGGTTGATTTCGGGCAATTCTTGTCTAGATTTGATAAATCTAATTTCCCATTAGCAATTTGTTTCAGATTGCTTATGATTAATAGGGTAATCGCGTGGCAATCTTGTAGCAAATTCTCATAGCCACAAGTTAAATGCAGGAATCCATATTGAATATAATACTGCTTACTTCCTAATCCAGAGTTTTAGCCTTTCTAATTCGTCAAAGTCGCTCATATTTCCTTCTATTTCGCAAGAGAAATGACATTGATAAGGAGTTTTTTCATTTCCTTAGCATTAGACTAAGATCAGGAATTGCCTGCGGTTAGGATGGTCATTGGATACTGATTTGAAGTTTGTTTTAGTCGACAAATCAATCAGTCAATCAGTAAATCATTGATGGATCAGTCAATCAATCAATCATTCAATCAATAAATGATTGAATCAGTAAATCATTGATAGATCAGTCAATCATAGTCCATTGCAATCGAACAATCAGTTATTAAATCATGCAAAGTCAAACATCGACTGATCAAAGTGAATCACAGTCAGTCAAATCTCAATCAACGAATCATTCAATTAACAGATCAGGCCTATCAAGGATACATTAGCTGTTCAGGGTTCTTGTCAATTGGTCAGTTGGTCTGTCTTCATGTCAGTCAGATCGAACGGCTTGCTTCAAGCCAATTTTGAAGTAAGGGAAACTACTATTTTCTTTTATGGTCTTTTTGTCTTGTTCATCAGTATGGCGGTAAGAGAACACAAATTCGTTGCTATACCTTGTAGGAAGTCAATTTTGTCAGATTTTCTTTAAATGGAACTTTCCTTTGCTACAATGGATGCAATCCTCTATCATGGAAATGGTTTGCTTTTGTCAACAGAAGTCCACAAGAGAAACACTATGCAGAAAGAGAAAAAGTATTCACTCTGCGGCACGCTCAGATAGCTGTCAGTTCTTTGCATGGAGTTTGTTTAAAAACAAATCAAACACAACGGTCTAAACTTCAATACTGTGGCGAAACCCAATGGAAATTATTATCAATAATTCTAGATTTCTTTATTTTTCTCAGTTTCATAACGTTTTATCTTCGTATATTTTGCTAAACAACGTGCGAAGTCTTACATTTTGCCCTTCATAATAAAACAGCGTCTTTCGACTTGAAAATACATCAGTTTCAAAATATTTTCTCACAGTAGCGGAGCTTTGCCTAAATCAAGCAATAAACACCTTGGGAAAATCTTTATTCCGACATTCCATGTTTTATGCAGTGGCGAAAAGTCCTCTTAAGCTTCATGGGAGCATAAGCGTATGAGGGGGGAGGGGGTTGGTAGCCCCCAACGTTTGAAAATTTTTAAAAAATCAGCTCCACCAATTGTTGGTAAACAATGGACTTTGTGTTGGGCAGCCCCCCCTAGAATTTTTCTTCCCGTACCCCTATGCATGGGAGCTCGCTCATGGTATTGCCTCTGTCGTGTTTGGCAATGGATCTGATAGACCTTTCAGTTGTTCTTAGTAAGAGTCTGGATCGAACAGCATTTTTACTCATTTTTATACAAAGCGCTCGACTGAGTGGCGTCAGAGCTTCTATCACCGTTGTTCGCATTCGAAAAGTCTACAAAATGTATAGAATATCGTTCTGTTATTATATTTAGTGTCATATTTATAATGGAGTTGCTTACAGCTTGCTGGAAAACTTGGACTGGGCGAGGGGTAATGTTGTTTTGATAAACGGAGTTAGAGTGATGTTGATGATTTTGGATGTGTTTTGTTGTGGTGGCTAGAAAATAACATACTCCTGTACTTACTACATTCAAAAGCTGAGTCTCTGTAACTGATAGATAGTTTGTTGTGTCAGTTTCCTGATGTGGAAGGGTTGTACTGGAAGAGATAACAAGTGTACTTGTTCGTGAAAGAGTCTTTGCTTGGATTAAGACACTTTTCATCATCACTGCACCGCAGTTGTAGAGCTGAAGTTGAAGAAGTGGTGAATCAGCTTGGTTTTGTTAGAGTCTTGTTTGCAGATTTAATTTACATCATTTTAAAAGTGTTCCGATGTAGAAGAGCTGAACTCGACAGTGCTAGTGAGGTTTTGGAAGGTCAGAGAGTGACAAAGTTGAATCTAGGCCACATCATCCTAGAAGTGCTCCGCTGCAGAAGAGCTGAATTTGACAGTGCTGGTAAAGTTCTCGAGAAATCAAGGAGTGAATTTAGGTCACACGCCCTTAACAGTGCTCCATTGTGTTGCAAAGTTGTAAAGTTCTCGAGGAGGCTGAGCGTGTAACGAGAAGTTGGAGCTAATATGCCTCTGTTTTTCGAGTCGTTGTTGAAAGTGCCTAGGCCAATTGTTGAAGAATTTGAGAGCACGGAGTTTAAATTCAAAATCCAGAAGGAATTTAGATACTCTGATATAGTTTCTGATACGATTCGGTGAGTTGTTGACACAGCATATAGGTTACAAATATTCTTGAAAGTCAGTAAAGATGGCTACAACCTCTTTTTCACATTGATTGAATTTTCAGAGAGTCTGAAATTGCAGCGTACCTGCAAAGGATCCTGGGTAACAGGGGCTCCTTAAGTGATGTGCTGTAATCGTACTGTGGCCTTGTTTGGTACCTTTTGGATTTTGTCAAAGTTGCTGCATTTTCTTTAGCTTTTCTTGAAATTCTAAGATCTCTCGAGAAGGTACATAACATGTTGAGGGCCCATAAGTATTTGCCGCCCCAATGGATGGATTTTTTGCCCCAAGGCACTCTTAACAACTGTCCTTTGTCAGCAGATTCTCCTTTAGACATGGGTGGGTCTGGCTTAAATTTTTCGCAAAAAGTTTTCTGAAGTGGGTTGTTTTCCGCCAAAATTCATCACAGAAGTAGGTAGGCAGGCAGGCAAGTTTTAGTAACCATTCTAAACTGCGGGGGCAGACCCACGTCCATCCACAGGTCATGTACCCCCCCCCCCTTCTGGGCTATGGTTCTCAGATTCAAAAATCGTGGGTCAGAAGATCGACCTATTTAAAAGTTTTCTTGAAAATCCAGAAACTGTTTTCTGTTAATTTAGAAACTACGATGGTTTTAACTCATGGCATATGGAAGTAAAAAGAAAATTATTTCAGCGGTTTTGATTCATTTGCCTCCTATGGCGAATAATGTTGTGTGTTTTGACTTGTCCCTCTATGCCAATTTGTACTCTTATCAAAGTATCTAAAATTGGAATAAATATGTCTAATTTTAGCATGCAAGATTGACCTTTTTTGATGAAGAATATCAGTTTCTTTGCGATAAGAATGTGAAAGATTTTCAGTGTAGCAGCTATCTCGTCCCCAGCAGAGTTAGTTCGTTGTTCTCCCTTCTGGGACACATGAGGCCGTTCGGCGATTTGATTGGCTGTAACTCCGTTTTGCGCGGGGTAAACAGCCATGGCATGTCAAAATTAGACGAGAAACGACATTCTAACCAATTTCAACCATAACTTGCTACTTACCTCCGAAATTCGGAGAATAACGAGCCGTTTCATTTTCGAAGCTGCGGCGAAAGATTCTCGAATTTGCAACTTAGGCCCATTTTCGCTCCAAACAAACAGAGCTTCTTTCACATTAAACACACTTGCAAACTCCAGATTATTGTTTAACTACCTTCAAAAAAGTTGAAATAAGGTCATTAGCGTTGCCTAGCAAACCGTGAAATCCATAATGGCTGCTAATGCACCCGCCCAGATTCTGGGCGCATTTGATCGAAGTGTACCAGGGTTCTGTGTGGTTCTCTTCTTGGCAAGTAGCGGTAATACGGAGATATATGCTGTCTAACGAAGGATCGTTCCATCTGACAGTATCGAAAACAGTTACGTTTCAAATTACGACTAATATGTTATCTCAAGCAGACAAATAACGTAATGATAAAGTATCATGTCATTTCTTTGACATCATTTGCAACTTTGTGGTACTTTATCCACTTCAGATGTTTTGATAATCCGTGTCTTCTGCGGAGTATCTGATAAATTGTTCACCACATGCTTGATGTTATAACTAGCTGCACGATTCATGATTTGTTCAGGGTAGGGAGAGAGTCAGCAAGTTTGTGCTGACAGGTAGAAATTTCTTATTCTGGATTGTTAAAGAGATGCCGTTTATCAGATGAAGATGCGTAAGTTCTGAAGTATATGGTAAGACACTCATTTTGTTAGCTTCGTCAAGGTTTTTGTGCATTAGGCCACTTGCACCAAAATATTTTGTTGCAAGCTGCATGCGTTGTGATGTAATTAGGGAGAGACTACTAAATTTGCAGACAGCATAAATTTGTTGACAAGCGTAGTTGTAAGAAAGCAACAGATGTGCCACTTGTTATTATCATATCGAACGATTTCCCCCCCCCCCTCGATTATTCTCCCCCTTCCGTTTCTTCGGTACTCGAGGATAGTTGAAGGGATGATTCATCTGACTCTGGTAGCTTGTCCACGCTAACGTCATTTCTATAATCAAGAAAGTGAGGAGAACGCCTAGATTTTGAGATCTGGAGAGCTAAATGGGAGAATGGGATCAGGGGTCAGTCATCCTTTTCAATGATGCTAAGAATGACTTGAAACGTAGGCGAAATAGAATTTGCGACATTCCTTTTCTCACCGAAAAATACATTTCATAATTGTTGAAATGAAATTAGATAATATCATCGAAAATTTATTGGATTTTTATGCATTTTTGTCGTATGATATATACTTTATTAGGTTTGTCCATAGTTTATCGCAGGTTGCCAACATTATTATCTCAGTAAAATAATTTTATTGTAGGCCACCGAGCATTATTTTGAAGTTAATTTATCTTTTATTATCTTATCATTTTCTCGCCAACATTTTTTGTTCCAAAATTTAATTTTGCTCCGGAACACCGAACATTACTTCAGAGATAAAACTAGGGACCACCTTGGTTTGATCATGATATGTGCTGTTTAAATATTACTTTAATTTTCGGCTTATTTGAAATTTTGTAGATTAAGATTGTAATTTTGTAGCTAATGTTTCCAAATTCAAGCGGAGATTTGACCAACGATCTCGGGAGATTTAGACAGACCGTGTGTCCCAGAAATCTGTCGCATGTGTTATTAAGACCTAAGTCAAAAATTAGACGGATAGACCTCCCGTTCACACGAAAACGGCACATTTTGCGGGCAGATTTTGAAAACGGTAGATTTTGAAAACGGAATTCTAAACGGCAAATGTTGGAGACGGCATCGTGTAAAAACCTGAAAATGGTGAAAACGGAACATTTTTAGACACTTTTGGAACGATAAAGATCGACTCTTAGGGTGTATGTAAGCTTCTTTGGCATCAAAGTGTTGCAACTAGTTTTTTCTGTCTAAGTTCCTACCGTTTTCAAATTGTTCCAGTATCGTGTGAACGCTAGCTCAAATTTTGCAGCCGTCACATTTTTCACCGTTTTCAAAATGTGCCGGCATCGTGTGAACGCAGTCTAACTCTTACTTTGGAGCAATGTAAATTTACATAAATTTTACATTTACATAAATTGATTAATTTTATTAATTGAGCGTTTATAAACGCTCTTGGACGATAGCAACTTTGTAGCGGATTTAAATTTTGCCAGTACAGTGTAATCGGGGTTTTAGACTGCGTTCACACGATGCCGGCACATTTTGAAAACGGTGAAAAATTCGACGGATAGGCCTCCTGTTCACACGAAAACGGCACATTTTTTGCCGGCAGATTTTGAAAAAGGCAGATTTCGAAAACGGAACTCTAATCGGCACATTTTGGAAATGTCATCGTGTAAACACTTTAAAATGATGAAAATAGAACATTTTCAGACGCTTTTGGAACGAGACTGAACGATTCTTAGGATTTAGGTTCCCTTAATTGGCATCAAAGTCTTGCAACGAGCTTTTTATCGGCAAATTTCCAACCGTTTTCAAATTGTTCCGGCATCGTGTGAACGCTAGCTCAAGTTTTGCTGCCGTCACATTTTTCATCGTTTTCAAAATGTGCCGGCATCGTGTGAACGCAGTCTTAGTCTGGGACGATCTTAGACTTGCTGAACAGGGAATCAAAATGAAACAGTGAAAAAGCTCACCATGTTTTCTGCATTCATCAATCGAATTATGATGGAATCTTGGCCTCGAGTCTCGAATCACAATCCCTAATCTCGAATGACGAATGTCGAATGACGGCCTGCCGTAACCGTAGTAATAGACAAATCTCCCAATCTGATTGGTGCGCAAGGAAGCTCGGCGTTTGGGCAAGGAAGCTCGGCGTTTGGGCCTAAATAAGGTTGAGTTTTCTGGATTAGTATTTCGAATCTCTGGTGACCAAAGCGCCACCATCAAGGCAAAGAGCACGGGAAAACAAGGGACTTCAGTTCATAAGTATACAGGAAATTCATGAATGCTTTTAGCTCATAAGAGAAATTTTTGATTGTTTGATTGATTGATTTATTGATTTATTGATTGATTGATCGATTGTTCAGCTGTCCTATGATTGATTGATTGATTTCGATTGATTGATTTATTGATTAATTAATCAACACCCTTCTTTTTTCACAGAGGCGACTTAGAAGAAGTTTGCAGACAATTAGGAATTGAAGAAAATATTTCAGAAATTATAGAGCAACTTGGTGGGGGAAGGACTGGTAAAATCAGTTATCAAGATTTCGTTAGCAATAAAGCTCAATTATTGGCCGATATGAACACCGGCGGACAGACCTCCAGTTCTGATTCGAATTCTGCGCCCGAATTTCTTACTGATACTGAGTGCAATATAAATACGAGAAGCTGTGCAGTAGGAGGAGGAGATAAAACGAAAAAGGAGAATATAAAGGAAAGGAAAGTTGATCAAAATGGCAAGTTTGTTTCATATGTTGTTTTTTATTAGTAGGCATAGATTTTACATCTGTTTAGTACTTGACTGAAGTTTCAAAAACGAGGCAATACAACCACCGCTCCTATTGGTTAAACGCACATTTCCCGCGGGTTTCCCGTAGCCTTGTATAATACGATGCAAGGACGTGTTTGTGTTGCCACAGCAACTGCTTTAGACCTGCGAGATTTACAATAATTTCAAATTACATAACAGAAAAAAAATGCGTAAATGACACGAGTCAAATTTAGAAGCTATCAGGTAATAAAACTCATACTAACCAGTTTTGTAAAATGTTTATGACACAGGTTGCTAAGTGACGAAGCGATGAAGCGACAAAAATTAATCTCCTTTGATATTCCACATACCATCGAAGGCGGTCAAATTCTGGAAAAATTCTGAAGATTTAATATAAACTTTAGTCACAATGGTAATGATTCTTTTGGATAAATTTTGTTGATATTTTGGTCGATCACTTTGGCCAATCCAATTTCATATCATTCCCCGTCAAAATGATGATTGAAAATGTTGATTGCTCATTTGGAGCGCTTCTCACAGCAATTTTTTCTGATATTTGCGTTTGTCCCAGAAATTGAAATAAATGTCCCACCCCTGGCTTGGAGGTCTCTTGCCTGCAGTGTTGACTCCCAGCGGTTGCCAAGGTGTGAAAATGTCTTGTTAAAGTTATTTATTAAATTTGTCGGGCTAATTTATTAATTTTGTTGTTTGATTGAACATTTAAACATCACGGAAATACAGTTTACTAATCAGATCATATTTTTGAATTTTTAAACTATATTCGCATGAAAGTGAATGATGATGTCTCATGAATGTTTGATGAAGAACTTGAAGTAATAGATTTTGCGATTTTGTTTCATTTTGAAAAGTCTTAGAAGCGTCATTTGATGTGCACAGAATGAATTTAACTCTTGAAGACAGTTTTCTGTTTTTGTGAGCAACTATTCTGGTCAATATGGAGCATCTTTGAGAGTAAATTTTTCAAGGTAAACTTGCAAGGGAATAGAGTTTATAGTTCAATATTAGAATTTCTTCATGCGTTGATCATTCTCAGTACTCAGTGTTTTACTTCAAAACTCCATTTAATTCAAGCCCAGTTAATTTTATATTTCTTACAATTAATTTCATGTTAGCTTCCTTTTACAAGAGATAATTTTGGATTCGTTATTGATTGATAAGGGTGTGTATTCATTCAATTGTTGGTGTAATGTATTAATTTTTGCCTGATTGAATATTCTATCAACCATGGAAATATAGTAAATGAATCTGCTGGCAAAAAAAATCAAAATCTGCTGGCAAAAAAAATCAAAATCTGCTGGCAAAAATGTGCCATCTTCGTGTGAAAGGGAGGCCTATCCGTCACATTTTTCTCAGTTTTTAACGTGTGCTGGTATCGTGTGAATGTAGTCTGAGTTAATCACTGGTCAAATGCAGGAATGCCCGTTACTAGATTACGTTTTCTGAAAACCACGGAAACACTGTAGACTAATCAGATAATGTTTTTGAATTTTAAGAGAATATTCTTGTGTTGGTTATGATCACTCATGAATACTTAATGAGTAACTTGAAATGTCAGATTTCACGATTGTTTTTCATTTTGAAAAGTCACGGAACAAAGTTATGAAATATTCGAGATATTCAAGATGTACTGAAAATTCAGGTAGGCAACGTGCAGCATTATCAGACTAATGTTTTGAGACTGTTTGAGTTTGAAGAGGCAAAAGGTTTTCAGGTAAAGTTCATGTTTGAATACATTTATATGAAATCATTTACATGTGTTCTGAATAAAACCGCAGAGTCTAACTGTCTTCCTAAGATAGATAATTAAAAGAAAAAATTCTGTTTTCAGCCTTGGAACTTTTACAGCTAAACTGCTATTTCAAAATACAAGAAATAGCAATGTAGCTGTAAAGGTTCCACGAATGAAAACAGAATTTGTCTGAGGTGCTGAAAGATAGTGGGGGTACGAAAATTGTTTTCTATTTTGAAGGTTGGGTATAGAATTTTCTCTAATTGTGTGTAATTGTCCTCCGCCCTGGTACCCAGGATTAAAAATGGCCGCACCCTATTCCGATCTTTATCATCTGATTTCAGGGCGTAAAGTCATGAGTCAAGGTCAGAGAATGATGACATCAAATGGAGCAACCAGCTCCTCACAACAAAATGCGAACCGAACAGAATATTTAGACACGTCGACTTTGAAACATTTGCAGCTCATTGCGGGGCCTTCCCATCCGAAGGAGCAGCTGCCGAAGGGAACAGACTTCTTGGAGCTGGCGAACAGGGTAAGCAAACATATATTTCCTTTTGTGTTTGCTCAGTTCAGCTCGCTGAATGCTGAGTTCGTTATGTTTGATTCCAAGTCAAAACGAACCAGGGATGCTGTCGAGGAGAATTTTTATTTCTATGGGCCGGCGAACAGGATAAATGAACATATGTTCACTTTTGTGCTCGCTGAGCGCAGTATGTTCGATTTTAAGTTTTTGATGTTCAGCCAGACCAGGATGTTTTAAGGGCAACAGATTCATTGCAGACAGCAAACAAGGTAAGAGAACATTTGTTTTCTTCTTTTGCTTGGTCAGTTCAACATGCCCGTATTTAGGATTTTGATCTTCAGCCTTCACCAAAGAAGACATGGGTGCTTTTAAATGCAACAGTTTCTTTGAGATATTGTTGATTGGTCTGTTATGTTCATTTTTCATTCATTCAGTTCAATTTTTACTCAAGGATATTACGCTATTTTGACGAATGAAGGGCCTAGTCTACCTAAGCTAACGGACAAAAGGAGAGATGATTTGTTTGCATTTATTCAGGCCTAGTTCAGCATTTTCCGGTTTATGTTTGGTGGTTGTTTTGTTGGTTTCATGCAACTGAATAGGTGTGTTCTGCTTTATGGAAAAGGTACGCATAATTCGTTGCTGCTGCATTTAGAAATGGGAATTTGTTTGTGTTGTGTCTAGCTGGTGCAGCTCGTTAAGCTTATGTGCACGAAAGGTGTTTGTTTTATCTAGCATACAGTGCATCTTTTAAGTAGCTGAATTTGAATAATAGATTTTCATTTCTCTGTAGCGGGACAGTTTAGAGACAGTCTCATGAAAAGTAAGCCTGTCTTCCTCCACGCTATTCACTGTGAAAGACCCCTGCGATGGAATGTACATTGCCTTCTCAAAAAAGTAGGTTCTTATATGCAGGGATTTACGGTATAGTGCCTAACCCTATTCTGCCCATTTTGCGTGAGTAAATCAAGCATTACGTTTCGTCAGGGGGGGGGGAGGGGCGAAAGGCCGCCTAAATAAACAGCGTTCAGAGATGTAGAGGCTTGACGAGAGAGCGGAAATCCAAGTATATATTGTCAATTCGTACCACTCATGGTTCATGCCAAGTATGCATTGCAACAAGGACAGATTTTGTAATACAATAGCATCAGTCGCTTTGGTTCACACCTCAATTCAAAGCGATTAGTGAATGCAGACAAAAGAAATTCTCTCAACCAATAATTCAAAACAAACGCAGCCGCAAAGTTGCCCGGAAACCAGTACGGCAAACTCTCGATTGGTGGTGGAAAAGGGACGTTTTTAAGACAAGTTAAGTGCTTATAACGAAAGAAGAAAGGTAACATAACTTTTCTGTCACATGACTTTTCAATTCCTTTGCAAGGTCACGTGATGAATAATTTATAAACCATGCGCTCTTAATCTCACAAAACAATAAAGTGTTATTTGTCATATGTTTTATACGATTTTGTTAAGCGCTCTGCACGCATTGTTGTTATGCGTAATTTTTTAAGATGAACATATGTTTCATATTATTCACATGCAGAAGAGATTGTTAGTTTATGGAGCTACGTAACGTCTTAGCAAGGGTCTAAAGTTGTGCAAGAAAAGGAGAATGAAGAAACTTTTAGCTAAGTTACTCTCACTCTTTGCTGCTAAATGTAATATTTAATTTAACACATGTTTCATTTGCAAGCTTTGAGAACAGTGAGAGATCCTTAAAACGTTGTTTCTCCGGGGTTTTAAAGAGGCAGAGGGTGATAAGGTTATAACCAATGCTCCTTCTTTCCCGTTCTTCTTCTGTTACCTGTTTTTGTTCTTTTAGCTTCATTTATTGTTTTAATCTATTTTGTTCGCTTTACTGTCACGCTGTATTCCACTTCACATTCTGTGCCTTATTCTGCCGGCATTCTCATAATCAATTATCCATCATTCGATATTACCCTTCGAATCTATTGACCTACGCTCGATTGTGCTGTTTTCCTTTAGAATTAAGCTCGAAGCGTTGTCATTAACTTATGATCTTTGTACAAAGTCGAATTTCTGGCTGAGTTGCCTACTCCCAGCCTGAAATAAAACACGCTTCTCATTGTCTTGAAGATCTGAAATGGCTGTAAATCGATCATTTGTTTTGGATGACTTTTTGAGGATTTCAGGCTTGCCCTTTTCGTCAAAATCGTTAATTCGCGAAATTTACCGAGCCGCAAAAATTGCAAAAACTTCTCATTGTTTAGGGTAATCTTTTATTTACAGAACAAAGTTTGAGGCATGTCCATCGGCCTCTTACTTTTCTATAACCGATTGCCTTGGTTCACTTTTTTTTGGTCAGCCAGTATATACTTTTATTACTGTTATTTGTCTCTGTTGACTGATGTCGCTGTTGACTGAAGTCTCTGTTGTCTCTGTTATTCGTCATCATCAAGTCAAAGGAGCACAGAGAAACAAGGGACTCCATGTGATAAGTCTAGGTCTTCAGTCAGAGTGTAGGTTTATCTTAGATTGATCATACTGTAGTTGTGGATTAAGTGATCGTATCATTAAGCTTCATGTTTGGACTTACCAACAAAACTGTAATGACCTTAAGCTTGTTAAGATTTGATTGAGGCAGATTGTTGCGCTTTTAACTGTCAGGGTCAACTTGGCGTCTTTCTTTATCATACTGGACTGCAGCTGGATTCTACATGTGCTCTTTTAAAATGGCAGACATGTTGTTTTGAAATAAGGAAAGCTTCTATGCATTTCATATAAAAGCCTGGCATGTTAGAGACTGCTATGGTACCTTTGATTGCCTTTGCGGCACGAAGATGTTTACACAAATATCAGAAATTGGTCTCTTACTCGTAAACTACTCTTCCATCGATAGATCCACGCAAAACTATTTGAATTCGTTCTAATTAGATCAACTTTTACTGTGGTCCGAAGTGTGTACCTCTCTTAGCTCTCCAAAATCCCTCCATGGTGTTATTTAAAACACTCTTTTGCACACGCTTAACCTATTACTACAATTTTAAATATTTTTAAGCCTATCATACCGCCTAGGTACCTGAAAAGGAATCTCTTGAACATGCTTTACGTATTACTTCTAACATTACAAACATTATTAAGCTTATCATAACTACAGTTGTTTTATCTCAGTTGCCAACAGAAACTTTTAGCTTGCACCAATCGATGCATTTCAGGCAGTATTTATCAACGTTATTCCTAGGTACCTTAAAAGGACTCTCTTGCACACGCTTTAAAAATCACTTCTAAGGAGCGTTACAAACATTATTAAGCTTAATCAAACTACAGTTATTCTATCTCAGTTGCCAACAGAAACTTTTGGCTTGCACCAATCGATGCATTTCAGGCAGTATTTATCAACGTTGCCACCCTATTCCAAGGTACCTTAAAAGGAATCTCTTACACACGCTTTAAAGATTACTTCTAAGGAGCGTTACAAACATTATCAAGTTTAATCAAACTACAGTTATTCTATCTCAGTTGCCAACAGAAACTTTTAGCTTGCACCAATCGATGCACTTACAGGCAAAGGGACTCTTTTGAACACGCTTAACATATTACTAACAATGTAAACATTATTAAGCCTCTCATAAACACAGTTGTTCTATTTCACTTGCCAACAATCCATTTTGAAAACGTTCAGAATTAGGCCACCCGCTCCTGGTAAACATTTTTCAGACGGTGTCTATGGAGTTATTGTAGAACTTTGGCATATAGACTGGTCTTATTGTCATGAGCTTCTTATGCATGGAGTGTTACTTGTCGACAGACGTGTAATTTTTAGTTACGAATTTTAAGGAGTCTGTGGTACAGTTAATGTTTTGGAGATTTTCACATTGGATTTTGAAGGAACAAGGCCTGATTTTCATTTGCAAAAGTTTCATTGTGTCGTATCGTTTTGAGTGAATTTAAAAGGCGATGACTTGATGATAGAGCTAGAATTTCTATTTGCGGATCTGGCTGAATGGTCTGGCTCAAGACTGGAGCTAGGAGAGCATCTTATATTTGGAGATTTGGCGTGGCTGATTGGTGGAAATTTAAAGAACAAGACCTAAATTTTCATTTGCAAAAGTTTGAGTTTGTCGTATTGTTCTCAGTCTTCTTTAAAAGGCAGTTACTTGGTGGGAGATTTGTCATTCTTGGCTGCAAATCTTGAGGAGTTTGTTGTACAATTGAAGTTCAGATATTTAGAAATTGCAGTGCTAATAGGTGGAAATTCAAGGAACAAGACCTAAATTTTCATCTGCAAAAGTTTCATTGTGTCATATCGTTTTGGATGTCTTTAAATGCTGGCAGTCATTTGGTGCGAGAAGTGTAATGTTTTGGTTGCAAATCTGTGAAGAGTCTGCGATACATTTGATGTTGGAGAGCATATATTGGATCAAAACTGGAGAAATAAGACCTGAAGTTTCATTTGCAAAAGTTTGATTGTGTCATATTGTTTTGATTGCCTTTGCAACCATAGTCTTTTAGGAAGACCAGCATATAGGCAGTATTTGCGTTATTTTACTCGCAGTTTGGTGTCAAGAAGTTCTTGCCAACGACGAGCCCAATTCAGGAAAACAAGAAAACCAAATCAGCCCACTTTGGTCGAGCATGAGCAAAACAGAGGTCATCGTTAAAGCCAGATGTCCAGTATCTTAGCAACACATGCGCCATTTTATCATTCATAATGGCGCCAATTGCATGGAAATGAGGTTGATGACCCAGACGTTATCTTATTTAATAATGACCTCAGAATGTTAAAATGCAGTCTTCAGTTGCTCATTAATGTTGGATTGGATGGCTGTTTTAAAGAAATTAGAATGAGATCGTGGAGTTGGAAAGTGTATTACAGTAATTCAAAGGAGGTTTTATTAATTTATGGGTAAAATGAGACACTGTTCTCATTGCTGAGTCCAAAATACTGAAATTGATCGTCGATTGCTCATCAAATTGAGGATTTACATAAGAAATTAGCTCGCATTTATCAACATCTGTAAGAAGTTAGTACCGTTTAAGAAGACCTTTCATTGCCATGTAATCACGGAGAAATCCCCTTTTGTTGGTGCGCGTACAAAACTACGAAGGGCAGTCTTCGAATGATCAGTATAGTGGAGACTCTCTTTTTTGATGGCTGCTTGAAGAAATCGGCTTGACTTCATGAAGAAATCACAAAGGATTGCATTGTTTGGAAGAATTGCTTCATTGTCCTGAGATCGAAGGCAAAGAGTTTTTTCAATTGTTGACATGAACAACGTTGAAGTACAATTTCTAGGTAACGAATTAAAGTGGGATTAGTTTGTTGTGACTCCTTAAAAATTTGGCGGGAATTCATAAAGAGGCAGCAAATGATTGCGTCGTAAGGAAGACTTGTGCATTGACAGGTATTTGAACGATCTTCATGATACTTGCTACCTCATTTTACGATACACCCAAAGAAGCTAAG
Source organism: Aurelia sp. 3 sensu Dawson et al. (2005) (assembly GCA_964020215.1). Lineage (NCBI taxonomy): Eukaryota > Metazoa > Cnidaria > Scyphozoa > Semaeostomeae > Ulmaridae > Aurelia > Aurelia sp. 3 sensu Dawson et al. (2005). The sequence goes on from OZ026576.1 coordinate 1,073,868, forward strand.
AGTTTTTTTTCTATCAAATATAAACGACTGAAAGGAGGAAAATTAATAGAATTCAAAAATGTGCCAGGGATAGCGGAAAGAGACACAAGGTGATCAAGTTCTTGCTGTTAATGGCAAAGAATTTTGTGATGGACATATGAACGTTATCAGGCGTCAATCTTTAACAGTTAAGTTTGGTCGAGATAAGTCGTTTGTGAAAAGTTGCTTGGTGACGTTCGAACGTGATAAGAATTTGAATTTTATCGGGGTTTCCCACCAGCTGTGAAGAACTGGCACAAGTGTGATGTTTGGCGGAATCGTTTGAAGATAGAATTTGACGAAAATGCTGAAATGAACAAAGGCTGTTTCAAAGGGAATTTTTTAGCGATTTGTAGCATTTATTTCTCACAATCAGCTAAAAACTCAAATTAACCATTATTGGACAGGAAAATTTGAGAATATTATTTAGCAAGAGGTTTTCAGTTACGAGAATGGACTGTTGGCAATAGGAAGTTGATATTGTCAAGGAGAGAAACTCCTGAAAGCTGGATTAATTTGAGTTAAATAGGGAACCTCAAAAGCAGTATTTATTGTGAAATATTCAGTTGCCAGAAAAGAAGTGCTGACGATAGGAAGTTAATGATACCAAGGAAAGAAACTCCTGAAAACTGGAAAGATGTTAGTTGAAAAGGCAAGTTGTGGGAAGGTTTTTGGCAGACAAAGTTCAGTTATCGAGGAGCATTTGAAAAGAAGTGGCTATTTTCTTCAGAAGTTGACTTGTGAGAAGGAACTTTTACTAGCTTTGGAAAACGTAAGTGAAGTACATTAAACAAGAAAATTGCTGTTGCAACGTTCGAGTTCGCAAGCTCGAAACTTCGGAAGCTCGAAACTTTGAAGTTTGAAAGGTCAGGTTTGAACGTTTGACTTCAAGAGGTCGAAAGTTCGACAGTTCAAGTTTGAAGTTCGACCTCACTCAAAAGGGACTGGAAATAGGAAGATAGAGTTTCAATTTTAATGAAGATTGGATCGATGAAATGGTTGTATTCGTGAATATTACGTTATTGAAAGATTTTCGTTGAGGTTTCTACATGTTTTTCGAATTAGTATCACATGATTTAACGGTTTTTAATGAAAACGTTGGCTGCTTTGGTACGCGCTGTTTTCCCTTGAACTGTCTGTATGATATGGCAGCCTGACATAAGAGGAGACTGAAGCTGCAAATTTGCAAATAAGATATTTATTGTAGTTTTGTTATTAACCTACGGTAACCGATTGCTTTTCTTCAAGAAGTGTTTACATATTGTGAAACACTACGCAATTTGGCTGGATTCAAGAGCTTCAACTTGCCGCATACATTTTGTTCGTAGTTTTGCTGCAAAACCACCGTTGATAAACGACTGCTTTACTTCAAGAACTGTTTACATATTGTGAAACATTACTACGCAATTTGGCTGGATTCAAGAGCTATAACTTGCCGCATACATTTTGTTTGAAGTTTTGCTACAAAGCCACCGTTGATAACCGACCGTTTTTCTTCGAGAACTGAGCTTATTAGCTGGAGACGAGAGCTATAACTTGCCAAAGACGTTTTAGGTGGTAGTTTTGCTACAGAATTACCGTTGATAACCAACTGTTTTTTTCTGCGTGAACTGTCTAGATATAATGAAAATCATGCAAACGTTAGCTGGAGACAAGAGCTGTAACTTGATAAACTCTTTGTTTACATTTTTGCAATAGAGCCAAAAGCTCTGTTGGTTACTCGCGTCTCTTCTTGAAGGATACTGTGCTTATTGGGATAGCTGGGTGAAGATTCTTGCGAAGTCAAGCTAAAATTGGCAGGAAACTTCTTTGTTAGTTTCTCGCTGAAAAGTGGATCATTTCGTTGGTAAATCGTGCTCTTTATCACCCAGACCTCTCTGAAACGAAGAAGAGCTGGATGCAGTTTACATGCAGAGTGAAGCTGCAATTGGCACACAACCTGTCTGTTGTTGAGGTCTTCTTCTAGAAAGGATCATTTCATTGGCAAATCGTGCTCTCCATCACCCAGACCTCTCTGAAAAGAAGAAGAGCTGGACGCAGTTTATATGCAGAGTGAAGCTGCAATTGGCACACAACCTGTCTGTTGAGGTCTTCTTCTAGAAAGGATCATTTCATCGGCAAATCGTGCTCTCAATCACCCACACCTCTTTGAAAAGAAGAAGAGCTGGACGCAGTTTATATGCAGAGTGAAGCTGCAATTGACACACAACCTGTCTGTTGAGGTCTTCTTCTAGAAAGGATCATTTCGTTGGCATCTCATGATCTCAGCCATGAATCCTCCTCCCTAAAAGGAGCCATAAGTGAACATAGTTGGAGAAGTGACCATATTTAGAACTTTATTTCCAAGGAGTGACCACATAATTTGCAGACCCGACACGTTTTTTGGAGCTCTTAAGTGGAACTCTGTAAAGTGGAGCTTTTCGACTGGGTCAATATTTTTGTTTAGATTTTACAAAGAAACTGATAATCTACCTGATAACTCAAGGCTTGTTTATAGTTCATTGAAGTTGAGGAAAGGATATTTGAAAGTGTTTTCAATTCTCATTTCAATTGTTGTATACGTAAGTTTTCTGTACCGTGAGAGAGACTATGTTTCCAGGATCTTGTTGAAGTGAGACGAGACGATGTTTGTACCGTGAAAGAGAGAGAGGATGTTTTCAGGATCTTGTTGAAGTTTTGGGAGTTTAAAATTTGGATTACTTTTGGCTGCTTGGAATATTTTAGTTTGAAGTTGATAACTGTTACTCGAAGTCGAAGATTCGTGATCAAAGTTCCCCGTGGTTTTTGGCATGTACGTCATTTTGGGAGCGTGTAAGCGCCACTGCAGTATCAAGAGCCAGGTTCAATAGTTAAAGTTTGCTCCTAGGATTTGTTTATTGCTGAGTGATTTTCGTTTGCGTAGCTCCAAGCATTACATTTCAAGTAAACAACCATGCTGCTGTTTACGTTTTGAAAGGGTAAACTTCAGCGAGACCATATCATTATACTGTGACCACACCACTGTATTTTGAAGATCCAAGTTCAAAAGTTGTTCAAGTTTGCTTCTCGAGCTTGTTTATTGCAGAGTGGTTTCATTTGTCGTGTTGAAGCTTCAGTCATTTTTGAAGCTACAATTCAGCGAGAAAGTGCCACTGTAGTTTCAAGACATGAATTCATAAGCTGTTCCAGTTTACACGATCGTTTATCGCACAGTTGTTTTGCTTGTCGATTTTTAACCGTTTAAATCCAGCTAGAAATGCCATTGTAGCTGAATGCCCAACGTCTTGAATCATTTCTAAGTCAAACTATCATAGAACGCTGTGTTCAGAAAAGAATCCTTCCTAGTTTTCTGTACAATACTTTGAAGGTACCCATCACCGTGTGATTACCGCAAATTTATTGGCGCGAGACATTGTGAACTACATTCTGATTGGCACGGGCGTCATTGTTTAGAGAACAATCGTCCAGTTTGGACCAGATACTGTCTTAGTTCCTAAATTCAATTTGAAGAATACTGTTTGGTGTTCTATGAAAATATTTAAAGCCACATTGGTAGTGTGATTTCTGCAATGTTGTTGGCACGAGCGCCATTGTCAAAAGAACAGTCGTACTGTTTGAACCGCATAACGTTTACAACTTCTAAGTTCAGCGGGAAAGTGTGAAAGTCAATAACGGAAATCACTTCGCGTGTATTTGTAACAGCTTGCTTACAGGATGCATATGTTGCTAATGGGACATACATGTGTTGTTTGATTGTGAGTTGGGTGTGAAGTGTTTCATCTTAATTATTCGCCCTGCTGTGATCATGGATAGCTTGATTACGGGAGTACATTTATGCGATAAAGAAGAGTACTTTAGTTCTGATTTGATAGTTAAAGACAAGATCGTTTGAGATAAGAATATAATTTACGTTATCAAAAGAGCATACGACGCGGAAGCGTTCAGGAGTTTCAGGGACAGTTCGTTACCTTTCATCGTTCGTTATTGTTAAGACAGTCGAGCCCATTGAAAGACTTACAAGGAAAGGTCGTTGAGGTGTTTTAGAGCATTGCTACGGATCTTCTTAAAGGAAGTATATTCTTTGGAGTGTTTATGATCATGGAAAGCTTGATTATTAGAGGACATTTGTTGAGATAAAAAACTGAGATTTTTTTAAATAGAATTTAAGTTGCAGAAAGAGCGGTTAACGCAGAGGTGCTAAGAAGTTTTAGAGAGGGTCCGTTATCTATCATTTCGGTGACTTGAGCCCGTTGAAAAACCCGATTGGAAAAGGTTTTGAGGGATTCTGCATATTTTTACAGAGGAGTAGGGTTTAGGAAAGATTGGGGCGGGAGGATAGCATTTGCTTGGAATTTTCGTCGTTTGAAGGAGAGGACTTAAAACATGAAAGATCACTAGGCGAGTCGTTGCTGAGAATTCGTAGGAAGAAAATAATTCAAAACATATGTAAAAGATTACAATTTAAGAGCCGTGGCGTATCTTGGTACCTTTATGATTGGTTTGAGAAAATGGGAATGCCTACTGCCTGGTAAAAACTTGTTTGTGTCGTAGGTCATTCAAGGAAGGAAATTTTTTTCACTGGATATGTCAATGGCTGTGATATGTGTAACATAAACTTTGGTTCAAAACAGATTCAGATAAAATCGTTTGATTTTACTCTTGATATCACTTTGAGGAAACAGATTTTTTCACTGAATTTGTCAAAAAGTTCAGGAGTGGCAAAGTTGAAACTGTGATTTGTAAATAAAGAGAAAAGAGGCTACAGAAAGGATCGCTTTATTCCATAGCGTGATAAACTGCAACGTAGCTGCGACAGGACAAGATAGGGTTTTTACGGTAGATATCGTTTTAGGGAAGGACAGTTTTCACTGATTTCGCTGATATTTTCAGTGCTGCCAGAATTAAATGTCTACTTTGTGAACAAAAGAAACGTGGCTGTAGGAAAGACTGCATTGTTGGATAACATGGTAAATTGCTGTTTAGCTGCGAAAGAACATATCCTGAAACGTCCAGATAAATAAAATCTGAGCAATACTTTCGAGTTTGAAGGTGCTTGTATTTGCTTGCAGAACTGAGAGTCTTTTTAAATGAGAGACAAATTCGTTGCAGGAAAGATTTTTCCATTGGATAGCCATGTGAAGTGAGCTTATAGCTGCAAGGATATTTCGTAACGTATCCTCACATTTTGAGTAATATTTTGGAATTGTAAGCCGATCAATGAACCAGGAAAACGGAGGCCTGGTTTCAGAACAGAGAACGGGCAAAGTTGCATCCAGGAAAGATTTTTGTATTGGATAGCCAGATGAACTGAAGCTTATACGAAGATATTGTGCTATAGATACTCTTGTTTTGAGCGATATTTTCGAGCTGTGAGCTACTTTTTGAACCAGCAGAGCAGAGCGTCTTGTTTTTAAACAAAGAGAGCATGCAGGCAAAATTTGTTTATTGGATATCGTAGTAAAACTGAAGCTTAGCTAAGAGAAGAGGACATTGTTCGATCATACGTACCGCTTCAGGAATATCTTCCAGTTGCAAGCTTGTCCAGTGGCCTGAATAAAAAAATTGCTTTGAACCCTCATTGGCTAAATGATGCAGAAATCTTGAGTAGTGTTCAAGGTGTAAGTGGGGTCTTTTGCTGGACAATGTGCTCGAGTTAACTGCTGAAGAGAGAGAGAGTCTGCTTTGGTTTAATTGGATAGCCTAATCAACTGAAGCTAAGCTTCGAAAGGGGATCTCCTAAATATACACACATGATTTGAGCAATACCTTCGAGGCTTAAGCTGATCACAAAACACGCCCTTTTGAATATAGGTTTCAATTTCGACTTTTGGTGACATTTGATGATAGACTGTGGTCAATTTTTTAAGTCGTAAACATTTTGAGAGACTATATTATTGAAGATAAGAATTTCAGAAAGTTGTGTGGCAGTTTTGTGGAAACATTGTGGAGAGCTAGCAGTGAGGGATTCAGCTGTTTGTATTTTGTTTGGGGAATTGTCTGTTCGAAACGTAAAGGAATTTAGTTGAAGGCAAGAAAGAAGTGATGGGTGCGATCGGTTTGGGTTAGTCAGAAGAAGTTCCAGCCTCTAGCTGACTTATCTGCTCGAAACTTACAAGAGTTTATTTGAAGGCAAGAAAGAAGTCGTGAATGCGATCTGTTTGGCTTAAGTCAAGGTTTTCGAACCGCTAGCAGACCAATCTACTCGAAACTTACAAACATTTATTTGAAGGTGAGGCGTCTTGGGCTTACTCACACTGTTTGGAAAAAAAGCTGTTCAAATTCTTCAGAAATTTATTTGGTCGCAAGAATTTTGGATAGAAACACTGTCGTTGGAAATCGGCAAATCTGGTGGAGAAATGCTGATGTAGGTTTTCGATTAAGAGTATTGACAATACTTTCTGGAAATTGTTTTGCAAGCTATAAACTTTGGAGACGTAAATTTGGACGCCAGAAGGCTGGAACGTTTCTTGAATTCGAAAGCATAAGTGGAAACGTTCAAATCTGGCATTGAAGTGCTAAGTTAAGTAAAGAAGCAGTGGACCGGGGTCAGTAAATGAAACTCCAATAAGATAAACAAGACACACCCTTTTCAATACAACACTGCCGTAAGGAACTGGAAACTCTAGTAACTTAGAAATTCGGAGGTGAGTTGCAATTGCTCCAAGGGGACTGGATTGAGGGCAAAACTTAATGCGGATACCAGAAACCAAAGGCGTTGACTGATCAATAATTTTCAGGAAATTTCTTGTGACTTTCAAGTTTCGATGAACATACTCCGAGGAAATGGAGGGAAGTCGATAATTGACTTCAAGGAAACATTGCATGTAATTTAGCTTTGAAGAAGCTATTATTAGGAAAACTGCAAGGAAGTGAATCTTTGAGCAGATTTATTGCAAGCTGGAGGATTTAATGACAAAATGGGTGCTGAGACCGATCTTGATATTGTTAAAACGTATCTTTCGAAACTTCGAAGGGTGAGTATTTTTTGTCTGATATTGTTCTACTTTAGGATTTTGGGTGAATTGGATGTGATTGACAGGGCAGAAACTGCGCACGCATGCGTGAAAACTCGTAGCCGTGAGCCGGCCTAGCTCCTTGCAACAGATCCCAAAACTAGGCAACACATGATCTTCTCTTCCTTGGGCCTTAAACTCTTGATTTATCATTTCAGACAGCTTATGTTTCCAAACATTTCCTTATCTTAGCTCGCTCTATGACGTCATTTTATGCAGTTTCTGCTCTGTCGATGTGATCGAGAATGGGGGTCGTCTAGAAGCTGAAGTCATAAAATTCTGTTTTCTGTTTGTTGTTTGTTTGTTGTTTTTTTTGTTTATGTGTTTGTGCATTCAGTAAATATATTTACCTTATCTCCTGACAGAGACCTGATCTGGCCCATAAAGCTAATAGTTTTGCACTTTGAATGTAAGTTTCTGACTGTAGTTTAACGGAAATTTTCGACTGGTTTATTTTTGTTAGATACAGGTGATTAATTCGAAATTCAAACTTCTTGAAGAACATCAAAATGTGTTTTTTATCATACAAAATATCAAAATATACAAGCAACGATAACATTTAAAGTAGAATAGAAAAAGGAAAAATATGTCGTTCGTAGCGAGAAGGGAAATCTTCAATAGTGCTTAGATGTCCTATGACCCGTAAACTGCTTAAATGGGGGCCTATTGTAGTGTGGCGGTTAGGCGGATTTGGCCTTATAACTGTAACTTAGGCCTTAAAAGTGGCTCAGGCTTGCTGTCCTGTTCATATGCATGCTTTCTTGCACGTGTCCAAATCAAAGCTTCCGACATCTATTCAAAACTCTTTGCTTGAACTGATTCGCAAACAAACTTGGCATTGTTTCTGTTTTTATTTGTAAATACATGTTATAACACTTGATACTTTCCCGTATCCATGGCAATAAGCATTTGAGTGACAGGTACACGTAATTGACGGTCGCTAAAAGTAATGAAGCGGCCCGTCTTTGAGAAGGTGGTATGAGTAATTCTAAGTGGTACTTGCAGGTTGGACGGAGGTTTGTTGTCAGTTTCAGGTAATTATTTCTTCGGCGGTCTTTTAGTTTTTTTTATTAAATCTAAGTGATACTCCTTGCCTTTGAGTTGTTTTATCTTATTGAAGTGGTACTTGTCGGTTCTGTGGGGCGTTTCAAGTATATATCTTAAGTGTTTCGAGGTTATGAATATATTTGTGCTAATTTATTTCTGTAGATGAAGCTATTTTGAGCAGAGCAAGTCATGACATTTTTGCTGCTCCTCCTGGTATCGTCCTTGTAGTGTGGTATAATAGTAGTTCATAGTTAGTGTCTCAGGAAGTTCGTTATTGTAAACTCTTAGACTGAATATAGAATAAAAAGAAACATTTGATAGCAGAACTCTAGCCGGCGCAGTTTGAAAACAGCCGCCTCTTACCACTCATACACGATCAAAGCAAAACATTTGTGACAAATGGTGCTAACCAATTCTTTAGGCTTAGATGACTTTTCATGGGGTCCGCAAGGCTCCAAAGAATGTTGAACATTTAAATTTTGTGCCATTTTGAAATTGTGCCAGTACTGTTTGAACGGAATCTTATGGAGCCGATGTCACCCAAGACCCTTTAAGGGTACAGTGATATTTCAAACTGTCTGAAAATCGAATTCGCCCAAGCGTAAAACATTAATCCACACTGCAGTAGAAAAACTAATTACATTCGGACGAGATTCGAGATTCCAGGCAGTGATTCGAGATTCGAGATTCGAGGTAGTGATTCGAGATTTGAAGCCATAATTAGGAATTCGAGGCAGTGATTCGAGATTTGAGACAGTGATTCGAGATTCGAGGCCGTGATTCGAGATTCGAGGTAGTGATTCGAGATTTGAAACCGTAATTAGAAATTCGAGGCAGTGATTCGAGATTTGAGGCAGTGATTCGAGATTCGAGATTCGAGGTAGTGATTCGAGATTCGAGGCCGTGATTTCATCATAATTCGACTGATTGATGCAGATCGTACACTTCTATATTCCCGATTTCCACCCCCTGCCCATTTATAGCCTGTTCCCCCATCATCATGCAATTCATGAAACTCTCTTCGGACAGGTGTCATGATTCTAAGAACCATCCACATGTTATTAATGGGTATTTTATGAATGAGTGATTGATAGATATAGTAGCAGCTCAGTCAATCAAAAACCAGTGGCTTGGTTTGAATGTTTAATAAAGGGAGATATAACGTGTTTGAAGAGATCATTATCTTCGTTTTGGCTGTGATTTTGTTGGAAATGTTGCTGCTTGGTGTTTATGGAGGTGAAAACTAATGCTCAAGGCCACTCATAGAGACCTATGTCGTCTATGCAATTCAGTTAAAACTATTCAGTTTAGTTGCAGTTCTGTTTTGATTGGGTGTACCGTTCGAAGAATGAAGCGTCTACGAAAGCTTGTCAAGGCACCAAAATTTTACTCGGTAACTATTTTCATGTATATTTCCTTCATAATACCCCCGTTTTCGTTATGACTGTAGGAAAATGATACGGCATGAAACAATATAGTTGCAAGAAATTTGATGGTGTAGAGTTTTGGTTGTATGGATTTTAAGCAGAGTCCAGAAGAATTCACGGTTCCACGGTTGTAAGCCAGAGGAAAGGAGGAAGGTTTTGCTTTTCAATATCATATTTGAGGAACGTTGAGTAGTCCTAGTAGAAATTTGGTTTTTTAACAACAGCGACTGGTTTATAGATTTTTGGTCCACAAAAGACGCAAGGAGTCCAAAAATATCTGGTTATTTGGATTGATAAATCGAGGAATGTTTAGCTAGTGAAATTGGCACCTGGTAGAAGGTTTGACCCAGGGTTTGACCTTTCTGATTTTAAAACTCACATTGTTGGAATTACATATTTGAAAGATGTTAGCTCTGACGTTTTCATTGAGTGCATTGGAAATTTGGGAGGTTGTTGTTCAAGGATTTGTAGACAGTTTCTTTTTTGGACAAGTCACTATTTGAAGGACCAAGAGACGAGTCTTGAAAATTGAGGAGTACACGTGTTTTTTTATGAGAAATTGGTTATAAGAAACTTAACTAACTATCAGATCGTCAAAAATTAAGAAATTCCAGAAAGAAAATCCTTTTCGTGTATTTACATTATTTTCAGTTGTTTCCCGTATCATATTACTTGGAAGGTCTTGAGTAATATCTAAACCATATGATCTAAACATTGAAAAGGCTTCAAAAACCTTGTTTTGAAATGTTCACCGAAGCACAAGTAGTGAACATTAAGATTGTTATGGAAGCTTTAAGAAACTCCTAAAAAGCTCTGAGTACTCAAAATCAGATAATTTAAAGAAATTATCGGTACCGGTCCAAATTCTTAGTTTCTTATGAGAAATATATGCACTCTCAGAATAACGTAAACACAGTCAAACAGACATAGAGATGGTTTTATACAAACTGTTGCAAATGTCTAACTGGACGAAACAGTGCTCAATGCCGTGTAGGCAGCGCTAGAGATGGTTTTATATGCCAAAATCATGTTTAAAGGCCAATGTTCAAGTCCAAAATCTGGGACGCTTTTATAAACTCTTTCTAATTCTAATCAAATGCCAAAAGTTTTTTCTAGAAACTCGCAAAGCTCTTGTGCAATCTGTGTGTGCTCAGACCTGCTCCTCATATTCGTTGTAATGCCTTCAAAATGATTTTTTAATTTTTGCTGGTAAAATTACACAAGTTATGATTTGATTTTTAATTTTCTGTGGTATTATTTTTCTTAATTTTGAGTTGACATTTATTAAATGTTATTTTTGTTTGAAAAGTGACCAGTCGCGTTTGAAGGCTGTCTGTCGGCTTTCTTGGTTGTCTGGAAAAGCTCCCCAGTGAGTTTTCGTTTCCTCTGGCTGCAATTTTACTTTATTTTAAGAAGAACCGAACAAATTTACTTAATTTCGTCTTGCATTATTTGTTCATAACTTTTGTCAAATCTTTTTTCCTCAGAGAGTATTGTTCTGGGGTGATGTGCTTTGCTCTGGTCATCTGAATAAATTTTTTGTCAGTTTTCGTAAATGGCAGTTTCTATAAGAAACCCCTAAAGGCAAACTGCTGGCTCGATTTTTCAAAAATCAAGAAACTTTGTTAGCAGGGTTTGAAAATCTGATCAGCGTTTGCAATTTGTAGTCTTAATTTTCCAGGTCGCTCAACTGTGTTCGACTATGGAAAGAACTGACTGATGTTTCGATGTTGTTTCGATTTCAAATTCTGTTCATTGTGTTCTGTGATGCTTCAGGGTACTTTAGAAGCCCATCAAACACAAAAAACTCAATTCTGCACTTCGAGCGAAAAGAAACTCGAAAAGAATGTCTTGATAGCATAATGACCCTTGAATAATAGAAACTGGAAAACAGCCCAAGGCCTAAACTTTTTCATCAAAAATGTGTGTTTTTTTCTTCAAAAAACCCAGTTACAAACTTTATCCTGTCAGTCGCCACGAATATTGTTTACAGTGTAACTCCACAAAAAACCACTGACTCGAAAACTGATAACTTTCATGTTGTGTTCTATTACGCCAGGCGTTGAGGAAAATATGGCATGTCGAATTTACGGACTACTGGATCCAAAGATTGTTTTAGCTGAGTACGTGGTAGCCTATCGCGAGCGATTATTTATTTCATCTGTTATATACGGGGCCCTATATATATAGTGAGACCAGTTGGCATAGTTTCATTATGGAGAGACATTGCAGTGGAATCTTGATCTACTTTCGAAGCTCTCTCGTTTACTTTGCTTTGACAAGAGTTTCAGGCATTTCCTAGAGTCCGCACTCCACTTGTCCTGACTCCACCAGACCTTATTCCAGCGAATGCTCTTGTCTCATCACTGTAATGTATATATAGTGAGACCAGTTGGCATAGTTTCAGGGTAGAATTCACGAAAGTATGTTGTGTTCAAATTCCCATTCACTCATGAATACACAAATTCACCGTTTCAATCCACAAGCTTTTTAAATATTAATCAACATAAAATTCAACTCGTTCTGTTCATTTCTTTAAGTCGATATTCGCTCGCTGCTTGAAAGCCTCTGGAATTCTGCAGCCGTTCGCAAACTCTCACTTAGTACACTGTCTCCGACAACGACAAAGATTTAGGCCTGTTCTGCTGTTGTTCAACCGTCTAACAGCCGCCATTTTTGTTATTTTGAAGCTCGTTGCTAAGTACTGCTGACGTGACTTTTCTGACGTAATGTTTGTAAACTTTTGATTTTCTGTGCGAATTGAAATGTTATGGAATCGATTTGGACGGCATAGTCGCCGAAGAAGGCCGAGTTCAGTTACCGACGAAAATGTCAATATTAAAGATCCGACAGCACAGAATAAGGTATTCATTTTTATGTGTTTTTTGTTGCGATTTTGCCCTGAAATTGTGTTTTTGTAAATGTTGGATTGAGTTGAATTTGTTGTGGTCTTTGATGTGATAGATTGTGAAATGTGTTTAGTAAACAAATTTATTACATTGATAACAAGTGATTTAGATTCGCGATAAATACATAGTCGTTTTAGAAGTCTACGCATGCTGACGTTTCAGCTATTCTACAAACAGTTGGAGCCATATTTTTTATCTATTTCCATACAAGAGGTTCCAATGAGTGGCGGGAAGCTTCTATCACTATCGAACAAATTCGAAAGTTCTATAAAATGTGTCAAAATATGGCTCGATTCAGATTACTTAAAAGAATGCCTGAAAAGTTTGTCAATAAGTTTAAAGTTGATTTCTTTTATGAACGATAGATCGCTGTATGTTACTTCTCCAGATTTTGGGGAATTTAGCTTTTGAAATTGTCAAACTTTTCATCAAATAAGCGCACACATTCTTTGCATTCAAATATTTCATGTCTTTTTGTCAAGTATTTCGAGAATGTTCACAAATGCATAATAAGAATCTTCGGAGTCAATGAATATTCATATGTGCTTCAAACATGGCCCTACACATGCATACATGGAAATGAATTTGGCATAACACAATCATCTAGCAGCTCTTCTTTCTATCTTCTATACAGTTCCACACCAAACCATCCAAATGCTCCCGTAATGCTTTATTGCCATCTTCATTGTGCCATCTTCATAGTGCTTTACTGCCATCTTCAGTTTTCGATGTGATGGTACAAAACTGACATTAGACCTACGACTCAAGGGTTAGACACATAGCATGGTTTGAGTTTGGTGTGGAACTGCCAGTCCCTTTATCTCCTTTAATTTTTGCTTCGTATTCCTGTTTTCTCTTCCTGTTCCCAGTAGTTTTCTTTACTTTTGAAGTTGTATTTGAAAATTGTAAGTGCTGTTCTTGGTGTAGGCCAGATGACCTTGTGTCTTCTTACACCAAGAGCGGTACAGTATTAATGTATTTCAGTTTCTTTTAATGTTAATTTATTATGAATAGAAAAAAAACATGGTTCGAAAGTCGTCCTCAGAAATGTATTCACTTTCAGCAACGTTATTACTGATTGCTTGGCTTTGATGTCAGAGATGTCATGAATTTTGAAATATGATGAGTAAATAAATTTTTCAGGTTGATAAAAGATCCATTAAGATGAAAGATAAAATGAAAATTTGATGAATAAAGAATAAAAGCTTGCCAGTGTTCTGAAAGTCATGCTGAGAGAATTGATTGACTCTTCATCATCTTCATTATGGATTTTTGATGTCATGAACCTTGCCATGCTTAGTAAATTTTGTTGATTAGATTGACAAGGTTGGATTTAGATATGCGATAACTGCAGGTTTATGGAAGATAGTTATTGATAAATACTATTTTTAACGATAGTAGTTGTCAGTTTTCAAACTTGAGGAAATTCAACGATGGTTTTTTGGTCAGATGTCAATTGAAGATATTTATCCGGCTAATAACTATTTTGATCACAGGAAGCCCAGGCAGTTAATTTAACTGAACAATAATAAGTTTACAATCTTAAAATCTTAAAATCGTTAATTGTCTAATACCTTTTTGTTTGAGTGTTATTTGTTGCACCTCTCCACAGCTGTGTTGTGTTTCATTGACTTCAGCATTGCACGGTGTAATTGTTCGAATGCGAGAGTTCGATACGATGTAACTTGCTGGTATTCTAATAGGTAAACAAGGAGTGAAACTTATCTTCCAGCCAAATTCAATTAACTGTTTTGTCCTCGCTCGTAATCCGGCATCAATGCTCCAAATTCATAACGGAACATATCAAAATGTTCCATAATCATCGGACTATACTTTCCGATACTTTGTTTCTTCATCTGCAGTGTCCGAAATACAAAAATTTGCAGCTTCTTGATGCAGGTCTCTTCAGATCTGCTTTCTCCCTATGCTCCGGCCATCGAACGGTAACAGAGCGATCGAATTTCGAATGTTTTCGTCAGCCAACCTCGCTCAGCTTTGCACAGAATGTACACAGGGACCCCCTGGCATACCATAGAGCGCCGTTTTTGGTTTAAATCGATCGACAGATGGACCGGGGGATTCCTGTGTACATACTGAGCAAGGAAAAGCAAGACAGGCTGACGAAAACATTCGAAATTCGATCGCTCTGTTACCGTTCGATGGCCGGAGCATAGGGAGAAAGCAGATTTGACGAGACCTGCATCAAGAAGCTGCTAATTTTTGTATTTCGGACACTGCAGATGAAGAAACAAAGTATCGGAAAGTATAGTCCGATGATTATGGAACATTTTGATATGTTCCATTATGAATTGGGAGCATTGATGCCAGATTACGAGCGAGGACAAAACAGTTAATTGAATTTGGCTGGAGGATAAGTTTCACTCCTTGTTTACCTATTAGAATACCAGCAAGTTACTGTACATCGTATCGAACTCTCGCATTCGAACAATTACACAGTGCAATGCTGAAGTCAATGAAACACAACACAGCTGTGGAGAGGTGCAACAAATAACACACAAACACAAAGGTATTAGACAATTAACGATTTTAAGATTTTAAGATAGTAAAATTTATTGTTCAGTTAAATTAACTGCCTGGGCTTCCTGTGTTTTGATAGGCGATTCCCGTTTGGATCAATTTTGCTGCACTCGAGCAAATCAGAGATGAAATTACGGAAGGTCAAATTTCTCATATTCTTGTTATCGATTTTGATAATCTTTGCAGATTGTAAATTGAGCAATGTCACTGTGTCGCATTGGAGTTCCCCAAGTCTCAATTCTAGCTCCTTTTCTTTTTAGATCAATCTCGCAGCACTCGAACAACTCAAAGATGAAATATCGGAAATTAATAGTCGGCTTGATCAAGTAACAAGCGAGAGAGATGGCCTTAGAGGTAAATTATATCAACTTGGAGCTGAGAAGCAAAAGATGCAAAAGGAGTATGAAGAGAGACTGCAGTCTCAGGTATGTTCTTTTTAACTTAAGACTAGTGCAGTATAGCTAGCTTGCTTGCAAACTCGACTGGTCTCTTTTCAGAGAGGCTCACTTCTCAACAGGGAGTTAGAAGAGACTGCACGAAGGCTAAAGTGTAGTGGGTGGCACTAAATGTCATATTTCTTTTGCAAAAAGTGAATCAAACAAGCCCCTAACCCCAACCAACTCCAATTTACCGTAACTCACCCTAACTTACCCTTGATAACCCTAACTAACCATACCCTGAACTGCGTCAAAATCCCCTTTCTGACTGACCCTAACCTTCACTATATGACTTACAATAACAAGACATTTGAATCCCGCTCACTAAATCACACTGTAGCCCTTTTAACGTTCGGGATCCATAGCTGAAGATTGCTTATATATTGAGTGTGTCCATTGAACAAGATAAGAAGGAAACACAAAATAAACACCTGGTCGTGTAGCTGATCCAAAAACAGACCAATTCGCCTCTCTAACTTTGAAGAAGTTGTTTTGAAGAATCTACAGGTAGAGGTTGGTTCGGCTAAAAGTTGGGGAAATGGCTAAATAACTAAGACTGCGTTCACACGATGCCGGCACATTTTGAAAACTGTGAAAAATTCGACGGATAAGCCTCCTGTTCACACGAAAACGGCACATTTTTTGCCGGCAGATTTTGAAAACGGTAGATTTTGAAAACGGAACTCTAATCGGCTCATTTTGGAAACGGCATCGTGTAAACACTTAAAAATGATGGAAATGGAACATTTTCAGACGCTTTTGGAACGAGACTGAACGATTCTTAGGATATAGGTACACTTATTTGGCATCAAAGTCTTGAAACGAGCTTTTTACCGGCTAATTTCCAACCGTTTTCAAATTGTTCCGGCATCGTGTGAACACTAGCTCAAATTTTGCTACCGTCACATTTTTCATCGTTTTCAAAATGTGCCGGCATCGTGTGAACGCAGTCTAAGTTGACTGTATCGTTGTTTCGTAAGCTTTTGACTAAAGACAACATAAACGAAATGCGGCTCTAAAGACAGCAGATTATTGCACACTATTTGTATTATTATTATTATTATTATTATTATTATTATTATTATTATTATTATTATTATTATTATTATTATTATTATTATTATTATTATTAATAATAATTCTTTCATTTAAAGTTGGCTAAATGCTATAGCTAAATTGCTAATTAAGGCCAACTATTTACAAAAACAAAGAAAACAAAAAATACATGTAAGATTAAAGTGAAGATATAATTTACAATAAAAAGCCTAAATTTGGATAAAATACTTTGCATAATCTGCAGTTGCAGGCATGGCATTTATGGGCTTTGATAACCCTTTTGAAAACTTGAAGGGAATCCGAGTTTTTCAGCTCTGCTGGTAGTGTCTCCCATACCTTTTTCCCCATAAATCTGACTGTATCGATTCCAAGGCAGGTTGTTTTCGCCTTTGGTAGTCGCAGTTTATCAGAAAACCTTAAGTTGTAAGGCATTTCTTTTTCCTCAAAAATTTGCTTCATAAAGCTGGGATTTAGATTATATTTTGTTTTGTAGATCTCTACCATGAGCGACTGCAGGTTCCTCTGATGAACGGTTACCGAATTATCCATTTCTAACAGTTTCTAGTGTAAAGAAGGCTAGTCAATTTCGTTACAATAAATCAAGTGTTTGTTTTAAGCATACGGAAAATGATCAAAAATATTTACAAATGCGCATTGTTGTTATTGTCTTATTAAGACAGAGTAACATGTTTAAGGCGCCATCTTTAAATGCTGAGGAATGGCCGAGTTGTCGTCTTGACTACCGGTTGCCCTGTCAACTTTAGTCATTCACATTTGAAAGTTGAATGAGATTTTTCCACACTAACACTGCAGTCGAGCTTGGAAGTGTGTCGTTTTTTCTGTTTTTGTTTTTGGAAAGAAAATCAAAGTACGAAGAGACCTTTTAGCTATTCTACAAAAGAGCCTGGATCGAGCGTTACTTTTATACATATCTATACGCGAGATTTGATTGAGTGTCGTTAGAGCTTTTATCACTATTGTGTGCATTCGAAAATTCTACAGAATGTAACAAAATATCGTTCGAGTGGGATTCTTTTCAGAATAGCTAAAAGGTCCATTCTGGAAGCAGATCAGAATATTTTTGAAATGCCTTTGGATAGTTCACCCAGTGGCGTAGACAAAGAAGTTGACCTAACAGATACGACGGGAAACATTGAGTTAGCTGAAATGATATGCAAATTATCGTAAAAAAGCAAGTTTTCAAAAATTTGTTTACTCGAACTCCTTCCTTTCTCTTTTATGAAAATTAATCACTTGCTTAACGATGAAGAAAGTTTATGCAACTTGTTGCAAATTAATTAATAACCTCTGTTACGTTTTTGGGGATCATTTTCCACCAAAGAGATGGAGTCATATTTTCAGTACTATTCAATTAATTCAATCTAAATAGGCGAATAATCACATGTCGTCAGCTGTATGTTCTCGATTGAGAGATACCAAATTGAATCTCTCGAAGTTGTATTGAAGAGATATGAATGTAATTTCGCAATAGGGGGCAACCGCAAATATTATTGCAGGTATTCCTCGTCAATATTTATAAGTTATCTCTCATTTTGTGGTCGCAGAATTACCTAAGACTCTTCATGGATTCGTGATTAGTGATGCACAGTGTCCCAAACTGTCCTAAAAGTTTCGTGCATCTGTTAAATAACAGATGGTGTATGAGTGAGAGTTATGCATTTTGCCATTGAGAGGCAGAGACTCAGAGACTTATCGGGGGTGTTTTCAGCCTTGAAAAGTTGGGGGTGGGCTTTGCTAGGAATTTAACCTGATTGGTATAGTCAGCATTATTGACACCGTTTGTGCTCATGAATAAATTCTCCATCAGAAGAACTGGGATGAACATGTCCACACCATTTCACGCCTCGGGCAACACCATTCAGACCATTTAGAAAGGCTAGTGTAAATGGCTAGTATGGTCTCTGCCCCGGTCTCTGTTTCATTAATTGAATGGCTTGAAAGACTCTGAGATAATTTATTTACAGATAACTAGATTGGTGTTGCCCATTATGTCCATGTCGTTGCATATTTTTGAATTTGATCCTCGAAGAGTCATAATGTAAAAAACCAAATAGCTAAGGTTACTTGCTAGAATATTGAGAAAGTTTTGCTGTGGAAGAGGTCAGTTTTCAGATTTTCACATTTATTGTAACACATGAAATTGTAGCATCCACAGGTATCTGATGAAATAGATTTGTGTCTTAGATGATGCGAGTAACAGAACTTCAAAGTGTGATCGCTGAATTGACAAGAAAGTTAAATGAAGCAACAGGAAACAAAATTATTGAGGAAGATGAAGAGATTGAAGAATCACAGTGTTCATCTGATCTCGAGGGAGAAGGTTTGTTTGTTTGTTTATTTACTTTGGTTATATTGGTTATTTCTTTGTTATTTACATATAGACTTAAATGGAAATGTGTCCTTATGAATATAGTCCCATTGCTACATCCACGTAAAATTTCATGTGATCATTTTGGAAGTGAGCTCATGAGATAGTCAGTTTTAATATTAGCAGACAGATGATTTACTTGCGGTTGCGCTTCCAGAGCTGAACCACAGCAGGCAGCCTTGTTATGAAATTTAGCGTTTAGTTACCATGTGATCAGTTAGGCTCTGCCAAATCACAGTGCGCTGTTTGAGGGCTCTTCGTCAGCATCATTTCAGTAAATTTGACAGAGTATACGCGGCTGTACTCCCCAGGGGGACACTCAGCACATGCACATACGGGGAGGTAAGTCCGATTTTTGGGTTGCATGAAAATTTCTTGGACTGAACTCCCCTCCCCGTATGCGGATGTGCTGAGTGTCCCCCGTGGGCTGTACTCACACGGGCACATTATTTTTGACAGAGTGCCTGGTACAGCGAGGAAACCGGATGTGCTCAGAAAATATTGTTGTGTCTGAATAAGCCTTTTCCAAACCTACCACGGGTCTATATAATGAAGGACGAACTTCCAGTTGCGTCAGCTCTGTTTTACAACCTGGTATGTTTTCAAGAAGCTCAAACCGTGAAAGACGGTACGCCCTGAAAATGTGTCAATTTACATTGTTTAGCATTTGTTCCTGTGATCGTACCTTGGAGGTGAAACGATTAAAACTAATTTAAAGGCTGACGAATCTGAAAGGAAGTGGATATAGCTAGAAAGAGTGGCTGCTATGAATAGGCTAAAGGAAATGCCAACGCAACCGTTGCTTCTTTAGTTACATAATGAAATTGCCAATTGTCAAGTACAGTATGGGAATATTTTTAGGACCAGTTTGATACCTAAGTCTCCTGCTTATTAGACGTCAGATCAAAGTGATGGCAAGGAAAAGTAACTTGTGGAGAAAACTTATCTTGAGGATGATGAACGGGTTAAAACAGATCATGAGCTAACAAGATTGCGAAAACATCTTCTACATACAATGGCGATGAGGCGATTACTTATCGGAGAGGAAGGGAACACAAAAGCCAAAGCTCATTGATTACATCCAATTTGCAAACACCACTGTGAAATAATATTAAAATATTAAACCCAAACTTATCCACGGGAGATTGCTTGCCCCGGATTAAAGCCCCGGCCAAACGCTCTCGACTTTTCACTCGACAACGCTCGACATCGATGTCGAGTGAAATGTTGAGAGCGTTTGGCCACCTTGTATAGTGATGTCGAGTGATGTCGAGTGATGTCGAGCCTTGTCGAGCGTTGTCGAGTCAAATTTGATCAAGGTCAAAATTGTCGAGCGAAGGTGCTCGACATTTCTATTGTTTGAGGTTTTGTCGAGTGTTGTGGAGTGCGTTTGGCCAGGTGCTCGACTTTCCGCTCGACATTGCTGAGCTTACGCATGTGCACTTTATAATTTTTCCCACCAAAATCGCGGTGAGAAAGGCTCTGCCAAGCGAGAATTCTTCAAAATTCTGCAATATAAACAGAAAGTCTTCGTAGGACATTCTCATCATATATCGGAAACCTCCAGGATCTTCGTTGCTCAACTCTGTGAAGATATTTTCAAAATAGACCTCTTTGCTGTCTTTGCTTCTCCTTCATCGAAGATCGCTATCAAAATCGGGCTAGCAACGGCCTTACGTTGTAAAATGAAACTGAACTGAACTGTCTTGATTGAATTTTGATTCTGGTTTGAGAACAGCAACAAAATTGAGTGCGCTTCTCTACGAAAGAAACAGAAACTAAAACACGAAGTCGACGCTACCACGAAGTCGAGGAAGACTCGAGTGAAATGTCGAGAGCGTTTGGCCACCTTTTGCTCGACAACGCTCGACACAGCTCGATTTTTGTCGAGCGTTGTCGAGTGAAAAGTCGAGAGCGTTTGGCCGGAGCTTAACTGGTGTACTATTTTGGCCCTTTATTTCCTCGTCAGCAGCAGGGCACAGCTAGTTATCACACATACTGACGCTTTACTTTCAACTCGATCGATCAATTAATCATTGATTGGCTGAATCAGTTAATCACTGTATCAGTATTTAAAAGAGAATCGTCATTGAATCAATACATCACTCAATCAGACATCAATAAGTCAGGTCGATCAACCTAAGCTAGGACACAACTGTATGCTTCCCCACAAACTGTGTAGTTTAACTGTGACCTTTGGTTTAATGAATGGTGGCCTACATAGTGTGTTAGGGAGTCAAGCTCCTCGTTGTTTCCTGTACTCCCGTGTGAAAATGCTTGGTTGCTAAGTAGTTGCACATCAAGGGTGGCTATTGAGGTGTTTTGGCGAATCGAAAATCGATCAGTTTCCTGTGTGTATTGCTTTTCTTCAATATTTACCCGAGGAACGAAGCAGAAACTGCGTACAATGACGTGATAGTTCTTCATGTTTGTTGCATGATGTTTCGAGACGACATGTGAATAGCTGATAGCCTACGAAAGAAAATATTATCCAGGTGCTATTTCTGCTCTTTGTACATGGTTTATTCTAGTTAATGAGTTTTAGTTGCGGTGTTGGCCGTTTTGGGTTTAGAAAAAAAGGTAGCAATTGCCAACGTCTTGGACTTCAATACTTTCAGATCGAATAGGCCCGGGATGGATATAGAATCTTAGTCTATTGTATCGAACTCCGGTGTTTCGCTTTTCCCATTTTTTATACAGAAAAATGATTTCGATTTTCTACAGCTGTTAAGATCTTTACAAAACAGACCCCTATTGTGCACCCCTAGTCTTTGCTTGCCACCGTTATTTACACAAGCCCTTAGATTACCACTCTGTTCATTCTAATTTCGAATCATTTGTTCGATGTTTCGGTTTAATAACAAAATGAAACATTCAAATCTTGTTTCTAATTTCGAATTAAAAACGTAGCGAGCGCATTCCATTTAATTATCCGCTTCGAAGTTGATCTCATTTGAACTGTGGTAGGACTATTTTCATCGCATCAGACCTTGTATTTATTTCCATATCTAACCTTATCTTGAGAGTCTTAAAAACGCAATGCTAAATTCTAGATCACTGTTATAATCCACTTTCAGTACAGGGGGTTTACTATGTTGCATTGTTAGTTTTCAAGTTGTGTTCCGTTTTAGTTCCAAATCAAGGGATTTTCCATATTAGCCGAAACAGAAATTAGCATCATGAACCAACAGAATAGGGTAGTTTTGTTGGATTTGTACCGAAAAGTATATATTTTGTACCAGTTAATTCATTTTTCCTTGCTTTTCCCTGTCAAATTATTTGGTTGATATCAACTAGTTTGGTCATGACTGAATCATTGCCCTTGTCCATGAAAATTCATCCTTACAGTATTCCGAGTACTGTGCACGTGACACAAATATTTCTTAGGTGTATTTCAAGGGGCCCCAATAAGTTTTGGGCCCAGTGCCCCAACAGACTTAAATGCAGCCTTGAACTAAATAGTCTTTTGTGGAAAGAGCAAAAGTCTGTTGATCTGCATGAATTCAAGATGAAAACACATGATCTGACGTAATAAGTCTTAAGAAAATAGAGATTGTATTTATTGGCAACGTTGATTGATTATTGTCTGAGGAAGAGGCGGATTTTTTGGATAAGGTGGTACGATCCATGGAGATGAGCTACGCGATTTTGGATCAGACCGACTGATCGAGACGTTGTCATTTTTAAGGCTTACCTGGGTATGTAGGAACGGGATAAGGACATTTCTGATAGAGACAGCTTTTTGTTGTCACCAATGTCGTACTGAAAAATCATGGGGTCAGAATATTCTTCATGTTGTATGCAGTGCAATGGTACGAAGATAAACAAGTAAATAAAGTGAAATAGAAACACTGTGATACAGTGAGCCCTTATGCAAAAGGTTCGTAAATTGCTACTTAATATGTAGATGCCCCACGTCTTGTCTCGTGTCGTTACGTCTCAGTGTTGGCCAAAATGGACTTAAACACAAAATCCAACAGTGAATAGAAGGGGGGGGGGGTTGTTGCGATGAGTGATTCTCGCATTCTGTTGATTCAGTTTCTGAGAAAAGTTTCCAATATTTTTGTTTATGTTGTTAGGAACGAGGTATGGAAGGTATCGAGTAGGTTTGCATAGTAGGTTTCTGGGAAGTCTAGGGAAGGTTTGCATTTGCTCGAATCTTTAAAACTGATTCTTTATATAGTGACTTATGATATTCACTCTGAAGTTCTTGGTTTTCACAGAGTGGTGTTCGATCGAACCATGGAATATATATGTCGAAATATCGAATATGAGGTTCGAAAGGACCTCTGCTGTCTGCCAAATTATTCCAATCATTCCGGTTAAAATCTGCCAAAATTTGGCAACCGGTCCCAAGGATATCTGTTGAGATCCAGCCTCCTAATGACAACAACAGTTACCCTTGGGAACGAGGATGTCTTCTGATCATATGAAATGCTGGTTCTGGAGATTCGTTTGTTCAACCATCGATTCCAGTTTCCCATCTCAAAATTTTTGACTCATTCACTTTCTATTTTGCTGACGTAAATTCCCCATTAAATTTGCCAAATTTTTATTTTATTTCTGTTTTATTTTTCCTATCACTGCGTATCGTTGTGTCTGTCGCGTCCAAAGCACAGCTTTATTTTGATAACAAAAGTAATGACCCCCCGGGAGCTCTATACTATAGATCCACGACTGACCATTTTCCTTTTATAATCATCGCATTGCGACGAATCCGATGAGAAAAGGCTCATCAGGGGGGCTGTGTCTTAGAAATTGGGGATGTCTCTCTTTGATAAACATGCTTGCAAAGTTTGCAAGAATAGGCTGCGTTTAGGATGGTTGTTTCAGAGCAAGGGAAGTATGAAATGTTGAAGAAAGCATTTGCTGTGCCTTACTCGCCATGGAGACTTCGAAGGCTTTCCACATCATGTGTTGGGGGTATGTTATAGTTCTATCGCTGAATGAAGGTTTTCTGCTTGGTCGAATTAATGAATTTAAATCGTGAGCTTCTTAGTTTTGACTGCCTTCCAGACTAATGAAAATACTTCGTTATGTTTTGTTTTCGATTTCTTGGCTCTAGCATTGGGGGTCTTACGGAGAACAGATGTTATATAGGGTATCACATGATTGCTCTCGCAAAAATATATTTACGCGACGCCTAGACGTTGAAATAACAACCGAATAAGCTCTGTATCGCAAGCACGGACACCCTGCTAAAGAGAACTTGTTTTTGTTAAGTTCATTTATCTCATATGATGTGATTTGATTATGTATTGAGCAAAAATTTTCTGCCTCGTAAATTGTATAACAGTCACGAGACTTCAGGATAGTGGACGTCACTGAAGCTTGCAGACGTTGTTTTTTGTCGTCTTTCTAGCCGGCTTGTTTGAGTATCATGGAATTTTTCCTGCCTGTTGAAATTTAGCAGTTTTCAGATAATGTTTGATTTCATGTTGAAGATGGGATCGTTATGTTACGATTGTAAAGCTTGGAGGCTGTGTTCTTCCTCGACGACCTGTAATGTTATTAAATCAACGTTGGTAGAATTCAGGTGCTATGCTCAGTTAAAAATTAGTCTTTGTTATGGTAAAAGGCATTCGAATATGTAATTCGAAATGTTCGAAAGATCGTTTGCATGCTGCGATCTTGATGTTTACATTCGAGCATCGTCAATAAATCAGTGACCCAGTGCCTGTTAGTTGAACTGTTAAGTGGTAAGAACGACTTTAGTGTCTTGCTTCTCTTTATGCAATAAGTAATTGCTCTGTGTTCTAATTGACTTTAGAAGCCATCTCGGCTCTACCTTTTCCTTTGCTTTCAAGTTTCTTAACAGACACCCCTTGGAGTCAAAGACTAAGCCAATTTTATCTTACTCTTCCTATCTAAAAGTTAAGGCTAAAGCAATTTAATGTTTTCTTCAAATTTACTTTGATCTTTGCTTAACATACATCTTAAGGTGGTTCTTCTCTATGAACTCAGCTAAATCTATTCAAACAAAATTGAGTTAGGGATAGCTAAACACATTTATTAACGCTGTGATAAAGCTCTTTCGTCCTTGAAGTCTAAGCCTAAAGGTCACTCTCAGTGGCGTGGCTTGACAAACATTAGTGGGAGGGTAAAATTAAAAAGTTTTCAGACTGGGGGGGGGGGCAAAAAGATATACCCAGACATTTTTATTGCATTTTTCAATAGACGATTACGCTAAAGATGGCGGCGAAGCACTTTTGACCAAGATGCTTTGCGTTCGAATTACAAATCCTTAACGATTCTCCTTGCCGCCATCTTTAGCGTAATCGTCTATTACAATTTTTGCCAATTTTTGAAGAGTAGGAGGGCAATTGCCCTCTCATACCCTGCCCTGGCCACGCCACTGGTCATTCTTCTTGATATAACCTGCCTGAGGGGTATGTTTTAGTGTTTTAGTCCATGAAAGAAGTCCATGATCTTGTTATTGGTGATAGTATTGGCTTTGGTCAGGTTTTTGTTTGTCCTTTTGGTCCAAAGATCATTCTCTGTGAAATAGCTGCCTGAGGGATATATGTTGAACGAAAATTTGCCGTAATTTCGTTATGATTTCTGAACAGTGTGGTCTGTTTTATTAACACTGTTTTATTTGTATGTGGGGTCTAAATTTCGTTCTGTTAAATATGGCTGCCTCGTGGGAGAGTATTCTTCTTTAATAAATATTTTAGCTATAGACCTCTTGACTGTTCTACAAAAGAGTCTTGATTGGCGATACTTGGATACATTTGTGTTCGATTGAGTGGCGTTAGAGCTTCTATCATTATAGATATCGTTCGATTCAGATTCTTTTTTAGAATAGCTGAAGTTCTATTCGGCACAAAATGAGTATCTACACCACTGACTTAAAGGGAAACAAAGTCTTATACTCATGCACGCCAACAGCGTTATAAAATGAAAGGGTTTTGAAATATGTGGAGATAATCGTTGCGAAGGTCATTGAAAGTCGATAGGATGTCTGAACGATTAGCAAATGATAATGGTGTAATGATGGAAGAAAAAACTTTCGTGATGGGTGATAATTCGCAGTTCTAAGTTTCAAACCCCTTCTCAACTTTCTATCTTATTGCAAGGGCCTATGAAAGGATGAACCAAAGATGATATGAGGTCGCATTTGTTCTCAGAGAACAATGATAGAACAGTTGCAAATGGGGAAGGCTAGGATGGTGCAGATTTGGTTGCGAAGTGATAAAACCTTTCAGCTATTCTAAAAATGAATCTGAATCGAACGACAATTGATACATTTTGTAGAAATTTCGAATGTACACAACAGTGATAGAAGCTCTGAATCCCTTTTATCGAACATCTCTTGTGAAAATGCATAAAAATATCGCTCCATCCAGACTCTTATTTAGAATAGCTCTTTTAGGGGGTTTTGGTAAAGGAGTCTGGTACGAGTAAGAATTTCGTTTTAAATGACAGATTTTTGAATTCTTACAACAGAGACTTATGAATAGAAATATTTTTCAAGGAGAGACTCGAAATTGATTCGAAAAGCTGACAAGAAGCTATTGATCTCAAGATGCCTTTTCTCTAATTAGGATAAGGAATTTGAATGCAAAAGGTTCAAAGTTTCGTCGTCAAAGAATCCAGCCTTATTGTGAACATTCGAAAATTTGTCAGGATTCTATAGAGGGTAGAAAAATGTTTGCCAGTCGAGATTCTGTGGAGAATAGCTTCAATTTCCATTGTTTACGTTCGAAGAATAATCAACTATTCAACAAATGAATATAGCTCGTGCTAATTCAGATCTTTTATTACTCAGGCACCTGTATGGCCAATTCAATTACCTCGTGCTTTTCATTCCGTGACGCATTAACAAATTTAGAGGCATCAGTAATTAACGACATGATTCGCGACTAGAAACTGTATACGTTGCCTACATATGGCTGTGGCTAACTTTCGCGATTTTCTTGAATTTGTGACCTATTGACGGCAAGTATTGTGGCCTAAAGGCGACAGGTAAACTTGCAGGTGTCGGTAATTCGTGATGTGATTCGCGACTGGAGACTGAATATGTTATCTAATGACGGCAGTGGACAATATTTTTGCGATTTTCGTAAATTTGTGGCTTGGCAGGCAGACACGGGTATCTTTTGAATGTTTTAGTCTATCAAGAAGTTACACGGTTCAAGGATTTCATACGTCGTGAGAATTTTCTTGACGCCTAGAAACCTTGGAATTTGCTTGTGGTATTTGTGTTTTTTGAGTTGCGAATTTGTCGATATATCTCATATGCTTGATTGTGTTTGAATTTTACGAGAAAATTTCGAATGTTACGCTTTTGAACAGTTCGAATTTAGAGCTAGTAATATGCATTCTGATGTCTTTAAAATTTTAAAAATTCTGATGTCTTTAAAAATCTAAAATTTTTGAAGTGCAGAAGTTTTAGTTTCAGTCTGCGTGAATAGCTACGATACCGTGTTGTATATGATTTGAGACTACTTTTCAGATGTTGCAAGGTACACCACGGAGAGACAACTGAAGTTAGAGCCAGAACGTTTTGAAGCTGTTCAGTGGGTCAGTTTTTCTTTGGAAAGGATCTTGCGTGTTTGTTCAATAGACATCGAACTTCTGTACTCTACTGCTGTACCAGAGACCTCATCTGCTGGACATGATGCCATGGCAATGATTGTCTGTTCTGCAAGGTTGGTCGAATGTCACTCAGTGGATTGTTTGTGACAGGGTACTTACAGTTGGGACAAGCTGCTTTTCGAAATAGTGTCAAGACTCGCTATATCGTCATTTTTCTTGAATAGGCCTGTGTCAAGCAACGGGGATATGGTGCAAGGCCGGAATAAATTGTCCGGGATTCTGTGGACGAATTATCGTAAGTGCCATCAATAATGCTAGCCGCCTGAAAATAGAATATGGGACAAGGCGGATTTGGTACTTTTTTATCATCTGTTCCAGACGCTTTTCGAAATCCGTTCAGTAGATTATTGCTTCATGAAAGTTGTCACTCGAGGTCAGGACTAACTGTTTGGGATTCATGAACTGTGGAAAAATTTGTCAAGAGCCATTATTGGTATTTTTTGTCTGAAATAGAATCGTGACAAGGAACAGGAATTTGGGACAAATCAGCTTTGGTACCATTTAATCTGTTCCAGATGTACTTTGCGTGGTAGATTTTTGTTCAGTGAAACTTGGCACTCAAGGGTGGCACAAAATGCCTGGGAACTCATAATCCGCTCCAGAAGTACTTTGAATTTAAGAGCTTTTTGAAATGCCAGGAATATTATAGTCTGTTGGTGCATGAATTTTAGTCACGTTTAACCAGCTGTAAATTTATGATCTCTCCTTGATTTTGTGACGGAGTCTGTTAAATTGGGATTTGGATCTCATGAAATTGATACTTGCATTTGTGGCTGAACACCACGGAAGGATCATTTCTTGGCTGGTTTCCGATTTCAGCTCTAGTTTTATTCAAAATATCTGTTGCTTTATTCAGAACATTTGTGTACAGTTGAAACTGCAGTATTAAATAAAGGAGAATTCATGCAAGATACGAATCAAGAGAAAACGTAGAGGTTGTTATTGAAGCAAAGAAGCAGTCCTGATTACACCAGAGCACATTTTCAAACAGCTAATGCACGAAACTGTAGCTGTAACAAGTCTATGTGATTCATTCCACAAGAAAGGTATCCCATAGTTCGATTATTGAGAAAGAGGCCTAAAGTTGGGGATTTCAAAACAGCAGAAATACAGCAGTTTTCAGTTGAACAGAAAAGAGTACTGCTATTGTAGCAGAAAGCAGCGCAGAGAGAAATAAGAACACAATTTGGAAGCATTGCTTGAGGTTTGAAGATTTTGCAAGGGAACGAATCTTACTGCATGTTTGAAATGTGAGTTGATTCTTGATAAATAGGCCTTAAATTTGGTGGATTTTGATAGCAAAAGTTGGTTTGTTGAACAGAAGTACTACAGTCTCTCCTTTGCGATAATTGTCCAAACATAGGCCATAACTTCTACAACTCCCACAGGTCATTGCTTGCCAATAGACTTGCTGAAGAAAAATCGTTTGGAGATAAAGATTGAAGTGTGCAGTTTTTCTGACTTTTGGAGACAATATTAATTGGTAATGTAAAGAGATAATGTAAAAGAAATAATACTTCGGAGATAGTGTTCGGAAATGGAAGATAACGTTTGGAAACTTGCTGGAGATTTGAGCAAATAGAGACAATTCATTACGTGTCAATTTAAACTGAGTTCTTTTCGGGAGGGTTTTTGCAAATATGGGTTTTAAAGTTAGATTAGAAAAGGTGTTTGTTTGCTGACAAAATCAAGAACATATGTTCAATTCGCAAATGAGATGTTGAAAAGATATTGGAGGAAATTGAATGTGTTTGCGAATATGTGAAAAGTTGAGAAGTGCTTTTCGGAGAAACAGAGCAGACAAAGTCGTACAAGAACAGTTACCAATGTTTGGGATTTTTGGGTGTTTATTTGCTGCTAAAATCAAGGACATGTGTTCAGGGAAGAGGATTCGCAAGTAGAAGTTTCAGTAGTGTGCCTTTCGTAAAAGGCATTGGAGGTGAAGAAGCGCTCTGCGTTTAAAGCGTCGTCAGAATTGATAGAAAACGTTAGGAAAATTGAAATGTCTTCTTTTTGGACAAGAGAAAGCCCCACAAGTAGGAAAGAATTCAGCGATTTTTAAAGATTGAAAATTTAGCATTCTTGGAACGTTCAAAAGGTCGATTCTTATCAAAATTAATTGTCTCCATTGCTGGAACAAGGTTATAGTGTGTAGCAAAGTGGAAAGGTTTCTTCTGGAAGTTTGCGGAAGACCATCGAGAACTCCTTGAGTTAGAAATCTGCCAACCTGTTACTAAGCAGGAAGCTGGAGAAATTCGGTGGAATGTAGAGCATAAGATTTCCGCTGGAAGAAAAGTAGGCCTGTGAGCAAAAGTTTAAATAAATGGAATTTGGCATTCTATAAAGGCTCGGCAAGAGTATGAAGTAATAAACCATTTTGATATCAAACCGTGACAAGAAATTCAATGAGGTGGAAATGGAGGATTATGGAGTTTATCAAGAGTTAGGTAAAATTCGAGGCTGAAGAAACAAATCTTCGATGTGTTAAAAATTTCTGCAAAGTTGTCACAAATGTTGGACTCAAGGTTTGTCATGCTAAAGAGATGACATCAGACTTTTTAGAGAAATTTTGAAAATTTGCAATTTATCAGAAATTGAATTAATTTTGAGGCTCCTCGCTAAAGAAACAACCATTTTGTGGTGTGATGATAACATGAAAATTCGATAGAGAATATTTTGACGTAGAATCGAACAAAAAGTAAACCGAAAAAGTTCGTCGGTGGAATAAATCGAATTTTTCAGATAAGGGTTTTAATTTGATGGATAAGACTGGAGTTTATGTATAGAAAGGCTGTTTTGGTTTTAAACTGATAGAGAGAAAAGATTTGAAAGGTTATGCTGAGCTGAAGCTGATAAAGAAGAGAAGATAGGACTGTCCTTGGTTTGAAACTGATGTAGAGGGAAAGATATGAGGGTTGTGCTGGGTTTGAAAACAGTGGTGATGTGATCAGAGCACAGATTTTGAGGTTTACGAGATTGCAAGGAAATTTGAACAGGAAATTTGAAATTATGTTCAATTTAGAACTAAATTTTTGAATGGAAGATTCTGTCGTGAAGAAGTGATATGGTGTTCTGCAGCAGAGACTTTGTAGATCCCGTGTTTGAATCAAAATAGCTAAATCTGAAAAGAATTGTGTTTTAGACCGAGGAGAATATTTCATCGCAACTACAAACTGACGTTGTTATAAGCTACCAGAAACGAGTGAGGGTTGATAAATTCTTTCAAGATGGCGTACTGAGCAAACGGAAGCTTGGTTGCAGATGAATTTGGTATTGGAAATTGTACTCAAGAGGTAATTTTGGAGCGGAGTTTCATCAGAGTTTGTAATTTGCAAGAACTACATGTGCATACTTCATTAATGTTCAGGCGAACTGCGAAACAAACGAAAGCTTAGTTTACGGGAATTTTCCGAAGGAAATTTCATTTAAGTGCAGTTTTAAGCCGGCTATATGCACAAAAGGAGGTGTTCAAAGAGCGGAAGAATAGCTTCATGGAAATTTGATTAGGAAAGTTGGTGTTTTTTTGTTTGCAAATCTAGAAATAGATTTTTAAAAAGGGGCAAAGATCAAGCAATCTGGCAGGGTAGGCATAATGATACGCATGTTTTGCCCGCAGAGTCTTTGAAGAGCAGCTGGCGAGTAAATGCTTGCCATGTTGAAATAACGAGCATTTTGGTAAGTGGTTTCAAATTAATTGAAATTTGGGATGCTGGTTCAAAGAGGAATGATTGTATTGCTGCGTAGACGTCAACGAGCATATACAAATTCAAGAAATTTACAAATCTATGTCAGAATAGTATCCGTTTAGAGAGCAGCTGATGCGAGTAAGATTCTCATCTATGGGTAGAAAATCTAGTGAAGTTTTTAAGTGCGAGATTCCTGTCACGCAGAAGTTATATTGTGGATGAATCAGCTTACAAAGTTTTCCTAAAGATCAGAAATTGTTGCAAGTAAATTTGATGAGGAAATTTTACCATTGACTATGGATATCTTTCTTAAATGAATTGGCCTTTAAACACAGCGGTAAAGATTTCCACCTTTCATATTGATTTGTACAGTTGATAAAAGTTTAAGACATAAAATCGGAAATTGTTATGAACATGGGAACTGGAAATTTCAAATTAGTTTCAATCTTAGATGTTCGTGTTTGAACATGAAAATTGTGAGACAAAGGCGACATGTCAGACATAATTCAGTTCGTTGAATTTTTTTCAAGCGAAGACAAATTTGGGAAAAAAGAGATAATTTAGGATAAGTTGAAGGGGAAATTTAATGTGGCGGTGTAATTTTGGATAATCGTTTTAAAGAAGAGCATTTGTTTGACAATATTGGCATCTCAGATAAATTTGTGAAATCAAACACAGACTTAAAAAGAGCAGAAGCAATTTTAGGGAAATCTGAAGGGAAATTTAATGTGAAGTTTAATTGTGAAGATTGACCTGGAAGGAGAGTGTTTTTTTCGCAATATTGGCTTCCTGAACTTCTTTGCCACAATCGCAACATTTATTGGAAATCATGAAAGGAGATGTGGTTTGGAGCTAAACTCAATTTGATGGTGGTTTCATAAATAGAGATACTTTATTGGATTCAATGCAGCTGGAAATATTAACGCGTTTATGAAGGCAGGAAAACACTTTAGGATCGAAGACAGATTGACAAAAGAGCCGGAAATATACACAGAGAGGACTGCGTTTGGGCAGTTATATACCTCAGAACTTTCAGTTTAATCTATATCCCTCAGAACTTTTCGGTGTTTGAATATTACTTCTTGAAACTGAGGAAGTTTTGCATTGTGTTCAAGTTTCAATCGCGGAGAAGACATTTATTCGGGTGCATTCCATTTATCGCAAGAAGTGTTTGGAATAAATGCTTCAATTCAGATATCTTGCTTCTTTTGTAAATATTGTCTGAGATATGATTGAAACAGTTTACGTCCTGGAAGACAGATATATTTCACATGAGGGAAGTTTTATTTGAAGCAACCGGAAATATTTACAGAAAGGAAATTTGCAGAAAGAATGGGGACATTTTAAAGGAATTGTTTTGGGAAGCTCTTCGAATATACATTGTTCTATTTTAACCATATCCTTACATTTGAATAACGTCTGAGGTCCTTTGTTGAAAGAAAGGAAACTTTGATGTTGTGTCTAAGTTTGAATTGTAGGCAGAGAAACACTTTCATTTGCGGGGCGTTTCATTTGAAATAGCTGGAGCAATATGCAGAAAGGATGTTTGCAGATTTATATGAGTACAGAAAGAAATGATCCATCAGGGCAAGATGGAAATTTCTGCGTAGATATTTTAAGGTAAAATTGGGTTTTTTGAAAGTTGCAAGAGTTGCATGGCTTTGAGACAGTGATCACATGAAAGAAAACGTTTGTAGTGATCATTCTTGTGGAGTTTAAAGTTAAAAGGTAAGCTGGAAACTTCAACGTAAAATGAGATTTTTGAAAATGACACAGGTATAGCTGCGTGGTTTTGAACTAATCACGCGAAAGAGCACGTCTGTAGTCGTAGATCAAGAGATTAAAGTTCAGGGCAAGCTGCAAACTTCTACATGGATATTTCAACGTAAAATTGGATTCTTTAGAATGTGACACAAAGCTGCATCGTTTGGAAATAATCACACACAAGAGCACATCTGTAATCGTACATCAAGCGTTTAAAAAAGTTTTCGAGAGAAGCTGGACAATTTCCGTGCAGACAAATAAATCAAGGGCTAACACAAGTTTAAATGCGGTTGACAAATTCAATTTGAGAAGCTTGCTTTATAAAGAAATTTATGGTTTGATTTTTGAAAGAGTAATTTATCAGAAAGACCTGCTCAGGGCTCTGTTAGAAATTTATGAGAGAAAGATAATGATTTCTGATAAGGTTGAAATTTTGACAAAAAGATTTCAAGAGGAAGATGGAGTTTTGTCAATTTGAGTCAGATTTGAGAGTGGCATTGGAGTAAATGGACGTTTTAGGACGGAAAGATAGATTATTTCCTTTGTGACTGGAATATTTTGAGATCTTTGCAGCGTTTGGCATTTTACAAAACATTTAGGAAAGGAAAGGAACGTTCATAGTCTTTAGCTGTTGACATAGAAGGAAGAAGACATTGGTTCATGTTTCAAAATCAGCAAGGACATAATGAAGAACAGCACATCTTTTTAAGGAAAGATTGCAGAGGATAGTTCGATTGATTTCTTTGTGGTTTGAATATTTTTGAATAGATTTCTTTGAAGCTTTAGTCGATTGAGATTTCTACAGAGAAGTTTGGAGGACGATGGTGTGTGCATTTCAAGTTCGACAGCGAAGGGAAGTATTGGAGGACAGGGCAGCTACATAAAAACGTATTTGTGGAGAAGAAATGAGTTGAAATATTTTCTTGATTTCAAAGTTCTTCGATAGCTATTTGTTGCAGCTCTATCATTGCTGAAAGGAAGTTAATGTGAACTTGTTATTGACAGAGAAGGGATTGGAAGACAGAACAGCTACTAAAAATGTATCTGGGGAAAAGAAATTGACTGAAATATTTTCTTGATTTCAGCATTTTCCCATAACTATATGTTATTGCGTTACCTATGCTGAAAGGAATTTTACGTGAGCCTCTGACAGAGAAGGGAAATATTGGAGGACACAGAACAGCAGGCGTGTTTGTGAAGAGAAAGTAGATTGATATCTTTTCTTGATCTGGCTTTGCACTATAGATATTTGTTGTTGCTTTATCTTCGGAACTAAAGCTGAAAGGGAGTTTATGTGGACTGCTAATTTCGACAGAGAAGGTTATAAAGAATTAGAACTCAGTGCAACTGCAACTTCATCGAGGAGACTTGATCGATTTATTCATAATTCGAGCATTGTAGATTGCTATCTTCAAAGTATTTATTTGAATTGAAATTTAAAGAAGTATGGAGCAAGCGGTTATATGCATTTCGAAGTTTGATTGAGAAATATTGATGAAAAGAACAGCTATTTCAGAACGAGTTTTCGGTGGATAGTGAGATCTGTATCTTGGTTGGTTCACATTTATTCTGATTGAAAGCTTTGGCTGTTTTAGCTTTCAAAAAGAACTTAGAAGAAAGTTTGGAGATGCTTCAAGCTCGACTGAGAAATACGTGAGAATAGAGGAGTTACTCTAAAACGAGTTTTCGGTGGATGGTGAGAGCTACGTGTCTTAGTTCGTTATAATTCATTTTGGATCGAAATATTTGGTTGCTTTAGCTTTAACAAGAACTTAGGAGACAGTGTGGAGAAGTTTCTAATCTGACGGAGAAAGAATGGCGAACAGAACATTTACTATAGACCGGGTTTTAAGAGAAGCTTAGATTGATATCTGGAAGTGACCAATCTTTTTATATAGCGCAGCAGTCTTACAGGTCTTTATTGATTGAGCTTTCTACAAAACGTTTTGGAGCAACAGTGTGCTGTGTTTCAAGATTGACAGAGATAGTCGAAGAAATAAACGGTTTTTTAAGAGAGAATTCAACGTTGAAATTGAACAGTATCTGACAAAGATCATATTATTTACAAGTTAATAACTTCCATTGTTAACAAGAGAAGAGAAGGGTGGAGACAGAACAGCTAATTCGATTCGACTGTTCGAATTTTCGATCGATAAATTGATCGATATCTTGGCTAGTCTACAGAAACATTGTTACGAGGAAATAGACTTCTTTCTGTTACAAAGAAGTTTAGAGAAATTGTGGATTTGTTTTAGTTCTGACAAGAATGAATTTGAAACAGAGAAACAGTTTTTAAAGTCGAAGTACTGATTACAATCTGACCAGTTTTGAATGAACTTATTAAGAGAGATTTTATCAGTAATTGTCTGAATTTTACAGTGAAAACATTTCTGGTTTAGATAGCAAAGAGAGGAAGCGAAATCATTTCAGACTTGGCAGAAATCAGTTCGAAGAAGACATGTTGGCACAGAGACGATATTTTGGTACACATGTAAGTTTTGGCAAACCGTTCTTGGCACATATGACAAATTCGGAGCTTGTTTATCCTTTCGTAGGACTTTGGAGTCTGATATGGTAGAATTTCAGCTTTAATTAGAAATGATTTACATATTTGAATAGTGACAAGCAAAGGAAAATGCCAGGCTCAGAATTCGAGACGTTTTGGCAGTTAACATTGGAATGACGGATTGATATTTGGAGAACATATTGAAGTTCATACATTTAATCATAAACTCTTCTGGCAAGTTAGAGCTTAACCCCAGAGAATTCTGGCTTTGATTATTAATCGCATATAGCAAAAAAAGATACAGTTTTCTCAAAGTATACTTGAACAAGACGTTTTGGCACAGAAAACTGCATTTGGAACATATTTCGAAGACAGTTTTACAGTACCTACATTCGTTCATTATACTTGCCTGGTACGCTAGAGCCAGCCCACGGAGATCGTAGCTTCAGGTGTACGCAAAGAGCAGATAACTATAGTTCTGAAAACTGATTGGCTAAAGTAGATTTACATAAGACGTTTTGGCACAGAAAGTTTCTTTTGAAAGATAATTTTACAGTTCATACATTCGTTCGTAAAACTTGCCAGGCACATTGGAGGCAAACCACAAAGAATTTGCGAAATCGATTGAACAGAAAGTGCTATAGGGATCAGTTTCACTTTATATTGTTGTGGGGAAAATAACCATTGGAGAATGTTTTAAATTCTGAATTAGTGATAGCCTTCTAGCACGT
The DNA here is from genome assembly GCA_964020215.1 of Aurelia sp. 3 sensu Dawson et al. (2005). Lineage (NCBI taxonomy): Eukaryota > Metazoa > Cnidaria > Scyphozoa > Semaeostomeae > Ulmaridae > Aurelia > Aurelia sp. 3 sensu Dawson et al. (2005). Next base: position 1,109,969 of record OZ026576.1, read on the forward strand.
GGCCGGGATAAAGGAGTTGAGAAGTTGTAGGAGGAATGTTGTGGTTAGTGAAGGTTGAAAAATGTGACATTTTGCAAAGTGTGGTGATTTAGTTCGCAGCAATAGCGGAACAGAAAACTTGCCCTGTGTGGTAGATGAAGTCTGGAAATTTTGTCTTGAGCAAGAACTAAAGAATTTACAGAAAAGGTTAGTTTTCAGAAGTTTGGAGTCATTTGTGGTTGAAAATTGTGACATTTCGTGAAGCGTGGTAATTTAGTTTGAAGTAATAACGGAACAGAAAACTTGTTGTGTTATGAGGTGAAATTTGAACATAAAACTTGTTGTGTTATGAGGTGAAATTTGAACATTTTGTGGTGGATTTGATCTAGAGAACCCGGACAGAAAAAGGACAGAGAAGTTTGTAGAGTTTTGAAATGAAAAATTTTGGGGTTATTGAAACTTGAAAAAAACTTTGACATTTGACAAAGTGAAGAGTAATAATGGATCAGAGAAGTTATCGTGGTTTCAGATGAAATCTGGACACATGGTGGTGTATAAGAATTAGAGAATCGATGTATAAGTTTGGATAGTTTTGAGAAGTTGTTTGAAGGAGTTCGTAGTTTTTGGAGGTTGAATGTGGAATGGCGTAAAATTGTGTGATTTACTTTAAAGATCGGTGGAAGGTTCTAGAAATGCTGACTAGGGAAAAGTGGTAGAGAGTTGAGCAGGAAAAGTATAGAATTAACTTAACAAAGGAAGTCCAAGAAACGACAAAGTTTTAAAAGATTTGGTGTAGAGTTCAACGGAAAAGGCAAAGTGGAAGGAAAGGGTAGAGGCGTGAAATTTTTGGGGGAATTTTCAAGAATCGAAGGTTTGAAGACAAAATTTGGATTGGACTGAGCAGAACGGAATGTTTCTGAATTTGTGAAGTGATACAGAAAAGAAACGAAGACGGAAAACAGACGCCAAGCGAAAGCCAAACAAACGAAATTTGAGAGAAAAGCTTGGATCAAAGTTTTCAGAGGTGTAGAGACGTTGGTAGGAAATTTGATCCAAAAATCGTTTAAAAGAGAAAAGAAACAAAATATTAAGAAAAAACGCCGGCCAAGTTGACACATATCGAACTAGGCAGGGTTCGAAGTAACCTTTTTAGAATGGATTTTGATAGAACTTGAAATCGTGGTATTAGTGAAGTCAGTTTGAATGTTTTGTCGACTCATTGGATTTGAGACACGCGTTCAACAGTGTTAGTCACACTTCATAACATTGCGGTTGTACAAACAACTGACACATTCATATCATAGCCCCACAAAAGGCGGTAAAATCTGACGTCAGCTTTAGAACAATAATTCGAATGAGCTGACGAGAAATCAGTGAACGTGGTAGGAGTGGTCTGAAGTTTGTTAGTACATGCTGGATTTTAAAAGTTTGTTATTGGTAAGCCGAGTTGGTGTTTATGATGGAAGTGAAAGAGATTTGCTTTGGAGGAAGTCAATGGCAGATTGTTGTTTGCAATTTGAAGAAACTTCGACCGTATGGAAAATATCGGGAAGTTAAAGAGAATAAATTGCTTCATAGTAAGTTCATATTTTACCCTTTTACCCCTCTGCCCCCTCCCCGCTTCCTGAATGGGTTGCATCTTCGAATCACGGGCTGTAGGAAACTCTAAGTGAAAATAGGATATTGGTATGATACATTGAGTATCCCTAGTAGGTTATTACTGTCTTCTCCTTTCAGTAACCCTATTTGCTTGTTGCTTTGTTTTTTTGCTTGTTTTTAATTTGTTTGAGTGGGCTTGTCAGGATTTCTAACTTGGTCAATAGGGACTCATAATATTATGCTCACATAATGGGCCCCCTTTTTCAAAATGGCCTAAAGAGGTGGGAGTTCTCGTACACTCAACAAAATCGCTTCAAAATCTGGTTTAAAGAGCTCGAACATTGAAAAGCGATGTTTTAGTACAAAGAATGATGTTGTGTTGACCTACAAAGCGCAAAATGCATACCTTTCAGGCAGTAATCTTCCTCTGTAGAAGCAAAATAGATCCATCGAAGCTGCGAGAACTCCTGGCTTCTTCAACCGTTCTTTAAGAGCAACAACAACAACATTCTGAATAGCGGCCCCTGACTGGTTAAAAACTTAATTCTAGCGATTTGATTGGTGAATACGGAACCATCCTACGCGGGCCTAAAGTGGGCCCACTATTTAAGAGTAATGTTATTAGTCCCTCTTGACCAAGGAACGCAGGGAAACAAGGGACGAAAAGGCATCAGTCTATTTTTTGACCACACGAAGGAAAATGCTGATGTAAGCAAAAAGGATGGCTAATTTTAGATTAATTTCTATATTTTCTGAGAGTTCATGCTTGAGGCTATTAGCGCACCAAATCTGACACTAAAAAGTTCATCTTGATGTTTTCAGGAACTCTGTTTTCAAACCAAATTAAGTTGGGTCGGTACTTAGTTCATTTTCAGATGAAGTCATCAGATTTTTTAGTTTTTCGTCTGATAACATCTCGAGAATTTAACCCCATTTGACTGATTCAAAAATCATGTGATATGTGGTCATATTTTGCTGAATCCAAGATCCGTCGAAACATTTTCAAGTTATAATGATCTTCTCCTCTTATAAGACTGTTTTCAAGCTTATTAGCCTTTTATGAATTTGGGAGATAGATGTCTAAAGAATCTGACCCCTAAATTATCTGAGGCTAAAGTTCATCCTAATCTTTTCAGGATCTCTTTTAGCAAACGAATTAATTTGCTTCCGTACATATTTTATTTTGAGGTGAAGCCACCAGATATCTTTAGAGTTTGTGTTCTTATAACATCTTGAGAATTTAACCCCATTTTGACTGATACGAAAATCATTTGAAACGTTTCCAATTTCTTACTTCCAAACAAAACCAGTTTCTTTTTAAGCTTATTATTTGCAGACGAAATCTGGAGATTTCTGTAGAGCTTGTGTTGTTATGATATCTCAAATATTTAACCCCATTCTACTGATACCAAAATCATTTGAAACGTTTCCAGCTGCTTATTTCTCACCCAAATTTGTTTCATTTTTAATCTTAATATTTACAGATAAAATAGAGAAACTTTCGTATGAATTTTTCATAGAAGTTATAAAAAATTTGTCCCCTTTTTGCCTGATCCCAAAATCCATTAAAATGTTTCCAAGTTTTATTTTTAATCCTAATTTTTAAGCCTGACGACACTATTTTGATAATGTTACGAGGGTCCTAAGGAACTTTGATCTTTCCTTAAATTTTATCAGTTGCATTCTAAAACCAGTGGTCTGAATAGACGATTGCGCTAAAGATGGCGGCGAGGAATTTTCTACCGAGATGCATTGCGTTCAAATTACACATCTTTAACGATTCTATAGGAATTCGATTAAAGAACGCAGTGCATCTCGGTAAAAAATTCCTCACCGCCATCTTTAGTGCAATCCTCTATTGAATTACGAACCATCTATGATACTGGTTTAGCTATCTCTCTGATATTATGGGTTGCTGGTTAAAATCAAATTTTCTGAAATTTTCCCGAAACCGCTGTTAATTCAATGTTATCCCGGGAACTCGAAAGTTCTTTGAGAAACTAGGATTTACTTTAGAATCCTACTACGATTGAAAGATATGTCACCGTAAACACATTTGTTATTCAATTAGAGTTGTGATGGATTTAAGGAAACATCGTTATCCAAAATCCTTTGCGGCCACGGTCCAATCTCAGACCGTCTGCAAAATGAAATTTGGCCTAAGTAAACGAAAAAGGGAGATCAACATTAGTTCAAGTACTAGACTTATCACCTGGAGTCCCTTGTTTTCCTGTGCTCCTTTGACCTCACGATGGCGCTTCGGTCAACAGAGACTCATATCATTACTCTTAAAAACGTCACCCTACCTAGGCCCAAACTCTTAGCGTCCTTGAGTACCAATCAGATTGCAAGATTTGTGAATTGCTATCGTTACGGCAAGTGTGATAGAATTTTCAATTCGATTGAAGAACTAACAACATTCTGACAGGATTCGAGATTAGAGGCCGTGATTCGAGATTCGAAGCTGTGATTCCACCACAATTCGATTGATGAAAGAACAGAATACGGCCAACTTTTTCGCTGTTTCATTATGAGTCCCTGTTGAGCAAGGTTTAATCCATATATTCCGCTCACTCAGGCAAAATTGTAGCTTGTTTACCAGGCCCTGGCTGGCTTACAGGCTAAGCACATTTGATTTTCAGACAATCTTAGATTGTAGCGTGCCTGCAAATGACCCTATGTGAGCCTCAAACATCAGATAGCTGATTTTGACCTGGCTGGCACTTTTTAAAATCAAGTTAAGCGTTTTGGTTAAATAGTATATACACTTAGGGTACAAAAGTATGGAAACGATGGCCTAAAACATGGCGGCAAAGATGTCCTATGGTGTATGAGCCTCGTAACAAAAGGGAGATTTCCTCTCCAACCCAGACCTCAATTTAAACACTTATGGCGGGAAAATATTCGCCATCTCGTCTTCTGTTTATCAAACAGACAAGGACAAGTTTTAGAAAAACTTTTTATGAATTTTGAGACGAGAACTTCGAAGTAGTGTTGTTGTCTTGATCTGCAAGAAATGGAGGAGATATGAAACTGAAAAGTTGTCAAAACATCAGTTTGCTTCAATGAAGAGTTGGTTGGGATGGCCTCATTTTATGCTGTTTACACTGGACATTTTGATTTTGAATCAAACTTTTTGGAATAATTGAGAAATTTTCAGAATTTTGGCTGTAAACTCAAGGAAAGCTGCTAACAGGTAAGCTTGTAATTTCGATTTCTCTTGCGACCGTTGCAGTTGTTGCCTTGTAATGGCTTCACATAAACCTCCGACGGCTCAGTCAACACGAATAAACCAGAAATAAACAAAATAACATTTCGTTTTCAGATTTCAGCTTTTTAAGGTACTTTCATAAAGATTTGTCTAGCTCGAAAAGAAAAGCATCGCCTGAAAAAATAATGTCACTTACCTGCTCACAACTTGCCTTGAGTTTACAGCCAAAATTCTGAAAATTTCTCGATTATTCCCAAAAGTTTGTTTCAAAATCAAAATGTCCAGTGTAAACAGCATAAAATGAAGCCATCCCAACCAACTCTTCATTGAAGCAAACTGATGTTTTGACAACTTTTCAGTTTCATATCTCCTCCATTTCTTGCAGCTCAAGACAACAACACTACTTCGAAGTTTTCGTCTCAAAATTCATAAAAAGTTTTTCTAAAACTTGTCCTTGTCTGTTTGATAAACAGAAGACGAGATGACGAATATTTTCCCGCCATAAGTGTTTAAATTGAGGTCTGGGTTGGAGAGGAAATCTCCCTTTTGTTACGAGGCTCATAGGCCATAGGACATCTTTGCCGCCATGTTTTAGGCCATCGTTTCCATACTTTTGTACCCTAAGTGTATATCGATTTTTGATGAATACGGTTTTGTTACATTGTAACGATTTTGGCAAAGTTAAGGACTTCCAAACATCAAGATTTTTCCTCAGGTAGTACATTGGGAGGGTGGAATTGAAGATTTGTCGGAACGCTCTTTACGCCGTAGAAAAACTCAGAGTACTTTTTTCTTTCTTCAGACATTCTTTTTCATAGCAGACCACGTACTTGATTGTATTGTGTCATGAGATTCATATATATCTAGTCTTACTGCATAGGGTCTAGCTCTGACTTCAAAGAGTTTTGAAGTTCAATTTCATAGCTTCAAGGCAAGTAAGCCGATTTTAACCTGGCTGACTGCCAAACTTACTTCAACAATTTTCGCTACGCGATAGCAATGTCTCGAACCACATAATTTGAATTCGCCATGGCGGTTCAATGCCCAAGATTCTCCCTCAGACAGTACATTTGGAGGGCATTCTGTCTTGATTTCGAAACAAGTTAGCTGATTCTGACTTGGAAGACTTCCAAATTTACTTGAATAATCTTAGTTACATAACAGCGATTTTACGAAACTAGCTACGTACATTTGATAAAGTAATTATCTTTCAACCGTCAAAGGATTTTATTACTCAACTTTTAACGTAAATCAAATCAAATTTCGCAGGTCGCAGGTGGTTGTTTTGTATTTTTGTTACATGTTTATATTTTCAATTTCGTTGAGTCATTATTGATACTTGAAGATGACGCATACAGAAGTTGCTTTCCCAAGTTTTGAATGCCCTCTTAGATATTCTAAAATAGAATCTGAATCGAACGATATTTCGTACATTTTGTAGAATTTTCGAATGTTTGTAATAGTGATAGAAGCTTTAATGCCAGTCAATGGAACACTTTTTTTGAAAATGTATCAAATATCATTCGATCCATTCTCTCTGTAGAATAGCTAAAAATTTGCTCAATTGACAATCAACTGATCACTCTATTTTCTCTTTCAGGTTTCTCTAACCGTTCAGATGGTAAGTATTCTTCAAGCTTTAGTCCCGCACTTGTTTCTGCCTTCTGTTTAAGAATTCTTTTACATCTAGTTTACTTTCGTTCGAATCTCGGCTAACAACCTTCATTCAAACCAGCTACAGACGAAGCAAAACGTATGCCCACTTTTGTCAACTTTCATTCATAAATAGTTCCTTGTGTGCTGTCTCTTGGTTATTGTTTTGATTCAAAAATTAAGCGCAGAGACACAGAAGACATCTGTGTGCTTGTTTCATAGAAATGGAAATTACTTTACTTTCATGGCATATAGGCAATTTTAAAACACTTTACCGCCTAAAAATGTGCAACACATCACAGGTGCCTTGTCCGTCTTTAACATCGCTTGAGTTCTTGCATCAGTTCGACCATTTGAACACAGTCATCTTTCAAACGAGGTTTTAATGCAGTTTTTGTTGTGTGATGTTAAAGACCTCCCAGATGAATTTAAGAGAAATATGTCTATATATATGTATACTTGATTAACTCCACATTTAATCCATGAAACTCTTCGATTTGACTTAATTCATTCAAAAGATTTCCGCTATCCGTCAAGCGGCCGCCAAGTCATTGAATGTTCTTTTTGTAGTATGTATTTGTTACACTTCGTTTCATATTTTGGTCGCAAACGATATTTTTCTCCTGATAGTATTTCAAATTTTTCATATAAACCATGCTTATTTCCTTTCAGGTACAAATGCATGCTCTGATTGCTCATGCGGTGAGGCAGAATGCGACCACCACGCAATCGACGATGGCCCAAACCAGGTCAATTTCCTTGCAACGACAAACGAAGTCATTGAAGCGGAAGCGAGGCATCCTGATCAAGAAGCTGCGAGTAGCTCTGAGAAGAAGGATGATGAGGCTTGCTTTGATGAATTGTCACGTGTCATTGGTGCGTTAGAATGTACGATCGCTGATCGAAAGAAAACGACGAAAGGTGACGTTGTTGATGGGCCACTGCAAATACAAAATGAAATGGTAAGAATATAAGTATCTCTTTGTTCGATTTTATTAAAGGTAATTTGTTCGATTTAGGCCCCATTTACACGGGATCGGATCCAAACGGGATCGGATCCATTTGGATCCGATCCACTTTTTGAGGGGCGTTTACACGGGATCGGATCCAGAATTGTTGGCGTTTACACGAGATCGGATCCATTTGGATTTTATGAACTCTTGGCAGCGCTCTAGTAAACCTTTTCTCTTATTTCAATCAGATCCTTTGAGATTTTGCACTTTAATAGACTCTTTCTCATCTCTGATTCCCCTCTTTGAAATGTCAACAAAGGATTTCAGTTTAATCGTGTCATTTTCTATCCGTACCAGTTTGGATCCGATCCTACCCGTTTACACGAGACCTTTTTGGGATCGGATCCAAACGGGATCACCTTCGAAAGTGATCCCGTTTGGGTACGGATAGCAGATCCAGATGGGTTCGGATCCGTTGATTCCCGTGTAAACGCAAGGCCTATCCGTTACACTTTGGGTACGGATCCATTTGGATCCGATCTCGTGTAAACGGGGCCTTAATTAAAGGTAATGTGCCCATGTAAGTACAGCTGCATATACACACTTTGTCAAAATATGCAGACATGATGCTGATGAAGAGCCTCAAACATCGTATTGTGATTGGTAGAATTTAACTGATCACATGCAAACTATGGGTTAAATTTCCTAATGAGGCTGCTTGCTGTTGTTCAGCTCTGAACGTACAACTGCAAGTAAGTCATCAGTTTGCTTATGTTAAACCCGGTTTTCGCAAATTTCCATCTTTCACAGTAATCACATGACATTTCACGTGAAATCGGCATGCCCCCCGCAAAGCTGCTGAACCTACATGGACACATTACCTTTAAATTTGGCTGTAGAATTTCACTTGGTAGAATTTTCGAATGCGCCCAACAGTGATAGAAGCTCTAACGCCACTTGATCGAACCTTTTTCATAGAGTCGTACAAAGACATTGCTCGAGCTAGAATCTTTTTTAGAATAGCTAAAAAGTCAATTATCACCTCAGTCAATTTCGATTTGCTGACAATAACCGAAGGGTATATTGCATTGCCAAAGAAGGCGTAAGAAATTATTTAAAACACTTTGATTTTTCGGGATTTTTACAGATTTTTCTTGAAAATAATAGAAGTGTTTTTGCCAAAGGTGTCGAACGAGATTTTTCAGAATGATACGCTCCTCGAAAAGAACTTTGAAATTAAAATTTGACTTTTCTTTTCAGATCACAGAAAAGGTATCGTTGGCAGAAAAGCGTCGGTCAAGAGATATTTCTTTGGAGAAATCGATCGAACATTCAAGACAGGAATTACATGCCCTTGAAGAGCAGAAAAGAGTCCGTAAGTACCATTATTATTTTGAGTTCGTTTCTTTTCATGTTTCATCTTTTCACATTTTTCCTTCAGTGAAATTTTTTAGTTTTTGAGGCCATGAGGAGGTTTTACAGTCCGTTATGATCAGGCCTCCTTGAAAGTGTTCTGTAGCTGCGAGCATATTTTTATGACCTTCTAAACATACATGTATATAAAGGTAAAAATCTTCTAATAAAGTTTAAGAAGAATGACAAATAAAACGATCATATTACAAAATAATCAAATACTCTGAAAGGTAGCTAATTTACTAGTGGTAAATTTACAATTTACAACATGAGCGTTTCCGCCCAAATCATTGACAAGTTGAATAAATACGAGATGATTTCTACCACAAATGGATAGGAGAATGTGCTTCTCTGAAAGCACCCTGGGTACAGTTAAGGTGCCGTACCAGGATAATGTTTAGCGCCGGCGTGCGGCACTCGCGTGCTCGCACACATTGAAGAGGCCTGGGGATTGATGCAGTGAACCAAGGTAGAAGAACATATGTCAGTGCAGCAACTTCATTTGTGTGTCATTATCAAACCTCCTTCGCGTTAGGTAATTTCAACAAGTTGTTGTGCAGATGATACTCTTGTTGTTAGGAACGTTCGAAATGTCTTCAGGTGATTGCATCGTTATTCTTAAGCCTAATACGCCATCGAAGTATTTTCATGTTTCCATAATCTCTGTATCGAGATAAAGTTTTCAAAGCACCTTTTCATACGTCAAGAAATTATGTTATGATGGTCGTTTAAACTGACTCCAGACGTTTCTCAAAGAAAGGAATCTCAACGAATTTCTGAAAATAAAGTTTTTTAAGAAAGATTAAAAGAAAATTAAGAAAATATCATTATTATATTGCTATTATAATTGATTGTTATTATTGCTATATTTATTGATTAATAATATATTGTTATTATTATTAATCAATTATTATAATGTTATACAAAACAAATCTTGTTGTTAGTTTAGTTTGTTAATTTAGTTCTGCTTGTTTTTATGGGAAATACATTATGTCGACGGCACTTAGGTTCAAGAGATCTGATATTCGCAACAGAAGTTTCAGAAAGAATTAGAAACTTTCGTATGATCCAATGAGAAGATTCGAAAGCTTTCCATTCGATTATATTTAAAGGGCTGATTCTTCCACAAACTTTTGTTGTCAATAAGACGTCATGAACTCAATTTATTTATTTTTTTATATCCATTAAAAGATTACAATATGAATTTACAACCTACACTACTCTACAAGATTACTATACCATACAGCTATACAATACTACTAGAAACGATACCCCGAGGAGCAAAAGACTATAACTACCCCGAGGCCAATTGAACATAGAGGCCAATTAAACTACTCTCTGTCTCAAATTACATGCCACGGGTCCGCGATCGAAAGAACTTAAATTTTTTTCGTGGGCAGTTAAGACATAATCGCGAATAATGTGTGGCATTAATTGATTAATATATTGCTATATTTGTTTCTTGATAAGCTATTATCAAGAGAAATTTTGAGTGATTTTTGTGAACAGATGCCACGTAAGCTGCCAATGTTCTTTGAATCCAAGCCCAACCATATATCATGATTTGACATGAAATAGGAGATCTTCTATTTATGCAGTTCCTTTGAACAGTTAGTCATTTTACATATATCATGATTTGACATAAAATAGGAGATCTTCTATTTATGCAGTTCCTTTGAACAGTTAGTCATTTTACATATCATTTTAAACCCTGCCCTTTAGGGTTCATAGAAACATAAAGAAATGTAAACACTCAGGTATTTCATTGCCACACAAATATCGGATTTTGTTTGTGGGAGTTGGAAAACAAAAGAATTGTTTAGCATTCATTAGCACTACCGTATTTGGAAATAAATCGAACTCAAATAATGACTAATTATTTGAATAATATTTTTCGACAAAGATATTTATTTCAATTAGAGATTCTGGAGTTAGGAAATTCGCTGTGTTTTTATGGGGGCGTCGCGTGGCGTGTGTAAATGGTCACGTCTACCCTGCTGTAAAATGAATGGTACGGTGTTTGAAATGTATTGAAAATTTGCTATAGTTATTCAAATTATTTTATTCAACAGATGAAATCTCCTTAGGATTTTCTTTCCTGAAGAGCCAGAACTTTTGATAGTGTTTGTCCATGCTTGTGATTTCAACACTTTTCGATTCTCTCTGTCACAATGCCAAGGCTGTTTGATATCTTATTAGGGCGTTTGAAAATATTGCAAATTCTCCTACTCGCATTGCTATTACATCATAAATCGGAAGAAACCCACATCCGTCTCCTTGAATGAAAGTATTCTACCAGAATTATTTATTTACCTTTCTGTCAACCGGTCACAAACCTCCCTCTTGGAGAGCATTCCTAAAGGCCCCCGTTTACCTAATCAGCAGAAATAACCCACTCTTGTGCTCCCAAGTGCTGACAGGTCCAGCTGAATGGCTTTGTAAGCATCATGTGTGTTTTGTGATCTTACTGTCATGAAATTATTCAGCATTTCAGCCTTTTGTGAGGGCACTGTAGATGACGCCCAACCAACAGAATGTCAAGATTCATTAGATGTTTATTTCTATAAACATCAAAAAAATTAAAACACAAAAATTCGTTACATTACAAAGCAGGAGAAGACAAAAGATCATCTGGTCCCTACTTGGATAGTACTTATAATTCTAATACTTAAGGGAAAAAGGTAGAATAAAATAAAAGCCCTAAAAATTTTTTAAATGTCGAATCCTACCATGTTTATCCATCTCAAGGTTTGTACATCACATTAGATGTCACATCCCTTTTGCTATTCAATAGTCTGAGAGTTCTTCATTGCTCCATGCATCATTTGTCAGCCGTCCTCAGCTCTCTCCCTGCCACACATATCAATATTGCCTCGTTTCCTGACAAGCATCTATTTCCGTGTTTTCTTGTGACGTCAAAAGTATGATGAAGCGTCTCTCTTGATTTGCCACAGAGATGAGTCTTGTCAGTCTTGAATGAGCAAAACTTGTATGAGGTCAAATGATGTTTGTGCTATTTCTAATGATTTTATTTTGATGAATACTAAAAATAACTGTTGTGCAAGAACTGGTTGTTATAAAAGCAGGCTATTCTGACTGCTGTCATGGCATGCTTAACCCAAGCATATTTATCTTGATTTCAGATTTAGGTTTTGATCATTTTCCATCAAAATATTTCCTCTAATCCTGATGCGTTTTCTCCAAACTCTCTTTGTTTTGAAATGCTTGTGATCATCAGCTCTTTACTGCAGGTCAGATGTTTGTTACTCGTCGTAAAACCTGGAATCGTGTAAACTTAGGAATGGACCTTTGGAGCCACGACAATATCTGCTGGGCTCCGCAATAAACCTTTTAGCTATTCTACTAAAGAGTCTGGATCGAACGATATTTTCATACATTTTTATGCACGAGGTTCGACTGGAATTAGAGCTTCTATCAGTATTGTGCACATTCGAAAATTCTAGTAAATGTAATGAAATATCGTTCAATCCAGATTCTTTTTTAGAACAGCTAAAAGGTCTGTTGCAAAATTCGCAACCTCCCATACTTCAGGCTATCGTAAGTGAAAAGCAAAAGGGATGAAAGAAGTTTCTCCTTTTAAAGACAGAGCGCGGTTTTTTCCAAAGCTCTCATTATCTGCATTTATTTCCTGAAATACCCTGACAAATTTTCCAATCTTAGAATACCCGCAAGTGGTAGTATTTGTTTGACAAACAGGACCATTTAGTAGCCATTTCGCACGACCCTCAAACCGACTGGACCCCTCTGTTAGAACATGCATAATGAAAATAAACCCCTGGGAAAGGAGTTACACGTATTTTCTTTATAAGAAACTAAGAATTTTCGGCAGTACTGAAAGTTTCTTAAAATCATCAGATTTTCAGCACTCAGAGTTTCTTACGAAACAGTCTTCGTGTTCACTACATGTGCTCCCGTGAAAATTTCCAAACAAATGTTTTGGAAGCCTTTCCAATGTTTAGACATCACTCAACTGCTTTCCAAGTAATATTATACAGGAAACAAGTGATTATAATTTGAAATCATGCTATGAAGGAGTTTCTTAAATTTTTGGCGATCTGAGAGTTGATTTTCTTATCAGCAGTTTCTTATAAAAAATACATGATTGGGAAGCGTCCAAACGAGGCATCCCAAAGTTCGTTGGAGTTTGGTCCAGTACTTATTGTTGGCAAATTGATGACAGCATAGTACCCCCTAATGTTCATTTATTCTCCCATTTGTTTGATTTGCAAGGTGATTTATCCGTTTGTTGCTTACACAATGAGTTACTCATTCAATGCGGGGTCATATAAAATGTTGATCCTGTCAATATTAGAAATAGTGTAACTGGGAAGTGATTTTAAGTCAGGCCTTGTTTTCGTTTCTCCTCGTGCAATTTAAAATCTGGTTATTCGAAGTAACAAGCATATGTTCGTCTTGATGCATGGAGCAGTTTGATATGGATTACGGAGTAATGTTTTATGCATTGGGAAAGACAGTAGATAGGCGTATTGAAGGTAACAGAATTTATCATTTCTTTCAACGCAAACAGATGCCCAGTTTTGTTTAGGCCAAACATGTTTGTCGTTGGTGTACAGTCACTTTTAAAGTGTACAGTTCCAGTCGCAGTGCATATACAAATACAGTACGGGGACGGTGTCATCAGGAAATGGTTTACAGTTTGGCCAAGTTGTAACGACAAAATGCTGCCTTGAAGTAGGGTTATTCTGTTAACGTCTGGAGTTGTTTGCTATTGATAACGAAATAATATTTTGCGCACTTGGAAGGACGGTGGTCGGGCTTTTTTAGTTGTGATTTTCATTGGTGCATGCGTTTAAATTACAGTAAGTACCAGTAAGGCCCCGCATTTAAGAAAGACTTTTTCACACCTTAGCCTAAAATATTTCTTATATCTATGATACCCCTCGTTTTTCACATTTAGAGAAGAAATTATTATCAGAGTTAAACTACCAAGAAACAGGAATAGATTAGCTTTTCTACAAAAGGGCCTGGATCGAGCTTTATTTTTATACAATTTTATACTTGAAGGGTTTGTGCAAGGCTAAAAGCCTGCATTTGCACAGAGCAGAAAAATCTAAATATAGCCCATTGAAATTGATGGTACGCACGTGTTGTTAATGATCGATAGCTGAAGAAACAATGCTGTGTTTGCGCATTCTCTTTGTTCTATTTATAGAGAAGCATATCTACCATTGCACACTCCCTTTAAAATATGAACTGAACTGAACTGAACTTGATGTTCGATCGAATGGCGTAAGAGCTTCTATCACTGTTGTGCACATTCGAAACTTCTACGAAATGCAGCAAAATATCTATTAAAGTTATTAAAAGAAGTAAATGCGTAAATCATCCCTTTTGCGTCATTATTGCCATGATATTTATTGCTTGCATATTCGATGATGACGATGATAATTCTAAATTTTTGTTCTAATGGAGTGGTAGCCTTGGACATTAGAACGATATTGTAAATACACCTCTTTACGACATTCGAATGACTGTTCTTTCTGGCAAGCGATGGAAAAAAGAATCTGAGGGAACCGTAACGACAATCATGTTTGCAATATAATGATTTGAGTGGAATATTTTAGGCCTTTGGCCTACCTTACTTTTTTGCTACTGGATATGTCGAATTATTAATAAATTACAAACATGATTGTCGTCTTTATCCTTATTGTACGATTTTTGACGAAGTTGCGCTTTCCTCCTGACATGTCGAAATCTGAAGGAACTTCGAATTTGCACAATAGCGATAGAAGCTCTCATTCCACTCAATCGATTGTTCTTTCCGTGTGAAAATGTAGACTGAAGGCGTGATTCCTTCTATTTCTTCGACTTTTTTAATGTGATATTCAATTTCATTCACACAAGCGCTCACGGCCAAACAGATTCTAAACAGGGACAAATCCGAAAAAACATCGAATGTCGAGGGAAAAGTCGAACATCGCTTGGAACGCCACTTCGAACATCGCTTCGAACATCGCTTCCCTTCGAAAAGTCGAACTTTGAACTAATCGAACTAAGCCAACTGGTTCTTCCGTTTAGAATCTACTTGCTTTCTATCCAGACTGGGAGCTTCATTGCCCCCCTCCCCCTACAAGCAAAGCATCATTTATACTTCCTTTACCCATGTCGTTACCTCTCTTCCTTCTTTGATTCGTGGGATCCAGCGAATGTTACCAAAACCCCCTACCAAGCCATTTTACATGTTAAACTGTGAGAAAGCAAATTATTATCGAGTTTGATTCAAAAACGTCACAGTCAGTTTGAATAATTTGAGCAATGAAGATGAAATACATTGTAGCCAATTTTGAAACACTGCACAGGTAAATCAAATAGTCAGCTCAGTTCAAAGCTGATTTAGTTAATATGGGTTTAAATGTGGCTGAGTGAATCTTTTCTTTGGAAATAAATGCTATTACAAAATCAGATGAAATTAAAAACCAGAGAGTGTAAGGAAGATTGGAACCTTGTTTTTTAATATGTTACACGTTTTGAAGTTTGCCGTCATCACAAAAATTGTTTATAAAAGCTGTTCGTTTGCACAAGTGGAAGTCAGCAGTTTGAAAGTTTTAGTTTGGGGATAGGAGAAGCAAACTGGCCTAAGTTACATTTGAAATGGATAAACGGTTGATTTGGGTTGAACCGTTACTGGAAACTTGTTATTTAGTGTGTTACACGTCTTGAAGTTTGCCGTCGTCACTAAAATTGTTTATAGAAGCTGTTCGTCCGTACGACTCAAAACAAAGTTTTTATTTTGAGGAGGCCAAAATGTCCAGTGGCCTAAGCTACATTTGAAGTGGAGAGACTGTCGATTGAGGTTAAATTGTTGCTGGAATCTTCTGTTTTAATATTTTTTGCAAGGCTGACAATTTTTCGTCATCAGAAAAGTTGATTTTGGGAAGCTGTTCGTCAATGCAAGGAGAAGCAAACAGTTTCGAAGTTATGCTTAATGTTTGTGACAGGCGAATGGACCGAGATTGCATTTGAATTGGAAAAGTGTTGCTTTTATCAGGAACACCCTTCATTTGATGGTATCTTGTCTTGCAAGTTATTTATTCTGGCAGAAAGTTGATTATAATTTCGATTCGTTTGTACAACTGGCTAAAAGCAATTTCAATGTTTGATGTGAGGATACGAGCAGCCATCGGGACTGAACTGTATCAGCAGTGACAACACTATTGGATTGAGTTGCAAACTGTTGCATCGAGTTGCTAACTGTTGCATAGGATTGCAAACTATTGCAGCGAGTTGCAAACTGTTGCATCAAGTTGTAAACTGTTTGGGAAGCCAGTTGATTACTCGTTTTTGTGGTCGACTGTTCTGAGTTACAGACTTCACAGCCGCAGGTGAAGCTAGTTTCTAAAAAGTTTGGTCGTCTATGCAGTCACAGGATTGTTTGGGAGCTGTACTTTTGAGGTTATAAACATCAAATTGAAGTAACTGCTATCTGAAGATTTCTTTTTGCACTCTGGGAAACAAAACCTCTTTGCTTGCATCGTCTGACCATTTGGTACATGTTGCTACAAATGCCTTTCATCATCTGGACACCTCAAACCATAGTGACAACGATCCGTAGATGCTGAACACATTTACATATTGAACAAACCGAGAAGTATTAGATTCATTAACAACATGATCTGTTAGCTGACACACGCCCAGAAATTCATATGCTGAGCATACTTCTTGTTATTAAAACCAAGAAATTCCAAATTTACTTTATCACGTTATCACTGTTTTGACTTCGGCTTAGCAAGCAGAAAAGATCTGACACACAAAAATCGCAGAACTTAGTCGTATTGTCATGTGAGAGTGGAGACCAAAGAAGACCGATTAAAAACAGAGAAACAGACTTAAAGATGGATAAAATCAGCTCTGGTCAAAACTTAACAGAGGTTTGCAGGCCCAAGGCCTGTCTCCTCGCGTTTGAGACAGCAGTGGCTTAATATTACAAAGAAATTGTTATCTGATTCAGACCTAGAGTTTTTGCTGTTTAATTTGTTTTTGTTCAAACTTGGGAAGGTTAAACTTTGTTTCGTCGTGAGCAGCAGGCGTACTTCTTCCGTTACTAACTTGGTTTATTCTCAACTCTTACAGCCGCTGGAGTTCGCTTCGTCTTTAGTTCGTTTTGTCGCCAGTACTTTGCGTTCCAAATCCCCCATGTTAATGAGGTGGTGGTGCAGATTTTGTTGTTGCCTGTTCCTGTTATCACCGATTAGGAGTTTCAGGATTTCAGACTTCGTTGTCCGTGAATGTTCATTCGTTTGTTCGAACGTTGATCTTTGTGGCGTTCTACTTTCCACTTGTTTCGTCGAATTTGCCATTTGTTCATCAGCTCATCCAGTCTTTCCTTTTTCATTTGTATGTTCGAACGCTGATCCGTGTAGTGGACTACTTTCTTGTTGTTTCGTCGAATCCGCCTTAGTATGCTCCTTCATTCGTTCTTTGTTTTGTTTGGTTCGCTTGTTGATTCGAATAGTGGACAAATTTTCAAAGTTTGTCTTAGTAAATGAATATAACTTGTTCGTTCAGTGGGTGTTTCCCTCGCTGGCCTACGAATTTTCGTTGTTGGTAGACTTTCCAGCTTTTTGACAAAGATATACAGTACATTGCTTACAAGGAAAAGTTTATTCATTTCGAGTTTTTTTCAAATATGAAGAAAAATCCGATCATTGGAATTGCACATATTGTATCAATCAAATCACCTCCACCCAAAGCAGAACGATGTCAGTTCTTTTTTAAACCGGGTAAGTTTTGAACTGAAGCTACCCTGGAAATGTTTTCCTAGCCCCTCCTCTATTATGTTGTGTCGCTGTCCAAGTAAGGGTTGTGAGTTATGAAACGCAAGCCTTATATGGCAACGTCAAGGAAAACACTTCATGCATAGACATAGGAACCGGGGAGGGGGCACTGTAGGCACGTGCCCCCAAGATTTTGCAATAAACAAAGAAATCCCCTTTTTATTTTTAGAGAATGCCCCCTTTTTCTTAAGGACAAAAGTGCCCTCGAAGTGTCGTGCCCCCCAAATTTGAGATGCTTCCCACGTCCCTGACTTCATGTGCTTTGAATTCAGTTGCAGGATTTCAAGTCGAGCATCATAGGATGCATGTTGATAGGCAAATAGGAAAAAATTCAAAAAAATGAAATATCAAGAACACGAACAAAGTTCAGCACTTCGGATCTCACTTTGCCCTTAGCCTTTTGTATACTGCCAAAAGATTCGGAATTCTGAAATCTGTACAGTAATGCATCGTGGTTGAGGTAGGCAGTAGACCCAAGACAAATAGATCAACTTTCACTATGTCAAGGAGAGTAGTACAGGATGTTTTAGCCAAGAGGATAACCCTGAAAAAGGATTGTGGCAAAATTGATCCAGATTTCTCACCCTTCCTATTTGACCCCAAACTAACAAGTTAACAAGGCGCAAAGGAGCGCATTTCTGCAGGTGTTTAGCTAAAGCACGTGGTATTTCCTTAAGCTTGTTCACTTTTAAGTTTCAAGCCGGCCATATCGTTTATTGTCTCCCTCAGTTCATTGCGAATTTCTGGTAACTTTCCCACAGCATATTGGCGTGTGCACCATGTCATTTTCATATTCTACAAAAAACCAACGATATTTCTAAACATATTGTAGAATTTTTGAATTTGCACAAAAACCAATATCAATACTTAATTAGAGTTACCCCTGCGAAGGAGCATTGATATCCCTTCAGTGAGAAGGAGTGCTATTTCTGCGAAGGAGCGTTGTTACTGTGCAGTTACGACGGCAAACGAGCCTTTATGTGCGACTTCCTTCTATTGCAAAATGGTAGGAAGGAACATTGATACCCCGCAGCTACTGCAAAGTTACCACTATAAAGAACCTTTATTTATGCGAATAAGTTACTGTTGCGAAGGAGCTTTGATTCTCCGCAAATACGACTTTGAGGGAGCTTTTTTACTGCGCAGTTTCCTTCTCAAACGAGCTCTTCAACAAGGTGCTTAGCAGGTGCATTATCGAGGACGTTAGCATTTCAATCGTGGTGAAATCGCTAATTTGTTGTAATCAAATCTGTTTTCTTTCATACAACAAGAAATGCAACAAATAGAGGTATTACTTCAGAGAGGTTACGATTGTGAAGGAGCTTTATGCCCCGCAGTTACCGCTATGAGAAACCTTTATAACTGCGCAGCTAACGAGATTGAAGTTATTTGATACTCCGTAGCTTCCTCTGTGGAGGAGCTTTGATACTGTGCAGTCACCAAGATTGAAATGTCTAGTTCTCCGCAGGTACCTACTCTGACGAGGCGGTGCTTAGCAGGTGCAGAGGCTAGCACGTTGACTTGTCTTCAATCTTGTTGACTTATTCATTTGAACATAGGTGAAATCACTAATTAGTTGTAATCAAATCCCTTTTCTCTCATACAGTACAACAAGAAATACAACAAATAAACGTCGAAGATTATGTGAACAGAAGATCAGCTGATTCAGCCGTCCAAGAGGTTCGTTTTCTTTTATTTTCATTTCCAGGGGGTTCCTGCGTATATTTCTTTTCAGCCTTGTAAAGGCATAAGGCTTCAAGTGTAGACTGATCACCTAGAGTCCCTTGTTTCCCTTTGCTCTTTTGGCTTGATGATGGCACTTCAGTCAGAAGAGACTCAAAATATTACTCTGAAAAACCTGTGAACAACGGTGATATAAACTTCGACATCATCAATCAATCCCTTTCGTATGAAGCCTATAAGAATTTCTTTCGAGGGCAGCACCGGAAAACATTACCTGAAGCCGTCAATACAAAACTGAGCTTGTGAGTTGAAACTGTGCGTAGTCTAGACATAATCAAGTCAGTATAAAAACTTGATACCCCGTAAAGTTTTCACTCGGTCAACAAAAAAAGCCGTTGCTTATAATGTTGGCCTTCGCGACGTTTTGGTTCCCGTACAAGCCAATTGGCAGGTTATCAAAATCTTCCTAATCTGTGTAACCCCCGTGCACTTTATCCCGGGGCTGTTTATCCAGCACTGTTCTTTTCCTGGCGCCCATAACTTGCTCAGTGCACATTTTTGTTTTGTTCTGATGCTAACGTTATGAAGGAGAATTCTATCTTGGTCTTCTCGGCACAGAGAGAAGTATGTATGATTCTATTTTCGAACTTTCAAATCTATTTTCGAATCTTCTGTATTGGATTTCGAATCTCTTTTATTTCGAGTTTGAGCATTTATTTTCGAATCACTTGTTTCTTTCTGGAATCTGTTTACTTTGTTTCTTCGAATTTGCTGATCTATTTTGAACTTTTAATTGTCGAACTCTTTGGCTCACTATTTTCGACTTAGCAAATCTATTTTCGAATTGTTCCTGTCGTAATTGAATCTGTTTTCTCACTATTTTCGAGTTTGCAGTTCTTTAACGAATAATCGATTGTTAACAAATTTCGCGTCTTTGCACGAAGTACCTCATATCCACATCGTTTCCTGCAAGAATTTAAGGAAAATATTACTCTTAAAGAGTGTTTGAAAAGAAAATCTGGATAAGAAACCCCGCTCCCAGATCATTAAATACCTTAGTCCTAAATCTTAGTGCTGGGACTCAAATATTCAAGAATCGTTTTTGTTTTAGTCAAGGAAATCAATAGTGTATTGTAGTTCAATATTTCTATGTTTCTTGTACTTCTTTACTCAAAAGGTACCTGAGCAGTTTCTAAACAATACCTTTGTAAAACTTTGTTGTGAAATGTTCGTTAGAGTACAGGCTGTGGGACATAAATTTGTGGAAACACCTTAAGAAACCCTGACCATGCCTTAAAGAAATATTGAGTTTTCAAGTAATGATGATTGAAAGAAACTTTCAGTACTTAGTCAAAATCTTGATTTCTATATTTGTTTGAGAATTTTTCCCAACCGTTTCTGGGGAGCAGATTATGGCAGGCGCTTCCCAGTGACATGAAACAGTATGATATACCCTCTCCACCTTTGAGAGGAGAATAAAAGCTGGAAAGGAGAGGAATGCAACTGTAGACTGTTAAGACCTCAGATTGGGTTCTTGAGCGGATAAATACCATTAAAAAAGTTGGAAACGTTGTAAATTCTGCAAATACTGTAAAAACATTGTAAATATTTCTATTTATGTATTTATATGTAGTCATTCTTTATCATAGATAAGTTTTTTTATTTTCAACCTATTTAACTTTGTAATAGGCTTGAATTAGTTATTATTTTAGAGCTACTTTTATTTGTGCCTACTTTGAATAAATTGATAATAATGATACTCATTTCCGTCCACAATTTTCATTTTTGCATGTTTACAATCAAACCACTACAAGAACTGACTTGGCAATGCAAATACTGGGCCAACCATATTTCCGTATTTCAGGTTTTGATGGTTTGGCAGGTCCCTAAGAGGCAACAATAGAACTCTCTTGTTTTGTTCCGGAAACTTCCAAGACTTTCTTCCAGTAAAGTTGTTGTGAGTCGCCAAGAGCTAAAATTATTGGTAGAAGTAGATCTCCTATTTGCGCTTTTGAGGTTGTTTGCTTCCCCAGCAATGCCATTCAATCGAACATATCGAATTAAAATGTATTTAAATGTAGGTCGATTCAAACGTCGTTAAAGATCAGCTAACAGGTCTGTTCGCCGCTGATAGAACAGAATCTTACTTTGTCTGAGTTGTTTAAAAGTTGCAGATAATGTATGTGTTTACTTACTTTTAGGAGATCAACTCATTGCATAAAGACAGAGATAAGCTGCGAGGCAAATTAAGGAAGGCTGAGCAGGAGCTTGAAGAGTTAAAAGCCGCAAACATCACTGTCAGAGAGGAACGAGAGCAACTTAGAAAGAAGGTTAGCGTTTTGAAATACCGTAGCTGCTTTAGTTTAGCCCCTCCTCTCTAAAGGTCCTCTCTCTAATAAGCTCCCTCTCTGTTAAAGGTGATCTGAAGCGAAAATTTTTATTGATGCAAATCAATAGAATTTTTGAATGATAAATAACGTCGTTTTAAATAAAAATAATTTGTGATACCTTGCTTCATTTTCGAGTTGTCCACTATTTTCTAAGATTAGCTGATGACATCATTTTGTCTGCAGAAAGTGAAGAAAGTGTACGAGGCCGACTATGTTTCCAAAGTGAGACTGACTCAGAGAACTTTTCTTCTCTGGTTGGCCTTAATTAGTTTTTTAGCTATTGTTACCAAGCCAACCTTAACCCTTTCACGCCCGGATAAAATTAAGCTTAACAGGAAAACCTAATGTAGATCGTCGTTTTCCAGGGGGTATCATAATAAGTGATTCAATAAGCAATAGATAAATGCAATATCCATACCCTTTCAAATCAATCCAAACTCTAAAAGATTTACCCCCTGAAAAATTCGCAGTTCTCAATGAATACTGTTGGGCTATATGGCCCTTCCGGGGGTGAAAGGGTTAAATAAATAGATTATTATTATATTATTATTGTTATTATTCAGTGGACATGCCTTTCTGGACATCATGTCAGTCGTCTTCGTGCTTCACGCTCTTCGTCATCATGTCAGTCCACGGGACAATTTCTATTACATTTATTCAGCTCAACTTTAATTTCTCCTTCAACTGTAACCTTTCATGGATAAGATACAGCTATGTTTCAAATATTATATATCCTAGTAATTTGCAAACAAAATAGCGTCATCAGCTGAAACTTAATATCAGTGATTAACTTGAAAACGAAAGGAGATATATATATAAGAGAAATTTAAACAGGATTCCGTATCATTCGACCGTTCCGTTCATTTGCATCAATAAAAATTTTAGCTTCAGATCACCTTAATTTCTCGATTCACATCAAATGCCAGAGTTTACCAATGATTTCCCATTCATTTAGCTAAACATGTTTTCATTTTATAATTGACATTGGTTTGGGATAAAACTGTGTTGAATTCATGTATTTGACTCGTAAAATTGTATGTTGAATCCCGAAAGTATGGCGTAAAAGAACTAAAAAGCTATCATATGTTACGTTGTCATTTGATTTTGTGAAAACCCCCTCCCCTCTCTAATAAGCCCCCTCTCTTTTGAACCCCCTTCCTCTATCATTGTGTCCCCTCGTGAACAGTTTTTACAGAGGCTCTTTTCAAACGATGGCTCCGTCAAAAGACATCGAATGAAGTCATACGTAGGAAAAGAGCGCAAGAAACATGCAAAAATATGGTTTGAATTCCTGAACTAAATGGGAAATTATTTCTAAGACTGCGTTCACACGATGCCGGCACATTTTGAAAACGGTGAAAAATTCGACGGACAGGCCTCCTGTTCACACGGAAACGGCACATTTTTTGCCGGCAGATTTTAAAAACGGCAGATTTTGAAAACGGAACTCTAATCGGCACATTTTGGAAACGGCATCGTGTAAACACTTTAAACTGATGAAAATAGAACATTTTCAGACGCTTTTGGAACGAGACTGGACGATTCTTAGGGTTCAGGTACACTTAATTGGCATCAAAGTCTTGCAACGAGCTTTTTACCAGCAAATTTCCGATCGTTTTCAAATTGTTCCGGCATCTTGTGAACGCTAGCTCAAATTTTGCTACCGTCACATTTTTCATCGTTTTCAAAATGTGCCGGCATCGTGTGAACGCAGTCTAAGACCCTTGTCTTATTGACTCAATGTTAAGTGGGAAGAAAATTGACAGTTGTTTGATATTCTATTTGCAGACAAGGGTCCTGCAAGATGCGTTGGAACGACGAACAAGTAACAGCCAATCACCAATTTTATCCCCGTCACCAACACCCTCGACAGGCAGCAACAGAACCAACTCGTTACCAAGGCAATCAACCTACTCTAACTCCGATCCAAGGCGAGCCTCACAGCAATCGATACAAAATTCAAACACCTCCTCACCATTTACGCCGGTGCCCTCAAAGAAATACGCTGGTAGTCCTGGGTCAACCTTGAACAGGCAGAAGAATAACATTGGAACTTCAAGTGATTTGGGGTCCTCGGTTGGCGATGAATTTCAGGCTGCTGATTTCTCTGAAACTTTGGTAAGTTTGATTGCAATTAATTCTAAATTTTTTACAAGGATTCCAAGCCTAAATACCCCCAAAAGTTGTTTCAAATACTCCCATTGATAAATCCTGGAAATGAGTCTTTTAATTAGAGCGTGGAGACTTACGTTTTGCACGTTCATCACAAGCAAATGTTTCCAAACACAATAGCGAATAAATTTGATATCTTGTGGTATCACTTGAAATGTCGCAAAGAAAAATAGAGAGACCATTTAAGATCTGATTGTTGTATTTATCATCCTCCTACTAAGGTTTTGTTTGATTTTTTGTAGCATATGTTTTTCTTGTAAACTAGATATTATAGTTGTATTAACTTGTTGTTAAGTGTCATTCTTAGTGGGAAGTCGATGACCTTGTGTCCTTTCTCGCTACGAACGACAAAATGTTTTCCTTTTCTGGTTTAACTGTTGTCCTTGTTTCTGTATTTTAATATTTTAGGATGATAATCAATATTTTAGGATGATAAATCAAAAATGAAGTATAGTGATCAGGGCAACAAAACTGTTCTTTTCAGAACAATCAAATGTGGTTTTTGTTTTTAGGTCCGCTGTTTGAGATCCCGGATTCCGGAAACACTTCTTCAAAGTTTGGTTACATACAATAAGCTGGACCAGGTTTTGGTGTCACTGCATGCGCATTATAGCGGGGAGGTCGCTGAAAAATCTCGAGAGCTCGAGCTACAAATCGAGCATTTGTCAAGCAAATTATCGCATCTGAAATCGCAGAACGACTTATTACAATTGTGTTTGGAGGAAAGCAAGGGGAACTGCGAACGACTCAGCTTATTGGTTGCGAAGTATGAAAGCAAAGACACAGCGCTTGCGCTAGCATTACAAAACACGGACCAGATTATTGAAACGTATGAGGTCATGTTGCAGCTGCAGGAAAGTGAGCAGGGGATGTTAGTGGCGAGTTATCGAAGCACCGTTCAGCCGTTTAACACAGACACAATGAAATCGCTAACGAGTACCAACTCCTCTAAATCTAACGTATCCGGCGCTAGTTCGCTTACGTCGAATTCACATTATCAGTTGACGTACGCGGATGATTTGCCGGATGAGGAAGAAGGCATTGCCATGTTTCATAATTCGCAAACGAAACGACGCGACGCGGAAACGCATGCGAAAAATTTATTACAAAAACTTGATCGTAAATACGAGGTTACGCTGACGGGACATAGTATGATTTTTGACGAAAGTATGGATTTTAACAGCCGCACGAGCACGCTAAGCTCCGCCAACTCATCAAATTTGGAAACGTTATCGAAAGAGGAGGAGATGAGACTGAAAGAATATGTACAGTTATTGAAGACGGAGCGAAGTACGGTCCAAACGACAGTCGTAGAACTCGAAAGCGTCACAGATGTCGTCGAACCGTTCGATGATTCGAATATCGAATCTGGCGAAAAAGGAAGCCTGGATCTTGAAACTGCGGTGTTACTACAAGAGTTGCAGGCGCTGAAAGAGGAGCGTGCTGAGTTAAAACATCGAATATATTTGCTGGAGAAGGAACGGAAGGCGATGGAGCTGAAATTGAGTAGCATCGAAGCGCAAGGACAAGGGTATATTGCACATATAGAATATTTGAAGAGTGAAATTAAAGAACAGAGGAAACAAAGACAGCATATTTTGAAAGAGGAGAGAAGATTAAGAGGATCAGGACAGGTAAATTATTTTGTATATTTTTTCGTTTCATTCTTTCTCAGAAATTGTTTGTACAGAACTAAGAAATTTCAGTTTATGATATCTGATTTTTTCTCATAATTTGTTCAAGCACTCGCCAGCGCTATGTATTGAAATAATGATGATAGGAGAAATATTAAGACAGGATAAACACTGTCGCTGCTACGAGCTCTGTTATCAATAAAGGGCCTTTAATCAAAGGTGTTAGGACACACTTAATTTGATTAAATCCTTATTTACCTAGCCTTCGCGCAGCCTCCTGTGTGCAGGCTATATTTGCCTCGTTGTGATGCTTGTTTTTTTCTCTGTTTTCTTCTCTGTTTTCTTCTCTGTTTTCTTCTCTGTTTCCACTTCAACCTTCCTCTGCAACCATGCTGCAACAGAACGTGGTTTAGGCCAAACTGCTCTCAGGTATTCGAATTCAACTCCCTTTTATTCCGGTGTTTTAGTGCACACAGGAATCTAAGGGAGTTATATTAGAATACCTGAGAGCAGCTTGGCCTAAACTACTTTCTGTTGCAGCATGGTTGCATACGCCAGTTGAAGACGAAGTAGACAAAAAGCCACCATCAAAAGAATGTAAATCAATATTCAACAGTTTCAAAATGCGTTCTGACGACCTAGAATATCATTTTGTGAGAATTCAACATTTTACTAGATGACTGAAAGACTTTATTTTCTTGTTTTGAGAGGATAATATTTTCTCTGCGGAGTTGTTAGGGAGGTAATCATCTTGTCACACCCTCTTGCCGGAAATATTCAATTCTTTATGACTTGCCTTCAATCTTGACAAGATGACAAAATTAATAGCATCATTTTTCTTTCTCCCTAAATAGGAAGACGATGGTCAGTCGAGCGCAAGCGGAAATACAACGCCTGCAATAACGCTTGCGGAGCTGCGAACATCCGAAGAAGATATCCCGCAGGATTTGTATGAAGCCGCGCGGAGGGAAAAGAAACTCAAATCACGGATACAAGAGTTGGTTGATACGTTGGAGAAATTGTCGAAAAATTCAGAAATCAGGTTAGAATTGATTATTTTATTGTTACTGTTTTCAATTTTGTCAATTTCTAATATGTTTATACACGTAGACCCGTCAGCTAAGTAAAATGAATTTAGCTAACAAACAGAAATATAATTATAATCATTGGTAATTAATCAAAAAGTTTAATTCTAATTGGTAAATCCTTTTAACTGCTTAATTTTTACATCTTGTGTCTAACGAATAGAATTTTCCTCGTACCGTTAGACCATCGTATATTTTGTTGGAAATGGGTATGATTTTATGTCATAATTTAGTTTCAAGTTTATCCTTTAAAATTCACAAGTTTGTTCAACGCTGATTGGATAAATAGCACTAGATAAGCGTTTGGAGTTAAAGTTCTGATTGTTTATTACTCGTTTCAATTTAATTCAAACTTATAAATAATATGGGATTAAGACTATGTTCACACGATGCCGGAACAATTTGAAAACGGTAGGAAATTTGACAGAAATAACTCGTTGCAAGATTTGATGCCAAAGAAATGCACCTACACCTTAAGAATCGATCAGTCTCGTGGCAAAAGTGTCAAAAAATGTTCTGTTTTATCACTTTCGAGTGTTCACACGATGCCTTTTCTAAAATATGCCGGTCAGAGTTCCGTTTTCAACATCTACCGTTTGGAATGTCTGCCGGCAAAAATGTGCCGTTTTCGTCTATCTGTCACATTTGTTACCATTTTCAAAATGTTCCGGCATCGTGTGAACGTAGTTTAAAAGTATTGAGAATACAGCCTAATTATTGCCAGCATTTATTTGCAAATATAATTTTGCAAATATAATTGAGTAGAATTGTCGAAGAAAAGCTAAGTCATAAAGTAAGGCCCCGCATTTAAGAAACCAATTTTTGAAACCTTAGCCTAAAGGGCTTCTTTTATCAATGTTTCATTTCTTAAACCTACGGTTTCGTAAGTTTCTAGCTTTGGAAAGTCTCTGGCAACATGGTTACAGCAGAATGGAGTTATTTATAGCGTTATCTTATATGCCCTACAAGTATTTTATATGAAACTGCTTATAAGAAATTCAACTCTCAGATCGCCAAAAAATCAAGAAACTCCAGCACTGGGAAAATAAAGAGCCTTGTCGGTAATTAGAAGAGGGTAGCTTTATGAAAACCGGGCGGCAGACTCCCGTCCATCAACAAGTCATGTACCCCCCTGGGGTACTCAAAATGTGATGATGTTAGAAGACTTTCAATGCTATTTATCTGCATCAATAGAAATTTTCCTTCAGTTCACCTTTCAATTTTATCCTATTTTCTTCAGGCATCAGCAAACGGCGGAATATATTGGGGACCTCAAGCGTGCAAACGGAGCGTTGGTTTCCGCTTACGAAAAAGCGAAGAAAAGGCATGCATCAAGGCTGAAGAAATTTGAAGCACAGTTGATAACGATGGCGGAAAAGAATCAATTTCAGGTAAGAAGAAGAATACTTCTATAATTATATATACCGGGTGAGTCAAAAAAAACGTCCGGCGTTTGAAAAAATTGACCTCCCTGAATATCATACTAATGACGTTGAAAACTATCTCGTTTTTTAATTCCCGGTACGTCCAATATGGTTCAACAATTTACCCGGCTTTTATCGGCCATTCCTTCCCTTCGAAATGGGATATTTTCTGCAGAAAAGCCCTTTCGAAAACCTGCAAAAACGAGTGAAAAAGTTTAGAGATTTTCTAAGTTATCGCCTGTATGTAATGGTTCAATACTTAGATGTTTATTTTCAATCATTCACTACTTTTTTAGATGTTTTAAAAGTTATAAATACTGGAGATTATCGAGAAATACTAAAATTATTGGTCATTGAATATTACACTGAATTACTATCACTAAACTCTGAGATTACTTTATTCAGCTTGAAAAATTGAAAATCACCCGCCATTTCCTTGGCTTTGTTTCTGTGAAACTAATTCGGCTTATGGTCTTTTCTGTTTTACAGACGAGACTTCTCAAAGAGAAGATTGCAAATCTAGAAGAGAACCAGAAATCTCGAAAATGCACATGCAATGCAAACGAAACCCCGCGCAATGCAGCAGAAACTTCTCTTTGAGAGAATGGTAGACCCGGAAGTAGCGAAAGTGTGAGACTGGAATTCGAAGGAAAGAAAAGTCGAAGGAAAGAAAAGTCAAGAATTCTGTGAACAAAAAGAAACCTTTGTTGTCGTCTGTGTTGCTTGTGGAAATAATGAAGAATAGATTAATGACGGAACTCGAAACCGGATGTTGAAACGGGCAAGTAAAACTGACAATGTGATGCAAATTGACAAATTGGAGCCGAGAACGTGAGACTAAAATTGAAAACGGAAGCAAAATGTGTTTTGGATGCCAGAACTGAAACAAGAATTGACAATGGATTCGAAACTGGAAAGTGAAACCAGAAATCGAAACTAAATTTGAAACATGAACTTGAGACCTGAAAATAAACAGAGTATAGAGACTTGGCCCAAAGCAAGTATTCGAAATTGGATTCGAAGCAGGAAAATGAAACAGGAAAGTGATGATATAAAGCGGAAGAAAGATTAGCTGCGGTATTCGACAGAGTGTGACATTTGCTATTAGGTGCGTTAATTGTGAACTCACTCACAAGAAGTAGAGTTTTAAAACTAACTAACGTTGAATTTTGTATTCGATAATGCTTTTTAATATGAATTTGTGATATCTTAGGAAAGTAAGATTTTAACTTACTACAAAACCAATGACTTTTATTGTAACTGGAGGTAGATCCAATTTTATCTTGAGTATTTCTTGATCTGTGATCATTCAAGCATGGAATCATAAGAATTTCCCAATCCTCCACGTGAGAAACGCTGCATCAGACCCCGTTGACACCGGTAGAATTTAGCCTGCGTCCAGACTCAACTGGTCTCTTTTCAAAGAGATTTCTCCTCCAGTAGATTTTGCGAATCAGCGACACAGAGCGAGTCTGCTGATATCAGCGTGCGCATATTTTGATTTAAGCTGAAAGAGAACAATAGTGATCTCTTCCACCAATCAGGTCTGGTTCCTCGAGCCTGGGAACCACACGTGACTTTGGACAGGCTTTGTGCCGCTAATGCGCAGATTCTACTGGAGGAGGAATATCACTTCTCTTCAGGGAAGCAGTAGAGTCTACACGCAGGCTGGTAGAATTTGACGACGACAGAATTTTATGTCGCCTGTGAAAATAAGGTCACGTTTGCACGATGCCGGTAGAACTTGACAGCGGTATGAATAAGTGCCGTTTTGACCTCCTGTCCACATAATGCCAGTGGAATTTTATTCTGATTCGATAAACAATAACAACTGACATCAATAATCAATCAAGACAGATGGATTAAGGACAACAAGAAGGACAATAGGGAGCATTGAAAATAATAGCCGCGTGGCGAAAACGGCATAAAATTCTACCGGTGAAATGCGTTTGCACGATGCCGGCAGAATTTGAAAACGGCAGACTCCTTGCCATTTTGCTACCCGACACAAAATTCCGCCTGCATTGTGTAGACGGGAGGCCAACACGGCACAATATTGTGCCGTTTTCAAGTTCTATCGGCATCGTGTAAATTTTTTGGTGAAATAGACTTAGGGCAAGTCTAGACTTCAATTCACAAGGTAAAATTATAAAGCCCCACTTCGAGCCCAAATCTTGACTCCTATAGCACCGTTTATTTGGTGTATCCTCCTCATATTGTTGTCTGCATACCTCAATATAGAACTAAACTCCCGAGCGTGTAGACTCTAGGGCCCTCTCCCAACGCTATGAGTACCAAGAAGTCAAGAGAGAAAATCCTCCCAGGCCTTAACGTCAGAGGGGTCTCCGAACAGTTATGGTAGACAGAACGAGTCCTGAAGGGGAAGTTTTCCCTTGTTTTCCGAAAATTCAAGAACGTAGAGTCATAGCCTGCGCACACACTTTACTGGAGTCTGGAATACATTACGGTCACACACTGTCGGTGGCCGTGGGAAGAGTTTCTGAAAACAAAGCTAAACCTCATGCAACGTTTAGAACGCACACATTTTGCATTCTGAAGTGAAGAGGGTGTCATCAGAAACAATTGCTTGTCCCGGAAAGATTGTTTGGCCGATGAAAAGATCTTGGACAGTCCTTGCTCACTCAATTTCCGTATGCCAATGGGCCAAAGTTCAGTTTAGTGTCCAAGTGCCCACAAAGCCTCTTGACATGCCTTCCCAAAGCGAATCAACCATGCCCTACTTTCAGGCGATGGTTGTGGATCCTTTCACCCTGTTCATAGAATACAGACCCCGTGCAATCGATATTCTTGACCACCAACCCCTCTCCTTTGACAGTGTTGATGTAGTTCCTCTAAATAGTTTTGTGTACAAACGTATAGTTTAATGCGAGAGTGTTTTTGGCTTATTTGAATTTTTATTCTAGGTTAGTGATAAGTGAAAATTTTCCATCCTAATCTTTGCGTTAAAAAGATCTCGTACGCTTGGAAATTTCTTTCTCTTTTACTACTAAGCTGTGTACCATTTGGCCAGTAAAAACATTTTGTACCTGCGGAAAAATGTTTGAGAAAACTCTGCCTGTAATCAAATCGCTTTTTGAGTGCAATGAGATGCATGCAACTAATTGTGGCCGCGATGATACGCCAAAGAACTCTGCGGATTTGAAGTTTTTAGTTTCAACCAGCCTACATTTTTAGGCCTTGTTCACATGAGATTGCAGCGTTGTTGGTACGCTTGACTTACAGTCAGAAGGTTGGGTTGTTCGAGCCACCGCCCAGGCAAACTGCTCCTTACATCAAAATTTTCTAGTAGGACAGTACAACCATTGGCAATTGGACACCGCAGCCATGTGTCAGTGTATTTGCTTCTGCGGAGGGAATATTGTACGTTTCTGCGGAGGAGGTGTGGAGGAGGTGCTCTGCCGTAGCAGCAAATAATTATATCCCTTGCTGCAACTTATTGAAGAGCCAACAAGAATCACCCTGCATTCATCTTCCCTAATTGATCACATAGCCACTTCAGAGTATAGAAATATTTCGGAGAGCGGTGTGATTAAAACTAGCCTCAGTGATCACTTTTTGATTTATTGTATCAGGAAGTTTCGTGGAGGGGTTAAACGTCAACATAAATATATCACAACAAGGCAACTTAAAAATTTTGATAAAACAGCTTTTCTTTCTGATTTGTCTGAGATCAACTGGGAAGAAATAATTGCGAATGCCAGTGATTCTGATGACGCCGTCCGTAGCTGGACTACCATCTTTTCGCTTATCCTTGATAAACATGCGCCTAACCTGACCAGACGAGTTTCAGACAAATATACACCTTGGCTCAACAGTGAGTTTTTTCAACTTGCTAAGACGAGGGATAAATTGAAAATCCAGGCAGTAAAGAGTAAATCCACCCTCTTGATGGATTGTTATAAGCAAATTCGCAATCGTGTAAACAAGTTAAATCTCCGGCTAAAACGAAAATATTTCTCTGAGAAAATTTCTGAATGTCATGGAGACCTTAAAGGATCCTGGAAGACTATTAACCAAGTCATAAACAAAAGCAGCAAGACCACTTCCATCCCATCCCTTAATGTTGAAGGTGTGTCGATTAAAGACAATAAAACAATTGCCTCATCAATGAATAATTTTTTCTGTACCATTGGAAATAAACTGAGTGACAAAATTCCAGAAAAACCCAACCCGCTTTTATCCAATGAGTATGAGTTGGGTAACGCTGTGAGAAATTTCTCTTTCAAAGCTGTTTCAGAGAATGACGTAACGAAAGTTATGAAGAAAATGAAGACATCGCACGGCTCTGGTTGTGATGGTATCGCAAGCTTTTTTATAAAGATTGCTCTGCCTCTAATCTCTGGTTCATTGTGCGATCTCTTTAATTTGTCTTTGTTCTCTGGAAAATTTCCAACAGATTGGAAAATAGCGCGTGTTGCCCCTATTTACAAGAGCGGAGCGAGAGATGATTGTTCTAACTACAGACCGATTTCTGTGTTGCCTGTATTGTCTCGTGCTTTCGAAAAAGTAGTTTATAATCAACTGTATGACTACTTAGATAGTAATAGGCTCATATACAAGCATCAGTCTGGTTTTCGATCTTTACACTCAGTCGTCACCAGCCTTATGGCTGGCACTAATGACTGGTATGTGAATATAGATAGGGGCAAGTACACTGGTTTGATTTTCATTGACCTAAAAAAGGCGTTTGATACAGTAAATCATGATATCTTACTAAAGAAGCTAGAAAAATACGGAATAAGTGGACTAGAGCTTGACTGGTTTACTTCCTATTTGCATGAGAGAAAGCAGTTCTGCAAGGTAAATTCCACCTCTTCTAGTATTAACGCTATAGGTTGTGGTGTCCCCCAGGGTTCCTGTCTTGGCCCACTTCTCTTCCTTGTTTACATAAATGATCTACCATTCTGCCTAAACAAAGGAAAGGTCACCATGTACGCTGATGATACTGCGATTTCACACTCCTCGAGATGCCTTTCTAAATTGCAGGATGATCTAAACCAGGATCTTGTGAATTTACAGAACTGGCTACATGGCAATAAATTGTCCCTAAACGTTGTAAAAACACAGTCTTTGATTATTGGTTCCAGACCAAATATTCAGAAAATCGAAAAGCAGACTGAAGCTAAGCCTAGTTTCGAAATAGGTGATCAAAAGATCAATATGATAACCGATACTAAGTATCTGGGAGTTCAAATTGATGACAAACTCCAATGGGATCGCCACATTGAACATGTTAAGGCTAAGGCACTGCGAGCTCTCGGTCTTATTAAGCATGCCAAGAAATTTCTTCCACCAGGTGATCTGCAGAAAATGTATAGAGGAATGGTTGAGCCACATTTCAGTTATTGCTGCTCGGTTTGGGGTTGTTGCAGTGAAACCAATCTTAATTCTCTCCAAAAGATCCAGAATAGAGCTGCAAGAATAACTACAAATAGTCCATACGATGCTTCTGCTGCCCCTCTG
The DNA here is from genome assembly GCA_964020215.1 of Aurelia sp. 3 sensu Dawson et al. (2005). Lineage (NCBI taxonomy): Eukaryota > Metazoa > Cnidaria > Scyphozoa > Semaeostomeae > Ulmaridae > Aurelia > Aurelia sp. 3 sensu Dawson et al. (2005). The sequence goes on from OZ026576.1 coordinate 1,143,465, forward strand.
CTCCAAAATCTTGGCTGGCCATCAATCAAAGATCTTATCAGAAAAGAAACAGCAACGTTGACCTATAAGGCATTGAATTCACTTGCTCCTCAATATTTAGGGGAACTTTTCAGTAAATGCTCAGAGGGCAGTGATCGCATTCTTCGCTCTACCGAAACAAACTTGCAGATACCCCTGCTAAGAACAAGCACAGGCCAAAAAGCATTTTCGTATCGTGGAGCAAAATTATGGAATGAGCTGAATAGGGAAACTAAATTGGCATCGTCCTTGGCTACCTTTAAAAAATTCATATGAGAGGTACATTATATTTTCATTTTTAGTTCTATTATGCTCGTTTGTACATTATATATATATATATATATATATATATATATATATATATATATATATATATATATATATATATATATATATATATTCTCATAAGCTCATGCGCAATATGTAATAAAGTAATTATAGATTCTCAAGAAAAACACATTCATTAAACGTTTCGGCGAAAGCCTTCATCAGTAATGACTTTTCCTAATCAAACAGAGCATACATATAGATTCAGAAATTCAAAAACAATAGCCTAAGCGGGATCTTACCTATTACAATACGTATTAAAAAGTGTTAAAGTAGCGGTAATGACAAAGGTGGCGGGAGAAAGATCACAAGAAAGCGCAGAGTAAAGAACTGCTGAAGTCGGCGGCTGTGTCTGTCTCGCAGGAGCTGGAAAATAAGTATGTTAGAACAAAAAAACCGATAGAAAGATCCAGAAGCGGATGGGCAGACAGAGATCCCTAAAAAACAGCTTGTGTCCCTAACGAAAAGCTGAGCGCAAAAATCAAAACAACACAACAACCAAAATGTGAACAAAAATGAAATCTATGTATCTACCTGCCTAGTGTTCAAACCCTTAGGGGCAAAGCAATCCAGCCGATATTGCCAGAAGCTTTCCCGCATCCTATTACCCCCCGTTAGCCTATCAATTATCTTTACGCTAATATCCTTCAGAAACCCCCGGTGGCCTTCTTCAGTGAAATGTCTGAAGAATTCCGCCTGGGGTACTGAGGCCCCCGAATTAAACTTACGACTGCACGCCTTGTAATTATTAAACCTAAGCCTAAAAGGCGTGCAGGTGCTACCAACATATTGTACACCACAAACAGTACATTCCAACAAATACACAACATTTGACGAGTCATTGTGACTCGTCAAATGTTGTGTATTTGTTGGAATGTACTGTTTGTGGTGTACAATATGTTGGTAGCACCTGCACGCCTTTTAGGCTTAGGTTTAATAATTACAAGGCGTGCAGTCGTAAGTTTAATTCGGGGGCCTCAGTACCCCAGGCGGAATTCTTCAGACATTTCACTGAAGAAGGCCACCGGGGGTTTCTGAAGGATATTAGCGTAAAGATAATTGATAGGCTAACGGGGGGTAATAGGATGCGGGAAAGCTTCTGGCAATATCGGCTGGATTGCTTTGCCCCTAAGGGTTTGAACACTAGGCAGGTAGATACATAGATTTCATTTTTGTTCACATTTTGGTTGTTGTGTTGTTTTGATTTTTGCGCTCAGCTTTTCGTTAGGGACACAAGCTGTTTTTTAGGGATCTCTGTCTGCCCATCCGCTTCTGGATCTTTCTATCGGTTTTTTTGTTCTAACATACTTATTTTCCAGCTCCTGCGAGACAGACACAGCCGCCGACTTCAGCAGTTCTTTACTCTGCGCTTTCTTGTGATCTTTCTCCCGCCACCTTTGTCATTACCGCTACTTTAACACTTTTTAATACGTATTGTAATAGGTAAGATCCCGCTTAGGCTATTGTTTTTGAATTTCTGAATCTATATGTATGCTCTGTTTGATTAGGAAAAGTCATTACTGATGAAGGCTTTCGCCGAAACGTTTAATGAATGTGTTTTTCTTGAGAATCTATATATATATATATATATATATATAATTCTCTTTAATTTAGGCTTTCTGTTTTTGCACAGGTCAATTTGTAAAGCAGTTATCTTTTACTGAAATTTTGTAACCTGTATAAATATTTAAAAATGAAATGAAAATGAAATGAAGGCAGCGGTAATGAAGCGCCACTGCGATGTCAAACCACCCATGATCAGTTCAACTAACCACTGCGATATGCATCTAATTTTCCCTCCGCTCAGGCCAAATTTGATGCAAAGAACTTTGGGGTGGTCAACGGGCAGGAAATTTTCTTACGTCATTTTAACTTGACTGACAGAATCACAGTTGACAAAAATCAATCATTCATAAACAGATATCTCATGGGGTTACCAAAAACATGTAGTGATTGCAAAGTTGATAGAGTTGCACGCATTCAAAATCACCCGGTTCGAAGAGTTTAGTAAAAATTTGATAAAATTTTAGTGCATTCAAGCCTTGCTCCAAGTTTACTTCGTCTTTTGTAGTAAGTCTGCCTGAAATAGTGAACAACGAAACATTATTTCGCTTTTCCCTTTCCCAACTTTTTTTTTTATTTCTTGGGGCAAGTCTTCAAGGTTGATTATAATTCTATTTCGTCATCGGCTCCGTCGCTACGGAGGAGTACGAGAGAGTGCGAACCAATTTTGTGATCATTATTATTATTGACTTGAGTCTTGAAGTAACAAATCGTTAGCAAGTGCACGTGCCCCGTTCTTAAGAGACGTGCTTCACTGGTTCGGAAAATTGACCAAAAATGAGATATATACACGTTTTTTTTATAAGAAACTGGTTTGTAAGAAACTAGTGCTAAGATGGCCAAAATTTTAAGAAACTCTAGTACTATGTCTGAGAAGTACTAAGAAACTTTTCAAACTTAAAAGCATGAATTTTATAGCAAATAGATCGTTGAACCTTAATCATTGGGAAATATTATCTAACCATAGGTGTTTTCAACATAACAGAACACTGTTTATTCCTATATAATGTTTTAAATATCAAGAAACATATTGCAGCAGTGTTAGCGACCACATTGACAATTCATGCATTCAAAAAATAAGAAACCAATTAAGAAACTTTTAGTACTATGGCCTGATCCAAGTTTCTTATAAAAAAAGTGTGTGCAGAAACTGACGTGGTTTTTCTTCCTGACGAGAAATCCTTTATTGGGGAGAAAGAAGAATCATGTTTTAAGATAGTGGACTGACATTACACAATTTTGGGACTTTTTATAAGAAACCGCTCATAAGAAACTCAGACTGTCATATCGCCAAAAATTTAAGAAACTCTGGCATGTTTTACTTTAGAAAACAAAGTTGTACAAAGTTGTTACTTTAGTCTCACTTGCTCATGTATCATATTACTCGGCAAAATGTCAAATCCATAGTTTCTAATAAAAGCATCCGTGTATCGGCGTGTTGCCCCCCCCCCCCCCTCCTTCTTGTGACTTACAGTAATTTCTGTCATACTCCGTGAAATCTTTAACTTTGCCCAATTATCGACTCCACATGATTTCGAGGAACCTGTTTAAAGTCAGCGATGTGCCCCTCGAAGCCCTTGGGTGCTCGCAACCAAATGGTGTCTTGCCAGAGAAAATTTCGTGTTTTGTTGACGAAGATGCCTTTCTCTTCAAGAAAAATCCGCAAAAAGTGCGTAAAAATCCTAAATCCTTCCAGTGTCAAAAAGCTTGTGCACGCTATTTTGAATGCGTGACAGACCCTTGCTGACCATTTCATTAGGCCTAACTCAAGAACCCACGTAAACAACCTTTTATTTCAGTTCGTTTCCAGACACTGATTAAAATCAAAGGACGACCTATTTGAAGTTGAAAGCAATTGTATGTCAACAAAATACCTCAAATACCGCTGATAGCTGTATTTCATTTCCTTTCACACAAGGAACAACTAAAAACACAATAAACAGTTCACTGAAATGATGTGAGCACAATGTGATTTCTTTTGTTACATTATGCAAATTATTGATGCAGACCTATTGACCAGCGGAAAATAACAATGCATAACAATAGAATATGCGTGGACCAGGAACGAAACTCGGCTGCTTCCTAATGGAGTGTTTTCACGTGACGTCAGAACAATCGGAAACGAGGTTGGCGGCCATGTTGGTGTACCACATTGCTCAACACGGCTACGGAATCAATTGATTATGGCGTACTGAAAGATGATTTAACTAACTCGAAATTAATCGATCTCATAGCAGGATTATGCAAAAAAATTTGAATTCACAAGTTGAAGAGTGATTTATGGAGAAAGTTTCAATAACTCGTATTGACCGCGTGTTGATTTCAGAGCAAAAACGTGATCCAACATACTTATTGATGTCAGTCCCATTGATGTCAGTCCCTTCATAAGACATTCTACAGTTCTAGGCTTCTCCATATATTTTTCTTTCATAGGATCATCAGTACTACTGCACTACCTTAGCACGTTCTTCTTCATATACCGCCTAGAAGAAAATTCGTCAGATTCATCCTTCCATCGTTTTGGCTATGCTTATGTCTCTCCGCTACTTGTGGCCTGGACTTGCCCAAGTCGTCATGGAAGAAATGAACTTTCCTTCTTGTATGACGACTTGGGCAAGTCCACTTGTGGCCTGTTTTGGCTATGAACTCGATTTTTAAACTGCTTTGATACTACCAGTGTCCATGCTGTGCTAGTTTCAGAAAATGTTTTGCTTGTCCCCGTCGCGTCGAGTCTTGTTTAGGCCTTGGGGCCAGCTGCACCCGAAACGAACTAAATAGTGCCCTCCAAGCACGGTCATCTGCCAATTTTATCTCTGTCATATCTACCTAGCTTATAGCTGATATCTATTTTCTTCTGCGTTCTGTAGCTAACGATCTAGTTTGGACTCCGTGATGAGTTATGATTGTTAAGAACCCAAAAACTTTTAGGCCGCCTCTCGTCTTCACTCAACGCGCTCCTCACGTTTCTCGCTGCTTTTTTTTCCAGTTTTTCCTCGAACCCGATAATTAGACACAAAACCATCATTACAATAAATTCTCTCGAGCCAAGATAATGTAAAACCCGAAGGATTCCCTAAAATAGCTTGTTTGGAGAGCATCAATGTGATCTTTGGAGTGGAATGCGTTGATTCCTCACTGCAACGTGTTTATCATGGTACACCAACATGGCGGACAGTCACGGTTGCTATAGGTTGCTATGCATTTTGGTCACGTGGGTGAAAACACTCTGCAATAAGCCCTCGCTTCGCTCGTGCAATAAAATAATGTCTGACGTCAGTTATTGAGAAACAAAGGAGCAGACCGTGCACATGATCAACACAAACAAAAGGTTAATGAATTCACAGAGCATGTGACACATCTTTAATCGCGAAGTTCCGTTTTCAAAATTTCTCTTCGCCATCAAAAGGGAGAACGCAGCAGCTTTTAGCTCGACGAACGCGAAGAACTGTTAAAGATCTGACGTTTTTTTGTCACCATATCATTCTCGTATCCAGAATGGCACATGTAACAAGAGGACAAGGCATTTGTGCCATTGTTTTTGGCATTTTGAAGTTACTCCTCGGCATTGTAATCATCATCGTTGGCTTTGTCGTGTCCAAGAAAGTCGATGACGCTGTCGTCGCTTCATATTGGGGAGGATTTATCGTAAGTTCTTTTATCTTCTTCACTTCATTTCCTTGAAAAATTCTATCTAATGACTAACGTACAACATATCTAATGTAGCTGAAACATCAGCACAAAAATACAAGCTTTTAGAACTACTTTCTACTGAGTTGGCAATCCAGTTTGTAGATTAAGACACCAAAGGAATGGGAAGGAAGAACTCCAATAAGCTTTCAGGCCATGTCTGTCCCCTGTTGCCTTTATCATGTCTTCGTTGTTCACTTTGAATTTGTTGCGTTTCTGTGGTCGATTTGACTGCGTTACATGTTATAGTTTGCTACAGAATACTCATTGCTTGTATTGTGAAGTATCTATGTTGTGAAGGGGGTTCGTAAAGTGTTCGTAAAAGAAACGGAGCTGACTCGGAGCTGCATGTAAATCGAAGTTTGGGAATGTCCGCACTTCTTTCCTGCTCTCAGCGTAACATGGCTAATTCAACAATATTGTGCACTTTCCGTTTTATCTCAAAATATTAGTAGTTTGATCAGCAATGTACAGTTGCTCAGGAGTGAAAACTATCAGTTAGCGTTGCAAGGGCCGCCATTCCTATGACTTAGGATATCGAGTTTCCTCTCCGACATTCCCTAACGTTTGTCAACCTCTTCTGGTTGATTTAAAGGGTCTGTTTCATCCAGCTTTCCTTGCAGGTGTAGTCTCTTGGTTGGCCTTTGTTTCTCGCCATTTTCATGGCCCATGAAAGTGGCGACAACAAATACCAGGAGACGACACATGCAAGGCATGCTGGATGAAACAGACCCTTCAACATGTATCACACACCACGCCTTATTTTATCGCAAATGGCTGATGATTTTATTTTCCATGTGCATCAGCTCTTAAAACATTATTTAAACTACGATTTTGGTTTCACAAGGCAACAGAAATGCTTGGCCTTCTCTCTCAAAGCAAAGGAGAATTGAGAGGATGTTCCAGTTTGGACGGACTCGACCTTCCATATGTCAGCAACTTATCAGTGATTTCTGGCTTATTTCTTCCATACTTTAGTGCAAAATGTCAGTGATTAGTGCACGCTTTGCCTGTTGTTTATAAAACTATCAAAAAGGAGTTGTAAAGTCCCGATTTCATTTCAAAAACGACACAACCTCGCGCAACCTCGCTCCTTCCCTGCTCCTTCCTGGAGATCAAATTTCGATTTCATCCGTTCGCTATACCTCATGTTTGCAAAGAAACGTATCATCTTCGATCCTGATTGTGCTTCCAAAATGTTATTCCAAACATTTCAAGTTGTAAAAGGTTGAATCTGGAGTCGACTTCGATGTCCCTACCACTTCGATTCGGATGGGCTGTTTCGTTTATCGCAATTTCGACTACTGTATGCTTCAAAATCGTTGGAATTGGATTCGTATTAGAATGGCCTACAGGGTTATGGGCTATTTCTCGACAAAACAAACTCAGTCTGATTTTGGTCATGATGCTATCAAAATCGTGGTAACAGTTTCTTTTTTAGGCGGAGTTTTAGTTTCAGTTTGCCTGGCTTGTCTGGACCTGCCATGTCGAAACTGCCAAGTTTACCAAGAATTCCGTCTTTCCACTTCACTTCACATCAATTTTTAATGAGCTTGATACGAAATGATGGTTTCCTTTTCGTTGCATTGAATTATTTTTTGCGGTTCAACTTATCCTGAGTTCTTTGGAATTTGTAGTGGACGCGCACTGTGAGTTGACCAAGGTCAATTCTGTTTCGTCTGCATGTTGTGGATGAGCTCAGCTTGACAAAGGATTGATAAAACAATAAATGATTTCCACAGTGGGATCCTTGTCAGGTGGCAGTAAACAATGTTTTTGTTCGTTCATGTCAACAGGAAAATAACAAACAAGTATTGCGGTGCAAAAATGCTGTAACCCTTATTCTTTGGCCCTTCTTGTAAGGGGGCTCGTTGGAGGAGCATGAGGGGTGTACCCTCCCAAAGCAGCATCGGAAATTTCTGAGACTAAATGGATTTCTGAGACTAAATGGATTTCTAACCTGTGAGATTTCTTGGGAGTGTCAAAAACACAGCTACAATACGCGCTAGTTAGAAAGCACATGAATGCCCTTGAATGACCTTGTCTTTGAAATGACAATAGTCGGAACAATGGTCAATAGACCTTTTAACTATTCTGAAAAGAATCAGAATCGAACGGTATTTTGCTACATTTTGTCGAATTTTCGAATCTGCACAATACTGATAGAAGCTCTAACGCCACTCGATCGAACGTCGCGTATGAAAATGTATCAAAATAACGCTCGATCCAGTCTCTTTTGCAGAATAGCTAAAAGGTCTATTGTTTGTAAACAATAGGCTATCATTCCCTGGTTACAGGTACCAGCCGAACCTGTATTGCCAATTACAGACCCATTGTCAACCGTGATGCTTTGCATGACGAATGAAAAGCAGACTCAAGGCCAAAAGCATTCAAATTGCTTTCAGATCCACGTTTTTTGTAAGAAACTATTTACTAGAAACACAACTCTTGTCAGTAATTAGGAAATGTAACTCAAAACCAATTATTTATTTCGATAATAGAAATTCTTGGAACAGTTTTACTCTATTTTGATGTCGTTCCTGTGTTTACCAAAAGGTATGGAGTGATGTGTGAACAAGGACAGGCCTCAAAAAGCTTTCTTTGGAATTTGAAAGAGTGAATATCATTAAGGAACTTGTGAGAAGCTCGCAAGAAACTCTTGAGTACTCAAATCTGATAAGTTTAAGAAACCCTCAACTTTGCAGTTTCTTTGAGACTCCCTATTTATGGGTACAGCTGCAAAGCATAGAAGAAAAGTTTTAATTCTGTCATAGACGTCATTATTGCGTGATGGTTGCTGTAAGGAGAATATTTCAGGATTCACGAACCGCTAAAACCTTGGTTTTAACCTCTGAAACCTCTCAGGAAACCAGCATTATAACACTAAGTAGTTTATAAGAGCGGTTTGCATATCCCCAAATAAAACAGCTTTCTGAGAAATTTTTAACATTGCGCGAAAGTGCTATGAGGCACCCAAAATGTTGAATCATAATGATTGAATCACACAAGCCTTGGTTCCCTCGCAGTTTTGCGAAAAATAAGACTTACAAAAATCGATACTTTGAAGGAAAATAAATGAGATTGGAGTTAGGGAAACCTGCAAATTTACACATATTTTTTGCAAGAAATTAAGGTCTGGGGCTGGCAGGAGTTCCTCAATTTTTTTACCATTTAGCTGCTAAAAGTTTCATACATATTTTTCATCTTTTTAATGCCGGAAATATAGAGTTATTTAGTTTTGTTAAAAAGGTTCCCAAATCAGTTATTAGATAAAAGTCCAAACAATTGCTATTATTATGCAGTGTCAAATCATTTTGGGGTAACCCTGGAAAGTTGAAACTGCAAATTGCAAAAATTTTTAGCCTTTTAAATTCAGGAGCTTTATTTCCTAACTTGCGAAAATCGGAGGAAACCAGGTTATTAAGAGAGGGTTGTATCAAAAATTCTGATAACTATAACTATGATGTGACTCGAGGGGCATTTCCCTCCCAACAATTCCAGTGCACCTTTGGCAAAAAACCTATTTGTCCGGAAAAAGTTCATACGCGCTTTTCGAAGGAGTGGAATGCCCCCACAATGAAGCTCCTCAATGTGAACCCCAGAATAAAACCCCTGAAGCTGAATATTTTCGAAGAAATTTTGGCATCTGATACCATTTCTCAGAATTTTCCTTCTTGAAGAACTGCTTACTGTGCTGAAATAAAGCTACGGAAACGTGGTTTCAATAAATGGGAACGGAATGAGGAAATTACGTTTGACCATTGGTTTCTTTTGAAACAGCGAATGTGTTAAATTACCCAATTATGGATTGCATCATTGCATCGCTCATTTTATATTGCACCATCATTGCGCAATACACGTGCTTTTCAGCAACCAGGAGAAATTTGGGCCAGAGCTGATGAAAGTTTCTTAAACTTATCGAATTTTGACTTTTCGAAGTTTGTGCGAGTTTTTCGAAGGTTCAATAACAATCTTCATGCATATTTCCTCTGCTCTCCTGAAAATTTAATTTCCAGCGGAAGTTTTGTTGACGCATTTCCAATGTACAATTGGAGTAGTATCTTTTCTAAAACAATAGTTTGGTATCTTTTATGTTCCCAGTTCTGGAGTTTCTTAATTTTTAGGCAATCTAAGAGTTGAAATGAGTTTCTTACAGGCAGTTCCTTTAAGAAATATATGTAATATCATAAATTATTCACACCCAATACTAGAATTTCTTATTTTTGGCTATCTGAGGGCCGAGTTTCCAATAAAAGGTACTTTCAAGCCATCCATTCAATTCAGTGTCGAAAACTGCGACTCATGTAGATAAGCTAGAAGGAAAGGTGAAAATCCTCGTTTCTTGGTTCCCTGTAAACAACAGCAACAACATATTTGCATTGTATCCCTGTTGTGTGTTTGAAGATGTGACATGCTGAATGTTTTCTCTTTGTGTTAACCCTATTTTGGTTAGGGGGGGCACATTTGCCCCCCCCCTAGTAGATTTTTTTGAATAACTCTGCGAGGAAGAATTTTATAGCCATGAAACTTCTTGACTTTTTACAACTACTCATTGTGCAGCTTCTCAAAAAGTTTCATTGAAATATTTTGAAAAATGAGGGGGCGGGAGACAATTTTCTGGGACTGACCCAGGAAAAATCGCAAATTCTCAAATCTCAATTATCGCGAAAAAAGGAGCAGAAGTGGAATATTTTGCAAATTTCTTTTGTAATCTTGTGTTATTTGATGCATTCTATCATAAATATCATGTTTGGATGGAAAATATGCTCCAAATTTAATTTTATCTCGATTTTCCTGATTTCGGCCAATTTTGCCGCTTTCCTTGACCACAAAGAGGAAAATGCTGACGTAAGAAAAAATAGTGGCTATTTTTAGGTTAATTTTTATATTTACATAAAGTACATGCCTGAGGCTTTAGCACACCAAATTTGGTCACTCTACCTATTACCAGTCAAGAGTTAGGTAGGGGGGGCTTTTTTGCCCCCCCCCAACCAAAATAGTACTATCAAATAGCCCAACCACTATAGGGTTAAAAAGTAAAAGAATACTTCAAAATGTTTGGGAGAAATAGGATTGAATCATTTTCGAGGTTTGTATTTTGTTCAGACTGATGTTTGTAAACTCTTTTTGGAATGAGTATTCAACTTGAGGATGAGAGATTGTCCAGACTGTAAAGCTTGATCTTGCACACTGGCAAGTTGATGAGATGGCCCAAGTAAGTTAGACTGCGGGGAAAATTTGCAGTTGAGAACAATGGATTAAAACAATAGATCTTTGGTTTCTGCCAACTGCATGGCTCAAGTTGAAATCATTACTAGAATACCCTCTCATGATTCGTTCTTAGATCTCATTGTTTCGTTCTTAAATCGTATTGTTTCATGGGGGGGATTCTGGAATCGCTCCACTAATTATAGTTAGATTTACTACATATCCCCCCTGTCATCATGAAGCTGGTATTCATTGTTTAAAGGGTCTGTTTCATCCAGCATGCCTTGCACATGTAGTCTCTTGGTTGGCCTTTGTTTATCGCCATTTTCATGGGCCATGAAAATGGCGACAACAAAGGCAAACCAAGAAATGACTGTGTAAGGCATGCTGGATGAAACAGACCCTTTAAACAATGAATACCAGCTTCATTTCCTTAGCTGTTCCTGTTTGGAACTGTTCCACCCGTTTACAAGAGACCTTCTGGGAACTGTTCCAAATGGGGTTGACTCTGTAAGTGGGCCCATTTGGGTAGAGCAAGCAGTTCCATTTGGAACAGTTCTAGTGGATCCTGTTTAAACGCAGGGCCTAACCGTACCCATTCGGGTATGGTTCCAAATGGAACTGAGCCTGTGTAAATGCCGCCTAAACCAATAGAATTGAAACTGTTGTTAAGCATGCTGCAAAAAGCACTGATGATTCCCAAATTAATTCCTTTTTGTATATGTCGCTTCTAGTTAGGATGCAGTTGTTTGAAAGACATGCCAGCTATTTCATTCAAATGACATAAACACATCTCATTTTCAGACACATTTTATTTTTGAGACATTTTATTTTTCAGTACGTTGTTCCTGGAATACTTGGTATCATTGCTGGTGCCACAAAGAATAATTGTTGCGTAAGTTTCACTCATTTTTCCTTCTTTTGTCCCACCAAACTTGTGCCCCATTTGTGTGGCAAATGTGGAGGACTGTGTGCATTCTTTTGTCCTGTTCTAAATACATGGTCATACCATTTACTTAAGATTAGAATTTAAGACCTTGTTGTATCCATTTTCATGTTTGAAGAATGAAAACATTATGGAAGGGCTTTTGCTCCAACCGGAAGGAATATACCTATATACCTATACCTATGTACCTATAAACTCATAGAGTGAGCAATCAGGAATGTTTTAACAATAGGCATTATGTATGCACACGATCCAAACAATCAATGTAGCATTTGAGGTATTTATTGACATTGTCAATTTACACAATCAAAACAATTCAGAGATATCTGGGCTTACAATAAGTTTAGGTGAGCTGCAAAACTCTATTTATAAATTTAGGTCAGTCTAAATTTCAAAAACTTATAAATTCTGAATTTAGGTAAGTGCACCCCTTGGGTGTACCAGCCTATTTTTGGCCAGATTGTAGCCACAAGCATACTCAAGATTTAAATCTGCCTGTGTCCCAGTTTATTTTTGGTCTAGATTGTAAGTGCAAACATTTCATGATTTTGTTGTTATGATGATTTCTTTTTCATCAAAAGATGATTGCCTACATGGTGATCAACATCATCTTATTCATTCTGGTGGGAATTGGTTGCATTTTCATTTTCATTGGCGTTGGCGCATATTCCACTGTTATCCAAGATGTCACAAATAACTGTGATAAAGACCCATACAATGCAAATCGATGCATTTGTACTTACCAACAGAAGTCATACAATTTTGGAGGTAAGTTTATTTGAAATGGTTTTATTACCATTGTCAACAGCCATCGCTCTTTGAGATAGAGCATGAAAAAATATATGTTTCTTCATGCAACTGGACAAGACTCATACTTTAAGGGGCAGAGTCACGAAACTGTAAACAAACATGTTATCTCTAGGATCTATATTGTTGGCCACACGTGGCCATTGTGATTGTGTTCTGCACAGATTCTGGAGGATGGAGTGAATCCACACTAAAGTTGCTTCCAAAAACCCACCGATATTGCAGTCGTACGACATATATACTGTATGAGTGGTTTGTTTGTTTCTCTTCGAAGTACAAGAGTCAATCTTCAAACTAACACTTTCATTTTGAGAAAAGTAGTTGAAAATCATGTGATATTGGCCTATCAAAACTATTGCAATATCGTCATTTTGAAAGAAGTTTGTTTACATTACATGACCCTGCCCCTTTAAATTTGCTGCAGGAAGAAACCAGAACTATCCTCCTACCGTGAGAATCTGGCTTCATCCTGCACTCCTTACCTGCAGCTGAAATGATAAAAAACACTTTAGACAATAAGAGATTTGGATGTGGTATTTTCCTTGATTTACAAAAGGCTTTTGATACTGTAAATCATGAAATACTTCTCAACAAACTTGAACACTATGGTATTAGAGGAATAGCATTAACCTGGTTTCGTTCTTATCTTAGCAATAGGGAACAGTATGTATCAGTGAATGGTTACAATTCAAAAAATCTCAATGTTACATGCGGTGTCCCACAGGGATCTGTTCTTGGTCCGCTCCTTTTTCTTATTTATATAAATGATATTCCAAATACATCTTCTAAATTTGCATTTTACCTCTTTGCTGATGACACCAGTATCTACTTTGAATCAGGAAATTTAGAGCAACTCCAAAAGGTGGTTAATTCTGAGCTCAAGCATATCAAAAAGTGGCTTGATGCTGATAAACTTGCTTTGAATGTTGACAAAACCAATTTTGTCATTTTTCATTCACCACAAAAACCTCTTTACGAGAATATTACAATAAAGTTTGGTAAGCAGCATGTGACAAAGGCGAATCATGTCAAATTCCTTGGCCTCCTTTTGGATGAAAATCTGTCTTGGAAGCATCACTTAAGTGAACTGTCGAAAAAATTAGCAAGAACATGTGGTATATTCTTTAAGGTTAGACATCTACTTCCTACAGATGTATTGGTCTCTTTGTATTACTCTTTATTTGCCTCTTTTCTTCAATATGGAATTGTTGTTTGGGGACTTACTTATGATACTTACATCAAACCAATATTCATCCTTCAAAAGAAAGTTGTACGAGCCATTACTTTTAACAATTTTTCTGCACCTTCTGCTCCTATTTTTCTCACTCTTCGACTTCTCAAGCTGCAGGATCTATTTGAAATGAAACTACTGACATTCGTTTACGAAGCTGTTAATAAGCTTTCCCCATCTTGTTTTCATGAGTTTTTTGATGTGCTTTCGCAAGTTCATCAGCATGATACCAGGCAGGCACGTAAAGGTGACATTCTTCTGACACGCAAAAACTCGTTGCAATATGGTTTGAAATCCATAAGATATGCAGGTGCAAAATCTTGGAACAGCATTTTGCATGTAATAAAACAAGCTCCGACAGTAATGAGTTTCCGGCATCAACTTAAGCTCCATTTCTTCGCAACCAACTACAAGTCTTAGAATTTCAAACAACCACCCAACACAAGCAGTCTCATTTGAAAATATGACATTGTTGAATTAATAGAATCTTTATTTATAGTCAATCAAACTCCAAAATTTTGTTTTAGCCAAGGGGGTGCTCTCTCCTCGATTAGTTTACCTATTGAGAGAGCTCCTCCGTTTAAGAAATTCCCTGTATACAAATTCCCTTATGAATTTTTTTTTGTTATTTTTTTAGTTTGTATTTCTTATTGTAATTTGTTGCTTTGTAGTATGTTGTAATTATTTTAATGACATTTGTATGTAGTGGAATTTTAAAATGAAATGAACTGAAAAAAAATGAAATGAACTTTAAACCATTCATGCTGCAAGCTAGTGCAAGTGGTTTGAAACTCTTACTTGAATCAAGCTCTCAAACTTGATATTCAAATTATGCTCAAAACAAGTACAATCAGACTTGAAGCATGCTGCAAACACTCTCAATATTTTGCCAAGGGCAGTAAATTTGTATCATGAATTTCTACAGGAATGTCAGGTAAAAAATTAAAATTTCTATTTTTAGTATCCTGTGATGTTATTGCCAATGTAAAATCGATCCTGTGGGCTGTTGCTGTCTTCTACCTTTTGGCTGGAATCTTGTTGCTTGCTTCATCCATCCTTGGATGTGTGTCCTCTTGCTGCACACAGGTAAATATATGCATTTTTTATTGATCCAAAGAGGAATGATTTTAGAACTGCAAGATAATTCATTTCTATGTACTAGGCACAGCAGGAAAGGACACTTAGGGAGCAGTCATAAAGTATCTGGATGATATTTGGATGGGCCATGAAAAATTCTGCCATGACTATTTGGGGCTATGAAAAATAATCAGATGTATTTAATGGGGCTGTAAAACTTTTATCATAAAATGTTATTTCTAAAGTTTGGTAACGGCTGCAAATGCTGCAAAAATTGTTTTCTGTCACTTTTTCCCACTTACACTTGCTTTTCTGTTCATTTCTTTCCTTCTCCTTCTCTTGTTTAGTTCAGTGGCTAACCAGTGCTTCATTGTTAAATTATAATTCTGGAATTACACTGCCTGTAAACTCATCGAGCCTGCATTCTAAAAACTAAATTATTTTATGGGGTCATTAAAAATATCCTAGTTCTTGCTATTGGGCCATAAATATGTGAATAGGAATCTAGGGTGGGGCCATTAATTTTTTTTGCTAAATTTTTGGAAAATCATCCACCCCCATATAGCAGATACTTCACGACGGCTCCCTTAGTCATCTAGTCCCCACTGTCGCTGATAACTTACAATTCAGCTACCAGATGTCAAAGAAATACCGCAACAGATTTGAGAAATTCTCATGGAAGCTGTTTCATACTTATTATCAAACAATTATTTTCATTGAATCTGCAATAATTAGAACAAATTTTGATATATTTTCCAGTATGTTTGATGACCTGGTTGTAAAGTTAAAAACAGCAAACTTCAAAATTGCCCCCATGTCAAAACCAAAGCTGCTGCATTAGCAACAGTGAGGCCCCCTAAGGGATCTCGGGCTCCGAGTCTCCAGGGCATATTTTAATGTGCTCCGGGCTCCCAAAGACAACATTGCTGTGCTACAGGACTCCACTGCATGTTCTTCTGGGCTCCAGGGGTTCTATTTCTTAAAATTCGAGAAAATCGCCATGGGAATTGTCCGGGCTCCAGGACTCCAAGCTTTGAAAATGATAGGCTCCAGGGCTCCAGCGACCCCCCCCCTTTGGGGGCCTCAACAGTGGATTACATAGTCAAATTATAAACATGACAGTCTCAACGATAGACCTTTTATCTATTCTCCAAAAGAGCCTGGATCGAGCGTTATTTTTATACATTTTTATACTAGACGTTCGATCGAGTGGCGTTAGACCTTCTATCGCTATTGTGCAAGTTCGAAAATTCTTCAAAATGCATTTTTTTTTTATCAAGATTAAAAACTACAATATAGAATGTTATGTTACACTGTGCCATCCATAGTGAAAAAGAGATAACGTCACCTGGTCTTCACTATGGATAGCACTTACAAATCAAATTAATTTTCTATACAAAAAACAAAGAACAAAAACCACAAAACCAAGACAAAATACGCACAAACAACAACAAAAAAAACTGAGCCAAGGCAGATTACTGGTCAAGGAAATTTATAATCAGAACTATTCAACTCCTAGCTGTAAAACGAGCGAAAACTATTTCAGTACATAGTACATCCCAGTAATCCACCTCAGCAAAGCGGAACAAACCAAGAGAAACAGAAAAGGGCACAAACACGTTGTCAAAATGCATCATAACATCGTTCGGTTCAGATTCTTTCTTAGAGTAGCTAAAAGGTCTATTACCAAAGATTGCTGACCTGCACGCAAACACAATAATTGAACATTGCACAGACACTTTTTTTGTCAAGACACGGTAGCTATTTCTAAAATGACTAGGGCACTATTAGAGTTATACTTTTCAACTAGAATTGAATACTGAGAGCTCCCTCGACAATAGATAACTCATTCCCCTTTAATTCAATATTTATTTGTCTGGTTTCAGCCTCCACCAACTGGTTTCATCTACCAAGAGCAGCCGCCAGCTCAGTACCAGCCTTCCGTTGTCATTTCGTCTCAGCAGCAAATGGCCGCAGGCTATTCCCCACCTGCGTACACCCCACCAGCAAAACCCGGAATGATCTAAAGAAGGGCCGGAACGGAACACAAGGTGATTCTAACATTTTCATGTATTTGATTGGTTTATTAGCACTCTTTATTTCTTCCAGTTTTGATTCATTATTTTCTTGTTGTTGATTTGATAGACCGCTGGTAGCTCAGAGTTTAAATTGCTAGAAAGGATAAGTCCAGGGTTCATGAAATTTATGTCTTAAATAATCTTACCCAGGGCTGAAGCCTGTGGGAGACCAAACTGCTGAAGACCAGTTCCTGTGTTCAGTTAACCTCTTCCTGTGTTTTGGCACCCCTAACAGCCGTAAATTCCAAGGGGCAAATCACTGATGTTTTCGTTATACGCCCTTCTTGAAATCACAAAAGAATCACATACAAATCACAAAAATCGCAAATCACGGAAACATTACTGAAAATCATACAAAAAATCACTAAAAAATCACTAAAAAATCACAGATAAAAGTCATGTGATTTTAAAATCACACAAGTCACGTACGCTTCTTTGAGAAGTAAATTCGGTAATTTTACCCCTCGTTAAATTCGTCAAACGTCAAACATTGTTTAAACGTTTGGCCAAATATCATTGCCATTTTGTAAAAGTATGCAGTAAGGTAGCCTGTGCGCAGACCGCTCTGCCTGGTTTGTTCCCGTGAAGTTACCCATTTTGGCTAATTCGCGAAAGTAGGGGTGTTTTGCAAAATGTAGAAAGCTGGTCATTATTATCACGCTTTTAAATAGTATAGCCCCCGTAGCATTGCAGTAGGACATTAATGTTTCAGTACGTTTTCAAATAATACGGGGGTTTTGCAAATAGATTAAACTCAGTCTCGCATTAGGTGTCTGGTGAGATTTACGAAAACGCAAAATTGTATATGCAAAATTGATATTAATTTTATTCGCAGATGTTTTCACTATTTTTACCTGACATCTCATGTGAGACATACCTCAGTACAACCATATATCATATATACTGGTGCAACTACAACCACAGGGGACCGAGGAGTGTCAGTAAAAGCCTGGTGATGCCTTTGCATCTCTGATACCCTGTGTTCGTAGGTAAAAAATGGCCTAAGTGGTCGGGTTGAAAGCAACGATGCGATTTTTCATTTCTGGGATTCAATCATAAGAAGTTATGCTTGCGCAAGACGCTTTCCATGTGGAAGTTATGTAACTGCTGTGAATTAGCTAAAATTTTCGAAAGTAGACATCCGTTGGCCTCATTTTGCTCTGCTGGCATACAAATGGTGCTTTATGACTGGCTTGCCACACAATAGGTTACATGTTTACAAGGTTTCATTCTTACGAGGTCACGTGCTAAGAGCAGAACTGGAATGATTGCAATGTATCTACTCACAAAGCTTTATGTTGGTTTTAATGACACTCTTCGACCCCCCAGTGGAACAGCTACAACGCCTCCCAAAGAGAATACTCCCATTTATGCAAATTTGTGAGAAATATGCTAGAACGGTGCAACTGTCCCTTCAAGGGGAGAGGGGGGAATCACAAGGTGATGCGAATTCAGCCAAATTTTCCGAGACTATTGGCAGGCATTGTAAGCAAGCATTTGCTCGTCTCTTGAGAAGCATGGGTAGCTGAACAGTAAACAGTTTTTTTAGTTGAGAATAGTTTCAAAGCAATAAGCAATAAGCCCTACTACGTTTTATTTTGGTTAGAAATAATTATCTTAACACTGTAGAGTATAAATACATCAAAGTTTGCAGATTTCTTTTTCATATAAACACTGTAATCACAAAGCTTTGATTTGAGAACTGGTTTTGTTTGTCAACTTATTTCTATTCGATTCTTTCCTAGCTATACATATTTACATACATACAACTAATCTAAATCGAATATACAAATGAATAAATAAAGGAATGAAGAAATTAATTGATAAAAGGCATATATGGACAAGATTACATTGTAGAAATGAAGTGACAGGCATTACATTTACAGGTCAGGCCATCCCATTGTTTGATCAGATTCTTGAAGCTCTTTAAATTTTCGGCTGATTTTAATTCATTTGGCAAGCAATTCCATATTTTAGGTCCCATGGCTCTCAGGCTATTAGAACCAAAGGTTACATGATTTGGCCGAAAATGATTCAAATTGTTCGGATTTCGCAACGAATAATTTGAAGTCCTAACACTAAAGATATCATTCATAAATGTTGGATTAAGTTTTTTTAATGTTTTGAAAATCTCAATACAAAGTGTTCTTTGACGAGAAACCAGCATTGTGGTGATGTGTCTTGGTGCCCGGTCTTCAGACTAATCACATGGATTCCATACTTGGGCATAGAGCTCGAATCTTCAAAAGGGGGGTGTAAAATTCTATTGCATTTTTCTTTAGTGTTCAATCCTTTACCCAGTATTTCAGCAAGCCTCTAGACATTTCTAACCCATACCATCTTGGATTTTTTTATGTGGCGTTATCAAAAGTAACGATCAACGAAACCAAATACACGTTTTTTTTATAAGAAACTGGTTTATAAGAAACTAGTACTAAGATGGCCAAAATGTTAAGAAACTCAAGTACTATGTCTGAGAAGTACTAAGAAAATTTTCAAACTAAAAAGCATGAATTTTATAGCAAATAGATTGTTGAACCTTTATTATTGGGTAATATTATCTAACCATTTGTGTTTTCAACATAACAGAACACTGTTTATTCCTATATGATGTTTTAAATATCAAGAAACATATCTGCAGCAGTGTTAGCGACCACATTGACAATTCATGCATTCAAAAAATAAGAAACCAATGAAGAAACTTTTTAGTGCTAAAATGGACAAAATTTCATGTTAAATTTAGAAACTTTTAGTACTATGGCCTGATCCTAGTTTCTTATAAAAAAAACGTGTATTTCAGCAAGCCTCTAGACATTTCTAACCCATACCATCTTGGATTTTTTTATTTGGCGTTATCAAAAGTTACGATCAACGAAACCAAATAGATCTAATTTTGTCAGGCTTAATCTTAGATTGCAATCTCCTTAATCCAATCAATCCAAATCTCTCCGATCTTTACGCCAGATCATAATCAGTGAAGTAGTAATATTAAGTAATCTGTCGAATACGGAAGGGATCAATCAGTCTTGGTTTGCTAAATCGGGAATTTTCTTTCAATTTCAACAAAATTCAGTTGCAGTTTCAATTTCATACATTTCAAATTCCACTTCGTTCATACAATTTATCATTTACTATATCAACAAATACATTAACTGAATTACAAGGAAATAAAGCATAGAGCTCAAATCTTTAAAAAGGTCGGTGTAAAGTTTTGTTGCATTTTTTTAACGTGCTTGAAAGGAACTTTGGTTAATCTGCTGTAAATCGTGTATGCATTGCATGCAGGCTACCCTATTCGCTGGTTAATCACTAAAGGACAGTTCATTTTTACAGAAGGGCTGGTACTGAAAAGAAATGTTTTCTTGTTCAACAAGTCTTCTTACCCAGCTCAAAACGAGGCTCAAAAAGTGACAGAAAAACATCTGCTCAATAATTTTCCGGTTGAAAAGAATTTTACCTACAAAAATGATTTCGATGCCAGATGATGAAAATTTTGTTTACCCAACCTTGACATTACTTAAGGAACTTTTACCCAACCGTCAACCAACCCTTGTCAGAAAATTTCTTTACCCAACCCATTTATCTTCGGTACCTACCCCTCTGTAAATACCCAACGTTAAAATTACGTGAAGAAGTTTTACCCAACCGTCAACCAACCCTTGTTAGAAAATTTCTTTCGTGTACATAGCAGACTAGATAAAAATCAATCGATGTAAAATAAAGATACAACAACAACAACAACAACAACAACAACAACAACAACCTACCCCTCTGTGAATACCCAACCTTGAAATTACGTGAAGAATTTTTACCCAATCGTGACCCAACCCTTGTCAGAAAATTTCTTTTCCCAACCCAATTTTCTTCTGTACCAACCCCTCTGTAAATACCCAACCTTGAAATTACATGAAGAATTTTTTCCCAACCGTCAACCAACCCTTGTCAGAAAATTTCTTTACCCAACCCATTTATCTTCGGTACTTACCCATCTGTAAGTACCCAACCTTGAAATTACGTGAAGAAGTTTTACCCAACCGTGAACCAACCCTTGTTAGAAAATTTTTTTACCCAACCCATTTCTCTTCGGCACCTAGTGTATTCATTGATTTTGATTAGTTTTCTTGTATATGTGTACATAGCAGACTAGATAAAAATCAATCGATGTAAAATAAAGATACAACAACAACAACAACAACACCAACAACCTACCCCTCTGTAAATACCCAACCTTGAAATTACGTGAAGAACTTTTACCCAACCGTGACCCAACCCTTGTCAGAAAATTTCTTTACCCAACCCATTTCTCGTCTGCTGTACCAACCCCTCGGAAAATTCTACCAAGTGGAAATCAGCCTTTATACGAAAATTACTCGAGGGAATTCAAACCACCAGAACTATACAAATAGGAATAAGTGGCGAACAGGAATCACTA
Source organism: Aurelia sp. 3 sensu Dawson et al. (2005) (assembly GCA_964020215.1). NCBI lineage: Eukaryota > Metazoa > Cnidaria > Scyphozoa > Semaeostomeae > Ulmaridae > Aurelia > Aurelia sp. 3 sensu Dawson et al. (2005). The sequence goes on from OZ026576.1 coordinate 1,164,839, forward strand.
AGGAATAAGATTTAACTGAATTAAAACGAGAATCAACAATAATCAAGAAACCAACAGGGCATTGATTACAATAGAGAACAATAGAATAACAGGTGTTGGGACCCCCGTCTTCACATAAGAAGTGCATTTTAAGCAGAGTGAATTAAATCAAATGACATATGTTACTCTTGTTGCTATACTAACAAAACAAAAAATTATTGTTGCCCTTCGCAATCAAACGAAGCTTTCTTTTTCAACTGCGGCCGGTTTGCAGTTAAGTCACAAGGCAGCTCGCTCGTGTTGACCAAGGACGCTTTGATTTGTTCTCAGATTTCTCAAGACTCTTAAATCGCTTTGAGACTCTTTGGAAAGTCTACCAGAAGGTAATTAGGTTCAAGAGGGCATCTATAACATAGCTTCAGTGGTGGTCACCTGCTTTTGAAAGCGAACGCAACAGTTTCTCTTCACTTCATCATTTAAAGCGCAGACCTCCCAGGCTCCATTTGCGGATAGAGGCAACACCCAACTACAGTAGCTAAACGCTATCTCTTGTATCGGAGAGATTATCGAAAGCTCTTCAAGCTCAAAAGAGACTACTTAAGCCTCCGGCAGCTTCGGCAACAAGTGCAACAAAACCAACGCCGCCCCGCAAAAGACGCGTGAAGCAGATTACCGCTCCGGCATCCCGTATCCGAACCGACTGAACGAAGATCTTAGCAAGCTTTCCCACAAACTAAAACAAACATGGCTGCTCCGTTATCAAAAGGTCATGCTCTTGGTGGTATCATAATAGGTGTGATGGAACTCCTTTTTGGACTGATCATCATGATCTGTAGTTTTGTTCTTGGCTCCAAGATCAAAGGTGCAAGCGGTGCGTTGACTCCATATTGGGCTGGTATCCCGGTAAGTTCCTTATACTTTTATCTTATTTCATACTAGCTCATTTTTCATATTCATCTATGCAGTAAAACCCCGTGTATAAGGATGCGTTCACATTGCAGAATCTTTTGTAAGCACTTAAACGCTCGTGCAGATCACCGCCATAGTGATCCCTTAAGGCTGATTTCCAGTCAGTGGAATTTTCCGAGCGGACGGAAATTCTATTGTTTGCGGGAGAAAATGTCGCTCTGAAATTGAATAGATAGTTACGGCTGAGCAATTTTTTATTGTCTAAAATTCCGCCCGCTCGGAAAATGTCGCTGACTGGAAATTGGCCTTTAGAGTGCAAATCAACGCTCGTGCAGATCCCTTAGAGTGTCCAGAATGCAAATTATTTGCATGCAGAAAGAAGCTTGCTAATGCGAAAAGCTATGTTGGTTAGCAAGCAGATTACCTCCACGCGCGTGCAAGCGAGATGTATCTTGAGCTTTTCATTTGAGAAGTAATTAGAAAAATAACCAGCTATATGGGATCCAAAACCCAAACAGCGCATTTACGCAAGCAAAAGCATGCACGCAAAAACAAGCCTTTTTGTGAACGTAGCCTGAGATTTTAGTGATTAAGAAGCTACTGGCTGAAATTTGGAAATTAGACCCCTATCATGTTTGAAATAGGTTCTCAGTTGTAGAGATCATCAAATCAAAACTCCAGTTCTTTAATCATGTAACCAAAACAAACTGTTAATACCGTATGCGACCGTATGCGACCGTATGTGCTTATTGCAATAAATCTCTATAAAGTACAGCATTCAATTCAACGTCCTTTTCAGTATTTGAAGTACGTCTGTTTCTGTAGGCTCTTTGAAAGCTTTCATTGGAACTTCTATTGTGAATAAGGCCTCATGAACTCAAGGGCTGTGAACTGACAGTAAATAATACAAAATATTGAAGAACGTTTTCAGACTGACTTACATCAACAAAATTGTAGCTTCTGATACGCGAGTTTTTATAGCCTGAGTAAAGTCTGCACGCAGGCTAGAGTTTTTACTGTATTCATTGTTGATATATGGAAAACATATTAATTGAAACCAACCATTTACCAGTCTATTTACCAACAGTTTACCAATTAAGACCAGTGTGTTTATTTTTAGTAACGATTTTTGTCCTACTGGAGTTTTAGATCCTGTTTCCGCTTTACCGGTACAACTTTGGGTACTAACGTGTCAGTCTCCCGTTTACACTGTTCTTGATCTGTGTGTAACGAACACTTCTGCTTTTCATGGAAAAATTGTGTTCTGGAGCAGTGTAAGGGGCCATCGAATTTTCATCTAACCGGCCAAATTCCGTTTTATAATACGAAAATCTGAAGTTAATGTTCCTGAACGTCCTCGCCCGGGTGGGGAGGGTTGCTTCATTATCGGATCATACCGCAATGTCGGCCAGTTTTGGGTTGTGTTTCGCACGAAAATTCAATTTTCTTTTTAAAGAAAAGCTCTGGGATTAGGGTGTAATTTTTGTTAGAGATTCTGAGAATGCCTTATTGTTTTGTAGTTCAAACACTGGGGCTAATAAATGCAACTTTGTCGCGTTGACGCGCGTCATTGTTATTTAGAATGCATGTATTCAGCTTTAGAGCGTTCACGACGCTGTAGCCGTATTTTGGGAAACTTGAGTCATATTTGGACAGCGGTATGAAAAGCGTATCAAGTCTAAAGCCAGCCTTGCTGTAAAAGGAGTTTTTGTTCACCGGACGGTTCCCAGGCGTTATAATCGCTGTGACCTCGAAACAATATTCCGCGCGGTCGCAAGTCATTGAAACGATGATATTTAGGCGCGTAACTTTACAGTAATTCCATTCTTATTTTGTCCGCCCGCCTTTGCTACACTTACAATGATTTCTAATAGTTTAAATATGTTCCTTGTTTCAAATTTGCCAATCAAAAATGCCTATTTATTTTTTCTAAAAATTTGAACTTTAGTGGAAGCTGTTTGTAATTCACCCTTAGCAACAGTTAAAAACATTTGAAACAATTTAGCCTTCAAAGCAGTTCGATTGTCGAATTATTTGTCGCGTATTCCCATCCGAAAATTTTTAAGAAGGCTCAAGGAAAATTCTTCAGAGATTGACAAAATGGGCAATCAAAACTATTTCATATTTCTGCTGAATTACTGCATCTCTGTTTTGATCTGTGGTTGCTATGATTTTAATCACAAGGCAGTGAAACAGCAACCGCAAGGCAGTGAAACAGATACTGCTCAAATGCCAAAGATAATTCCTCATTTCATCAAAGAAGAAACGTCTCAGCCGCGCTCTCCTCTCACAGCTTTAGCCGAGTCATGTTCAGATATTTGATCTTGCCAGACCGTAAGACCCCCGGAAAAAATAAATCCATTGATCGGTCGATTGCGCAAGCTTCTTTGTGCAAAATTATGGCATTGCTTTACTTACACTTCAGACTTAATCGGGCTTCCTTGCAACAGTGTTTCTTTAAAAGGGAGGTTTCTTGAAAAGAGAGTCGCCTGCTGTTAAAAACAGGACTTAAATACTGCCGCGGAGGAAGACTTGGCCGCGCGTTCCTCTTGATCAATTTAGTTAGTGTGCTAAGATGCTGTTGACAAAAAATTATGAATAAGCATCGGTATAGGGTGTCTTTGCAACAACGTTTCTTTAAAAGAGAAGGTTTCTCAAAAGGGAGACGCACCTGGCCAGTCGTTGTTTTGTTTCAAATTGTAATAATTCCAGCCAATGCTGAGAAAACCCTCGCATTTCATTACCGAAAACTCTTATTTCCCTTTCTTTATCGAAAGTGCCTTGCCTCAGTTTTTTTCTAGATTTCGTATTCAACTTCCTTATCAAAGAGTCATTTTTTACCGTGATCCTTTGCGGACCGAATGAAAAGCAACAAAATAGAACTTAGGCCAGAAGTGTAGGCACTTTTGAATCATGTCAGTGTAGGCCATATTAAAAGAAGTTTGAAGCTGCAAGTTGTATTGACTGCAGTTTTAAGTGAGACTGTCAACAAATTTTTAACAACTTCTTCACCTGAAAATATCCACCTTGGTAAATCTACAAAAAATGTACCAGGTGAGTTGAAAAAAAGTTACGAGTTTGATGGGCTATGGAATAAAAACTTGATGGCCGATATTCAAAACTGAAATCTTAATCTATCAGTCAAAGGCTAACTTTGATGAGAAAATTTTGTTCGATAAAATGATTCATCATTTAGACCCAGAAATTAGAGAAATGCCTGTAAGGGGTCTGTATGGGAATCCAGAATTCCGCGTTCCATGCTGGTCCATGATTTATGAGGCATTGAAGTGTACATTGTAAGCTTCTTAAATAGAATTTCAATTCTAACAGCTAGTAAATCATTGGACCAGCATGGAATGTGTTCGTTCGCAAACTTGCCGTTTACCACCAGTTTCCTAGTTTCTGGGTCTAAATGGTCTAAATGATGAATGATTTTACCAAATAGAATTTTCTCATCTAAGTTAGCCTTTGACTGATAGATTAACATTTCAGTTTTGAATATCGGTCTCATAAGGGAGAGTGCCGCTTGTCACAGGGGTAATTTGTCTCATTCTCATAGTAAATTGAGAGCTTCGATTTTTATGGACTTTTCTGATATATTTGAAAGAAATATATCAAATCGTTTCAAAAACATCGTCGGCAAAGTTTCTCTTGCTTTGTGCTTGCATTCAGTTTATGACTGCGACAACTTACCCCTGTGACAAGAAGCCCCACTCTCCCCTACTTTTTATTCCGCAACCCGATAAACGCTTAACCTTTTTTTGGCTCAACTGGTATAAATATCATTCGACTGAAGTTCTTTTTTGGAATTGCTAACGGAATGTTCCACTATTGGCTAATTTTATCCCCTTGACCACGCCTTTATCTTTCCTGCAATGGACCTTTTACCTTTTCTACAGAATCGGCTGGATCGGGCAATATTGTTAAACATAGTTGCGTTTGAGCTTGTCATTATTGCATAAATTCGACACAGATTTATCCCAAATCATAATCAAAGTTAACATGCAGCTACCCAGCTTTATGATGTTTGAAGGAAATCTAATAACAATTAAACAATTTATTACCGTAAAAGCTCTGTTAAGCCCCCGGGGGGGCTTATTTAATTTTGATCCTTCCAGAGGGGGGGCTTAATAGAGAGGGGGGCTTATTAGAGAGGGGGGCTTATTCACAAAATCAAGCGAAAAGGATATATTTGGTAGCTTTTCAGTTCCTTTATTCCATATTTTGCGGATTCAACACACAATTTTCCGACTCAAATACACAAATTCTACTCAGTTTTTATCCCATATCATACTAAAATTAACATGTAAGGTTGTATAGCTAAATAAACAGAAAATTTTGTAAATTCTAGAATTTTGTATAAGTGGGGGGGGGCTTAATAGAGAGGGGGGGCTTATTTCAAATTTTGACTCAGAGAGGAGGGGCTTATTAGAGAGGGGGCTTAATAGAGCTTTTACGGTAAGCAAATGAAAATGCAAAAGGTATCAACAGGCAAACTTTGTTAACGAGCAGATCACGCAAAGTTAGCGGGCACATGCTACCTTAAAAACTGGCAGTAGATTTGATAAAAGCAAGCAATTTGCTTAGCTAAAGAAATGGAAAATCTTCGGTATTTTCTGGAATTTGATATAAGTGGGGGACTTAAAAGAGAGGGGGCTTATTCATGAGTTTTGGCTCACATGGGAGGTGCTTAATAGAGAAGAGGCTCAACAGAGTTTTCACAGTATTCAGTGGACTATGTCGAGACTTCATCCACTGTGACCTCGCCTCTACATTCAGCTCTTCGCCGCTTGACCGAAAACCTTCTGAATCCTTACCGCGAATAAAATCTAACAAATTGTCTTCCTGTTTAACAAATGTGTCAAATTACTGTGATAAAATCAGTGATAAGAAAATTGAATCAGCGAAATATTTGTTTGCTTTTAGTATCAGAATTTATTGGTATCGCGGAAAGCTTTGATGCTTTCTGCCAATATTTTAAGGTACTGCAGCATGTGCCCGCTAACTTTGCGTGATCTGATCACAAACAAAGTTGGCCTGTTGAACCTTTTTGCAAATATACTCGGTTCTCGTTTGCTTCATAAATTGTTCAATTGTTATTAGATTTCCTTCAAACATCACAAAGCTGGGTAGTCTAGGAAGCAGCAGCCTAACCCTTGAAAGTCTGGGAGCTTCAGCTTTCTTCTGATAATTCCACGCAACAAGAAAAGAAACGCTGTTGCAAAGAGGCCCAATTGAACATTAAGCCATTTTCGAATGTGAAGAATAGAAATAGAAGCTCTGACGCCACTTTTTCGAACCTCTTGTATAGAAATGCATATATATATATATAAATATATATCGTTCGATTCAGATTCTTTTAAGAATAGCTAAAGGATCGATTAAACATTAAGCGATTTTCGAATGTGAAGAATAGAAATAGAAGCTCTGACGCCACTTTATCGAACCTCTTGTATAGAAATGCATGTATATATATATCGTTCGATTCAGATTCTTTTAAGAATAGCTAAAGGATCGATTAAACATTAAGCGATTTTCGAATGTGAAGAATAGAAATAGAAGCTCTGATGCCACTTTATCGAACCTCTTGTATAGAAATGCATAGATATATATCGTTCGATTCAGATTCTTTTAAGAATAGCTAAAGGATCGATTAAACATTAAGCGATTTTCGAATGTGAAGAATAGAAATAGAAGCTCTGACGCCACTTTATCGAACCTCTTGTATAAAAATGTATAGATATATATCGTTCGATTCAGATTCTTTTTTAGAATAGCTAAAAGATCGATTGACGTTCGTTTATCAATGTTTCAATTACACCAGTTTAACGCGCTAAACTCAATCACAAAAGACGCGCGGTTGAAGTTTTCTCGCGTGAAACTCCACAACAGGCCATTTGAATCTTACAAGAAATGCGCTTTGAATATAATTGATAGAATCAAGAATAATTCATCATTTTCTTCCTGAATAAAAAATTCATGAAACCAAACGGGTTAGATTCATTAATTTTGTATTAGAAATGAAACAAATAGTCGCGGAAAACATCTCACTTAACTGAAAAAACAAGTGTCAACTGGCTTCTACTTTCAGGGCACTGTTTACGTCTCTTGAAATAACGTGTGATACACCTTTCAACCTTGCTATATTTGAGGATTTGATCGAACCGTTGAATTGAAATCGAATTGGATCTTCCACCAGAATCGAGTATTCTATATGTCGAGCCTTCGAGCCTCGAGCCCTCGAGCCTCGAGCCTTCGAGCCTTGTATTTCGAGCCTCGAGCCTTCGAGCCTTGTATTTCGAGCCTCGAGCCTTCGAGCCTTGTATTTCGAGCCTCGAGCCTTGTATTTCGAGCCTTGCATTTCGAGCCTTGCATTTCGAGTCTCGAGCCTTGCATTTCAAGCCTTGAAGCCTTAACGTTTCAGAATGAAATAAAAAATGAGGCAACATTATTTAACAAACAGTGCACATAAATTTCAAACATTTTAACAGTAAGGTTTAAGTTAAGACTAATGGTGAATGGCATGAGAATTTCATTGGCATGGAGGAATGCATGCCAATTAATTGGAAAATTTAGATCTCAATTAGTCTCCCATTGAACACGGGGGGGGGTTCTCGGCTAAATTTCGGTTAGGGGGGTGCCGCCCACAGTTTCAAAATGTAACCGTTGGCTAGACCAATTTTTGTGAAAATGACACCCTTGGCTAGACTAATTTTTCCTTCAGAAGTGCTCTGAATTGGCATTTTCTAGGCAAAACTTGCCAAATTTTCGCATTTTCTCGACCAAAATTCCAAAAAAGCTGGGTTTCTTTACCAAAATTACCGAATTTTAACATCTCTTTGACCAAAATTCCCAAAAAGCATACCCTTGCCTAGACTTAACTCGATTAAAATTGCCAAAAAGTACACCCTTGGCTAGACTAGAAGGCCGAAAAAGTATACCCTCGCGGGCGGCACATCCCCAGGTACCTTTACTATGGAAGAACCCCCCCCGTGCCATTGAAGCTCTTACATGCAACTTTTCCCACTACATGCAACAGAACCATTACAATCAAAACTCAAAACTCAAAACTCATGTGCAGACTCTTTGTAAAAAGGCCAGCCAGAAACTGCATGCTTTATCTCGCATTTCAATTTTCATGGAATCCAAAAAAATAAAATTGATGATGAACACTTTTATAATGTCACAATTCAGCTACTGCCCACTAATCTGGATGTTCCATGACAGAAATGTCAATAACAAGATAAACAGGATACAGGAAAGGGCCCTTCGAATCGCATACAAAGACAACACTTCTCCTTACGAGAAGTTGTTAGAAAATGATAATTCGGTATCTATACATCAGAAGAACCTACAGTTGCTTATGGTTGAAATTTACAAAACAAGGAATCACTTGAATCCTTCGTTTATGATGGAAATTTTTGAGGAAAAGGCAATGCCGTATCAACTAAGAAGTTCGAGCAATTTAAACCTACCAAAAGTGAGAACCACATGCTATGGTGCAGATACCGTAAGGTTCATGGGTCAAAGAACATGGGCAAAATTACCCATAGAAGTGAAAACTTCAGTCTCTTTGACTGTTTTTAAAAAACATCTTAAAACAACAAAATGCAAACATTGCAACTGTAAGATTTGCAAAACTTTTATATATGGTTTAGGTTTTTTGTAATTATTAAGTATTTCTTTTGTATACACCTCTTTTAAATAGTTGGCCTTAATTAGCTTTTATCTTTAGCTATTTCGAACAGCCAACTTTAAATCAAAGAAGTAATAATAATAATAATAAAAATCAAATGATAGAAGTACCATGAACTGTAACTTAAGTTACAAAAGTCAGATTGTCAAGTTATTTGTGAGTAATTGGCTAGTAGTGATAGATCTCTCATGAAGCACTTTCCTGAAGTATTTTCTGTGTAGCACATTCTTTGAAATCGGGCCTGTTCGGTCCTTGATTAGAATATGTGATGTGGCAATTTTACAAATTCACATGGATCTTAGCTAGTGCCTCGAACTTGAGTATTAATTGATCTTTGCAAAAAGAATCCTTGAAACTTGAATCCATGATGTTTGCAAAAAGATGAACCTCAAATATGAAAGCCTGTAGCTAAAAAATATAACTCAAAGGCTCAAGGGCTCGAGGCTCGAAGTATGAACCTAAGGCTCGAGGCTCGAGGGCTCGAGGCTCGAAGTACAAGGCTCGAAGTACAAGGCTCGAAGGCTCGAGGCTCGAAGGCTCAAGGCTCGAGGGCTCGGAGATTAGAAACACTCACCAGAATCACTAATTCGACTGAGGCTGCGTTCACAATTTGAAAACAGTGAAAAATGTAACGGTTAGGCCTCCCGTTCACATAAAAGCGGCACTTTTTGCTGGTAGATTTTGAGAACGGTAGATTTTGAAACAGAACTCTAGCATGCCCACCGATGTAAAGATTTGAAGCTATGCTGGATCGAGCAATGTTTTGATAAATTTTAATTGGAAAGGTTCGAAGATCATTTCTGCAAAGTGTGTCAAAATATCGCTCGAGTGAGACTCAAACGAGATTGATGATCAAAACTCAAACAGCGTCGCTTTACGCGGTCCACAGATTTCAAAATTATGATTTGTTTGTTGTAGCAACTATGTTTGCATTAGCAACAATCAATACAATAGCAACAACACTCGCCCACTTATCGCACAGCTTCAATTTGTGGTTAAATTCAGCTCTGCAGTGGCCAAAATCAACCCCAAGGGTGGGCAGTAAACACGCCGCTTTATCCGCTTCTCTTTCAATCGCTAATGGTTGGACTTGGAAAGGGGGTTATGCAAGCCTTCCTGAATTTGTAAGGAAGGATTTGAAAGCGTTGGAAATTTCCTATCGTATGAAAATTGCTTTGTCTGCAAGTGCTAGACTTACAGCATGATTCTTTGTACTCATTTAGTATTTTAAACCTTATTTTGGACTTACTCTTAGCGACAACCACCCACTTCAATGGGCAATACTGAGAATTATGTAATGAATTTACTCGTACAAGTTTCCACCAGTAGGTACGTGTATACAAAAAAGCTCGCATTTGAAATTTGTCCATCATATTTTCATCGGGTTTACTGAAACATTCTGTGCAGTAAAATTTTGCTTGAAAAAATCATCTGACACTGGTCACAGTATAATCCAATTTGTGCGACAAAAATGCTGACATGTGGGTTGAAAAGTCAACAAACCTTTTAGCTATTCGAAAAAAGAATCTGGATCGAACGATATTTTATAGATTTTGTAGAATTTTCGAATGTTCATAATAGTGATAGAATCTCCAATGTCACTCAATCGAACTTTTTATATAAAAATGTACAAATATCTCTGCGAAAACAATGGATTTCATGACCGTCTCTTGTGGTGATCAAAAGCAACTGATATTTATAGCGACAGTAAGACTTTAAACAACTTTTCGAACGATGAGCGATAGGACATAAATACTTTATTCACACTGGCAAGCTAAACCAGCTTTATGTAACCGAGGTTAAATTTCAGCCAATCAGACGCATTTGATTTGTTGGACTGACCAATAGGGTTCGTTCTGGTAAATGGCTTCCACGGAGCTTCAAATATTCTCAAGGATTCGTAGTTTCAATTATGAAGTTTAAACTAACAGTTGCTGTGGATAGAAATCTAGGATGCGATTTGCGAATTCCGAATTCAAAAAGCCTGCGAATTCAATACACACTTCAAACTTATTCGCACGAATTTCGATTGTTTGTTCAACCAATCAAATCTGTCTCCTTTTGATAGCGCGTGTCGCCTTTGTCTCTTTGTTTCGTAAAGTTGTTTTCTGATTGGCTGCTTTCAATCGGAGACAATGGTTCGCATGCGAACGTTCGCAAGAAATCAAACATTGCGAACAGGTCAAAATCGCATTGCGAACGTTCGCATGCGATTTGCGAACGTTCGCATGCGAATTTCAAACAAAGGATCGCATGCGATTTGCGAATTGCGAATGAAGTGGAAATTGTTTGTTTGTTTTCAATTTGTTTTGAGTGAGCTTGTCAGGATTTCTAGCTACTGAAAGCTAATTCAGGCCCACTGTGCATGCCGCATCCAGGCATGGGACCCCTAGTTTAACGTCCCTTCCGAAGGACGACGAGGTGAGTTGCGAGGTCAGTCCTCAGAGGTCACCCATCCGAAATCTGACCTCACTCGACCAAGCTTAACTTCAGTCACCTGACGAAGACTGTATAAGCCACTCGGCCACTCACCCCGCAAACTCGGCCACTCACCCCTGAGAATTTGGAAATGGGCCTTTAAACGGTGAAATTGTTGATTCGTGCGATGGAAGTTCTCGCGATACATAAAAGCTTTGTAAGCACAAAATACTCTTGCAATAAACTTTTCTGCCCAGAACTGAGAAGTAATGTTCTTATTTCAAATAAGAGCTGTTTTGATTGTTGGCTATTGCGGCATTACGTCAGAATTTGGACTCACACGGTCTGCGATGTTTGCCATTCTTAAAATGCTTTGTGAACGTTAAAATGCTTTTGCGAGAAAATTCTCTGCCTTCAACCGAGAATTTATGTTGTACTCCACAAAGATGAAATAATCTAACTGTTTCAAAGTTATACTATAACTGGGATTGAACGAGTAAATTTATTAAACTAATTCGATGAAGATTAAAATAATTCAAAGCATATGACAGATTATACTGTGGCTTTATACATGACTCTAAAAACATATGTTCTTGTTTTCGATTTAAAATATAATCTTTTTATTTCGAGACAGTTTTATTTGTGTGAAAAGAACAAGCGGGAACAGCAGGCAATTGTGGATGTAGGAGTGAGAACTTAACAAAGTTTATATGAGAAGATAATGAGCGTTTAAGTTTGTGTTCTGTTACTATGGAAATAACTGATTCAGCATTTTAAAGAATGAACAGCAGCCTCTTTGCCCATCGGTTGCTTTTGTTTTTGTTCTCGCGCAAAGCATGCTGGTCATTGTGCTCCATGCAAATCTATTTTTCAAGCAAAATTTGACAGCCAGCAAAATAGACCTTTTAGCTATTCTAGGAAAGAATCTGAATCGAACGCTGTTATGATACTTTTTGAAGAATTTTCGAATGCGCACAATAGTGATAGAAGCTCTAACGCCACTCGATCGAACCTCGCGTATAAAATTGTATAAAAATAACGCTCGATCCAGGCTCTTTTGTAGAATAGCTAAAAAGTCTATTGGTTGCAAACGTGACTTTGTTTAGTAACAAACATGCAGAAGAAACCCGCATAAAAGAACCTAGGTTTTTCTTGGGCAGCCTGCATAGGTTCTTAATTAAGTGGCTGTTATTCTAAATTCCAGCCTGCAAGGTTCTTAAAGAGGTTCTTATATACAGCACTCACCTTGCACACATTAAAGGGAATCGACATGGTTAAAAGCTGGCCCGGGCCAGGTCAAAATTATAATCTATTGTACTCGACAGCTTCGACGCATCCGGTTTCATTGTGTAGCTAAAGAAACAATGGATTTGTGGGCGTTTCTCTGGCCTATTTATAGCGATTATGAGATATACCTATGTCTATTCCCTTTAATACTGTTTTCAGCACAAGAAATATAAAAATTTTTTGAGGATTCCTTGAGAATTCTTGAGAACATTTTTAGGTTAGAATTATTGTTAAAGATCTCATAGTCTTTTGTACCGAAGAATTCTGATCACAATGTCAAGAATTCTTGACAGTTCTGATGAATTCTGGAGACATAAAACCTGTTATATAAGAACCTCCCCCAGTGTCAGCTTGGAGAGGTTCTTATTTAGGGGGGGGGGGGTTAAAATATTGAATTTCAGCCTCAAGGTTCTTACAAAAATAGGTTCTTTTATGCAGGTTTCCACTGAAATCAAAAGTTCTATTTTTTATTCTGACTATAGTATATCCAACACTTTACCACAGGGCACATTTTTTTAACCACAGTTTAACGATGGCAATAATACACCGTGTTTGTAGCTAAGAAATTAAAGTTTATTACCTCTATATTACTATTTTACTTTGTTGCTTTCTCTTTAGCTGAAGCCTAACCAATGCTAGGAATCAAATTCAAATCGCTCCTGCGCGTCTGAACAGTTAGTTCCTACACAGTATTCATCCTCATTTCAAACTTCCTCTTACATATAGGCAGTTTGAAATGAGGATGAACGCTGTGTAGGAGTGAACAGTTTAGACGCGCAGGAGCCATTTGAATTTGACTTCTAGCACTGGTTAGTCTTAGGCAAAAGGGAAAAGAACGAAGAAAAATATGGTAATATCGAGGTAACAACTTTAATTTCTAAGATACAAACACGGTGTCTTATTGTCCATGGTTTAACAATAAAAATAACAACGATAACCAGGGATGGTAACCCCAGGGACCAACAGACAATGGATACCCCCATGGTCATACCATCAGGAAACTCACAACTGAATAGGCGATAGGCACATAATGCAGAACAACGGTGACTCCAGCTGCGAGCACAACAACGTCAATTGTTGCTTCCACCCCTGCCAGCCATCCAAAGATCCCCATTGCGCAATACCTGCACACATGCCATGGTATTGGGGTAGCTTGACCACAATATGTAGAATATACAAATTTAAAGATTCTACTTGCATAGGATTGTGGTTGGCAACTAGTCTTTAAACAATGTAATGTAAAAACTTAGTGTTAAATCATGACAATACATCATGACTAATCCCTTTCTCTGCCTCATTTCAGTATTTGATCCCTGGAATTCTCGGAATTGTCTCAGGAATCACAAAGAACAGTTGTGCTGTAAGTATGAAATAAATTTGAAATAGATTTGCGTTTTCCTTTCCTTAGGATATCACCTGAACTTGTTGCAAGCCTCTCTCTTTTTTGTCCGAAAAGTTTTCGCATTTTCCGGATTGTAGCACGTCCAGATATTACCTCAAGTGATGCCAGGCTAGCCTGCGTGCAGACTCTACAGTCAGTGCGGAGGAGCGAAAAGGAAAAGATAGCTCCCTGCAGAGTCTGCGCAACGGCGACCAATTCTGTATTTTGAGTTCTTAGATTTTGTGGAACCGTCTGGGATTGGCTGCACGATTTAACTATTGTTCTTAATTGTTTTCAGCGTATTTTGCGTGTAACAAACATTATTCTAAAATTTGTTACAAGCAGAACACGCTGCACACAAGTAAGAACAACAGTTAAATCGTGCAGCCAATCCCAGACGGTTCCACAAATTCTGAGAACTCAAAACACAGAATTTGTCGCCGTTGCGCAGACTCTACAGGGAGCTTTCCTCTTATTTTCGCTCCTTCACACTGTAGAGTCTGTACTCAGGCTATGCCAGGCCTGAAGCGTTTTGTCTAAATCTGCTTCTTTTTTTAATGAGAAGGTATCTAGGCCAAGACGGCCTCTAACCTAATAACAACAAACATAACTACAAGATCAACTAAATTACAACAGTATTAAATTAGTAACAAGAAAAATGTCAATTTTCCTGATAAAGATGAAATAACGTTAATCTACATGGTGTTAATTATGGACAGCAAACATTAAGTGGTGCATGTTTATTGCAAGGAAGATTCAGATTTCAGTTTGAAACATTTTTTATAAGCAATTTGCTACCAAATTCAGACAATTCTTGTTTCGTAATTTTGTAATGCACAGAAGTGTTGATTTTGCTCTCATGGTATACTGCATTTGAAAATCGGCCATAGTTAGTCAAATATCAACCCACCTTTTCAAATCTTGACAAATTTTGTCTGAAGCGCATAAGAACGTAGGCTAACCTGTAAATTACCTGTCTATTACTCGTATATCTCATCGATTTATTCTTGGGTATGGTCTGCATACAGGCTACATGATTCCTTGCAGTCGTTCAACCATTTGCAATAGGACACCCTGTGTAGCTGTTTGAAATTTATATCAGTAGCGAGCCACCTTAACCCTTTCACGCCCGGCTAAAATTAAGCTTAACAGGAAAACCTAATGTAGATCGTCATTTTCCAGGGGATCATTATCAGTGATTCAATAAGCAGTAGATAAATGCAATGTCCATAACCTTTCGAATCAATCAAAACTCTAAAAGCTTTACCCCCTGAAAAATTCGCAGTTCTCCATGAATACTGTTGGGCTATATGGCCCTTCCGGGGGTGAAAGGTTTTTCTATGTTTTGAACGTATTTTCACGTTGTGCACAGCCACCTTACACAATTTCATAATTTTGAAATTTTTGGTAGTAAGCCACCTTAAGTGCAGGTCCACCTTAATTGTAAACTTGATCGTAATAGCTTTATGCGTGAAATAGAAGTTTCAGCATTGATTTGATAACAAAGAAGATGTATTATCATAAGAGACAATAACATTCCTTTCAGCAGAACAAGGAAGCAATCAGATTTGAGAACGCCTATCATGTTAGGTACCCTCAGCTCAGCTCAGCTTAGCTCAGTTTCATTTTAAAAATTCATCAACATACAAAAAATCATTCTAACAAAATTTACAAGTAGTATATTACAAATAACAAGTTACAGGAGATGATTACGATAACACTACATAGAACATCAGAAGATTTGTATGAGGAAGAATTTTCTTAAAGGAGGAGCTCTCTCAGTAGATAAACTAATTGAGGAGAGAGCACCCCCTTTGTTAACATCATTCAGTTTGAAATATCTTAAGGTAGATAGACCTCTTTAACATTGAAGGGGCCAATCTACCTTAAACATTTTGGGAATGGTCGATGCAAAAACAGCCGAAAATCTAAACTTGATAATTTGTAGAGAACAGGTGTAATTTGACTTGACGGCGAAAACTCGTCACCGAAGGAGATTGCTTGATGTTAAAGGGAACGTTGTTCCAAGATTTAGCACCAGTGTACCTAATAGATCTTTCACCATATTGCAAGGTGTTATGACATGTCATGAAAATATCACCCTTACGAGCCTGCCTTGTATCATGTTCATGAACATCTGACAGAATTTCAAAAAAATTACGGCAAACAATACACAGACGCTAAATAGAAAGGGCGGTTCAAACTGCTATTGGAATGAAATGCTGACACATACAATAAACGATGTTGAGCAGTTGTTCGCAGACTAAACGTTTCCTTGGGTATCGTCTGCTGCACGCAGGGATCACATCGTCAACCGGCGAATCCTTAGACTTGCTCCAAGTCTATTCCTTCCGTCCGTCAAACCGTTCCATTTACGGTAGGTCATGGCTCCGCCATTCTGCAGGGCTGCAAGTTGTATTTTGTGGATTTTTTTCCTTTCTCTCGCTTTGGCAGAATGTTGGCACGGCGGATCCAGGAACGACCGAAAAGGGAACCGTACGACGGACTGACGGAATAGACTTGAGCAAGTCTAGCGAATGCGATTTCCAAGCAAGCTCTCTGTTTTTCTCATAGATGATTGCTTTTATGGTGCTGAATATCATTTGCTTCGTTGTTGATGGAATTGCTGCAGTTCTTTTGTTCCTCATTCTTGGTATCTGGATTGCTGTCGCCTCAGAAATTCAACAAAATTGTACGACAATCAGCACAGGAAACTGCAGATGCATGTACAAAGGAAAATATCATTATTATAAAGGTATGTTGCTAAATCTTCATGTGATACAGACGGAAAATAGAAAGTCGAACGACAAATCGAGCCCTTGGGCAAAGAGTGGAACCTTGTCTCTGATTTTCAAAACCAAAACTGTCGCTGATCCCCGATAACTGTTGATAATAAGACCTCTTCGTTTTAAAATTTCACTTTGTTAAGATGTTCAGATATGATGCTTCAGAGCAGTTGCATTGAACTCACTTTCTCCTCAATATTTAGGGCACTTTTCAGTAAATGCTCATAGGGCAGTGATCGCATTCTGCGCTCTACCGAAACAAACATGCAGATACCTCTGCTAAGAACAAGCACAAGCCAAAAAGCATTTTCTTATCGTGGAGCAAAATTATGGAATGAGCTAAATAAGGAAACTAAATTGGCATCGTCCCTGAGTACCTTTAAAAAATCCATATTGGAGGTACATCATATTTTATTTTTAGTTCTATCATGTTCTTTTGTATATTGCATTATATAATTATCTTTAATTCTGGCTTTTTGTCTTTGCACAGGTCAATTTGTAAAGAAGTTATTTATTACTGAAATTTGTAACCTGTATAAATATTTAAAAATGAAATGAAAAAATGAAGAGCTAAACTTTCGATCTTTTTATCGCAGTTGATAATTGCGGTGTGCTGAAGACCATCTTGGCTATGTTATGGTGCATTGTCATCTTTGCCATTTTTGCTGCTTGCACCAGCCTGGCTGGCTCAATCCTTGGATGTTGTGCTACTTGTTGTAGGGTAAGTTAACCTTTGTCCTCTTTTGACTTCTACCCTGTGTCCTTTAACTTCCTTTCATAAGCAATCATTCTTTGGGATTTTGGCGAAGGCTGAGTCGCAGTCATAGGAGTTTCCGAGCGAGCGGAAATTCTATTGTGTACGAGAGAAAAGGTCATTCTGGAGTTCAATAAATTTCACCCTCTCAGAAAGTTCCACTGACTGGAAATCAACTTTTTCCAAAATTTGCCGGCTCCATCTTTGGATGCTGCGCTACTTGTTGTAGGGCAAGTTAACCTTTGTCCTCTTTTGACTTTTGACATCTGTATTTTAACACCCCATTTAAAGACCATCATTTCTTGCGATCATGTATCTCTATCCTCTTTTTACGTCTGCCCACTTATCATTTTTGCCAATTTTTGCCACTCTTACAAAAATTGCCAGCTCTGTACCTGTTTTAGGATAACTTGATATTTGTCCCATTTCTTTGTGTCCTCTCAAGTTTAATCTTTGCTACCACATGTCCCAACAAATGTCTTTCTCTGCTATAAAAATCACCAAACCTCTGATATAGAGACAGTCATTAAACTTCGTTTTGATCCGCTCATCTGTGTGATCTACTTGCCATTAAAATTAATGAAATGTTTGCCAGAGCCTTGAGAATAGACAAAGAAATATGTTCGAAAAACTTTGCTCCGGAGGGTCGCATGATCTGCGTGATTCATGGCCTGATCTGCTCTAAACTTACTTAGCAAAGTATGAACAAGGACAGGAGTTCAAGCCTCCAGTGATATTTTTGTTTGTTCTGATATTTCTATAATCTTTTCCTGAATCTGATTTTGTGTGGTTTTCTTTCAGAAATCGGAACCGCAAACTGTAATTGTCCAGACACCAATGGTTGTGGCTGCCCCCGGACAGCAAGCACCCCCTCCAGCTTACGGAGGAGATGGTGGTTATCCTGTCAAGAATTGAAGCTGCGGAGGAAGATTAAGCACTGCACTGTGGAGGAGAATAAGTAAGACTTTGCACTGTATCTTGTTATGTATCTAATTATTTTTTTGGAATGGTATCATTGCGGTTGAATTCCGTTGTAACGTGCTTGGCGCATGCACTTTGGGAGTATCTTAGCTGGCAAACCATGACGATTGGGGATGGTTATCCACGTTCGAGGCCTATTTCAAGACAATTTAGACAGCACTTAGATTGTTACAGACAGGCCCTCTCACAGTAAAAGGCACAATCTCTGCCAGCGCGATTTGAAATAGGCAAACAAATCTCTGACCGGAAGAATTTGAAACGGCTTATGAAAACTTTCAAGTCGACTGTTTTGGCCAAGATACTTGTCAAATTACAGCGAAATTTAAGAAAATGCGAGTTTTTGCAGGTCAAAATCCTACCTCGCTTTGCTTGGGATTAAATACGTATGAAATCTGCCGGGATCCCAGAAATACGTTATAACGGGATTTTTATTGTTGTTTTTACTCACTATATATAGTTTCTCACCTACGTTTAGGCTAAAAGCACAATTTAAGGTTTTACGCAAGAGTATGTGTGAAGACATTCTAGTTATGTTTTAAAGCCCTCGTAATAGACCTTTTTACTTCTTCAAAGAGTGGATTGGATCGAGCTTCTAAATCTGGTAAATTTGTGAACGGAAACAAAAGCATCTCCCCCGTTTTAGGTATGGCAAAAAGCTGCTTCAGATTTCAGAACACTTCTCAGACACTCTATCATAGACAAATTTGCGCACAGTGAGTTAACAATGGCTCATTTTAAACAGATGCAAGTTTTATTGATGCAAGATGCAACAGATGCATTAAACAGATGCAAGTTTTATTGATCTTTTTGCCTCGTTTCTCGTTATTTTCATTCATTGTTAGCCGATTTTTCTTTCTATTTGATAATAACGGCTGAAAAAAGCGAACTTCGATTTGCATCTCGCATTAATGAAACCCTTGCATGCTCGCACTTTTCAGCTGTAACAGTTACACTAGACCTAGAAAATCAGCTAACAATGAAAGTGAATAACGAGAAAGAAGGCCGGAAGCCAAATGAACTTCCCTGGGTATAAACAGAATCATATTTAGCTCGCTTTGAGTAAAGTTTTCGTTAATCAACACTCTGAAAAGTGTTCTTAAGTCTGAAGCAGTTTCTTGCCGCTCCTAGCATCGTTACACCGAGAAGGGGGTTATGCTTTTGTTTTCCTTCACGACTTTACAAGATTTGGACACTCGTTCCAAGCCTCTTTTTTATGAAGTTGGGAAGCTAGTTCAAGAAAAATGAATTGTTACAGCGCTTATTACCGTCCACCGTCCCAGTTTTCCTATTGAACTTAGCTGGCATACATTCAATTGAATGATGGCTTCAAACTGAAAAGGGTGCAGGGTGCATCTAACGGAGTCCCGCCTTCCTTAATATGGTCAGACCACGTGCCTATTCTTAGCGTTTGATTAGCTGATCAGTTCAAAGTTCGACCTGTCGAAGCGAAGCGAATCGTGGTTCGAAATGACGCGCAATTTTTCGTTCGATGTTCGAAGGATGGAAATCGATAGATCTTTCTCCAGATATTCCGTAAGATGTTAGTCCGTGCTTTGAATGTTTTTTGTTGCTAGTCGGTGCATGAGTGAAATAATGATATCAGATTCAAAACATTGAACAAATGCAAGGGATTAAGGGATCACCTCGTCAGTCTAGGCCGATACCAGCAATTGCTGTACGGGGGGCAACAAGCTTGAATGGTTTCACTTTGATCTCATGTCGTGCTGTTTAGATACCTTTTGTGTCTGACAAGCCATCTTATTGGCATCCTGCTGAAAACTCTGTGTTACTTCAACCACAGAAATGTGTGTTCTCGTATGGGGGTTGCATGCCGCTTTGTGATCAAAAGCATTTTAATGGAAGCTGCAAAACATTGAGGAGGGTGTAATCAGAGTTCAGGAAAACCTCCAAGGACACCTCCAAGCAACGGACAAATTTATCCTTCCCCAATTTGTTTTCCTTGGTCAAAGGATGGTAAAAGCGACTCCCAAACATGACACTGCAGGTGCAGGTTTCATTCGCATTTTTATCATTACACAAATACAGTGAAACACTTACGGACCTCCTGGTTGGCTTTGAATTCAACTGCAATTTTTATGTATAAGGATGAAAGCAGGGAGGTCAGCTCAACTGTAACGATTGTTTTTGAGTTGAAAGAAGGGATAAAGTAGCGACACAGAGGGGATCGATAATTTGGTTCGAAGCCACGAATAGCTTGAAGTAGGCTTCAAGACTGTTGGTCCGGTGTGAGATAGAGGAAGGCTTGATGTAGGTGCACATGAAGTCAAGAAAAAAGTCTCACTCACTTATGGTGGGGGTCATCAGGGTTTGCGGAACAGCGGAATTTGAAGAATATTTGTCGCGGAATACGGAATTCTGGCAATTTCTCGGCGGAACGACGGAATTCTCCACTCCTACCGGACGCGGATTTTCTCGAAAATGATAAGCGGAATGCGGAATTTTCATGAAATTTTATGGATTTGCGGACGCTTCATCTGTTGTCTTGTAAAAGGAGGTCGTGGTCACATCTCTGTTTTTCTGGTCAGCATTATGAGAATATTTTCCAAGCTTGCACAAAAATTTTAATTGCCATTATCCTCCTCTTTCCACCTGGATGGGTGAAAATGTCTATCAATACTGATTTGTGCCATTATTTTGATAACAAAGTGGCGGGACGCGGAACTTTGGCTAAAAATGACCGGAACGGCGGATTTTAACTGAAAATCGCGCGGAATGGCGGATTTCTAACCCCCTTGATGACCCCCACCTTATGAATCATTTTATGGTGTGTATGTAAGAGGAAGGTATAAAGTAGCTGCACAGGGAGTCAAGAACTTGGTTCTGATAACCATTCGCACTTGTAGTGTAAACAAAAGCACACGATTTATCAATGCATATAGGCGTTGAAATTAGCGGGCTTAATTTTTAAGTTGAATTTTCTTTTAAAGTATTTTATGCATTTAGCGAGTTGATTATGTAACATTTTAACAAACTCATGATCAATTGCGTTGTGACTTCCTGTGGCAGAGTGCTGGCCTACACTCCATCAAAATGCAACAAAGTATGTATCAATCGAAAGCTTCTCAAACGCTCTTTCAACTATGCAGGTTCCATTTCAATGCAGCTCACCTGTCCAAAGTTATTGAAGTATTTAGAAGCATTTGACCCTTCCCTTACGTCATAGCCTGTGTTCAAGACCACTTGAAAAAGTAAGTGGTCAGGAACACAGGCTATTACATCATCGATCACGTGACATTCGAAAATTTTTTAAATGGTACATTGTTTTAAATCAATCACCTTCATTTTTCATTTCTCATTTTTCATATTTCATTTTTCATTTTATTAAGGATGGTTCCCCTTCAACCGAAGTTGTTTCATAAGGGTCACCCCCTCTTGAACGTCGGAAAACGCCCTTTTGCAAGGTTAGATAAAATCTTATTCCACATGTTAGAATTTATTTGCAATCCCTAATTCAATTCAAACGAGAACGAGAAAGCAAGGAAGTTAAATTTGAAATCCATCTTAAAAAAATTTCCTTAAAAAAATACACATTTGGATGCGAGGGAAAACGAAAACCGATCTCTGACAAGGAAAAAAGGGACTCCCTTCCTACCTCTTTTCATCGCAATAAGACGAATTAGGAAATCAGTCCTCAAAAAATGGGGTGGACATGTACACCCACGGGACAGGCTTTGTTGCAAAAACTGATGTGTCCCCCGTGCATGGATTATGGCGCATGCGCTGTAGCGTTTTTGGTTGAAGCTCTGTACAGTGATTCCAAAACGTTACTGCGCATGGCATTTGATTTACTGCACGGGGGGACACATAAATTTCCCCGGACAAAGCCATCTCGGCTCTTCAACTCGCTTGATACCGGGCTGCCGCTTAGCTGAGGAAGTTTTTCCCGGCTGTGTGGGGAAATCTCTTTTCTTTATGGTTAATCCCTTGGCGCCAGAGAAAAAGCGCTATTGTTGAATGTTACCTTTGCTGAGAGATTTTCCGGTTAGATGGGAAAATGCCAAGGAAACTCTCTCTCAATATGAATAGGCCCTTACTTTGTCGATTCTCCGGACCATTCCAAATCTAAGGATGAATTTTTGGATCCCAAACTTCAACCGTACATCATTTTCGTGAGAAACTTCTCAAGGAATTATTTAAAAACAGAACTCTTCCCTACCATAGAAGACTGTACTGCACATGATTCTGAAAACGGATAAGTTAGGCCAGTCTTGGAAGTCTCTTAAAATTCTCAATATTTGAATGAATTCAGAAAGTTCGTCAAGGGCTTTCATACCCGAGTTCATACCCTGGTACCGGAACCAACAAAAATGTAAAGCGAGAAAATAAAGAAGGTTTTCCTTGGTCTGGTTTCAATTAGCATTTCATGCTATCAAACGAGGAAGTAACTTGATTTCTCATTGGGCAAGGAAGTATATTTGTAAGGCCTACGTTGGCCTAACAAGCATGAGATAGATGCTGCACCCAGGAGTTTGATATGGATAAATCCATATATTGGTCAAATTTATATCGGCTATACACCACAAAGTGTACAAATGTTTATGAGGACAACACCGGAGGAAAATATATACCTGACTGATGTAAGAATACACATTTACGATGAAGTGTTAAGAAAGTTTTTTTGGAAAATAACATGATTACAAACTCTTCTAATTTGCATATGCAATATTCTTACAAAGTTTTACCCACGCAAATTCAATACAAGAGCCATTTAATTATGATGACGAAAACAAATTTACAATATTATGTCGTCAAGGAGCGGTTTTTTGGTAAAAAAAACACGGAAATGTGCAGTGATCTTCGAAATCGATACCCCCGCCATTTGAACAAAACAGCTCACACCTTTCTCTCTCTTTCACCCCCGTGCGATAACTCAAAAGCCTTCCATCGTGTGATAAAGCACCTGAACAAATTTTTGATTGTGGTCGCAAATTTGCGTTCAAGACTCACAGCGTGTTGAATAGAGACCAAAAAATACATCAAAATTAACGCAAAGTATCTTATAACCTTTTTGTAACCTTTGCTGGTATAGCATTCGACCTTAAGTGTAGTTCAAGGTGCGTTTTTAATCACTTGAAACCAGTCAGAAAAGATGGGACGTGAAGTAGCAAGAGGACATGGCGTCGCAGCTTTGGCATTGGGCGCGGCTGAGCTTGTCTTCGGCCTCATAATCATCATTTGCAGTTTTGTCATTGGCGGGAAGATCACGAATGCAAGCAAGACATGGACACCATATTGGGCAGGAATTCCCGTGAGTCCTGCTTTTATCTATTAGTATATATAGTTAGAAGTTGTTTTGATGTTTCGCTGTTGCTTTGTCGAGTGACAGAAAGGCGGCGAGTTTCTCGTTATCCAACACCCATTTTATTTAGTTCGCAAGCAAAATATACCGCAGAAATACGATTGCATCGTGTTTTTGCGGTAATTTCAACTTATCGTATTTGATACAATTTACTATTCATTTAGGCTCTTGTTTTGCAGTGTTTAACCGTTGTTTTGTGCAGCAGGAGGCGTTGTTTCTTCTGCATAACACTCCCTTCTTCGCTGCCGCCCAAATCAGTCAACAAAACATGCCAACGACGCGGATATATGATATGGCATCGCTGCCCTACGGTACTTCATCATTCACAGACCTATTAGTTATTCATCAAGAATGTGGATCAAATCGAATGATAATTTTATATATTTCATTTCATACGGAAAGTTCGATTGAGCGGCGTCATTGATTCTTTTACGCGCATTCGAAAATGCGTTAAAATGTATCAATTATCTTCGATTCAAATTCTTTCAGAGCCTGTTGGTTCGTGGAGGATCCAAAACAGAATGTGACGGGAGTAAAATACGACAGAAATACAACATCTGTGGTATTTCTACTTCCAGACTTGTTTGTCGTACTGTTAAAGCTCTATTAAGCCCCCCTCTAATTGGCAAGCCCCCCTTGGGGGCTTAAATAGAGCTTTTGCGGTATTTCATCAGATAATCCATCATGGCTCATTGTCTGTAGTCTGTGTGATTCTAACCTGTTTTTTGCTGGGTTGCGCCGTTATTTTCTTTAGCGGAACCGTTCCTCTTGCACCATATCTTTACCAACAAAAGTGGTATTTGACTTAGCCCTTGCCACTTGTCATGCCCTTGCCACTGCTGTTGCAGCAGGCCCGTCGGAAGCGATGGGGCTGGGGGGCTCATTGGTCGTGATCCTTTGCTTCCGTCAGTTGCACATTTTCCAAAGATGGGGCGTTATCCAACGATCTAAAGGGCGTGGTCATGAAAAGTTTTCTCGGAGGCAAGCCCTCGAACCCCTGTTTGTGCTCGGTTCAGCCACCTCCCCCCCCCCGCAATACGAATTTTGTCCGACGGGCCTGTGCAGTGTTCCAGACAATACTTTGATGGACAATAAATGCCATTTCCTTTGCAAGTCTATTGAATTTAACATCATCGTTGTTTTATGAAGCTAAAAAACTTCCTTCCTCGTACTATCTTGGACGTCCCTTTTATCGGGAAAGTTTGGGGAAAATACAGCACAGTATTTGACAGCCATTTGTGATATTATATGACGTGATATTTGAAAAGTTTTTCAATACCATTACCCTCAAATTCTGTTCAATTTTACTATTCAACCGTTTTGTCTTTCTTTCCCCGTTGTTTTATCAAGTGTAAAACTTCCTTCTACCATCTTTTTATGTCTTCCGTTTATCCATAGTCATTTGTGATTATGGTTTACCAGCAAAGTGCGAGTGAAACATAGCGAAGGCAAGTAATTTGATTTGAGAGGCTTTTTTTTTATTTCAAAGGATTCAAGAATCATGCCCTAGGTACCAGACTCTTAGTACCCAGGAATCAGAAAGATGAGCTGAATTTTTTTGCGCCTGGATGGTTTCTGTTTCTCTTCCTTTCGCTCAATTGATGCTGATCAAAGGATCTTTGCCAAAGGTCTGCGAGGCTTTTTGAGTGACACAATACGCCCCTCCAAAATGGAAATAAAGTGAACAGAGTAAAATAGGTGATTTGGTGGTAGTTATTCGTACGTGGTGAAATGAGTAAAAGATTCGACAACTCCGTTTTGAAATTTGTTATCAAATATGTCTGCATGAAATGCCACAAATTAATGCGTTGCATTTGTTCTGGTATTGGGGTCGCAGAAGGAGTTAAATATGGTCTGGACCCAGAGGGAACTCCCGTTTGGTATATGACAGGGGGTCAGACACAGCATAATTTTTGCAAGAAAGAGAGTGCCCACATTTTGTAGAATTTTCGAATGTTCACAATAGTGATAGAAGCCCTAACGCTACTCGATCGAACCTCGCGTATAAAAATGTATGAAAATAACGCTCGATCCAGGCTCCTTTACTGAATAGCTAAAAGGTCTATTTTCCCATAGACTTGCCCGAGTCTATGTCGTCATCTGTAATAAGTCTGCCTTCCCTTTGCCCAATTTTTTCATTGACGAAATAGACTTGGGGCAAGTCTACTTTTCCCATGATTTTCTGGGAGGTAAAACGTGTACAAAGATGTTTATTTTCATAAAACTGAGAATGCAATGTCTTTCAGGCTGCGGATATGTTTGTTGCGTTTTCACGAAATCTGATTGGCCATTTAAGTAGAGGTGTGTACACCAATCAACAACTGGTGACTCTGCTATGCAAGGGCAAATACTGATGCGCTGTTTTTCGCGCGCTTGATGAGACAAACTGTCAACAAACAACATCACAACAACAATAAAAGTACATGCTCTATTGCTTTGAAAATCTCTTTGTCTATTCGTGCGTGTGTACTTTAATATTGTGAGAGTTAAAATCGTTCCGGGGGATTTCACAAATGTGAGAGCAACGACAGTCAGGGGGAGGGGGGTTACAGCAGTTCGAGGGGCATTTCGCTTCCAAAAATCTCGTCTACCTTTGGCATAAAACCTTTTGGTTTAAAGAAAAATCCGTAAGAAATCTTTAAAAATCCTGTTGTCCTTGAAACATCTTAAGAATCTTGAAAAATCTGAATAAAAATGACATCAAAAAAATCCTCTTTCTGGAATTATGGCGACTGACCTACAGTTCCCTTCCGTCCATTTCATTTACTCGCAAAAATTAGTTAATAACATTCTACACATGTCATTTTAAATTGTTGCAAAGATTCTAGGCCTGTGTTTTCGTTGATAAGCTGACAATCAATATGGGTAATCGTTGAGGGCCCCCCACAGTGCCCGAGCAAAGGAAAAAGATAGCATAACAGAAAAACCAGAACCAGGACCAGTAGGACCGGACCCTAACGGATCGGACCCCAGTGGAATACCCATTCATCTCCATGTTTCTAGATGAGTGATAATGGGCTACTTGCTTTATTACACTTTAGAGCCTATTCCTTGGTCCCTAGAAAGCCCCCCTGAGGTAACAATGTATCGTCCTAAAATGAAGAAAACAGCTGGTTGTGGTAATTTTGTTTTGTATTAGATTTTGGCATTGTATGTTATCTGAATCTTATTCTGAATGTCAATGAGAATCTTGTCCTTGGGAAATTGAAGTGAGTACAGGGCCTTGCTAGAGTTCATCATGCGTGGATCTTCATGCGTCTTCGTTCCTTTCAACGGGAAGTTTGTCTGTTGATTAGATGATCAATGTAACAGTTTGTGCATTCTTGCAGTTAATGTGGTATCCAGAGTTTAGTTATTTCTTTTCAGCGATGATTGCATTGGCCTTGTCTTCATTTTGAAATGAAACTTCTGTACCGTCATTACAAACTCACGACGGAAATGAATTGGCATTCATAGGGGTCTGATCCGCTAGGGTCCGAATTGGTCCTGGGTCTGGTTATTCCGTTATGCCGAAAAATCGCGAAATTGATTGCCTGCAAGCTTTTGTTTACGCAGCTAAAAAATCTGCATTCAGTGATAATTCATAGCAGGTCATGACTGTTTTCTTTGGGAAAATAAACCTAAGCCATGGCTTTGACTAAAACTTTGTCTTTGACTGTTCTGACAAATGTCCTGCTTCGTAAGCACAAATTTGTCAGGCTGTTCAATCCCCAGTAAATTTGCTCAATGAAAGCATTTATTTGCACAAAAAATTTGGCCATGCCAAAGGGGGTGCGAATTTGGATGCAGCCACAACAGCCACAGAGGTTCACATTCGTACAGCTGTTCTAAAAAAGAATCTAAATCGAACGATCTTCTGCCATATTTTGTAGAATTTTCGAATGTGCAGAAAAATGATAGAAGCTCACTCAATCCAACCTTGCATTTCAAAATGTAAAAAATAGCGCTCAATTCTGGCCTGCGTGCATCCCCTACCGTTTCCTTTGAGTTGAAATTTCCTGTTGAATTGAATTCATTTTCTGATCCACTGACGTCAGAATATGAATTCAATTCAAAGGGGAATTTCAACTCAAAGGAAACAGCAGGGGATGCACCCAGGCCACTGCTACTCGATTCAGACTCACGCCAGTCATTCGAATTTTCGAACCTTTTTCTCTCCCCCGTCGCCACTTTAGACGCAATTCCTATTTCCAGTCACCTGCAGAGTCTGGTTGATATGACTCGGACGGAAGTCGACACGATTTTTGCTTTGTAAGCAAAAAATTTGTTGTTGGTTGTTCCCAGGTTTGAGGCCATTCGAGACATGTCTTTGCTCCCTTTGTTTTCCTCTGCTGGCTGCCAGTATCTCCCAGAATGCATTGATTTGATTTTAACCACATAGCTATAGACGAAACACACAGCTATCTATGATTTTAACCACATAGCTATCTACTTTTAAATGTAGACTGAAATGTAAATAGATTTTAATTCTTCATTCATCCTGATTTAACATTGTAAATATTCTTTTTCGGCATAACGGAATAACAAGACCCAGGACCAGTAGGACCGGACCCTGACGGACCGGACCTTTGAAGGGTAAACATTCCATGCCATCGTGGGTTTGCAATGCCAGCGAAAAGAAATCTTAGTCTAAGAGAAGTCAAGACCAATACAATCATCGCTGATGATAGCAACAACCTGTGGATACCTTATCAAATGCAAGAATGCATCGTAAGTTGTACAAATTGACAGAAAAAAGCAGTTGGAGGAACGAAGACTCAAGCATGGCCTATAGTCTAGCAAGGCTGTGTAATTCACTTTAGTTTTTTCAGAACAAGATTCATACTGATGTCCAGACCAAGATTTTGGTAACACGAAATAGAAAAATCTAATACAATGAAAATCTACCGAAACCGGTTTACTGATTACGTCTCAATGTTGGCCTTTTAATGATAAAACAATTCTACACCTCAGGTAGCTCTGATGCGTACAAAAAGCAAGAAGCCCGTTATGAATATACCTGGTGTGTTATCTGGAAACATGGAAATGTAATGGATATTCATCGGGGGTCTGGTCCGTTGAGGTCTGGTCCTACCGGTCCTGGGTCTGGTTTTTCCGTTATGCCTTCTTTTTCTTCATTTATTTGTTTTATTAGCATTGTAATTAGGTTTTTTCCACGGTAATTGTACGCGAGGTTCGATTGAATGACGTGGTAGCTTCGATTGCAATTGTGCACATACGAAAATTCTACAAAATGTAATGAAATATCGTTCGATCCACATTCTTTTTCAGAATAGCTAAAAGGTCTAAACGGAAACCATGCATTCACCAAACTACAGTAGTTAAGCTAAAAGAAACGTTTTGATTTGTTGAACTGTTTTGTTGGTTTAAGTTAATTTTGAAAACGATAGGACTACGCCTCCCCAATCAGCAGCTGTTTCTTATGGCCTGGAGTTTGCTGAATTTGACTGCTACATGGTTGCGTAGTTTCTGCTTTGCTTGTGTAGTATAATGACGCTCCTGTCGTGTTGCAAAGTTAGGGAGCGGTCATTTTTAATCCTGGGTACCAAGGCGGAGGATAATTTCACACAATTAGAGAAGATTTCATACCCCATCTTGATCTTGAACATAGAAAAAGTTTCTCCTACCCCATCATCTTTCAGCAAAATGGTTTAGTACCCCATCCAGAAGTTTTTGTCTATAAATCATAGATAGACTATATGGACGCGATTTTCATACTGATCAAGTGATTCATCATTTCCAGACGTCTGTTATAACTTTTCTTTCAGTCATTGATTGAGGACTTTATCCAAAATTTTTTCAAGCAAAATAGTTTTGTACCCCATACAAATTGCTCTCAAAATATTTGTACCCCCACAAAATAACAGAGGAAATTTTCATACCCCTACTAAAATCCTCCGCCCTGGTACCCAGGATTTGAAGTTGAAATTTGAATTGTTCAGGATAAAGTCTCATGTTATGGCGTATCACGTGCCCACAAAGGGTCATTGGCGGACATTTCGAGTTAAGGCGCCCTGAAGCCTGGTTTTCATCAAATCGTAATTCATCCTTAGCCACATAACTCGAGCTGAAATTTCTCCTTCTTTATAGTGCTCTTGAACATATTTAATGAAAACCAGGTTTTTATGTTCGCTTCGATACTTGTTCGGGATACTTCGAATTTCCCCTTTTGTAAATCACAAAGACGATTGGCTCGCTGATCGATGGGACAAGCGAAGCGTTTTGGGGTGTGCGCAATTTTCACAAAGGAAGAATGAAGGGCAATGAGGTTGATACTGCCCTCACTCAAAAGAGCTTGGACTAGCGTCTGGCTCTTCTGGAGAAAATCAGGAAATCGAGCGTTATTTTTATACATTTTTATACACGAGGTTCGATCGAGTGGCGTTAAAGCTTCTATCACTATTGTGCACATTCGAAAATTCTACAAAATGTAGCAAAGTATCGTTCGATTGAGATTCTTTTTCAGAATAGCGAAAAGGTCTATTGTTGTCCTATGGTAGACCACATATGGCGTGTCCCGTACGTTTAGTCGAATTTTTAAAGAGAGAAGCTTTGATGTGGCCAAACGTTCTTTGTTGTTTGCTGGCAAATATTACCTCTTTGACTATAGTTGTGATCCCCCCTGCAAATGCATTGTGGCTTCGCATCCATTGCCCGCATTCTTGACCTCATGCTGAATTTGCACACGGGGGTTTGTCATGTCTGTTTTCATCATGAAAACAACGTGAGTGAAGAGACACCGGGGTGCACTTAAACTTCAGGCATCTTTCCTTGGAAAAAGATCATCTAGCCATTCTTTAAAAGAGCCTGGATCGAGCGATACATTTTATGCATTTTTCTGAGAGGCTCGAATGGAAAGGGGTCGTTGCTTCTACCAATATTATGCAAATTTGAATTTTCTCCTGGGTGTCCCTTTGAGTCAATCTGACAGGCGGTTGCTGATTTATGGTAGAGAAAAGACAAAATTAGTGGTTTCTTCGAAAACAGCAGCGCTTTGTGTAGCATTTTGTAGTTGTTAGTCTTGTCGCATGTCTTTATGTTAAAGGGAGTACAAAGACCAACATGCTTTGCACAAAGTCAGCGACTTGCTCTCCACAGCTTTCCAGAACAACTGACTGTAGGAAATTCACAAAAACAAAAACAGACGATCGCAAAGGCTGCTGGTCTTTGTTCTCCCTTTAATGGCCATGGTCTTGTTATTGTCCCTTGCTCCTCATGCCACATGGCATCGTCCCTGTAGTGTTGCATAGTTAATTTCATTCATTTTAATTTCATTTTTATTTATTTAGATTCATTTTTATTTATTATTTATTTATTTATATAGCCCCATCAGTCCATGAGAACTGCTTTTCAGGGGGCCGTGGCATTAAACGTTTTCAGTTGGTGCCTGTTTAACATCAAATTCAAGAGTATCCCAAAGCTTTGGTCCACGAAAAGATATAACCTTTTGCCCATTGTTAGTTTTTCGTAAAGGTATCGAAAGATCAGTTTCGGTATTTCTTAGTTCCCTGAAATTTCGAGTCGACTTTTTTTCAAACAAGCTGGAAAGGTACTCCGGGACGAGACTGTTTAGCGATTTGAACACTGTAGTTGCGGTTTCGCTTTTAATGATGTCACTTACAGTAGGCCAATTTAAACTTTGTATCGGACCTATATAATCTAGTAGTATAGAATGTAGCCTTGTATTGTAATATTTCATATGTACAAGAATTCATAGAAAATTGTGATACAATTTTACACCAACCCTCTTAAAGTTGCGAAAGATTTGAACCCTCTATGCTCGACTACTACAAATCAGATAATTTTAAAAACTTTAGTTTTGCGCCAATGGTTAGTTTGCGATAAGAAATAATGCTTGAATCTGAATGCTTCTTTAGCACTGTGTAATTTTTTCTTCGCAGTACATGATTCCTGGAATCCTCGGAATTGTCACTGGAGTCACAAAGAACTATTGTGCGGTAAGTTCAAGCCTCTTTGGTAAGCGACGACTGGTGCACGGAGGTTGTTCGCCCATAGTAAAGGTACCTGGAGATGTGCCGCCCGCAAGGCTACACTTTTTTGGACTTCTAGTCTAGCCAAGGGTATACTTTTGGGCAATTTTAGTCGAGTAAAGTCTAGGCGAGGGTATGCTTCTTGGCAATTTTGCTCAAAGAAATGTCAAAATTCTGTAATGCCTGGAAGAAAACTCAATGTTTTTAAAATTTTGGTTCAGAGAATGCAAAAATTTGGCAAGTTTTGTCTAGAAGTCGCCAACTCAATGCATTTTTGATGGAGAGGGTATCATTTTCACAAAAATTGGTCTAAGAGTTAAAAATTGAGAATAAGCCCCCTCTCTGTAATAAGCCCCCTTTTGGAGTGTCCGAAATTGAATAAGCCCCCCCCCCCGCCGGCGGGAGCTTAATATAACATGTCCGTTCATGATCCGGAACACAATCCGTTTCATGATTACACCCTATTTACAAATTTAATATGATTTTAGATGACTACATTCATAATCCAGAGCGCAATCCATATGATGATCACACCCCATTCATTAATCTTATCGCATTTTAGATGATGGCGTTCATGATCCTAAACATAATCTGCTTCATCATCACCGGAGTCTCAGCCATTCTCATTTTTCTCATAATGGCAGTTTTTGCTGCCATTGCTAGTGACTGGAAAAAATACTGCAGTGATGGCTATTATCATGGGAAAAAGACTTGTTTGTGCAGCAGAAATGGAACTCCTTACCGATACCACGGTATGTTTGTTTGTTGTTCATGCTGCTCCGTTTCCATTTGCTCCGAATTATTATTATCTTTTTATTATTCTTTAAAGTTGGGTTTTTTTTTGAATAGCTCTACTTTAAGAACTAAAGCCTGGTTTCATTAAATCACAGAGTGTCGCAAAGTGTCGCAGAGTGTCGCAGAATTTTGGCTTGCTAGGACCTTTCCACTGGTCGCAGAAGGTTGCAGAAATTTGGTGCCATGATTCAGTAACAGTAAGATCACGTGCCCAGAGATAAAATGAGATAACGGGACTCTATTGTTCTAGGATCGCAAGTGGTCGCAGAACATCAGGACAAAAGTTCCCATTGATCGCAGAGTGTCGCAGAGTGTCGCAGAGTGTCGCAGCATTTTAGTACATCAGTTTCCATTCGTCGCAAAGTGTTGCAGAACCAAAACTCTGCGACACTCTGCGACACTTGCGACATTTTACGACACTTTACGATTTAATAGAAACCAGGCTTAATGAAGACCAACTATTTACGAAAACAAAAGAAATTACAGTTCATCATATACACTAAGTAATACTTACAATATCCAATTCACATATCCTACAACGACAACTCTCTCCATTCCTTTGTTTGATGTATGATTTGAAGAAACAGACGGAGGTGGCAGTTGTAATGTCATTAAGTAGGGAATTCCATGATATACTACCACGAAAAGATAAACTATCGTTGCCACAAGTAGTTGTTTTAGTTTGAGGTAGCATCAACAGATTCTTTGATCTCAAATTGTAATCATTGTCCTTTTCGTGGAACATATCCCACATAAACGAAGGATTTTGTTGTGTTGAACTGTTATAAACCTCGAGCATTAATTTTTGCGTGTTCTTATGTATCTTATAGTTGAGAAATGCGACAGTTTGAAGGCAATCATGTCCCTTCTTTATGCAATCGCAATCTTTGGCGTCATCGCTGCAATTGTGAGCTTGGCTGCATCTATTCTTGGTTGCATTGCTGTATGCTGCAGTGTAAGTATTAAAGGCTCTGTTTCATCCACCATGCCTTGCACGTGTCGTCTTTTGGCTTGTCTTTGTTGCTTGCTTTGTCGTCGTCTTTTGGTTTGCCAGCTTTCACAATTCGCCTTGCCAACGGCCCATGTTTCGTTTTTACCCGGGACCCATAAATCCTCTCCACGGCCCTGCTGTTGAGCATTTAGTTAAAGGGGGCTAGTCTGCACTTTAGCAGATCAGCTTTCAAAATCGGCCCGTCATGTGTCATAGTGTAAGGGTAAGGGTCAGGGTTGGGTTTTGGGAAAGGATTTAGGGTAAGTTAGGGCTAAATTAGGGTTAAGTTTGGGTCAGCTGGGTTAGATTAGGTAGTTCCTGAGAGATATGACATAGGGCTTGTCCGCTAAAGTGTAGTCGTCCCTAAAAGGAATTTGTCCAAGATGACCCATGATTGTATCGCTTTAACATTTTTGCCAACGGCTCTAGTTGACGTTACGGTTTAGCGCCAAGCGCTGGGATCACAGAAATACCTAGGCCTTAATCGAGTCCGCGACCCCTTGTCATGATGCTCAAGTGGTGGGGCCCTACCAGGTTTCGAACCCACTCCGCCTGACTGTTCTGACTGCAATGTCAGAGGATTACACCACTGCGCTACAAGACCTTCAAATCTTTGATAACTAACATTGTATTATACTCTTGCAGAACAACACACAACCAGGCACCGTCATCGTTCAACAACCAGTTGTCATGCAGCAACAACAACAACCACCTATGTACCAAGATCAGTACCCGCAGAAGTAAGAAATGACCCGCACTCGAAGCACGAGACAAACGAGTAACAAGTAACATGTATGCAGTAATGATTTATGTTTAGGCTAGCTTAAAGACTTAGGCCCATCATCTGTTTCAAAAGTCTTGGTTTTATCGATGGCCCGTCATGCCTGTTGCTTTTTTGCTTGCTAGGAAAGAGCCGTTAAGTCCAGCCATTGGCTCAAATGAGACAAGCCCGCAACAGATACCCCTGCGACTTATTGCCAAAATTCGGCACAGAATTTGCTTTATAGCCTAACAAGATCCAGGGTCAAGTCAATGAAGGCGGTTCAATTTACCAAAAACCCTTGACAAACGAACAAATATTCGATAAACGGTTCCCAAGTCGCTACACTTGTCTGTTAAGTCGCACCGCAAATATTACTTTATAAACAGTATTTGTTTGAGAAAAGCAGAATGCTATATATTTTTGATTGTCCTAGCGCGCCTTCCTACCGAGACTTCTGAAGCAGATGTAGGCCTGTCTTTTTATGTATTGTAATAACTAATCAAAACAGAACATTGTAAGGGCATGTAATAAGTGTTGCAGCAGTTGCCTATCATTTCGAAGCTGGGACTCAAAACGCTATAGAGAAAGGGAACACTCTCGGTTCTCACTATAAAGACTGTTTGAGCGAGCAATAGACCTTTTAGCTATTCTGAAAAGAATCAGAATCGAACGATATTTTGCTACATTCTGTAGAATTTTCGAATGTGCACAATTGTGATAGAAGCTCTAACGCCACTCGATCGAACCTCGCGTATAGAAATGTACAAAGAGAAGACATGTTGGTAAAAATTTTCATGATAGACCTTTAGCTACCGCCGAAAACTGGGACGAACTGTACTGATTCCTGCCCCACCTTTCTCGCAACCTGGTTTCAAAGTGATAGGCAGCTGTACTCAAACTATTTTAATGATCAATCATATAATCATCTTCAGTTAATCATGCGCTTATCAATCGGAATCGCTTAATCACTTTAATCACTTATCATTGATTATACACTTTATGATCAGGATAAACAGTAGATTGCATTTTGATTTAGCAGAAGGCATACTTTAAAGGCTCTTGGGTAGCCAGCATGCATTGCGAAGCATAAGGCTCGAATCATTGCAAAACT